>JAIXHY010000004.1:3144339-4344339 GCA_020449905.1 Globodera pallida | reverse complement strand
AGCTTTAATGGGAAGTTGAACAGGTGGGGGATTAATGTTTTTAATTAAGTAAAATTTGAAGTTTGCTGAAAATTTAAGCCGATAGGCGAACATTTCGTAAATTTGGGACTTTTGGGTTTGGCGCTGCTGTTGAGTGGGCTCTGTCCACTGACTGTTCACAGTTGGCGTGTAATGGGGCGATTAGTGCTGGCGGCAGAGTCGTCCCCGGAGGGGAGGGGAGGGGCAATGGGCGGAGCGAATAGGCGTTAAGTGTTGGGGCGGAGCAATTGGATGTCGAAGGAGGGGGGAGGGGGGGGGGGAATAATTGCTTTTGATGGGTTAAAGAAATGCCTCGGGGGAGGCCGGGAGTGCCCTCGAGCGATGAAGACATTTACCGTAAGTAAATAAACTATGCTTCGTTGATTAAAGCCCCGCGGATCAGTCATTTTTATTTAACCCGAAAAAATAACTTTTTCAAAAATTAGAATAAAAATATTACAATGGCCAAAAAGTCCCGCCGATTATCAGAGATGGCCTCGGGGAATAAAAATGGCCTCGAGGCATAGCGGAAGCTGCCAGAAAAAAGCAACAAAAGCCAGCCCAATTTACTTACCGTAATGTGAACAAATGGACAAAGTCTCAACTTTTAGGCCCCCCCCCCCCTTCCGATATAAGCAAAATGTGCCTTTTCAAAGTCGACATTGGCATTGAAGCGTGAAAAATCTAGGTTTTGAGCAGGACAAATGAAGAAGATTTATTCAGGGGGTGTTGGCTTGTTACGGTCGGAAGGGTTTCATGGCAAATTGCATTTTGGGGGGAGGGGGTCTGCCAAATTTTGTGTCCTTTTCGGAGACATCGAACCCAATGGGCAGGGCATCTGTTTTGTTTGGCCATCGGAGCCCCTACGGGGATATTAATGCTCTCATTTGGAGGACAAGAAATACTTCGTTTACCGGAACAAAACGTTCATTCATTCATTCCGTCCATTCATTCATTTCATTAAGTTTTGAAAAAAGCCACTAATGGTTTCATTTCAGTCCATTAAGGGCGTACCTGACTTTCCCACAATCGCCTCCCCCCCCCCCCCCCCTCGTCTGGTGAATGAGTCCGAAAATGGATGGACCTGTTAGCATCCTCATCATCGCCAGAGGGGAGGGAGGGTACTGGGAAAGAAGGGGGGCGGGGGGGGGGGGGGGGGAGGGGGGGGGGGGTTGGACAGGGAAATGCCCCAAGGTTGTGGGAACGGATCGGATGAATGAATGGTCGTGGATGGCTGCCTGTGCATGGGCCGTTTGGCAGAACAACAACTGCAGGTGTATTAGGGACGGCGACAAAAAGTGCCAATGCCACCTCATCATCCGTCCGTCCATCCGCCCGTCCAATTCGCAGCTCGGCGCAAGGATGGGAAACGGAAATTGGAATTGAGGCAAAAGGGTGCAAATTGCGGGTGAGAAACATTTTTAATGGACATTCGTTCCGTCGTTTCGATTAGTCCTCCAAATTCTGGACGTTCGGAAGTTACCTAATTAATTAAACATTTAAAGATTAACAAAATTTATAATAACATTTTAGCACAAAGGTTATGGTATTTAAGAGCCAATTTAAGAGTACTGTAACTTTTCCATTTGAATTCGAATGCCAATTCAATGAAATGGGGGGGCGGGGGAAGCAGCGACTTCCTCTTCTTCAGCAAATGATTTGTCTCGCCGTCATGTCCTTTCCCAACACAACAGCAAATCATTTTTTTGCCATTTTTTGCGTCGCCATAATTAGCGCGTATGGGAAAAGTGACGGAAGTTGATGAAGAATAAGAAGATGATGAGGAGATGAGGAGCCCCCCCCCCCCCCCAAAAGCCCATAAAAATGGCCTCCGATGAGGGTGAATAATGTAACTCTTGAAAATTGGCTAAATAAATTCTTGATTTTCAGCAAAATGCCATGCAAAAGTCACCGAAAAGGCAGCATCCACAGACTGCGCAAAACAATGCCCTAACTCCATGGACCCGCCGCCACTGCCGCCGTCAGGAATGGCACCACTCACCTTTCATGGCACTTTCATTCTCCGTTTTCATTGCTCTTCCCTCTTTCATCGTTCGATGCGCCGCCAAAGCAATGGACTCCCTCCCCGAGGGGGCAAATAAATTAATTTGCACTTGCGCAACTCGTCACAACAATTGGCCCTCCAGGGGATGCGCCCCTTTTGAAGCCCTTCAGCTCCTTTGCCCGAGAGTGGATGAAGATGAGTGACTCTTCCGCTCTTCTCATTGTCATCTTTGCATTTGCCCTTTTATCATCATCGTCCGTCCATCTTTTATTCATCCATTAGCTTTCACTCTTTCTTCATTCCTCATCTTCATCACTTCCACCCTGCATTCATCCTTCCATTGGCATTCTCTTCATCCTTCCATTGGCATTCTCTTCATCCTTCCATTGGCATTCTATTCATCCTTCCATTGGCATTTTTCATCCTTCCATTGGCATTCTCTTCATCCTTCCATTGGCATTCTCTTCATCCTTCCATTGGCATTCTTTTCATCCTTCCATTGGCATTCTCTTCATTCTTCCATTGGCATTCCCATCATCTTCATGCTCTCCTCGTCTTTATCACCTCCATCCATCATCTATTCTTCCATTTGCCATTCAACAATCATCGCGTAAATTGGATAGGGTGGGGGGGGGGGGGAAAGGTCGTCATCGACCGACCGGCGGCGCCCGAAGAGCACAACAGCCCCCCATTATTGGGCACCTTCAAAGGGGACAATTTGGATCACTAATAATCCCTGCCCAAAGCCTTTCCTTCTTGTCGCCAATTTGGGCGTTAATTGTCCTTCCCCAAATTGTATAAAATTCGTCTCAATTCGCTCTTTCTGCAAAATTGGATGAATTCGGAAGGATCGTCGACCAATGGACGCATTTGCGGGGGCGGGGGAAATTGGAGTGACCGCCGGATCGAATTAACCATACAAAACACTCCCCCCGGGGGATGCTTGCTGAAGATTGCCGAATTGATCACATCGAAAAAATGCGGAAAATTCAAATAATATTGAAAGAAGGTTCAGCAAAAGTGCCAACAAATTGACGAATTAAGGAAATGCCGAGACGGACGGACGCCGCTAATAATGACTTTTAGAGTGAAAGTACCTGTTTGATTAAATGAAGTGCGGAAGTTCAACAAAATCTCAACAAATTTGAGTATCGGGAATCTCGACAAAATTTGTTCTCTTCTCGATCGATGCGGCACTTTTACCCGCTCCCGCGCTTACATTTCGGCTCCCCCCCCCCCCCTCCCAATTCCAATGTTTTGGCCCATTTTCTTTGTCGCATTGTAATCGACCAAATTGGCAATTTGTTGGGGGGGGGGGGCCCAGCTTGGCCAAGTTTCCATAGCAATTGACTCGACGGGACTTCGGCCACGGCATATCCCTCGGCCATTCTTTGCCAACTCAAAAATACGCCAGCCATTCAATGAACGGTCGACACGCGTTTCATTCACTGAATATTCGACTGTTTAAGCCAATTAATGTGCGCATTGACATCATCCAAAGTGAATTCGGCCCCAACCAAACAAATTTGGGCAAAATAATTGAAAAAAAAATCCTAAAATTGACTATTTGTAATCGATTTCCAAAAATTAACTCATGCCCCCCCCCCCTCCATTTCGTCATTTTCCTCAATTTTCACTTTCGTTTCCATCTTTCACCTCGGGGGACGATGACAAACGGATGAATGAATGAATGAATAAAGCGCTTTGAATTCCATCCGCCGATGGAATGGAACACGCGGAAAGGCAACAACTTTTGTTGCTGGAGAGGAGGCGAATGAATGAATGGAATATATTTGGGGAATTTTGGTTTTGTATTCCTTTACTTACGCGTGCCCCCCCCCGCCTCCCCCCCCCCCCCCCCCCTGCCCCCCCCTGCCCCCCCCCCATGTGCATAAATATAAATAAATTCGAAATTCTTTCCCCCCCCCCCCCCCCCCACAAGCGACCCGAACATTTGCTGGAGGGCTCCGGGCCATCATCGGAAAGTGCCAACCAAATGAATTATTGTGGCATCATGCCAATTGTTTCTTAATTTGTTGTCACCCCAAGACCATTGGAGATTGGCTGCCCCGGGGCTTGAAAAGCATTGCTTAGAACGGAATTCAATTCGCGGCATGTCCGTCCGATTGTCCGGGCGCTTTGGCTGAACAACGCAAATCGTTCCAATTCATTCTTTTTAGAGAAAGCCCCCCCCCCTTCCCCCCCTCCCCCCCCCCCTCTGATTAAAACATTGTTTCTTTATTCGTCGTTATTTAGCTAACAAAAATAAGTAATAAGTCATGAATTACAAATGAAAGGCATTCCTTCAATTCTTTCCTTTTCCACGTCATTTTGCGTTTGTGCATTTTGCCCGCCCCACCGATTGATTCCATTCATTTATTCACTTATTCTTTTGCTTGGCCATTTTTTGACTTTCTTTTTTTTTAAAAATATTTATTTGAGTGGAAAATTCACTCGCCCGTCCAAAAAACACTCCGCGAGGTGAGGGGACAAACTTTAGCCCCCACCGGAGGAGCTTTCAGCAGCATTCTTCAGCATTTGTGCGTGTGTCTTTTACATATTCGCCATTTTGCATCAAGCGGCTTTACATAAAAAAACAAAAAAGTTATTTTATGCCAAAAAAAAATGCTTTTTTAAATCAAAACTTCGCATAAAATGAATCGAATTTTGTAAGTGAAGTGCCCCCCCCCAACGCTCCCCCCCCCCACCCCTTCCCCCGCGCTTTGTTTACCCTTTTTTCACAATTCCTCACGAGCGGATGAGCTCTGATCTTCTTCTTCTTCTTTTGAGTTCAATTGAAGTCATTCGAATTCATTTTGAGAAATGTTCAATTTTAAATCAATCAATTTTTTGATTTCAAAAGTTTTGGCATGAACCAATTGCTGCAGCTGCCCCAGCCCCGTTCCTCCCATTCTTCGTTGTCCTCTTTGTCCGCCGACTCCCCCAAGGAGTACCGCATGGTTTTGCTGGGCACCCACCACAAGCAGCCATTGGTAAACTGAACGATATGCCCCCCCCCCCCCCGGGCACAGCCCCCCCCCCCCCCCCCCGCCCCCACCCATCCACCCTCACAAGCACTTTAAGTTCGACAAAATGTGCTCAGTGGCAGCAGAAATTTGAGCGGCACATTCAATACGCCGATATTTGGTACCTGACCTTTCAGTTCGACGACAGTGATGATCCAGTTCAGTTTTTGAACAGAATGCCAAACATTTTTTGACTAGAAAAAATTACATTAATAATATTTTTTAAAAATTTAATTAATATTTATTTAATAATATTATTTATTATTTACAGTTACATGTCAAAAGCAAAAATGTTCCTCGCCATTTTGAATTACGTTCAAAAGAACAAAATAAAAAAAACATATGTTAAAATAATAAAATCTTTGAATACCAATTGAACAATTGTTTTTAAAACATTGCTAAAAATAATTTAAAAAAATATATTTTTCAATTAAAAGTTTAATTTATTTCTCTGTTAACGCCGCAGGGAATTCTTTCCGTTAAGGTTGTGGTGGAGCTGAAAGATCCGGGCACAGTGAGTGAAGAAAATGGTTAAATTGGGAAATATTCGCAGCCAAAGCTTTTCTGTAGGACAAAACGGGCGAACGTCAAATGGCCATTCAACAAAAGTGCGGTGATTTTGTGCCACTTTCGATTCCTTCCCCATTTAATGTTGGAAGTTTGAATTGCGCAGGTCCGATGCCATCATTCTCTGCTATTCTGCCTTCAATCCAGACTCATTGCTTGCCCTGGAGTCTGTCGTGGAGGACTTTCAGACTTTAAATGGACAAGCGGTGGGTGTCCCAACAAATTTTGATGGTTTATGAAATGAATGTCTGGTGTGTTGTGGCACTTTTTTTGCAAAATTCTTGGAGTTTTTGCTCCTTATTCAGCCTGTAACACTGCTCTTGTGCAATGAAGACCAATTGGTGGAGGAGGGCATGCCGTCTGAGGGAGTTGGTGATGACGGGTACGGCTCCAACTCGGGCGGGGGGTCGTCTCCATCGGACACGGAACTGCCTCTGGAAACAGCACCACGCCCGCTGAGCCCGGCTGGCCGAACGCCTTCGATGGAGCGAATTCGGCAAGCGCGAGAAGGCGGGCGGTGTCCGATTGGGCGGGAAAAGGTCCGTCAATTTGATTTTTCGGGTAATTTTATTCGTTTTTCAGGGCGAGCAACTGTCCCAGCGTTTGGGTCCTAACTGCGAATTTCGGACGACGTCTTTCGATGCCCAATTGGACGAGCAATTCGTTCTCGACCTCGTCGACAAGCTAATCCGACGTGCCGTCGAGACCGAAGCAGCAGCGGAGCCGTCGCCGGAATCGGCCGGCACGGCCCGTCGCCTCCTCCCGGCAGCTTTTGTCCCCGTCACCGCTGAAACACATTCTGCGGCGAAAAACTTCAAACATTAAGCGAAGGCTGTTGCCCCAGTCGATGAGCAAAACGCGCGAGCGCGCAAAAACAACGACAGCCATGCAGAACGAGGAGGGACAACAACAAAAACAGCAGCAGCAACAACATCAGTCGACGGCACTCACTGGTGTGGTGCCAAATTGAGAAAGGCCAATCAAAATTGAGATCCAACTCTTGACAAAGCTTAAGCGTTCCATTTTCTGAGTGATCATTGTCCAAAATTAAGCTTTAGTAGCGCCAAAGTATTTCACGCGTACTCTCGCGGCTTATTCAAAGTTCTGCAACTCCCCGACCGATATGAGTTTCACAGTGGCTTAAAGACTGAATTTTGCATTCAAAACTTCCCCTGTTTTAAATTTAAGGGAAAAACTCCAAATTTTTACAGCTCTGGCGACAACTTCATCACAGGACTTAGCCGCCGCCACCTCCAGCAGCTCGGCCACTGAGAAAGCCAATGGCGCGGGGACCGTCCAAAGTGAGCAGCAACAGATTTTTATGAAGAAACCGAAGAGTTACGTGTCGGGGGTGGGCGCCATGCTGAAGACGTTCACACATCCACGCGAAAGGGTTCGGGTCGGCGCGAGCAAAGAGGAGGAGAACGGTCAGTTGATGAGGGGGGGGGGGGGGGCTGGGGCAGTTCAATAATTTTGTCCAATTAAATTTGGACGAATTAAATGTTTTCGCCTCAATTCCAGCCGTCCAACCAGTCCAGAGCCAAAATGCACCAATGACAGCCGATTCGGCTCGCGTCAACAACTTTATGGACGAAAAGGGAGGGGCCAATGAACGGCAACATCAAAGGGCTGAACGCACACGAAGCTTTCGCGTGCACAATACAATAAATAGGCCATGCCGACCAGCGAATTATTTAATCTGTGATTTTTAATATTCAATCAAAATTTGTTTTTCTTTCATTCATTCAGCATCATGTAATAATTAGCATTTCGAGTTTATTACTCTCTCAAAAAGAAATAGAACAAAAACTTAAAAACAAGAATATTTTGTTGTTCGTTTTTTAGTTATTTGAACTAGCGGTTCTATATACAAAAAAATATTAAAACAAAAATTTAAACGTTATGTCTAGTACTTTGGCCATGAACTGGCAACCCGCACTCCAACCTTCTTCCTTGATAGGTCCCTAATCCTATTTTTTCTGCAAATAAATTAAATAAATCATTTATAGCTTTTATTTTTTTATTTAACCCACTACTTAGAGATTAAAAAACAAAATACAAATAGAGAAAATTGAATATGTTTGTGAATGAGAAAATAGAATGGTCTCTCTTTGAGTTTGTGGTTTTTTAGAGTTCATTTCAGCATTTAATCTTTTTGCTAAAGATTTTTACACAGCATTATTTTTGTTGCCCCTCTTCGACGTCCGAATGCACATCAATCGTCGCAATGCCGTGCCAATGCCACTTTTCTTCTTCGTCTCCGCTTTTCCTCTCTTCCGGCCGGCGGATGCTTCACCTTTTCCCGCATTGGGCGCAAATTGCCCAACTGAACACTCCACCGAGGAAGCCCCCGACTCCGTCGTGGTTATGTCCGTCGCCGGGTTTTGGATCATCCGAATGCCACCATCAACACAACAATTGGTGTCGACAACAAATTGTTGTTGTTGCTTCTCATATGCTTTTGCTAAAAAGATTTTGAATTTGAAAAGCGAACCAAAGCCGGAATTGAGTCCATTTTCAACAAAAAGTGACAAAATGTTCTTTACCAACAGAAAATAAACCTTTTCTGTCTTCTTTTACACTCACTCTGTCCCACAATTTTGTTGGGCTGTTGTGGATTTGTCTTTGGAATGGTTGCCGATTTGTTCGGCACCGCTAAATTCGGCTGATTTGGCAGAAGACAATAACGCGGCTGGTGGCGGCGGCTGTTGCAATTGGCCTTAAACGGTACAATTATCAAAACACAATTAGGCAATTAGAGAATAAATGAAAAACCCCCATTAAAAATTAAATAACAAAATGAAGAATGAATGAATTGACCTTGCGGGGCAATCACAAAGTTCTGCTTCTGTTGCTGATTCAATCCCCGGGCCGCGTTCGTGTGCTGAACCCACGCGGTGGGATCAATGGGACGGACGGGCTCCCCCATAATCGGATGGAAAATGTTGCGAACAAGTTCAACGGATTCGCTACAAGGAGCGCAGGCCAATTTGATCTGTCTGAAATAAATAAAAACATAAAATAGTTGAGGAAACTCGTCGCGAACCCTCTGGTTTCGGTGGCACGCTTAACTGATGAGATGATCAGGTCAAGCGCGTCTTCGGAGCTGTAGTCATCGAGCGGAAAGTCGTTGACCTCGAGAATGATGTAGCCAGGGTCTGATCCGCCCGTCCAAAGCCACCAATCCTCCTTAAGAAATAGGGGAAATTAGTAGAATCATCTCACTTAATTTATGTCAGAATTTACTTACCAGGGTTAACTTCGTGCACGTAAATCCCCTGCAAAGCCGGATCGATTGCTTTTCGCCACAATGGACATGCCGAAAGGGCGTCGACCTTCCAGAGTTGAAAGTTACCTAAAAAAGTGTTTTTGAATATATTTGAATGGTATAATGGCGAGTTGCAAAATCTTTCGGTTTCCCAATTCTGAGGGATAGTCTTAACCGTGATCATTTCCAATGACATCGACGCCTCGGTGGTGTCATCGAACGTGCTGGACAGTGCCGGAAATGACTTTCGACGCGTCCGCTTGCGTTTCTCGCGGGTCCAGCACGGCTTGTTGTTGCTGTCATAACGCTTGTTCGAGTTCGTAAATTTGGGCCGATGGTGGTGACGGTGATGATGCCCATGGCCACCAGTTCCTCCCCCTCCCTTTGGTCCACCGCCATCATTGTCACCGTTCTTGTAAGGTTGATGCAAGTCGGGAAAGGTGCGTCTAGGCAATTGCGGGTTCTGTTGTGAAACGCTCGTGAAGTCGGTGGTGTACCTAGAATGTGTATGAAGGTTTAACATGGAATAGCCAATGAGAAAGAGGGAGGGGGGTGGGGGACTGCAACACTCTCCGAAATATATTTTAAAATACTGCAACCACCAAACCACAACAAATATTTTTAAAAGGAGTCTTTCACAACTTTTTATACCAATTTATATGTTATTTAAAAATCATTATGTAAGTCTTATTTGGCTAAAAATAAATATTGTAATACAAGTAAAATAATTAAAAAAACATTCACTGACTGAGAATCGCCGTCAGAGAGGCTCCCCGCAATGCCTGCAAAATTTGACTCGCCTAAGAGACGCAAATTGGTGCTGTCTTCTTCGGTACTGCCACCTGCAAAAGTGGTTGGTTAATTAACTTTCCCTAATTCAGTAATTACTTACTGTAATTGATAAATTCGGTGCTGCCAACTGCAAAAGCGGTTGGTTAATTCACTTTCCCTAAATTACTTACCGTAATCGGCAAACTTTGGGCTTCTGTCGAAGTAATGTCCGGGTCCTGATGCCCTTTTTGCCATAAGAGAAGCACGGATGGCACCGCCATGCTTCAAAATAGTGCCATTTCCATTACAAAATTTTTCAAAGTGAAAAACCTGAAGCTGTTGGATTGGAAGAGTGGAGGCCGACGAATGTGTCTGCGTTTCGGACAGCAAAAACAATTCAAATCGTCCATTGGTCGAATTCGGTTTCAGTACAGCGTTTTCATCTCGAATGTCCGTTTTCACCTCACTGAATTTAATTTCACTCATCAAACTGATCAAAAAGTGATCAGCAGTCATTTAGAGACATGCTTATCAATTAGGATTTTTAAAAAACAATTTTTTGAAACATAAAAACAACAGCACACAAATGTTTCACAATAAAAAATACTTTGATTCCTTTTCAAAAAAAAATTGAGTAAGTTTATCAAAAATTCATAAGCAATTTGAAATTTACTCACGCGTTAAGCCCAGGATCCATCACTTTGCAGTAGTATCGGTAGTTTCTTCGTGTGATGTACTTTTTGAAGTCCGCCAGCGTGATTTTGGACGGCGGAATGGGAATTTCGGTCGAGAACGGAATATGCTGGTCATCAACATAATAGTAAATCTAATAACACCAAAAAACGCCACTAAACTTTGATATTCGTGTACAATAATTACCTTTGTCGTTAGCAACTCTGGCTCAACATAGCGACAGAACAATGGATTTTTTTGTGCAGAGAACTCATTGATGGTAGAACTGGAATTTGGAGAAATGTTCTCAGCATTCTCAAGCTGGTCATCCATGTCCGACAAAAGGAATAGCAACAATGTTGACGCTATTTAAGAAAAAGCTAATCTTTTTAAATTTCACTCTAAATAAGCTGATACTGAACATTTGTTTTTAAAAATATAAAAATGCGCGGCACGCTTCATGGACGCCAAAAAAGAGAAAAAAAAAATCGAATTAATATTTGAACAGTTTGTCTTTGGCGTTCTGTCTTAAAAGTTGTTTTTGCGGGAAATTATTATGCCCTTCCGGCGTTTTTTCCCGTATTACCCCCATTTTCAGTGTATTTTGGGGGTGTCTGTAGATCGGTTAAAGCGGCGACTACCCGATCGGTTTGCCTCGACAATCGCCTCTTTTATTAGTCTCAAAAAATAGAACTGGACATTCGAATTGTATTTGTTCTACTTCGACATTCGGACAAAATTTGTTCTGTTCAATATTCGGACTTTCGGCACTCGGATGTTTTGTGTTCTTTTCGGTAATCGAACCGGGCGCAATTCCTTCTCTCCCTCATTAGCTAGTTTTTGCGGCACATTTGTACACATTTATGGCTTTGTCAATAATTAATAGAGCGAGGAAGGAAGCCTGGCCAACTCTCTTCATTGGCATTTGCTGCGAAGCGGACACAAATTCGTTTATTTCTGCCATTTTATTCCATTCAGTGGATTTTGCTGATGTAAAAATAGTTTATTGGTTCTTCTGCGTTTGGAGCAACAAAAACAGCAGCAGTTTTTTAAGATAGGAAATTAGGGAAGAAGCTTCACAAATTTTCCCAATGGACTATTTTGTCAATGCCGATGCTAATAGTGTAAGAAAAGTGGCAATTGTCTCTCGCCGAGGGCGGGCATTGGCATTTCTCTGCTGGGGCTTCAATTGGAAGACGAAAGTGTATAAAAAAGCTCCCGAGGGGACTTTTTTGGTTACACTCATTCATTTGTTTGGTTTCTTTCCCATCGTCTGGGTCGCCCGGGTCCCCAAAAGTGCCCTTCCCCCTGAGGGGAGCCTTTTTCGTCGCTTTATTGGGACAATTTGTTTTTGAATTTTCATTTCAAATTATAATTATCTAATTACAATTATTCCTCCCCCTGTAAATGGAAAATAATTTGTCCTCTCTCTTTTTGCTCGATCAAACCGTTGTCAGCACCGGTGTCTCTTCTCGTCTCATTTATGGCAAGTGTTTGTTGATTCACAAATGAGGCAATTTTATAGACTTAAATTATTGTTTAAATCTTTGAAAGCCATTTTGGCATTTTTTTTCGTTACAGAAGGCAGTCCTTGCGATGCTTTTCCCTGTTGGAATGGGGGAACTTGCATTGAACACGGCGGGCACATGCGAAATGGGAGCAGACATAGCGTCGGGAACAGCAGCAAAGGCTACTCTTGCCATTGTCGAGACAAATTTGATGGGAAACATTGTCAGAATAGAAAGGTGGTTGATTTGGTTAAAAAGTGCCGAAACTCGACATCGAAAACCGCTATTGTCCCAACACATTCAGGCCGAGTCGGATGACGGGGATTGGTGTTCTCCGGAACGGCGGGATTGCCCGTCGGGAATGATTTGTGTTGTTGGCAATTTTGGCACACAATGTCTTTCAGTCGAAGGTGAGACGAAGCTGTCTTGTTAGGCTATTGAAAGGATGCCGCCACAATTAATGCATTCTTTATGTCCTGTTAGGCTATTGAAAGGATGCCGCCACAATTAATGCATTATTTAACTTCTTCTCCCTTTAAGCAATTCCCGCCTCTCCCGTCGAATACTTCTTGCCGTTGCCGCCCCTTTTGATTCTGTTTTATGGCCTATTCTTGATCATTCTGTTGCTACTCTTCTGCTGGGCCGGCAACTCTTCAGGCTTTTTCCTTTTGCTGCGCAGAAAAGACAAACGCGGGAAATGGAAGGAACCGCTGTTGTCGACCATCGGAGAGGGGAATACGCGCCCATTCTCGAGGAGGACGACGAAGAATTGGCCGTGGAAGTGAACAGCGGCGGGGCGATTGAAATGGGGTGGGAAAGGCGGGGGGTGGGGGGGGGCAGGAGGCGCGGGGGGCGGGGGGGGAGGGGGGGGGGAAAGGCGGGGGGGGGGGGGGGAGGAGGTGGTGGGGGGGGGGGGTCTGAAGGAATCGGTGATCAGAATATGTGATCATTTTGGGCGGATTTCTTAGTAAATGCCAAGCGTTCAAGAAAGTGTTGGTTTGTGTATCCATTCTCCATTCACATAAACATTGAAAGTTCCAATTTCAGAAAACTTCAACGAAATTGGGTCCAACAACCGTCGAGGAGTGACATCAAAATGTTTGGGCATCAGCATGGACATGGAAATGGACATGGACATGGGCAGCATTTATTCTCACTATCAGCAGACGCCTCTGCTGGTCAGCCAAACGCATTCAGTGCCGACGAAAATTCGCCATCGATGGCAAAAATGTGCATGAAAGAAAGAATACATCCAAATCCTTCCAATAATAACGAATGGGTCGAACATTTCAATAAATTATAAAAAAAATCCGATGAAATGCCATAAAAGGCAAATTGACTACTTAAAGTGTTCACAATGTTTTCAGTTGCGTACTGATTGCCTAAATTGTAGGCGATGTGACTTTCAACTTATGGGAAACGTTTCTTCTTCATAAATTGTGGGAAGAACTATTTAATACAGTGGGGGTGGGGGGGGCTTTAAATGTTGCTTTGTCCTCCTCCAACTCGTTCGAATTCCCCGCCATGTCACGCCGCCTGGGGCGGACTTTGAGTGGGTGCGGAAGGAGGCGGTCATTTGAAGCGCGAGCTGGACCAACGCGTCCACGTTGCGCGTGTTGCACGCCGATGTGAACTTCTGGACGCGATCGCCGTGCCGATACTCGTTGAGCCCCATATCTTTTTGCACGCAGAACATGACATTCTCTGCTGCGGTTTCCTAAAAGTTAAAAAAAATTGGATGGCAAATTCGACGTTCAGTCACACTGACCGGTTTGATAAGCATGTGCTTGAGGAAGAAGAGGAACTTTCGACTTGTCTTTGAGCCCACTGCTTCAGCCATTTGGGTTTTCACCGCCCCCGGGTGAACTGCGAACGCCTTGACCCCCTCGCGCGTGTTCAAATGCTGGGCGAGCAACGCCATGGCGAACTTGCTCAAGCAGTAAGCCTTCCAACGGCGGGCACCGTCAAACATCCGTCCCCATTTGGACGGGTCCTTCTCGACCGGGAACACGTGGCCGCAGAGTCTGGGAGTTTGTTCGTTATCAGTGCCGGATTTGATGAACCCCCCCAAATTTGCTCACTTGTACAATACGGACGTGAGAGTAATCACTTTGATTTGTTTTGCCGGGCATTGATGGGCAATTATCTCTTCGATAAGCAGAAATTGTGAAAGGAAGTTCACTTGAAAGGTTTGCTCATGGCCATCAACCGTTTTCGATGCCGTCGGCAACAAAATGCCGGCATTGAGAATGACAATGTCGAAGATAGCTAAATGGCATTCGGAGGTTTGACGGCGGAGGATAGTCCAAAAGTCGGTTAAAATCACCGATCAGATAGTATGGAAAGATCCGTTAAGATTCCAACCGACATTTTCATCTCCCGGATTCGTTCCACCATCTCGCGCACACTGCTCAACTCTGCCAGATCCACCCGCATCCATTCAACCTGCACATCCGGGTTCTGCTCCCGAAGCTGCTTCATCGCCGCACGGGCTCGTTCCTCGTTTCGGCACGCCAGCGTTATGTCGTAGCCGCCTTTCTTCACCAGCAGAAGTGCCGTGTGCAGTCCGATGCCTTGGTTGGCCCCTGTAATCAGCACTTTTTTGTTGTCGGCCATCATTGGCATTGCTTTTCGGTTCCAAATTGTTCAAGGGCTTTTGGAATGCAGTTTTGGGGAGTTTTGGGTTTGAGAAAGCCTCCGAATCGGCCCCCTTTTATGGCAATTGCCATCGTTTTGGCCACGCCTCTTCGATTATACAAAAAAGGTTCGATATAAAACGTAATTTCGGGTCATGCGCAAACCGGCACGACGAGACGAAAATGGCAACTGATGAAATGGAAAAAATGCGCAGAACAAATGTTGTGAGAGAATATATTCGGCTGCAAAATGTTTATGTGCAGCACCAATTAATGCCAAACTGTACGGTTGGCACGTTAAAAACCATGAGAAATTTGTCTGCAAATTCCAAAAATGGAAACTTTGCAAATTGACAAAAAAATATTATATTACACATCTTTCACAAAATTGTGCAGAACACAGCCGAAAAAGACATTCGATCAATGCTTCTTTGATCAGTGATAAATGCTTTAAACTAAACGACCAATTAGTGTTTTTAGCCTAATCGTTATTCGGATTGATTTTTTAGACTAAAAAGATAACATATAAATAGCCTAAATGAACAAACATTTCCTTACTGCAAATTCATTTCATTTATTAATTATTTTATTTCAATTTAAACTTTATAATTAGATGTTTTAGAACATTAATTAATGCCCTTTTTAGCATTGAATCAAAACATTCCGTTAAACAATCAATCAATCAGTCAATGTCCATGGACACCGCTTTTCCTTTCGCCGGCATTGAAAGCCTTGCCCATTGCCGTGCCGTGGGCATGGGCGGCATTATTACTCTGTTGTCGGCACGGCACTCGTGCTGGCTTTACCATTGACGGAAACTTGTGCATATTTAAAAGGGCTTGACCAAACAAATCCTTTATTCATTTATAAATCTCATTTAAAATGCCATATAAGCTCAATTACCTGTTCGGCTCAAACACTGTCCCCGTGGTTGAAAACAAGTTCGGCAGCTTTTTTATGCATTGTGCCGATAAAATTTTTAATTTTTATGCGGTGAAAGACGAAAAAGCCCACGAGATAACGCATTTCTTCGCTTCACTGGCACTCTTTGGAGCGTTCGATTAATTTGGACTTTGAATGAGCAAAATATTTTGGCCCCTGGAGGGCCATCCGTGCCAAGTGCCGTTTTCGCATTTTTTGTATTCGGTGGGACCCATTCGAAGTGAATTTGTTCTTTAGAGAGACCCCAACAGCGGACGGGAAGTTAATTTCTTCCAGCATTATAATGAGTTTTATAGCGAATTAAACTTTCAATTTCAATTTTTGGTAACGCCCCTCAGGGGATGTGAAGTACTCAGCGCCCCCCCCCCTCCCTCCCCCCTCCCCCCCGAGTTTGTTCCTTTAAAAGTCCCTAAATTCAAATGTTTGCCGCCGGCCACCCGCCGCTTAGCATAATCCAATCTCCGCTGTATTCCTTCCCAATGCCGAGCAGTGACAGTCGAGCAAAATGCCCGCGTCCACGCACATAACTCACACATTGCCCCCGCCCCCCCCCCCGTCATTTACACAGTTTCCTTTTTCCCCTAAAGGGTTAATCCAAATTGGACGCAAAAAATTCATTTTACGCTTCGAAGAACTGCATTATTGTCTCGATCAATTAATTTAAATAGAAGAAATGTTGTTAAATTCCGTTTGTATTATTGTTGGACTCGTCGTCACCTTGCTTCTTTGCCCAAATGTTGGACTGCTTCTGGGTGGTAAGTTTAAATGAATGGGAGGGCATTTTAAATTTGGGCAAAAAAGGAGCCCAATTTTGGATTTATTGCAAATTACCCCCCCCCCCCCCCCCCCCCCCCCCTCCTCTTTTTGGAGATGAACCCCAGCAACGACTGTTCCACACGCTTTTCCATCGTTACGATCGTCGAATCCGACCACCTTCAATTTCACCAACCAAAGCCGCTGTCCAAGTCAGTGTGACCATTGTGCTGGGAATTCTGATTGAAATGGTTTGAACAAATTTTGAAAAATTATGATGAAATTTTAGCGCGAAAACGAACAGGTGGCCGCCTATGTAATATCACACACACAGGCACGTCCAAATGCATTATTTTTGAATTAAAAATAATTTAAGCGATGGCAAGACAAGCGATTGGCGTGGCGACCATACGAACATGGCAACATCAGCGAGCTGATCGTGCCCCAGAAAATGCTATGGCAACCAAAAATGGTTCAGTATAATTTAAATTTATTTACCTATTCCATAATTGTTTAATTGCCCAATTAATTAGTTTGTGTACAACTCAATGGACACCAAAGAAATGCTAAACGAAGAAAAGTACGACGTTCGGCTGCGTTGGGACGGTCACATCAAAGTGAACATCCCGCAATACGTCACTTGGTATCGATCGGGCGGGCCGGGGGTTACGGTTTTTGTCAAAGCATACGGTACTCCGAGTTTTATTCGTTCAGCACGTGTCGGCTTGGCATTGAACAGTTTCCCTTCGATACCCAATTCTGTGCGGTTGCATTGGCTTCGCCACTGCTTACCGTACATGAGATGGAGGTGAGCAAATGTGCGATTATTGGCCTAATAAAGCCCCCCCCCCCTCTACAATAATACTCTATTGTACTGTACTTTTATTGTACTGTACTTTTATTGTACTGTAATTTGTATTGCTTACAGGTGAACACAACGCAACCGCCCGCGGACAGTTATTTTGCGGGAAATTCGGAATGGAACCTGCAAAATGTAAATATAACTCGAAGCTTTCGTCTCATTGCATGACTTTACCCCCCCCCCCCCCCCCCCTCCGTTTTCCCACCTTTTTTTGGGACGAATACATTAGGCATACGGTATACGGTTTTTACTGTATACAAATGATTTGCAGAATTAATTAATTGCAATTGTTTTGTCTCACTTGACTTTAGGTGTCTGTACGGAATATGCATTACCTTGAGGAAGGGGAATACCGTGCCGAGGTGAAAACGCCTAAAATAGTCCGGCGAATAAACTAATGGAACATATTTTGGACAGGTCCATTTCGTCTTCAATTTGCGCCGTCGTCCAATCTTCTACATTACCGTTATTGTTGTGCCAATCTTTCTCATTTCCGCTCTCTCAATTCTCGGCATTTTCACGCCCGGCTCCAACGAGGGCCCGCGAAGTGAAAAGGTAATCAATCACTGATCAGAATTTGTTTGATTTTGTTTGTATTGTTTTGGATACTCGAGAAGAGAACACTTCGAGAATTCGTGCCGACCAATTCAATTAGTTTTTGGCATTTTCGTCTCAGGTGTCCCTGGGGCTCGGCTCTCTTCTCGCCATGACCGTTCTGTTGGGCATTGTGGCCGGTGCAATGCCGAAGAGCAATTCGATTCCGCTGTTGGGCTATTACATTTTGTCCGTCATTTTGCTTTGTGCCATTGCTGTCGCTGTATCAATGGTAAACATTTGACTAATTTATTTGCCCAAAAACTCATTAGGTAACTTTTGAAGGCTTTTATGACGTCGTCTAAACGCTATGTCGACAATGCCAGAATACCAAGCAACTTCACCTACAGGTGAACACATTATTCAAACAGTTTAATGAAAACTCATTAACGTTATTTTCATCACATCAAAAAGCCCGAAAATGTTTCCTATTTTGACCATAAATTGTTTTGAGAATGTCTTTGGTTCGTCCCCAAATGCACACAGTGAGGACGGCAGCAAAAATGGCGTCGGCACGGCAGGGTCAGGCGCGGAAGTGCAAAATCGTTGACGCATCAATTTCTCGGAGTTCGATTCTCGGAGGCATACCGGGGTAATTAATGGAATTGCGCGAAGGATTGAAATGATGTCGAGAGTTAAAGGACCTGTCCATTTCAGATTCGGACGGCGGACGATTCAGTGGACGACCTTCGCTAGCAATGTCAAACTACGGCACCATTGACAGTGCCGATGAATGCCGAAATGGCAGTGTTTGTGCCGGCGGTGCCGCCGCCGCCACCACCGGACGGACGGCGGAAGGAGGACGACGACGGAGCAATTTGACGAGGCTTACGCCGAACGGAAACACTCTGTTGGGGGGAGAGTTGTCGCTTGATGCGCAGGCGCGAGACGATGCTGGACGAGGAGGAGAGCGAGGACAACAGCAGTGCGGCAGGGGAACGGAGGTCCAACCAGTACATAAATAGCAGTTGGGATGTTCATTTTATTCTGAATCGGAGGGTGGTCAAGTTTAGTCCCATTTTGGGAAGCTTTGTGTCGTCGTCGGAGTTCGAATTGCACAGCTTTAGCATTTTGATGTAAAATGCTTTTCCTTTAAATATTCTTTGCTTTAGGAGGTCCGCGCAAGAAACGGCCCTTCTGACGGGCGAGGTACCCACCAACTAACAAAACTATCCCTCCAAATATTATTATTTCAAAAAGCTGGCGAGGATTCGCGCACTTCTCACATTTGTGGTCGACTCTCAGAGGGCATTTCGTGCCAAGTTGGACCGGGAGCAAATGCGGGAAAAGGTTTTGTTTTGTCTTTTTTCGATTGTTTGTCCGTTTTCGTGTTGCAGATTGAGCGCGAGTGGGGCCGAGTGTTCATGAAGTTTGACTACGTGTGTCTGACGGTGTTCCAACTGCTCAATATGTTCTCGCTGCTTTTCTTCCTTAAATTTGCTTGGAGCGAGTCGCCCAAGCAACCGGAAAGGCCGCTGGTCTGAGTGATGAACATGGCCAAGTTGAAGCCAATCTTTGGGCCAAACTTTGATTGTTCTCATTCATTAGCTTAAAAGGCACAAAATGCCAAAGATTCCGCGCACATTTGTCTTTTTTATTTTGAATTTGTCTCTGTTGTCTAATATTGCTTGCATAAATATATACAAAAAAAAGGAACGATAAATAAGTACATTTGATCAATTTGCACAATTAATGTTTTCTCAATCGGTGCGAGTGATCACCAAACTGAACACCGCCGTTCCGGGTTCATCGGTGCACCGACGGGACAGCTGAACGCGCGAGCAAACTCGGGCTGGTTGACCACCACGCCGTTAACCCGGTACCGATAGGGCGAGTGCGGATCCGTCAGAATTTGTCGAATCAACTGAATGGAACAATAAAATAAAACAATATTCATGACAAGAAAAGTCAAAATTTCAGTTTTAAATTTTGACTCGGACATCGAAAGCCGGCAGCAAAACAAATTTTGAATAAATTTAAGGCTTTTGCTACCAAATCGACCGACCGTTTCTGGTTTTGTGTGTCCACACCAGGTCTGGGCAAAACTGATGAAAAATATTTGCTCGTTGCTGTAACGTTCAAATCCGGGCAGCCGCTTCTCTTCTCGCCCCAATTTCCTCAGATAAGTTTTATAAGCCTAAAAATATTCAAAAATCATTTTTGAAAGAAGTTAAGCTTCAAAAAACGGACTTGGTAAGCCTGTTTAATGCCCCCGTTGTCCGCAATGTTTTCGCCCTGTGTCAGAATGCCATTAACGTGCAAATTTGTGTCGGGCACTTCAAACGACGAATATTGGTCAATAATACACCGCTGCAATTGTAAAAGAGCCGTTAATTGCCAATGAAAGTCGTCCCAAAAGCCAACAAACCGTCCGCTCCATAAAGTGCCGTTGCGTGTTCGGGTCCCACCAGTCTTTCAAGTTGCCGATCCCGTCAAATTGCGCACCCTGATCATCAAAGCCGTGCGTGATCTCGTGTCCGATCACGGCTCCAATGCCTCCAGTAGTTCACAGCTCTTAAAATGTAAAAATTTAATTTAAACAGAATTGATCATCGGAGCTTACTTTGGGAAGTTCTGATCAAAGAATGGCGCTTGAAGAATGGCTGCCGGAAAGGCTAAATTTTTAAAATTACCAATGCATTAACAAAAAAAGACAATAAAACTCACTAATCGCATTTTTGACGCCCGAGTAGAAGGCGTTCACCACGGCGCTGGACGTGCCGAATTCCGTCCGGTCAACCTCCTCGACCAGACGACGGAATGCCTTTTTCTGCGCCCACAGCGACACTTTCTCCACCATTTCGGCGTAATGATCCTCCGGCTCTAGCACAAACTGAAGGACATAAAATTACTGGAAATCTTTTCGACATTTTGGACGAGTTCGGTCTTCAAAATATTCATTTTTTTTATCTCATCACATTTTTGTAGTAATCGTCCAGTTGCGTGTCGTTGAACAGAAAGTCCGGGAAGCCGATCAAATTGATCATTTGCTCCGCCTTTTGGATCGAAAACTCGCGCGTTTCCGTGTCCATCCAATCGTTGCCCGCCAACATTTGCTGGAACGCTCCCCGGAGGTCTTCAATCTACAAAGAAATCAAATTAATTCGTTTAAATAACTTAAGAAAATGATAAAGCCTTCAATGTCGGATTTAGGACAGTTCAGAAAACCAAATAAATCCGTTAGTTCAATCATTGATCAGAAGCAACAAGTTTAATCCAATTTCGGCCAATTCGAATACCATTTCCAGGGCGGCCGTCTTGCTCTTCTGGTCGAAATGTTTGCGCACATACATGGCCCCGCTGGCATAGCTCATGCGCTGGGACACGGAACTGCTGCAGTCCTTCCAGCGAGGGCTTTTGCTTTGTTTGCCCAAAAAGGCTTTCAGAAAGTCCTGAAATTGGCCGTTTAATGAATGAATGTCCCCACAAACTATCGAAGCAGTCCAATTAATTAATTAATTAATTACCTGTTGGATGTCATCGTAACGCTCGTCCATCTGCAAAATATTATTAATGTTAGGGGTTTTCAACTTTAATACAAAATGACATTATTCCTTTATTTGACCTCCGAGACTTAAAAAGCTCTTAAAATCATCTCCAAGTTTTGTGTCAACTCGCCTGGAAAGACCATGCGGAGGCGTAACGCCACATCACATAATTGGCGATGATTCGTTTGTCCGTCTTACGCAACAAATGGGTCAGACGAACGAAGAAGGCCGGCTCAGCCAGTACAACTTCCGGGTCGGACGCCACATAATCGCGCATAACGTCCGGCACCAGCCACCCGAAGTAAGCGGTCCAATTAAGCTTAAACATTTTGAACCAATTAGTTGACGCGTTTCAAACAGTCCCCGAGACTCCCGAAAGTTTAATTATCATTCAAAAATTTCGTCCATTTGCTTTTGTTTAAAATTGTGACGCGTTTGCGCGACCGAAAGGTGCGTGTGCACTGCACGGACACTCCCTGTCCTATCGCCGATCATCAATCAATCAACGAAATGATCGGAGCAAAAAGGGGGGAACGAACTTTTTAACTTTTTTATTATTTTGCAAAATTTGTGCCCAAAGTACACGACGAACCCAACAAAATTCTCTTCAAACAAAAACTATGCAAAGAATGTGCGCGAATTGGACAACTCACATCGGGAAAGACGTGGCGTTCCATTTCGGAAAGACGTCGAATGTTGTACCTAAACAGTGACAAAACTGAAACTGATCGGAAAAGACTTTTTTCCCAACATTTTGGAGAAGTTACGCCGCTCCTCGTCCGGGATCAGAATCTGCGCGAATTCTTTTTCGAATTTGATAATCTCCGCCACGTCCCTGCCAATGTCCGCCTTCCGATCGGCGAATGCCAGCATCGGCGGCAAATGTGTGAATCTGAAATAATTGGTAAAAATTGTGACCATTCTGACAAAGACAATTCACGGCTTAAGAAGCCATGGTTCCCAGGGATTGGCCGCTTTTTCGAATTTAAATCAAACAATTGGCCCAATTGATCTCTGATCATCTTACTTTCGGTCGTCATGTAACGGCCGTAGGCTGCCATTTGTTTGCTGTATCGCGTGTCGTTCAAATAGTAATCGCGCGCGCCGGCGCCCAACCCCAAGCCGCCCTGGTCGAAGTTGAGCACACGCCGCGACACGTTCTTCTGGTCCAGTGACACGTAGACGTCGATGAACACGTCGATGGCACGGGAACGGCCCACGTTGACGAGCAGTTCAGTGAGATCGAACTTCTCCGGTCGCCATTTGTAGCCGTGGATGATCGGCCAATAACTGAAAATCGACAAATTAGCCTTATTAACTATCAAATCAAGCTCATTCATCCGTCAAAAATGAGATCACTAATTTGTAAAAGATTACCCGAACCGCTCCACGTGGGCCATCAGTTCTGAACTTTTGCGTGCACTCAGGTCCTCCACATTCATGCATCCCCGGTAGAGCTGCTTCAGCGTGTTGATCGCCTTCGATGTGGAGGGCTCCGGGTCGTCGAACAGTTCTGATTATAAATATTGAAATAAAACACTTTGTACTGGTTGATGACCACCACCAACCTCGCGTTTCTAAGTTCACTTTCTCTCGCAGTTCGCTGAAGTGTCCGTAAGAGCTGAGATCAGAGGGAATCGGGTTGTTGGTCACCCATTTGCCGCAGGAAAACTCGAAAAAGTCTAAAACAAAGAGCTTAAGAGCTTGTGGTGGTTGGTGGTTATATGGTAACAGTATCCAACTACAGTACCTTCGCACGGATCTATCCGTTCGTCCACAGAGTTTCGAAAAAGTTCGGCAGCTCGAACAAAGCCGGGGCTAGCATCCACTTCCACCGTGTCACTTAGCCGATTTTCGTCGGCCGCGGATGGCAACGGATAGTTCAGCAACGGATTGTTGGCCATCGGATGGAAGGGATGGGCCGAATGTTGTCTGATGCCGTGATGCTGACGCGGCACGGAAGAGTTTAAAGACGACGAATGTGAGGATTCTGTTAATATTTGTCCCTTTTACATACAAAGATAATTATAATTAGTGACTAAATCATTAAATGGTCGACTAATTGAAAGGGAAATCAATCAAAATTGGCACAAAAAACTGACCGGTTGGCGTAGACAATCGCATGGACGGCAAACAGGTGGCCACTGGGCCCAGCAGAAGAACGACGGAGGAAAGAAGCAATGAAAAGGGCCTAATCACTGACATTATTATTCTGCTGGAAGAGAAATCCGAAAAAAAAAATTGAAGAAAAATCTAAATAAGGAAAATGATGGCATTTTGTACAATTTATAATTGGGGGGCTTTGGATATGTTCTCGGGCAGCCCTTCTGTCAGTTCCACATGACTACGACTTTGGACAACAATTTGTCCAATTTGCCCATCCGAATGACGCCGCCGGCGTCATTCCGTCGGCTAATAAGGGCGTGGAGTAAATAAGCTGTTTAAGCTCGTGAAATTGCGCTTTTCCGTCCTCAAATTCCCCGCCGGCGTATTTCCTTGTCCCCCCCTCCCCCCCCCCGCCTTCCCCTCCCCTCGGGCGCATTTCCGCTTCACTCTCTGTGATGAATAATGAATTTGTGTCCAAGGCGAAGGAACAAATTCGCCTTTTTATCTCACGAAAAACAAAATGTGAATTGAATGACGAACTTTCTTCTTTTTTCTTTGGGGAAAAGGCAAATTCAAGTGATTTTTGATTGTTCAGCGACCAAAAAGGGGCCAATTAGACCACCAATTTGTTCACTTCCCCCCCCCCCCCCTCCCTCAAAATTGAAGTTGGTCCATCAAAATCCAATTTTGTGATGAATTTGGGGAGACCCGCCGCCGGTGGTTAGGGCGAACATAAACGAATATAAATGATCGGTCGATTAGGGCAATTTGAACCTTTAAATAGGCGCCCCCCCCCCCTTGATCAGACGTTAACTTGTTTTGATCGGAGCTTAATTTGATTAAATGGGTGAGAATATGACAAAAGTTGAACTTTTACGGGCTGATGAAATTAATTTTGTCTTTTTTTCGATTCCCCCGCCGCCAACGCCTCGCCGATTTTGCTTTGAAAAACTATTCATTTTTACTCGCACTTTTCAACAAAAGATAGGCAAAGGGGAAGGGAAGAAGAACAATGGACGCCCGCGGGGAAATGGGCCAAATCTTTGGCCATCGATTGTTCGCGGAAGAATTATTTATGAAAGAAAATGTGCAAACACAACAAATGGTAAATTGTCGAAGAACGGGTTGCCTATACTGAGGGATTGGTCCGGTTAGAAAGGTTACCTTCGCTTAGTTTTTGTGGGGGATTGATCAGGCTTAGAAGAGTCTGTGGGGATTGATCAAGCTTAGAAGAGTCTGTGGGGATTGATCAGGCTTAGAAGAGTCTGTGGGGATTGATCAGGCTTAGAAGAGTCTGTGGGGATTGATCAGGCTTAGAAGAGTCTGTGGGGATTGATCAGACTTAAAAGTCCCCTCCCCCCCCCCCCCCGCTGCCGTATTTCCCTGAATTGTTTGCTTTTTAATCGCTTTCGGATACTAGTGAGTGATCTTCTTAATTTATCTTGAACAAATTCTGGGACGGACGGACGGACGGACGGTCCATTAGGAAATTGGGAAAAGAATGATCGAAATTACCTATTGTTATAAATAAAAGAGGAAAAGGGCGAAATTGGAAAAAATATTTGAGGAATGCTTCGTTATTTGAAAGAGTTTTTTGATTGAAAGAAGCGGCGGGTGGAACCGCGAGAAAGAGAGGGGGAGGGGGAGGGGGAGGGAGTCGCCTCGGGGGAAAGGGTCAGTTTCCATTAACACTTTCGCGCAGTTTATCAAATTCATTACACCCCCGCACCCCCGGCGTCCGTCGTTCACTTTCTTTCAAATAAATGCATTTATTTTGATCAAATGGATCACGCAAAAGCCTTTAGCCCTTCCGATCAAAAAAGTGATCGCGTTGAGAGTCAATCGGTCGGTCGGTCGAGTATAGGTCAGTCAGTCAATTGACTGAAGTCGGGGAAAAAGGCTTTCACTTTCTCAACGGGCGGATTGTAATTAATGTAAATAATGGGAAAAGCGGGAAAAGCATTGTGATTTATGAAAATGAATCCTTTTAAATGGTAAAAATGGGACAATTATGAGCCTTTTTCAATTGTTAGAAGACGAAAAAGGCTGGCGACA
This sequence comes from Globodera pallida, assembly GCA_020449905.1. Classification (NCBI taxonomy): domain Eukaryota; kingdom Metazoa; phylum Nematoda; class Chromadorea; order Rhabditida; family Heteroderidae; genus Globodera; species Globodera pallida. Next base: position 4,319,068 of record JAIXHY010000004.1, on the reverse strand, counting down.
ATGGACAAAAGTGTGGCTAAAGGGCACTGAACGGGTTAACATCCCAGATCAGCAGGTTCTTTGCCGCTGAATATGCTGCACTTTATGGTTTTATACCATCTTAATGATTTATGTACATACCAAATGGGTCTTTTGATCAGAATCTGCCCCATTAAATCTGTGTCGAGGCGATCAGACCGATTTTATGTCAATTTATGATAACGGAGTATGCTTTTTTTGGCGCGGCAACGCCCCCGAGGGCAAATGTCCCCAGGGTTGGCTCAAAACTGGTTCGCCGAAAACTCTCCTATTAATAATCATAATCACACGTCCAAAAGTCTTCACTTCACGATCATCGCTCGGGTACATTTACTGGGAATGTTCGATCGATGGGTTCGGTCCATCGCCCCCCCCCACCCCCAACACCCTTAACTATTAGTCGCTAACATCGTCATCATCATCATCATCATCATCGTGGGCGTCATTTTTAGTTAATTGAATCACTAATTTGACGAAACATCATGAATTAGTGCAGAGGGCAATAAGCGAAAAATCGATTAACTTTATTTTTTGACTATAAGAATACATTTGAGAAAAATTGGCGTTTTAAAGAAAAAATATTTAGTGTATAAATAATGTTAAAAATGTAAAAGGTACGTAATTCGTCATCAAAGCAACTGATCGATGATGGATCGATCAGACAATCTCTCTGAGAGTGCTGACGGCACAAAGCGTGGCCTGCTGAATGACCGTCAGTTCCAAAGCCAATTCTCGCCCTCGTTTGGTCCTCTCCTCCTCACTTTGGGCATTCTCCAATTGTGCCATCTGTCGAAGCACAAATGCTTTTGAACAGCTTTAACTTCCAGCGAGGCGGCAATTAGGGAAGGGTAGGCCCCGAAAAGAAAGAATGAGAAAAAAGGAAAAAACCAGCGCCAGACAGAATGGGGGAGAGAGCAGTGCAGTGATCGAATGCTGGAAAAGGAAGGACCCAGACAGAGTCTTCCAACAAGTTGGAGGTGTACTCGAATGGAAAGGGAAGGACCCAGACAGAGTCTTCCAACAAGTTGGAGGTGTACTCGAATGGAAAGGGAAGGACCCAGACAGAGTCTTCCAACAAGTTGGAGATGTACTCGAATGGAATGGAAAGGACCCAGACAGAGTCTTCCAACAAGTTGGAGGTGTACTCGAACGGAATGGAAAGGACCCAGACAGAGTCTTCCAACAAGTTGGAGGTGTACTCGAATGGAAATGGAAGGACCCAGACAGAGTCTTTCAACAAGTTGGAGTTGTACCCCAGACAGAGTCTTCCAACAAGTTGGAGGTGTACTCAAATGGAAAGGACCCCAGACAGGGTCTTCCAACAAGTTGGAGGTGTACTCGAATGGAAAGGACCCCAGACAGAGTCTTCCAACAAGTTGGAGGTGTACTCGAATGGAAAGGACCCCAGACAGAGTCTTCCAACAAGTTGGAGGTGTACTCGAATGGAAAGGACCCCAGACAGAGTCTTCCAACAAGTTGGAGGTGTACTCGAATGGAAAGGACCCCAGACAGAGTCTTCCAACAAGTTGGAGGTGTACTCGAATGGAAAGGACCCCAGACAGAGTCTTCCAACAAGTTGGAGGTGTACTCGAATGGAAAGGACCCCAGACAAATGAAGGTGTACTCGAATGGAAAGGACCCCAGACAGAGTCTTTCAACAAGTTGGAGGTGTACTCGAATGGAAAGGAAAAGGCCCAGAAAGAGTCTTTCAACAAGTTGGAGGTGTACTCGAATGGAAAGGAAAAGGCCCAGAAAGAGTCTTTCAACAAGTTGGAGGTGTACTCGAATGGAAGGACCTCAGACAGAGTCTTCCAACAAGTTGGAGGTGTACTCGAATGGAAAGGACCCCAGACAAATGAAGGTGTACTCGAATGGAAAGGACCCCAGACAGAGTCTTTCAACAAGTTGGAGGTGTACTCGAATGGAAAGGAAAAGGCCCAGAAAGAGTCTTTCAACAAGTTGGAGGTGTACTCGAATGGAAAGGAAAAGGCCCAGAAAGAGTCTTTCAACAAGTTGGAGGTGTACTCGAATGGAAAGGACCCCAGACATAGTCTTCCAACAAGTTGGAGGTGTACTCGAATGGAAAGGACCCCAGACAAATGAAGGTGTACTCGAATGGAAAGGACCCCAGACAGAGTCTTCCAACAAGTTGGAGGTGTACTCGAATTCAATACGGAAAAAGCAGTGACCAATGAGCCCGGCCGCTTTACCATACCTTCTTCTGAACGGCAGCCATCACGTCGACCTGGTAGGAGTCGCCTTGTGCCTGCGAAAAGAGCACATGGCGTCTGAAAGGAAATGGCCATTCCAAAGACAATTTCAAATTGTCCATTCACTTCTCCGGTTCCTCCCGTGCCGATCCCATCGTCGGGTTCACAAAGCATTGGTCCTAACTTTTGCAGTCGACGGTTTGCCCATGCCAACTTCGGCTGCTCGTCCTCGGACAGTGCCCTTTCAAAATGTTGCGCTTGCGCTATGAACAGGCCGGACGTTTTGCAGCAAATGCGAAAGCTGTCCAACTGCGGGCTTCGTGGCGTCGGGAAAGCGCGCGTACAGTGACATTATGGGCTGAAGTTTCGTTGGTGTGTGGCTTTAGTGATCGGACTTTGCGATCAATCGATGAATTCAAGAACGCAGAAATAATAATGAATTGCCCTTTTCGAGACCGGATTTTCGAATGATGAAAGTCACCGACCGACCGACCTCCTTCACACCGCCGACGTAATCGGCCAACAGTTTATGTGCAAAAAGCGTGGCATTAATGGGCAACAGCGGTGAGTCGGCAAATGCCCGGCCGAGCTCTGCCCAATATTGGCCCACCGCCTTGTGCACCTTTAAAGCATTAATTAGCCTAATTAGGCTAATCTTCGAGATTTATACAGCGAGGTCATTGTTGTCGAAGAGATGCTCGTTGACGTACGGCAATTCGTAGCGACTGGCAAATTTTGATGTTTTAATTATTAAAAATACTGGAAATCACTTTTAATTTACCCAAAAGTTTCAATTCCATCAATCCAATTTATTTAAATGTGTCGAACCTGTGGTACAGCGGGTAGGTGAGCCACGAGGCGTTGCGATAAGTCAAGTCCACCACCGGAATGCCCAAAAAGAGCAGAAAAGTCCTGCAAAAGCCGACAATTTTACACAAAATGTTCTCAAATTTGTTCGGACGCGTGGTCACTGCCACCGCCGGGCACAGCCATTTTTGGCGTGTCGGGCAGCCAACTCGTCGGGGCCGGGAAGTAGTTCAGCCACGTGTCGAACATCGTTTCACGGCCCAATTGCCGTTCGGACGCCATCGGATTTGGCACCGTTTTGGCCGCGTTGGTTACCGCCGTGTACAGTGACGGAACGGTGCGCACGTCGCTGACATGGAAATAGTTACTTTTGTGGGGGGGAAATTATGACGCATTTACAGCGATTGGTTGTTGCTGATCAAATCGACGTTCAAATACACGACAGCTCTTTGTGCCAAAACGTTGGCAAACTCTTCGACAAATTCAGTGGATCTTTGGGTATGGGACAGAACTCAACTTGCACTTCAGAATATTATTTTATTTACCCGATCAGTCCGTGTTCCTCCGCGTCCCATGCACAAAAGACCAATGTTCGCTTTGGCCTCCATCCCTTTGTTTTGACCGCCTCCGCAAATGCACGCCCAACTTCGGCCAAAATCGCCGACCCGCTGTTCGGGTCGATGGAGCCGAACACCCACGCGTCAAAATGGTTGCCGAGCATTACCCACTCATCCGGGAACTCGGCCCCGCGGATGTAACCGATCACATTTTGAACAGTTCTAAGCAAAGAAAAGGTCGAGAATTGGGTCGGGGATTAAGCTCAAAAATGTCGGGGATCCCCGCTCGGGTTCGGGGGCAGTCGAGGAGGTTCGGGGGCAACCCCTAAACCCTATTTTAACTCGCCTAATCTCCATTTTTGATTGGACCTCAAGCTTCAACCGTTGCCCTTTGTCGAGGTTGGGACCAATGTGATAAGGGAAATTGCCGCAATTTCCCTGCCATTCCAGTGGCACTTTGGGACCGCCCATTCGCGACAAAATTTGGGCCGCGTCGCCATAACTCAGCGGAAGCACCGGAATTGATGGAAGCACTTTGTTCTCTTGAACCTAAAATGCCATTTTGTCCTGACATTAAATCAATTTAAAGTGCATTAAGTTATTCAAATTGGACCTGAACCAAACTCTTCAAAGGTTCAAAACCTTTACCAAAATGCCATCCCGACGTTTCGGCATCGGCACTCAATTACTGAACTTAACTCCACCCCCACCGCTTACCTCTTCCAGCGTGCGTTCTCTGAAGAAATCGGCTCGAGCGGGCAACAACGGGGTCAGCGGATCGCCGTTTGGTTGCTTCAGGGAACCGCGCTGAACACCGCCGTCGGGCTTAAAAGAGCATCAGACTATGATCACCCACCAGATATAAAGTGATTGAAGTTTTTATGCTAACATCGAACGGATTTACTTACCATCCAAACGGCGGAGGGAAATGTGTGGCCTTTGTTTGGTGAGGGAATTCAATTTGCTTCTGCTGAACTGCTCCAAAAAACCTGACGATGTGCCTTCACGGGCAACTTCTGCCGGGTCCGAGTACAGAATGGCACCGATGGCGCCTCGGTCTTGCGCGTTGCGCACTTTGTCTCCTCTAAACTCGACATTGTAGCGAAGAATGGCGATTTTGCCTTAAGCATTGAGGAGCCTTTTAGAATTGCAATTAGTTCAGACAGTCACCACCTTCCAGTGTGGAGATGTTGAACTCCTTTTCTAGTCGTTCAAAGTCTTCTCGTCTTCCGTAATGACAGTACACCGCTTCACCTTCTACCGTACCTTCGGCGGAATACGCCGACCATTGGATGGACGAACGGAGGTCTTCCGCCTCCAAACTGTCGACCACCTTCAGTTCCGGACTGATGCCCTCGGTACGGAAGTTGACGTGGCCATCGGCGGACAGCACGGAAAGATGATTTGGTGAGGAGAAGTTGGGGTAGGAGAGGAGCACGTCGTAGGGAACGAAAGTGAACATCTGCGTCGATTAATTGGGTTAATTAACTTCTTAAAAGCTATTAGGAAGGGGCAATTACAAATCTTCTCGGACTTTAACCCTTTTCCGCTTCATTTACTTACCTTCCAGTCCGTTTTGCTTCCATAAGTTTGCTATTCTCTCGGCCACCTTCAAAACAACAATCAAAAAACAGATTCTAACCAATCTTTTCTAAAACGAACTTTTCGATTGGAATCCGTCCCGGCCACGTGCGGCTCTTGCGTGAATTCGCGCAAATTGTCCGCCATTTTATTTGAGTCAAATGTGTCAAAAATGGCCTCTCTAACTTCTGAAAATTTGCTGTGAAGTATTTCCCGAGAAACTATTTTTGTTTCTGACCTTCGGGACTAAACCCATTGGCCCGGTGATTGGGCAATTTGTGGTAGTAATGACTTTTGCCATTGAAAAGAATGACGAAAAGGAAGGAGCCGAAGCAGAAGGCCGTGAGCACCAAATATTTGTGGAACGGAAGAAGCTTTGCATGCCATTCGGAGAACGACCAATCCGCGGCACGATTCTGACGACGACGCGACGAGTTGTTCGGATTGCTTTTCATATTCGGAAATTCTTCAGGGTTCAACATTTTGTGTCTTCCGTTGAATTTTGGTTAATTTGTTTTTGGGTCGATCGATTTGGCCGTTGGGAGGACGGAAGGCTTCGTTTGATGGGATGGCGGGCGAATGGACTGCCACCGCCGCCGGTGGGTGGACGGACGGCCCTCGGCTTATCGCTTCCCCCCAATTCCCCAAAACAAAGAAGATAAGTTCGTCCCCCCCCCCTCCCCCCCCCCCCCCCACTGTCAACAGTTGGTTTGCCTTTTAATCTATGACCCGCAAATGCTAAATAAAAACGAATAAATAACTGTTAAATACTCAATACAAATCACGGAGAGGGGGGGGGGGGGTAAGAAGTTTTCGAATGTAGCCTACATAAACGCGTCTGAGTTTGGATGAATTTGAAAATTGAAATTGGCGGCACCGGATCGTCCACAAAAAATCGACGCTGCTCCTCTCGTAGAACGGCTGCTGATTTAATTCCAGAACCACACGAAAAAAAAAGCAATTTGTGCAAACGTTGCATTTTATGTGTAACCGTTTAGGTACAAAAATTAATCCAATGCAAAATTTTTAAATTTCCATATTGAACAAAGATTCATCAGCGTCTGCTGCGCGACGGACGACCTTTGCTCGGCTCCCTTCCCTTTCCCAGTGTTGGCCAACCAAACGCACAGAGAATGGCCCCGGCGGCGGATGCTTCTAATGCATTCTTCCCCTCTTTTCTGCTTCCTTTTTCCTCCTCTTCCCCAAACATCCCCTCCCCTCTTCCGTCTTCCGCCTTCTGCTGCTGCTGCTGCACACTTTCCTTACTTCCCCAGCCCCCCCCCCCCCCTCCCAGTCCTCCGCCTCCACCGATGTGATGACATTTATAGCATGGCAATAAGCAAAGCAAAGCAAACATCTCCCACCCCCCACACCCCCCCCCCGCCTTTTTTTGCTCGTCCCGCCGTTTAACCGCCTTCCCGAGTCCTTCCCGAGTATGCTGCGATTGTGAGGGATGGGGGGGGGGGGGGGGGGAGGGCTTCTTCTCCTCTCATTCTTTTGTATTAGTTGCTTGTTGTTGCTGTAATGATTCACATTTAGAACGATTATGAAAGAGCGAGAATGAACGGGAATAAAATGGCCATTTTTACTACACTTCGAAATATTCACAAGTCTCGGCATGACTTTTGAGCTAAAAAAAATTCGCGTGCGTAACTTTCCAAACGTAAATTCCATTTTTAGAAGGATCGGTTCCCGTGTTGTTCCTCCATTTCCATTTTATTCGAAGTTCGTTTTATGTGATTCATTCCCACCCCTCCCCCCCCCCCTCAAATGTGTGCTCTCCCCGCCTTTCCTCTTCATTTCTAATGCACTTTCATTGATTAATTTTTAAATTATGGCAGCAGCATGGAACATGAAAACTGACTTTCTTAATGTACAATACCTAACTGTTAATCCTTTATAAAGTTTATTTAATTTAAAATTATATTGGACTAAAGAATATTTTAATTTACATGAAAATTTTCAAGGAGTCCTTCCCATTAATGATTTTTTCATTTTCTTAATTCGAATTCGAACCTCATAAACTAACTAACTATTGCTTGTTCCTATTCTAGAGTTGTACATAAAATGTGGTCTCTTTGTTTGTTTGTTATAACTTATAAATATTTGATAAGGCAACCCATTTCGACCTGCCGCAATCATTCCTCACAGTTACAGCACTCCCCCCCCCTTTCCCCTTCTCCCCCCCCCCCCAATCCACCCAACATACCTAGGTATTATGTATTCCGTGAACAAATGATTAGGTAATTTCGATCCGCAGAGAAAAAGGTCCCTCAACCTAAAACACTTCGCCTCGCCCACCCCTTTGATAATTATAATAACTCCCCACTTTTTCTTATTAAGCAAGCCAAACACACGTTTTGATTTAAAAAACAATAAACCTGGTACTAAGTAGAGACCGGACGGGTTCGGGCCTCGGGATTTCCCGGCATGGACGGCAAAAATAAAAGAAAAAGTGAATTAATAATTGAACGAATTGTTTGTATAATAAATCTTTGGCGTTCTGTCATAAGTGAATTAATATGTATTTGAACGATTGTTTGTATTAATAATCTTTGGCGTTCTGTTCTGTCTTAGTAAAAAGAAAAATTTGAATCTTTGATTTTTTAATTTTAAATTTTCCCGATCCCGTCCGAAAAACCGGTTTGCTAAGCACCCATTTGCATGCTTTCTATCATGCACTCATTTGTAGACCGAACGTGCCTTTTTTAAGTTTTATTCGCCTTCTTATTTTCTACATAACTCCGAGCGGATGACTTTTGGTGGGTCGGACATCCCCACCGGCTCCACTATGTCCCTTGGTCCATTATTCCCCTCCTCCGCCCCCTGCCACATCTTCACCTTTAACCGCTCCATCCCCCTCACGTCCCTCCGTTCTTCGCCAATTTCGTTCTTTGACCTCGCTGAACTCTGCGGGCAGCACCACCGAAGCGCTGACAGCGTTGGAACGGGTTGGCAAGAAGAAACAAAATGAAAAAAAATGTTTTTTTTATGTCAGGGCTGTGCCAAGCTTGTCCGAATCGAAGGCGATTCTGCTAACAGCGCAAAAAATAGGGGCAGGGCCATCTGGAAGAACAGCTCATGTAGGGAGCCATTGCTCGAGCGAAGTCGGTCGCTGAACACACAAAAACCAATCCATTGGTCGACCTTCAACCGAGTATTCATCTACCTATTCAAATTTCAAATGGGGAAAATTTGCAGCTTTGTGCACAGCCCTGAAATTAATTTTTATTAAAATCAATTCTGTTCAGATTTTAGTGCATTAAATGATTGGTACTTTTTGGGAAAATTCGTTTTTTTCACAAATGTGTTTAGATAAAATGGAAACACTCAAAAAAGCCCATTTTTTCGTCATTTTCTGTTCAGACCACTCTTGGTCCGGAGCCGCCCCCGTTTGCCGCGCCGTACGGACCCGTTCCAGTTGACGATGAGGACGGCGGTGGTAACGGCCAACCGTCAGCCTCCGACACGGATGGAACTAAGGAAATGCCATGCCATCGTCGAACTGATTGGCGTTCACTTTACGTTGCAAGGCATGTTGTTTTTGTATAAACAGTTTTTTCTTTTTGACTTAATTTAATTGGGACAAAAATCTACTGCCTCTTGTAGGGTTAAACAGTTCTCCAAAAATTCCATATGTTTGACCAAAACGCTTAAAAATTTGGTCTGAAATTCTCAATTACTATATAATCTGAATGTCAATGAATTGACCGTTTTAAGCTTTAATTTTGTCATTGTTAGCTTTCTTTCCTTCTGCACTGTCGTCCAGTTCTCTCTGTACTTCTCTTCAATGTGGCCCTATCTTGAAGTGGTAAGTTTTTGTTTCGCAAATTCCTTTTGTACTTTCAATTTTCTCCCTTTAGCTCGACAGAAATGCGACCGAAAGCTTTTTCGGTTATATTGTCGCCTCCTATTCGTTGGGTCAGATTCTCGGCTCGCCAATTGTTGGTTTTTTGTCCAATCGGATGCACAAAGTAAGAACTTGCGCGAAATTTTTGCAAAATTAATCTCCAAAAAACTCAGATTCGTTACCTTCTTTACGTGGGCCTTCTGCTGATGTTTTGCGGCAATGGCCTTTATCTGTCCGTCCATTTGTTCCGTTCAGCGGAGCGCAAATATTTGTTATGCGTCGCTCGGTTTATCACAGGCATCGGATCCAGTTCTGAATTTAACGAATATTAATTAAATCAGATTTCTAATTGCACAATTAGGATTATTTTGACTTTCTCTTGATTAATTTCTAGGCAACATTTCACTGCTCAAGGCATATGCCTCAACAGCAAGCACCCAACGGGACCGGGCGCGGGCGATCGCTTTCGTGACTGGCGGAGTTGCACTTGGATCAACGATGGGACCAGGTTGGTGGTGAATAAGGGCAAACGATCAATCGGAGTCTGGAACCTTCTTGAAAAGGTTTTAAATTGCAGCATTCCAACTGCTGTTTACGCCATTTGGTTACCCGGGAATCCGTTTGTTTGGCCTTCGCAATTTCTCTGTTTCAATGTAAGCAGTGCTTTTTGACCGTTTTGTTTTATATTTTATTATTTGGTAAGGTACACGGCACCGGCGTTTATGGCATGTGCAATGAACTGCGTCAATGCGGTGTGCATCAGGACGATGGTGATTAATTGCATTCAGATCGAAAAAAGCTTATTTGGATTTTAACATTTTAAGTTTGCGGAAAACTATGTGGGTGTGCACGCAGAACAGCAGCAGGTAACTTACAGATTTGCTTTACGGGAACATCTTGCACTACTTCTATTGTAAAAAACAGTGTTCACGGCAGCCTGTTTTTACATGCCATTTTTGAATTTTAACTGAAATAACCTTTAAAGACACAATTTTTTATAGAAGTCTGATGCGTCGACTGCCGACAACGACGACAACAGTGCGTCAAAACTGCCTCCCTATGATCGTAGGGCCGCACTGTTGTGTTACGGTACTCGGTTCACGCAAATGTTCGTCAACACCAATCTGGAAACGTGAGTTGAGCTGGTGTCTGTCGGTGATGCACCCCGAGGGTGTGGGAATGGAACCGTGCTTTTTTCTTTTAAATGATCTGGAAAAAAGTATATAAAGTCCGGGTTTGTGTTCTACTTCTTTAAATGTGTTTTAATTTGATTAAACCAATACCTTCTCAAATGCTAAACTGGCCATTAAATACTTAATAGGCATACAAATGCTTACCCTTTTAGACTTGGCGCTCCGTTGGCGATGATGATGTTCGCTTGGACACGCGCTGACGCGGTCAAATACATTTCCATTGCTGTGAGCGATTTTTTTTTTTTGACAACAAAATGTTGTGTACATACACAAATTGTGTGCATTCAGCAAGTCGCCATGTCATTGCTTGCCTTCCTCACCTACGTTGTGTTCATTGTTTTCCGCGTTGACAAAGTGTAAGAGTTCCGTCTCAAAAACAGAAATTTTGTTGATTTTATGGTATTTTTGAAGACTGAGCGACCGCACCAACCTGGTCATGTCGCTAGTCGTGCTGATCTCGTTCCATGTGCTGACATATTCCTACCCGTTTCTGCCAGGACATGTGCAAACTTTTCGGCATCGAGGTGTCTCTTCACCTATTTTTGGGCGAAAATTTTAATAGAAGTTTTTAGACCTTCGAAATCACTCCATCCCCGAGCCGGTCGGCTGCGACATTGACAAATTTACTTGGTGAGGGATTGAGAAGAACTGTTTTTTCTGCAACTTATCACTGCAATTTTGGATCAGGTGTGACACGGTCCGACCCATTCCTCCGGTGTACTTTTACATCTGTTACGTGTTCTGCATCGGATTGGGTTCGATAAGTCGATTGACAACTTTTTAAATTTTGGTTTTAGCATTTCCGAACATCAACGTTTCGCTGAACACGCTTTTCTCGAAGGTCATCGGACCTCGACGGCAGGGCACTCAGCAAGGCTTGCTTCAGATGAGCGGAGGCTTTGCCCGTATGCTCGGCCCCGTCTTGATCAGGTCATTCCTGAACATTATGCCAAATCAACTTGAATAAAAATGATGCCAATTCCAGCTCTCTCTACACTTCTTTTGGACCGCAGAGTGCGTGGATGGTGGAATTGACGGTTGGTTGGGATAGTGTGAAATATGAAAAGGGATTGCTTTTGTTATTGCACAACCTATTCCGAGTCATCGTCACTTTTTGAGGTCGTCTCCGCGACGTTGGCCCTTTGGATGATGCTCTTCGGGAGAATGGTGCCGCTCCGTCTCCCCCCGGAAAGCGTTGTGCAACATGCGCAGCAGCAGCATCAACAATTTGAGCGCCCAAAGTCCGTTGTACCGTCATCGACTATGTCCGAAACTCGCTCCGTCTCTGACCAACCACTAGCAACAACTTCGTCATCGGTGACAACGTCGAGGAGACGTATTCGTTCACTGCGTAGCAGAGAGGAGCGAATGCCGCTGGTGGAGCCCATTGATGAGGGGGACGAAGCGCGGACGGACATGGAGGACGGAGCGGTGGTGCTGAACCGAAATGACACGACCGTGTCCACCATGGCCAGTCTGAGATGAAGATGAAGACATGCATTTACACTTCAATTGTCGGTTTAACAATCCAATCTCTTTTTATTAGTGTGTATCCAAAGCGTTCTGTGCAATTTAAATATCATTTCTTTATTTTTCAATAGGTGTAATAATAACCTTTCATTTTAATAATGTGTATTTATTGGATTTGAAAATATTAAAAAATATATACTTGCTTATAAAGCAAAAAGCAATAGATAAGTGTAATTGTTTTCGATCATCTCTCATCCCCCGCCGCCAATTCTGTGCCGTCGCTGTTGTTGAACGCGGGCATTTGTTGTGCATCGCTTCCACTTTGAACATTTTCACCGAGTGGAATCTAATTGATCATGACCAAAATTAAAGAATTCGGGGGGTTCATGTTTGGGTTATTTCAGAATGGGGCTTCATCTGCTTATTACCAGGCCTTGCCCAACCTGCACAACGGTGCCTTCGCCCATCACCGGGGGCGACGGCGGAGGCACAGTGATGTTGGCAATGGCACTTTGCTCGTGCCGATTCGTTGTGGTCGTCAACAGACAGTGGCGGTTGGGAGACGACAGCGGCATTGGCATTTTTTGGTGTTGGCGAAGGCGATGGTCGCCTTAAGTCACGCCTTCGTTCAACCAAAACAGCGGCGTTAAATGGCCAAAAACGGTCGATGCTTTTTGTGCACATACCCCGACACAATTGGCCACTGCGAGAGGCCCCCATAAGAGCCGCCGATTTGACTGTTCAATGGGCCGTAGGGGCCGAACGGACTGACAATGCTTTCGCTGGTGCCGTAGTGGCCGACAAAGACGCCCGCCTTCACCCCGAAATCTTTGGCAGAAAAACCCATTTTCTTATTCCGTTGTTGGATTAATTAGTGAAAAACGAATTAATTATAAAACTAAATCATTAAAAATCCGATGACCAACCGACCATATTTTGTGTTTGGTCTGCCGCCGCCAGCAGAGGGAAAGGGCGGCGTCAACCGAAGGGAATGTGCCGCCGGCGGTTGCAAAAGCGTAAATGGGCGACGGTTTACGCTGCCTCCGGGAATTGGCTGAACGGCTTCCGCCGCTGTTGCCGCGGGCAGTGCGCTTCCTCCCCCTCGCCCTCCCCCGGCGGCGATGGGTCCAAATCTTTTGAAAACTCTTTCACATCCAAAATTTTAATGGACGACCCCTGCCTGTTGCTGGGTCATTCCGAGTGGTGGGGTCTCGAGGAACTGCTCGAATTTCTTCTGTTCCCATTTCCCTGTCCGCCAACATCTGCGCGAACGAGCGGACAATGGCAAGTGACAGTTGGGCGATGAGATCGTTCAGTTGAACTGGTTGAGGTCGTTGGGGTGGTGACCACACGGGGTAAGGCAGCTGGTAGAGCGGTGGCTGTTGAACGGTTGCATAAGCTCCAGTGTTCTGCTGATCTGAACTTTAGAGTATTCCAACCCGATCTTTTCAGATCATTTTTGGGTATTCATTCAACGAGGGTAGGCACTGTTTGGGTCCGAATAGGCCGATGACAACGGAAAAGGCCACAAAGTGTTGGCGTTGTGACGAGAGGTCGCGCTCTAAACGCTGAAATGCAAAATTTAGCGAAAATTTAATCATTTAATGCGGCCGACCTGGCACGGGGAGTTGGCCATAAAAGTCGGCAGCATTAAGTTGAGAGAGGGCGTTGGAAAGAAAACTGAAGTGAGCAAAAAGTGCTGACCACCGGCGGCAAGCAATGCGGCGGGGCATTGTCTGACGGAAGTGCCGAGAGTTTGCAGAAAGTCGGGAACGGAACGCCCCCAAATGGTCGACGACAATATTCCGTAACAATTAATTAATAAGAAAACAATGTAAAAATTATATTGCTGGAATTATCCATTCATTCAATGGTCGGGAAATTCCGTCGGGACCTCTCATTTTTGGAGGAGGCGTGCGGTGGAAGTTTGGATTTATAGAAATGATGCAAATCGTCGGATTGTCGTCCCCCCCGGCGAGGGGGGGGGGGGGGGGGACGACGGCCACCCATTCAGTGCTTGCTCCACAACCCCCCAACATTGCCCATAAATGCGTCGTGGTGTTTGTTGCATCACAGCTTTCGTCTCGTCCATCATTTGCAAGTCCGTCGATGACGCCGCCAATTCCGAAAGAATGGAAATGGCGGCGGATGCCCACTTTCAGTTTCGTCTAATCCAACGAAGTCCTTTTGGATTAGCCAAATTGCGCCCTTTCGAGTTTGAAAATGGGATAATCCCTAAGTATAAAACAGAAACCATTTTTGGGGCAGGGCCGGGTCGGGCTCAATGATGAAGAAAAAAGAACAAATTTCAAACATTTTGCGTTTCTAAACTTTGTTTAGGGAGGGGTAAGTTTTGAAGGTGGCGGAGGGGTTGAAGCCTTCGTGATTTGTAGGGATTGGATTTAAATTGACTAAAAAAGGTCTGAAAATCCGATGCGTTCGTGATGAGTGCTCGACGGCACGGTTCGGTATAATACATAAATATTTAATCAACAAATTTAAATGAATGAATTATCGAATTGCCCATTTAAATGATTGCTTCAACATTCACTCGTCTACCATCACAATTACACAATTCCAGCGGCCGGGAACAGGTCAATGCCCGCATCTTTCCACCAATCGCAATTGTTGCCGATGTGGTGGAGAATGTAGCCGAGCTCGTGGAAAAAGTCGCGATCGCTGTACTCCTGAACAAATGATCAGATTGGGCAGCGATCATTCCGTCTTGCTCCCTTCTTGCAGACTTTGTTCACCACCACGGCCATTTCCAGTCCGTTGTCTAGACGTACAAGCATGGAGGCGGAGCCGGGCATCCGTCCGTCGTGCTGCCACCCGTTGAACCCCATGATGTTCAGCGACCAGCCCAAGCCGTACCTGTACAGACGGACGGACGGACTGGACTGCTTCATTGTCTCACTACACCGAATCCCATTCACTCAATCAGATAATCTATGAGCTAAATCCATTAGCGGTAATTTTAGCCTTTCAGTTGGCTAACCCGCGTATTCGGTTTTTGAATAGGAAGAACATTTACATAACTAGGAGCAGATCTGATCCCTTTCTGATCAGTCAATCACTGTGGCTAGCTGTATCGGCAACATTTGCCCACTTTGTCAATTAACACTAATTAGCCCTCACGTCTCATTGGACGCTTCCGTGGGCGTAGCCCATTCGCGGAGTGCCCAATCACTGAGCAAGTCGGGCCGCCGTTTGAACCCGTCCAAATGTGCCATCAATCGAAGCCTGAAACAATTGACGTGACTTTTGAATATGCAAATGGGGAAATGGGCATCACAGCTCAATCGGAGAGGCAATCCAACCGCCCCAGGGGCCTGAAAAAGCATTTGCCATTGGGAAAATTGCAGTTTTTGTTTTGCCAATTCTCCCCGGCGGCAGCAAATCGTACGGATTGAAGCCCACGCGATTGCCGCCTCCCATGTAGTAGAGCACCTCGCGCCTGTGCTGATCAGCAAAAATGTTTTGGACCAAAAATGGTGGCCAAATAATTCGATTAATTCAAATTTAGTCGAAAGATAGAGGGAGAGAGAGTTCAATTTGATTTTTGAAACAAGTCTCATAACAATTTCCGGCCTGATCAGTGTCGGACGGTTGGTAACGCGCCTTTCTCTTCGAATTGAAGTTATTTGAACGGCTGCCAGACACTGATCAGTGATCAATTCCCCACCTTGACTTCTCCGATAAGCTGGGCCTGGCCACCTTAAAAGCACAGTTTGGAATTTAATGCTACAAAAATGTAATGCAAAAACATTCGAATTCGACCTGAATGTCTTTGACGCCTATCCGTTGCCAAATGTGTCGCTTCACAAATTGCTCGTAGTCCATGCCGGCAATCCGTTCAATGATATGGCCAAGCAATTGGTAGCCAAAGTTTGAGTAAATCCACGCCTTTCCCGGCCGCACGATCAGCGGCTGCTCCGTCAGAACCTTCTCGATCAGCGCGACGGTGCCTTTGTCCGGCTCCAACCAGGCGGGGTCGCTGTCCACGTTGTTCCAAGCCGCCTTTAATTGAATTGAAAGTTCCCCCCGCCCCCAAACAATTCAATTCGTTCACCGGCTGTGTGCTCGAGCAAATGCCGCACCTAAAAGTGTTGGCGCCATGTTAATGCATTTAATTTTGCTTCACTCGCCGTTATGTCCGTTACCCATTTGCCGTAAGGCCTTTGACGAGCAAATTCATTGCCTAAATATTTATAAACAAATCAAATTAATTGCCTAAATATTTATAAACAAATCAAATTAATTGCCTAAATATTTATAAACAAATGCAAATTAATTAAATGCAAATTAATTGCCTAAATATTTAAAAGAAATCAAATTAATTGCTTAAATATTTATAAACAAATGCAATTTAATTAAATGCAATTTAATTGGACAGAGCGAATGTCTGCAGAAATAATTACGGACCAAAAATGGAATTGGAAGGCCCAAACACGCGCTGTTCCAACTTCAGGCTGTCTTTGTCCACAACTTTCGGAAAATAATTTCAAAATTTAAAATGTTTCAAATTCTCACGGAGTAAAATTGCCGCCGCCGTGATCGGCTTAGACACTGATTTATCTGTGTTTCTACGCCCAGAAACCAAGTTGCATAACAAATCACCTGAGCCAATGCGGAACTGAATTTGGTCAATTTGTGATCAGTTTGGCTTAATGCTTCGATCAGTGAGTGATCGACTGATCAGTCACTGATCGATCGCCCGCCCACCTGCTCGTTTGGAGTGACGTGCAATTTTTTCTTCACATTACCATAACCGAAACCTTTGCAATGAAAATGATACAATAAAAGAGAATTTTGATGGAAAATGCAAAATATGGCAAAAGATTCATTAAAAATAATTGCTTTAAATTTTAAAATTTATTGCCTGCAGCATATTTCAACTGTTCGTCACGCGAAATTGCCACAGAAAGTCCTAACAACAAAAGGAAAAGCATTTTAAGCCAATTCAATTGGACACCGACCCGGTATGTCCAATTCGCGCATAAATCTGAAACGCTTTTAGGCTTATAAAGCTAATTAATTAATTGTAAGTTTCCTCTCACCTCTCAACGCGTTTTGCAATAAATTCCAGTTGGGCTGGCTCAAGTTGGGGCTCAGTGCCGGCCAAATAATTTGCCGGGATTCTTGTGGGTTAATTTAATCCATAAAATAACTCTAAATCATCAATTAGGACAGCCACCACGCATTATCTGCTCGGGTCATGCCGATGACCTGCTTGGTCATCGGGGCATTCCCACGGGCAGTATTCAAACGGTGGTGGCAACCCTCGCCGATGCGGCCAACCTTTGCCCCTTTGGCCAAATGTCCGGTGCCCGGGGGTGTCTGAATGAGTGCACATCGCTCCACAACACCACAAATTGGAGACGGTCATCTCCGGGAGAATGAAAGTGCGAAATTTGACGCGGCAAAATTGGCCACGGGGGCGGCCGCTGCCCGCCAAACTTTGGCGGCGGGGGACCAAATTTTCGCAACATTTTGCGCAAATCGTCGCCAATTTCAACCCAGTGGCGTCGGCCCGGCAAATGTTCCCAAATCGCGCAGCACAAAACCTTCAAAACTCCAACAACTTTGGCCAAATCCATTGGTTTTCGAACTCTTTGCCCAATCAAAAAACGAAATAACGCGCATTTACTCACCTCGTCCAAATTGCGAAAAACACGGAACTGCACCGCAACATAATCTCTTCAAAAAAGCATATGGAAACATTGACAATTAATTGAATATTTATAATTATGCTTTCCACTTAATTTGATTTAATTCCCTTTTCGGAATAGCCCATTAGAGAGAGAGACAACTTGCCTTGCCGCAAATCGGTCGTTTAACTCAACGCATTCCGAAAGAGTAATGCCGTAATGCGCTGAAAGAAAGCGTACAATTTCCACAGCCGCCGTCGGTCGGCGGATTGCCAATTTTCATTTACCTTCGTACGGGACAGTGCGCAACACCGGCTTCTGCCAAACGCCAACAAAGCGAGCAGTTTTCTGATCAGAGAAAACATTCAAACAGAAAAGGGACTCCAGCACTGTATTTTAACCTTTCGTATACTGTACCCGCAAAGACTGATCAACCGGAAACCGTCCTTCTCAAAAAGGGCCTTCTGCAGATCGGACTCCGGTGAACCAGCGAACCAAATCTGTAGAAATGATTTAAAATGATCAAAAACCGTACGTACCCGTGAGCTGACTCCCGGCACTCGCTCCCAATAAGTGCTGAACTGAACTCGGCCATCTCCATGCTCGTCGTGTCCACAAAGTTGTGTTAAGGCCATGTCCAACTCCTCGTTTTCTCTTTGGGGTAATTCGGTCCATTTGAACAAAATTAAATATTGTTGAAGCCTAACTGTGTCGTTTGCAGCAATTCAGAAAAGCTCATCGGTTCGGGTTTAAGGAAAAACAGGCCCGGGAAAGCGATGCATGATCGCCTAAAGAGATGCAACTTGCCGATTAGTAGGAGGAACAGATTTTCGGGAGGGGGGGGGGGCTATCCAATTAGCCCCCCCCCCCCTCCCGACCGACCGGCCCTTTGCTTCAATCTCAAAACTTGCGTAATAATGCGGTTGGTTTTCTCGGAGTGGGTCGCGGAAGTGGATCCATTGAAACGAGACGACCTGAACAACGAATATTGACAAAAGTGTTCACATTATTTGTTGGGAAGGGTCTCCAATTTATCAATGTGCCATTTGTCTCGCCTCCATAGGAGAGACTGCAGGCGAGCACATTGTCCACTTGCTTCTCCCCGCCCGCAACCAGCACCCAATCCTTCTCGCGGGGAGACGCCGGATGAACGAGCTGAAAACGAAGTTTAGTTTCAGCTGAGTTGGAAGGAGGAGAAAGATCAGCTTGATGGGCTACACCAAGCTCTCAGATCCAAAAGTTATATTAGACCAATTGGCACAACATTGGGAAGGCGTCCGTTGCCTTGCCAAAGGCTTTTGGTGTTCCGATCCAATCACCTGCAGAAACGGGACCATTTTGTGCGTGCCGCTGCTCTTCATCGTCGTTTTGGCCATGCTTTGCTTTCCTTCATCACCCTCCCGCTCCCCATACGCTCCTGCCCCTCCGGCACTGCACTTTTTGTTTGGTCCCGTAACGCCTTGGAGAATGGACAGTTTTAATGTGGCTTAATTAAGTTGGTTGGCTGAGTTCCATCCTCAAGTTCAGAGACAACCCAAATTTCCCATTCCCCCCCCCCCACGGCATCGCACCCCGGTGCTTCGTGTTCAAATCCATTGCCCGTCGCTTCCATCGGTGGTGAAGTGCAACGGACGAAGTGTCGGCCAATTGCTGCTGTTGTGGGCGCAAAATTCGAAACGATTTGGGGGGCGGAGGGCCAAAGTCGGGCGGCAACGGACGATCGGATGGCGGCGGAGGGGCAAAGAAAGTGCCATTGGACGAGAGGGAGGGCACAAAACAAGAAGCGGCGCCCGTGGCATCAGAAGCGATTGGCGGACGGAAAAAAAAGAGGGAGATGAAGAAGGACAGAGGAAGTGAGGGAATGGCAAAGAATGGCGGAGAGAAGTCGGCGACAGGACGACGCCATCCCTTCCACCAAAAGCATGCAATCGAAGAAGCTGTTGCTGTCACTTTAAGCCCAAACTGCTCCTCTGATTTCTCGAACCGGTAAAACGAAATGCATTGAAGTTCAAACCATTGGTGCAAAAAAGAATTGGCAGAATCAAAAAAAGGAAAAATTGTCTGTGAAATACAATCGAAGAGACGAGATGGACGGAGGAGGGGGGGGGGGGGGGGGGGGGGGGGGGGAAGTCGGACGGAGAAAAGGAAGACGGACGAAGGAGGGGAGTTGCGCAAGTTGTCACCCACTGACTGCTTCACTCAATACTCACTTTTCGGCCACTCGTTCCCAAACAATGACCAATCGTCCAACAATTTGGTGTTGATTTGTTTGGTCATAGATCGGACAGCGCGGCGGATGGACGTCGCCCCCGCCCAAATTCACAAAAAGTGCACTTTTTGAAAATGTACACCAATGCGAATTAAGTTGGCATAAATTCCTTTGGAAATGGTTTTGGTCCAAAGCATGCGCAGACCAATTTTTGGTTTTGTATTTCGAAACAACCAACAACAGATGCAACGATTTACTGATAGAACAATTTCAACAAATGCAATCGCTTCACCACTCCCCTCACTCCTCAATTGTCTCCTCGGTGTGCTTGCCCTTCAGAATTCCGGTCACGCGGGCTCTTCCGGCCTGCCTTTCTCTCGAGCAACGAACTGAACAAAATTAAACCGAAAAATTGAAAGCGAAAATCATTTATTATACCGTCGATCCTTGTCCATCTTCAGCTTCGTGACTTGCACATTTGACGGGTGAATGCCCACTGAAAAACAAAAAACGTAGAGAACAGTAAAGAAAGCAAGAAATGTTGAAAACCGGCGGTTATAATTAGACAGGCGTTCCGCCGAAACCCGGTGGACTCACTATAAATATAGTAATGGGAACATATTTCGGACGGTGAATCGAGCATAAAAATATCGGTACACTCAAATGCAGCCGACGGTCAACTCGTTAATTCAGCAACGCTCGTATAAACAACGCAAATTGGAAACTCAAAAAAAAGGCTTGTTTAAGAAACCCCCAGAATTATAGATTTCCAAAAAAAGAACTTTTATTTTTGAAAAATTAGAAATTGCAGAAATTTTTGCACAATTTTCTTTAAAAAATTCCCGGGGACTCAACGAAATCCATGGCTAGGTACGAGCCATTTTCTAGGGTAAAACAAAAATTTAACCCTTAGATTTTTGAAAAAATGCACTAAAAACGGAATTACACACCCACTAACATCTTTTGAAAAACTTTATAAGAAAAATGCAACAACCAAATAAAACACCCGTAAGAATAAACTTTTTGAGTTAGCCCCCCCCCCAGAAATCACGGCTTGAAACAAGCGATGCCTTTTCGTAAATGGGATAATTCAGCAAACCGTGAACAGTGGTTCCGTTTGCCTTCTCTCGGGTGATCTTGTCAACGTGCACCACGTACTTCTTCCTTAATGGACAGTTGAATTTGAATTTTAAAATAACCAATTTTGTGGCAAAACTTTTGAAATTGAATAATGTGGCTTCCGCCCACCTAGCGAATTTAATTAGCAACGTGTAACTGTCAAATGCCAATAGTGATTCTTTAACACGGTTTAAATACGGACAAAACAAAACAAACCGGTACACACGCATAATACGCCCGCCATTGCCTTTGAAATGACCGCGAGTGACGGTAACCTCGTCATCAATTCTTAAACAAAAAGTTGAGAATTCCTTCGCTTTTCCTCCCCAATTCTTGCCTTTACTTAAAATCTATCTGAGCGCTGCTAAGCGTAAAAGTTGGCAAAACCTTTCTTTTGCGAGCTGAGCCCGCTCAGCACACCTCTCCCAGCACTTTCGCCCCCACCCCGTCCGCGTTTTAAAACGCCATGTCTCTTAAGCAACCCCCTTTAAAATTTAAAAGCATACCGAATTGGAACAGAGCGGACCCCGTGCTTGTTACGTAAGTCTTTCGACAGCGGGCAGGACATAATGCGGCCGGCGGATGTGCGAGGGAGCATTGAAATGGCGCTTGCGGGATTTGCGCGCTGAAGATGAAACGAACGGGTTTAGCTTCATTTTTTGTGTGCGAATCTAAATCCTTGAAAAACATTTCTTTCAAATTGTGCAGCTTCAAAATTTCAAAACCAGACCCGGGTTTTTAGAGTACCCAACTGGCAATTACCCGACTAGGATATTTAGCCGATACCGACGCGAGTAAAAAGTTTAAAAAATACCGAGCCCGGGCTCGCACACGACTTTAATTTTACGCTCCCCAGCACAGGTTAGAGTAGCAAAGATAGCACAAATCGTACTCCGCCCCTCCAAATTGTTTTTTCTCCTAAACCCGTTAGGAACACTCTTTAACTCATAAAAACTTTGGAAAAATGACCCAACAATGCATGGACGGCAAAAAAGAAAAATCGAATTAATTCATTTGTGCAAATCATAACGCCAAAACCATTTAAACCGAATTAACAGACAAACTCTAATGGCGCAAAATTATGTAAAAATAGGCGTTGGGGCTTGTTTAGCAGGGGTTTATCAAAAACTCCCCCTGATAGTGAGGTCCAAACAATAAAAATAAAATCCGCTCCATCGACATTTCAACCGATTCAAAACCGCTTAATTCTCAATTTTAATTTTCTATTGGCAAATCGTAATCCTGGGTCAACTAACATATCTTTCTACATAAATTTTGACGAATAGGGTCCCCCCTTATGGTTT
Source organism: Globodera pallida (assembly GCA_020449905.1). Lineage (NCBI taxonomy): Eukaryota > Metazoa > Nematoda > Chromadorea > Rhabditida > Heteroderidae > Globodera > Globodera pallida. The sequence continues at coordinate 4,297,099 of JAIXHY010000004.1, read as the reverse complement.
TGCACCTTGACCCCACCCCCCCTCCTAAAAAACCTTGACCCCCCCCCCTCTCCTAAAAACTTGTCGACTTCCTGCTAAACAAGTGTCCACTTTTCGTTTCCATAAAGACTTCATGCAAAAAAAACAAATTTTCTCATCTTTATTTGATGCGATTATGCTTGATACAAAGATGCACACAGGATTCAAGACATGGAGCACAAATTACAGTAACGGTACATTTGTTACAATATATACAACATATTCATGGGGAAAAGAGGCTCGTCTCAGTGTGTTACTATATACAACATATTCATGGGGAAGGGGAAGAAGAGTGTCACAACTGAATGGCGTTTAACTGTTCATTTCTTCTGGTCTGTCTGTTTCGGCTGCCTCTTCAGTTCTTGTCTGCGTCCGGCTCGCTCAGCTCACTTTTAGGCTGCTCCATGGCTGCGTCATCCGCATCAGCTTTGGGCTGATCGACGACTGCTCCACCTTCCTCTGCTGCTGGTTTGGGCTCCTCTGTGACGGCCGCTCCACCTGACTCCGGTTTGGGCTGCTCTGTAGCCGCTGCCTCTCCCGCCTTGGCTTTCTTCTCACGACGACTCTTCTCGCGACGGCGGCTCTTCTTCTTGGATTTTTTGCGCTTTTGCTTCTCTTCTTTGTCAACACTGTCCTTCGCTTCGCCGTCGGGCTTCGGCTTCTCTTCCTTTTCGCCGACGTTCTTCTCTTCGCCGCCGTCCTGCGCCATATGTTTGTCTCCTGAAAAGTAAAAGTGAATTGACAGCTATCAATAATTGAAAAGAAAAAAAACTTACGCGCTAGAAGTTGATGATCACAGGTGTCGTTTGTCGGGAACCAGAAGCGAAATGTGTTCAAAGTGATTGGAGAAGCGAGATAATCTTCCTTTTATAGTGAGGATGTGGTTGCAAATTTTTGAAATTCTAAAACGCCAACATACATTAAAGAAAAATTGCATATATAAGACACGCAATTGGAAGTCAGTTAACACAGTCATCGACTGTCTCAATCATCATCTGAGCGCGCCAGCAACGTGAATCTTCATCAGAGGACGGACGACAACACCAACCAGCGATGGAAGCAACCAATGGGCCCCTGAGCACTGGACAATTGGACGTCATCATCGCGAAGGTCCTGCGCACGTCTGCTCAGGATTTCACGCAGAATGTGGGTGAATTGCTTTTCCTCCTTAAAGAGTTGTCAGATCCCCCTTTTCAGGTCACCCAGGAGGACATTCAACGCTTGTGCGAGACTACAATCGATGTTCTCCGGAGGCAGCAGACACTCGTCGAGGTTCGACCACCTGTCGTCGTGTGCGGTGACATCCATGGACAATTCGCGGACCTGCTGAGAATCTTCGCAACAATTGGCTTTCCACCGAACAAAAAATACCTCTTCCTCGGTGATTTCGTCGACAGAGGCGCCCGGAGTCTTGAAACAGCAGTGCTTCTCTTCTGCTTCAAGGTAAGAGCAGCATTCATTTTGGCAGCTCGTGGACTAATCCTTCCCCATTTCAGGCCAGATACCCGGACATCTTCTTTGTGCTGCGCGGCAACCATGAGTGCAGCAACATCAACCGAATGTGAGTTTACCACATTCAGAATTGCGAGTCTCTATTTTCATATTAAGATATGGATTCTACGACGAGATTGAACGCCGTTTTGGACAACCGAATAGCGAACGCATCTGGATGCTCTTCAATCAGACGTTTTCCTGGCTTCCGTATGTTGGACTAGTTGGAAGACGAATTCTATGTAAGAATTAAAAAACGGAACAATTTACTCTAATTGAATCTTTTGTTTAGGCATGCATGGCGGCATTTCTCCCAATATGCGCAGTCTGGAACAACTCCGTGAACTGCAACGTCCACTGCTCGACCCGCCAAACCCATCAGTGGAACTCGACATTCTCTGGGCAGATCCCGAAGTTGGCCTTCAAGGAGTTCGTCCAAGTCCACGAGGATTGAGCATTTTATTCGGCGAGGAAGTACTGACCAGAATCTGCAGGCAGCTCAGAATTGATATGGTGGTCCGCGCTCATCAGGTAGATATGGAGTTTTTTTCTTTTTTCATGTTGTATTTTTAACATCTTTAGTGCGTTCATTACGGAGCGGAATTCTTCACCAACCGCCAACTACTCACCCTGTTCTCTGCGCCTCGCTACGAGGGTATGGATAACGTCGGAGCAGCTCTAACAATTGATGTGAACTTTCACTGCTTCTTCACATTCTTCCAACCAGGCGATAGAGATGCGCAGCACGAGCGCTAGCTCGGATCCGATGAATTGGAAGGGATATGGGCTGATAAGAGGAAGCTGTACCCAGTGATGTGATTTTCCATCCATTTGTATTGAAAGTTAAACTCCCATCAATACCCATTACATTGTGTGCGCCATGATACCACTGATGTTACTGTTACTATGTATGTACCTCCTATATATTCATTCATATTGTTCTATAAACTAACGAAAAGAATAAAAACGTTAAGTACATCAGAGCTCTTAATAAATCTAGTAATGAATACGGAACTTGCCCCCCAGCATATGGGCCTCTCGGCGGGAACGGCATTCCCGTCCAGTACATTCCCCTTCCCGGAATTTTTTTTGTCTTTTTCCCGTTCGCGTAAATAATTCCTTGGCGAAGTGTTTCAAAAAATAACAAGTTCTCAAAAAAAACTTATTTTTGAAAAATTCGAAAATCGGTTACGAGAACGGGAATCCCGTCCTCGCGTTATGCGCACTAATCGTTGCTCGTATAACAAACAAACATTTATTTTTCCATGATATTCATTTATGGCTGAGGGATTTTGTCCATCATGTATTTTTTTTCGGACGAAACAAAGATGCAGAAACAAAACATGCCTGTTTGTTTAGCAATTTTAATATTAAAATGCATTCCAATATATACAATGAAAAAATTGGCTACCGGTGAAGGTCGAATTGAGCAAACCAAACACTGTCTGAATTCGAATTTTCGACCCTCGGACTACAATAGTTTAATCCGGCCTTGAAATGAATTTGATCTTTGGACCGGAAACTTATTGTTTCTTTGGGTTTTTTAAAAAAGGCCAGGCCGGATGAAGTGACTATTTTTTCGTCTCTTTCAAGTATACAATAGATAGATAATCATGTTGGGGAGGCATTTTCGTGGTCAAACAGTTCGTACATAAACAGTTCGTAAAGACTGTTCGTGATGCCCCAGGTAAGCAATGAACGAGTGAAGTTTAGCTGAGCCCCGCGATACAATGCGCGCACCGATCCCTGCCTCTCGGCCAGAATTTTGTTGAACATAACCCAAGGAGTGCAGAAGTCAACACCGATATTTGACTGAAAAATAAAGGAGAATATTTTGTTCCGTTGTAAAAGTTCAAAAAAAGGAGATCAGATAAATTTTCCATAATTCATGGGCATAAGGCTTCAGAATCAATAATCCTAGAAATCGGGATTTTTCCCGCAAAATGTTGGTCCGGGATTTCAATCCTGGTAAATAAAAGATTCAAAAACGGGAATTCTTGTTGAAAACTGACTTGCATCCGACTTTTGATGACATTAAATGGGAAGAATATGGTCGATATACACGCTCCGAGAACAGCTCCGGACAGAAAATTTGCGCACCAATGCTGTGTTTGCGTTCTGCCTCCATTCGATTGAAAAAGTTTCCTCAGAACCAATTCTCGAAATGGCTCTCGCAACGTAAAAAACATTATATTGCTGCACCTGAAATTCTACATAAATTTTTTAGGGTTCCCAAGTGAAAAGCGATTAATGGTAATTTAGTCAAGTCATTGTCTTAGTTTGAGTCAATTTCCATGTATTTAAACAATACAATCTTTACCCGTTGCGCAGAACGATGACGGAAAACCCGCGGTAGAACCTGCAAAATTCAATTTAATTAATTACCTCAATGCTTGAGTAATTTGGGCTACTATACTTAAACCCAAACGTATTTAATTTTTAACGTATATCTTTTTCGACTCAAAGTAATTCAGTGTGACATTTAGCCGCGCGGCAGCTACAAAACCTACTCTTTCGGTGAATAATTCTTGTACATAAGGCGAAATGCTTCGGCCGAGTTTTTGAACTTGTCAAGGTGTTTGGTGGTTTGAAGAAGCGTTTGCACTCTCTCCAAAGGGCACAAAAGGGCCTCCGTTGCACCGGCTAAAACAATTATAAATTATTGTAATTGTAGACAAAATGCAAAACTTGAGATTTTGGGATTTCACTAATTTTCTGGGTATAAACTTCTGGGTTCGTCACTACTCAAAAGTCGCATCAAAAAAAGAAATTATCCCCACGACACTAATTTGTAAGTCCAACCAAGAAAGGCGGAGACAGCATGACAAATTGTGAAACTGGCCGCATTTGGATCACATCCAAAAGCGTGTTGATATTTTCCAAACGTTCCAAACCTGAAAAAGCGAATTTTATTCCAAAAACCCTTTGAACAGTCTGGTCAATGTACATAATCGAGCGCGTTGTTGTCCGTTGGATCAATGGTGGGAGGAGCCCACGATAGAGATGACGCATACCCTCGCGGCGAAGCTAAAATCGTCTATTTCTTTTTGTTAAATAAGTCAGTTGGTGTTCTTCAATTCCCCACCTGTTTGATTGCAGTCGTTGGCGAGCACATTGTGCAACTGCTGTCGGAAAATCAACTTCGTTTGTGGATACAGAAGGCACGTCTCGATACAACCAGCTGAACATAAACCATCCATTATAACAATTTATTTACACACACCCCACCACAGAGATGCAACCGGATTCGGTACATTTTTGGGACTGTTATCGAAAAAAATAGAAATCGAATCATTTTTTTCCTTTTTGTCATTAACATGTAATTCGAAAATTATTCTGGTGTAACAAAATTGGGAAGTTTTGTTTCGAAACCCGAATCCTGGAGTCCTTCTTGGATCCGGTTGCACAACCGTGTCACGTACTAGTCCATCCACAAATAAATTCCTTGTAACGTTGCTTAGCTGAATGATTAGAGAGCATGCAAAGCTGAAAAGAAAATACCATAAAGCCATGTTCCGACCAAAACAGATAAATCAATTCACATTTGGTCAAATATTTAAAAATTGTCGCGCTCATTTGGTAAACTCAGTTTTAATTAAATGAAATTATATTATTAACATGTCTAGCGGAAGAAATATCATGGACACAAAAAGGCAGTGATTACTTTTAAAGATTGAAATATTTTGTATAAAATATAAATTGCATAGATGTATTTATTCGTAGGCTGATGCAGTTCCTGTTTGAGCAACTTTTTGAAGCAATTGGCGAGCAATGACGAGACGCTGAATTTGGGAAGTCCCTTCGTAAATCTGATAGATTTTGGCGTCTCTCATCAGTTTCTCAACCGGGTACTCGGTGCTGAAGCCGTTGCCACCAAAAATCTGTAAATTAATTGACCCTTATTTGTAATAAGATGTACTAGGTCTACCATGCTAAAGTGTATTTGCTAATACTTTTGTATAATTTTGTTCTCCTATACCTGGACAGCGTTTGTCGTGGTTTGCATCGTGGTGTCTGCAGCGAAACATTTGGCGATTGATGCGAAGTAGGAAGAACGGACGCCATTGTCCACGTCCGTCGCCGCTCGATAAGTGGCCAAACGTGCCAACTCCAGGTTGATGGTCATGTCGGCTAGCATAAAAGAGACGCCCTGGTGCTAAACAAGTGCAACATAATTTGTCCCAAAACATATTGACGATTATGGAAACGCTCGCTCCAAGGGTTTGAACTCCAATTCCCGTCCTGATGTTCTATTTTGGGCTATATCCCCCAACCCCGAAATCAATTTCTGACTACTTTTTTGGACAACTTTCATACATGAGCGATCGGTACAGAGAATGTTGTGCGCTCAAGTGAATATTTTGCAGCTTCGTCAAGAGCCCTCCATGCCACGCCTATATTTTGAAATCCATTACAACTAAAAACAATTTTCAACAAAAAACCTAAAGCTCCCGCCGCGACACCGGGCCGAGTTGCTTAAAAGCAAACAGTTTTTTCAAATTCTAAACTTTAAATGCCTACTGTCAAAAGCGCCCATGGCAACTTTAAATCCGGCGCCCGGAACACCCAACACATTTTCTTTTGGCACTTGAACGTCTTCGAAGGTAATGGCTCGAGTGTCGGAACATCGTTGGCCCATGTTGATTTCCTATAAATTGCCAGAATTTTTAAAGGGACGCATAGTCCTAAATCAAAAGCCAACCGCCCCAATGCCTTCACCACGCACCTTTTTCCCTCGAACTAATTCCCTGGAGTGTCCCCGTCGACAACAAACGCGGTAAACGCCTAAAGAAGTGTAAAAATAAGAACGGCATTTTATGAACATCACCTTGCCAGCTGGTGTTTTCGGGTCCGAGTCGGATCTTGCCAAAACAAAGAACCACTTCGCATGCCCACCACCGGTAATCCATGCCTAAGTTAGAAAAACTCAAAAATTACCTACCTCAATTATGCAAATACCTTGCTTCCATTGATCAGCCATTTGTCACCTTAATTAGAATTAAATTTAATTTATTTTCTGCGAAAACCCACAATTACAAAATTGGTCAAATTGTTGTAGATTTTCAATTACCCTTTCAAAACGGCGGTTGTCTTCACTCCGCTCACGTCAGAGCCTGCCCCGGGCTCGGTCACACAATACGAGGCAATCAACGGCTCTGATGCCAACATGCCCGCGTACTTTTTCTTCTGCTCTTCGTTGCCGGCCAACAGAAGCGGTGCCAACGCAAGCGAAGGGCCCATGATGGCAAGTTGGATTGCCGAACAGCCGAAGGACAGCGCCTCGATGATCAGTGAAGTTTCCAAACTTGAACAGCCAGGCCCTCCTGCAAGCAAATATTTAATATTTTCAAATTCAGAGTTGTTATCGCGCCCAAATACGCATTATTAAAAGGTATCGCAAGCAGTGAACGCAAAACTTCAAAGGCGAAATATCCCAGCAAAGAGCAGAAAAATAAGACAAAACACCCACCGTACTGCTCGGGAATGGTCGGGTTCATCAGCCCCAGAGCATGTGCCTGCTTGATGATATCCCAGGGAAATGCCATTGTTTTGTCATATTCCGCCGCTTTCGGCGCTATCACTTCTTTTGCGAATTTTAAAGCGCCCTCCTGGATGGCCTTTTGCCTAAACGATGAATAATGAAGCATTGCAAAACGGCCACTTCAACTCACTGGTCAGACAAGTCAAAACTGATCAGTCTCCTGGACGCCAAACAACCAGGCAATGTGTCCGAACAGAGAGTGAGAAGTTTTTTCGAAAGCATCTCTAAAAAAGGTTATACACAAAAGTAACGAAATTATAACAAATAAAATCGTCGAAAGAACAAATGCTGTGTAAAAGATCTCCAAATGTCACACCAAAGTGTATACTTTACACAATTTTACAAAAGACACACATCAATTTATATTAAACACACAACGAAAAATATTACAGTCTTTTAAATTCTAAAAATCTTCGAATCGTCAAATAAAAGTGTTAAAAAACATAGGAAGATCCAGTTTGAGCAACTCTAAAAAGAAAAACACCTAAAATTAATTGCTAGAAAACAGCACCGTTGCAGCAGTTGACGAGAAATCACAAGCCGTTGGATTTGGGAGGTGCCTATGAAAGAAAGTTATTCTTTAATGCACTGAAATGTGTGTGAAAAGGAAAGGCACCTTCGTAAATTTGGAAGATCTTCGCATCGCGCATCAGTTTTTCAGGCCGGAAATTCCGTATTGAAGCCATTCCCACCGAATATCTGTTAGTTAATGATATTTATTACAGAGACAGACGTAATATTCTTATTTCGATAAATCTCTTAGATTTTCGAAGGTCGGAACTGCTCATGTTCATCAAAAAACACCTGGACAGTATTTGCTGCCGTCTGATTTGCTGTGTCAGCAGCAAAACATTTCGCGATCGACGCCCAATACGCCCCGGGCCTGCCCGAATCGACTTCTTGTGCACTTTTGTACGTCATCAACCGTGACATCTCCAAATTTATCGCCATGTCGGCCAGCAGAAATGACACACCCTGGTGCTAAACAACAAAAATAAACAATATGCAGGCAAACAAAAACAGTCAAAGTAAAAACAATTCGAAAAGCGACATTTTTGATGTGCATTAAGACTATTTGATTGTAGTTGAACGCCAGTTTAGAGGACGGTGAAAAAAAAATTCCGGGAGCGAAAAAACTAGTTAATTTTTAACGGGTCCCGCGTAGCTGAAAAAATTTTGAAAATTTATAAAACTGGACATTCTATGATAAAAAAGACGTTTTGATTAAAAACAAATTAGTATTTCGAATTAACGCAGTAAATTTGGTTTAACCTGTGCAATTGGCACACCAAAGGTTTTACGCTCAAGCGAATATTTCGATGCTTCATCTAACGCCCGGGCGGCAAGTCCCACGGCCAAAGCCGCAACAATTGGCCTCGTTTTGTCGAATGTTTTCATCGCAATTTTAAATCCTTCGCCGGCTGCGCCAATAATTTGCGAAGACGGCACAACAACATCCTCAAAACTAATGGCACGAGTATCGGAACATCGTTGACCCATGTTTATTTCCTATGAAAAAAAAGATTGATTATATTGCATTGAATTTTCAAAATACAGAAATAAAAAAATCTGAAATTAACAATGAACACGTGTCCCTTCTCACCTTCTTCCCTCGAATAATTCCTGGAGAGTCCCCGTCGACAACAAACGCAGTGAACGCCGTTCCGGTTGATGCTTTCGGATCAGTCCTGGCAAGCACAAAATACCAGCTGGCAACGCCTCCATTGGTGATCCACATCTGAATGAACAAACCAACGGAGTCGTTGAATAGAGGTTTCTGTTTGCCTTCGATCCATTAATAACCCATTCATCGCCCTTCTTCTCTGCTTTCGTTTTTAGTCCAGCAACGTCAGAACCGGCACCCGGTTCGGTCACACAATAAGACTAAATGTGTCAAGAGATAAACAGACATAAACCATTAGTTTCCCCCAAAGGAATATAAAAATGAACGCACCGCCATTATAGGCTCATCGATCAAACGCGACAAAAATTTCTTTTTGACTTCTTCACTGGCCCCAATGATCAGAGGTGTTGCGGCCAAGTCATTTCCCAAGATTGCTGTCCCAATTCCGGTGCATCCGTATCCAATTGTCTCACTGATCAGCACATTGCTCACAAGTTCCAGATCAAGTCCTCCTCAAAATGAGTAAAAGTTATATTCAAACTAAAATTCAATTCAATTTAAAATTATAGCAGCTTTGCAAACTAACCGTACTCCGATGGAATGTCGACATTCATAAATCCATTGGCATGCGCCTTCTTTATCACTTCCCATGGGAACTCCATTGTTCTGTCATAATGGGCAGCTTTGGGAACAATTTCATCTTGAGTAAATTTCTTCACAGCCGAGTAAAGTTGCTTTTGATCTTCAGTGAGTTCTAAATATAAACAAATATTTATATTATTATCCTTTTTCATTTTTAAAAATGAATCGCAATTACAACACACTTGAATCCTTCTCCACCTAAGAAAATAAACAGAAATAAATTAAAACAATCATACCAAAATTAAGTCCGGAAGTTGAAGTCGCAAATAATCTAGAAGAAGCCGAAAATTGTCGTTTGAATAGGCATTTCGAGCAAAGCGATAATGATAGCATTCTTGTTGAAAATCATACAATTAGCTCCCGTTTGGTTGAGTAAAATGAGGAGAAGAATCGTCAGAAATGACGCTACGTCAGAATGCACTTTGGACTTTGTAGTTAATAGCTTAATAGTTCTTCATAAGACAACTTAATGAGTGTGGTTGATTGATTGGTTCGATCAGTAGATAAAATTTTCTTATCTTTGTTGGCCTTCTGTTTTAAATGCAAAATTCAAAAATGGCATTCTGGCTGTCAGGATCAAAAATGTTTGTTGGCTTGTGCGAAATTGAATCAACTGTTTTACCTATGTATATGTGTAAACTGAGCTTTACGAATCCGCCTATTTTTGAGCTTTTCTCGGAAAAGCATATGCGCAAAAAAAGTTTAAAATCCAGGCCTCCAATAAAACAAAACAACAAAAACACTCAAAAAGCAAAAATTATAGAATTTTTGTTTCGAAAGCCTCAACTTTTGGCAAGTATTGCATTCAGATAACTTAAAATGCGTCGAACCGCTTTATCCCTTTGACTCTTAATATAAAACCTAAACATATCTAGTTTTTCGAATGGTCGAAACTATTAATACATAAATTCAGAAAAGTTTATACAAATTATCGTCAACTATGTCATCTGACTTTGGAAACCCTCTGAAGAAATTCAAACTGGTATTTCTCGGTGAGCAAAGCGGTATGTCTGTCTCATAAATTCCATTTTTTCTAAAAAATCAAAACCATTGCAGTCGGTAAGACATCACTCATCACCAGATTTATGTATGACAGCTTTGACAACACTTACCAGGCAACAATTGGGATCGACTTTCTGAGCAAGACTATGTATCTGGAGGACAGGACGGTAAACGGACGCTCCATTTCGTATAATTGTTTTACTTTTAAGGTCCGACTACAACTTTGGGACACAGCTGGTCAGGAACGGTTTAGGTCACTGATCCCATCTTACATCCGCGACTCCACAGGTTTGGATTCTTCTTCTCTGTTATTTTGATAAACATTTTTAGTTGCTGTTGTTGTCTACGATATAACAAGTGAGATCTGGGAGTAGTTTTTTCATGTCATCAATTTTTCAACAGGGTAGAAAAAGAATAATCAATCCAAAGTTCAGATGCAAACTCTTTCCATCAAACGTCCAAGTGGATTGACGATGTACGCACCGAGCGGGGAAGCGACGTCATTATAATGCTTGTTGGAAACAAAACCGATCTCGCCGACAAAAGGTTTTGCTTAACATCAATTTCTAAATTTTCAGTGTCATTTCCAATTGAATTAATTAGATAATTCTGTTTGATGTTTCCTTATTCCAAGATTGTCTCCCAATTTAGACAGGTTTCTACAGAAGAGGGTGAGCAAAAGGCCAAGGAGCTGAATGTTATGTTTATCGAAACGTCCGCTAAAGCTGGATACAACGTCAAGCAGGTGGATCAACTTGAAAGCAAACCGTTATATTTTGTTTTTAAATTCAGCTTTTCCGAAGAATTGCGAGCGCTCTTCCGGGAATTGAGGTGGAAAAAGCGGCTGATGCAAGTATAAACAGACAGAAATTAGGACATTTGCGGCGTTTACGTGGCCAAACATTTAAACTTCACAAATTGAAAGCTGTGAACGTTTTGTGGGTCTCCATTCTTGAATATGCCATCCAGTTAGGCTTAACATAAAACGGCCTAGGTGGATGGATGGGTTTTTGGCTACGAAACTCTGCTAATGTCGTGAATAATTTCATTGGTACAATTGGGAAGCATTTATCTTAACTCGTTCAGAGCAAGTCGTTGACATTGGACCGATTAAGCCGCGTCAGATCGTCACCGATGAGGGTTCTTGCTGGTGTTGAATGTAGCCGTTATCTTTCAGAGTCAATTTTAAGTATTTGGGAATATTTCTGGAGCAGATCAATCGTCCTAATGACCTTAATGTAATGTGAACACACACCCTTTGACTCAGGGACGTAGCCAGAGGGGCGGGGGTGAGTAAATGGGTCAATTTTTTTAATAGACCCCCCCCCACGCCCCGAAAAAAAATTCTGGATACGTCCCTGCCTTGACTACTCATTCCCGCTTTGTTCTCTTTTCTGTTAACTTATTGCACGTGTAAAGTATCATTGTGGATGATGAATGAATTTTGTTGCACAAAGGCAGTTTAAATGGCGGCCATCGATGAGGAGGCATTGCACCGTCTCAGGGAAATGGCTACGCAAAGGATGAGCAGGCACGCGACGGGCGCAATGATCAGAAGGAATTGGTTGTGGCTGAGCGCATAAAGTGCGCCTCCGTCAGCATTGCCCGCGTCGTTAAGCAGCGGCCTTAGAGAACGTGCATTTGATGGAGCATTTTTGGTCAGGATGGAGTGTTGTGCCTGTAAAGTTGTGGTTGGGAAGTAGCTTTGAGGCTGTAGCTGGGAGGGGATAAATACCGACTGGCGGCCGGGGGGGGGAGGGGTTTCAAGGCCAGTTGCTGTTTGTTCCCTTGACCTACGTTGTTTTGTTCCATCTGTGAGGGGTCGCAAATCCATCGAGGCATCATTTCCAACTCTTCCAGAACTTGCATCACGCACGATCTTGGGCAATTTGTGGAACACCTTTTAAAACGATTGGATTGCAGAAATATTTTGCATTTTAAAATGAATAATCAGGACAAAATTTAAAAAGTTGTATTAATCACATAGTCTTTTTGGATACAAGAAAAAAACTCAATTTAATTTACTAAAATATCAAGTATTTGAATTATCCGTTATTTCATAAGCTAAATCATTTTTCTTGATTAAAATTATGGGGCATATTTATTCACTGTTCTATGGTTTCAAATGTGTGGACAAGCTGATGCGTTGTCATGTGAAGTGGATGCTGTGACGCTCTGTCCCTGTCGAAGAAGTTGGCCTGCACAGCGCTGCTCAAAATATTTGTGATGGTTATTGCGACGATTTTGACTGAGTAAATCGACGGAAAGTGTTGAAGAAGGGCTTCGAAGCCCGCACATTTTGAGGGGAATTGTGTCGTCATGGACCGTAATACAGAGAGAAATGAAAGCCTAAATAGGCGGTGAGAGGTGGTCGAAACGGTTTATAATGAATTGGATTTAACAAAAAAAATTTCAAAAAATCAGGACAAGTGGAGAAAATGAGCGCCGGTTGGAACCACTCAACTACAAATAAAATTAGGCGGGCAACAAAGGCACTTTCACTTTCGGAAATAGGTTCCCCCCCCCCCCCTTTCCTTAAGAAATCGTTAAATAGAAAATGGTTGGGAAGAAGGCACTCTTTAGACGGGAAAGACTAAAATTAAGTGTATGCGAGGGCATCTGGCGGCAAACGGGAAGCAAAAGGGGGGGGGGAGGGCGGGGGAGCGGCAGACTGAAGGAGGATGGATACGATGGCGGGGGGAGGGGGGAGACTATCCATCATCAGTCAGTCAGTCATCCCATTCGTCCGCTGGATTAAAAATGCGGAGGGAATCCACCACAAAATGAATGCATTGCAAAAGCGGATTTCGAACTTCATGCTCCATCCCCGAAGGGGTTGGAATGTTTTGCCCTTAGGTCACGCCAGTGACTGGAAGCGGATTCTGGCATTAATATGCATGGACGACTGGGCCGGCCATTGAGGGCACACATTGTGCCCCTTTCTTGCGCAAAAACCGACGGGTGGTGTAATATGCCAACGTTTGTGAATAACCGCCGGGCATTGGAGGAATGGATGGAAATGTGGGAAAGTGCGCCCAATTGAATTTCCTCTAATACGGAAGGATGGCCTGCAAATCCACCGCCGCCCCCGTCCGGCACACTCATCAGCCCATCCATCACATTGTCCAACCCCCTAATTTTCATGCTTCATCGTGTTTCGCTTTCGCCGTTATGTTTATGCACCGTCGTTTTGAATTTCCAAAAATCAATAAAAGAAAGTATAGTAACTATTTTATTAATCATAATTGAATGTTCCACAAATTATGGGGTTATGACTTTTGGAGCAATTTCATGTCAACCATATACAAACGGACCGGTTCTGTCACAGCGTTATATAATGAAAGTTTTGAAATTTTCCACCCGTTTTTTCCGTCGACTTCAAAAAGTGCAAGTTTTTCGTGTCGATCATTTGCTTCATTGGACGCAGTGCTGTGTTGACAAAAATGGAGAGATTCTCGCCCGCCAGTAACAGTCACAATGAGATCAATTGGATGTGAACATTGGTAACTGAAAATGTTTATTATAATATTCAAGAAATGCCAAAACATAAAACAGAAACGCACCGTAACTCGATTTTCTCATCAGTTTCCTCGATCGGAATGTCGCAAAGAAAAAGACTAAAAAGAATAATTGTAAAACTAAATCCATAAAAAAAAGAAAGTCCCAGAAACTCACTCGTGAATGCCCATTCCCGTCACGATCAGTCCCGCCTCCATATCTTTGCCAAAGGCAACCGAACACAAATAAAAGGGTTGGAGGTCTGCGTTTTGCAAACAAAAATGATTGTTTTCTGCCCTCGTCGTCCCCCTCATTCTTTGAGCACCAATTCAAATGTTCTGATGCAAATCCGACCACAAACTTCGTGCAAATGTTCCGTTGGCGCAACCGATGGGGGCGCAAAAATTCCCTCAAAGCATTCCAAAATCGAAAATTGTTGACAAAAAGGCTTTGGTGTCCCGCGCCTGGAAATTTCTCGCATATCCACCCGGGCGCAAAAATGGCAGTAGACAGAGCGTAGTGACGAATTATTTCCAACGGTTGTACACAATTCCAACCTCCATCTCCTGGTAAAAAAATGATAAACTGAGATTAATTCTTTTTGAAAACGATTTTGCTTGAAAATCAATATCAACTTTTTTGATTTCAAAAAAATACACCCCTAATAATCGACTTTTTGAATCGCCCCCCCCCCCGAAAAAAAAATCCTGACTACGCCCTTGATCCCAGTCCGGAATTTATTCTTTTTAACACTATATTAGTTTTAACATTATTCTGGCTAAAATTTTTGATAAGAAATGAGCCAATTCTCTAAATAGGAATAGGCTTAACAGATCCGTAAAAACCTAAATCCTCCCGGATACGTGGCCGGAATTTCGTAAAAATTCCGCCGGGATATCGGTCCCGTCCGCCGGTGATAACAAAACACATTTACCCATACATCCACGCCCAAAAACGTCGATTCCAATGTAAATATCAAAAAGCTGTCTTTTCTGCGATGATTTCCGGGGATGAGAGGAAAGTCCGGATTGTTTGTTGAATGTGCTCTTCCCCCCAGCCGTAATTGGTGTAAAAGCCATCGACAACCTTAAACCATCGCCTAAAGGCAACAAGTTTTTTCTCCAAAATTTATCGACTTACAAATTGTTGGTATTCAATGCGTTTTGCCAGGCCAATTTCCCATTCATCGTGACTGAATCGTACCAAATAACTAAAAATCCGTTAAAAAGCAGAAGAGGTTAAACTATTTTTATTTTCGCAAACCTTTTGCATCGTTATGAACTTTGTCATGCATTTCATTCCTTAAAGAAAGAAGAAAATATTCCAAATTGTCGAGACCATCCAATTCCACCTCACTTTCGATGTTGATTAACCATCCATCTGAAAAAAAATAATAAAAAAACTCCTCCTTGGAGAGGAATTACCAAATTTAAAAACGACACAACAATTCACAAGTGATGCGACCAATTGGTCAATTGTTTCCTTTTTCGCAAACGTTTGCTGGCAAAGATGAGCATTTTCAATAATAAAAGTTCCTTAAACAAAAAGTATCAAAATTTGATGAAAAATGACATATTAATATTTGCCTAAAATTAGGACGCCGTGCTTATGCGCCTGGTTGGTCCATGCAAACGGCGGTATTGTGATAAAATGGTGCGAGAAATAAACGAAAATATCGATGTACCACCAATGGAAGAAGCGAATAAAATGGAATGTTTGAACCATCTTCACTTTCTTTAGCACATATTCGACTTCCAGATAAGCTTTAAAAATCGTATATTGATAAAATTCTTCCCTTTTTGCTTACAATAGTTAGA
Organism: Globodera pallida; assembly: GCA_020449905.1. Taxonomy (NCBI): domain Eukaryota; kingdom Metazoa; phylum Nematoda; class Chromadorea; order Rhabditida; family Heteroderidae; genus Globodera; species Globodera pallida. The sequence continues at coordinate 4,281,465 of JAIXHY010000004.1, read as the reverse complement.
TTTGTTATTTTTAAAGAATATTAAACGATTAACATTAATAATTTTATGCACCTTTCGTAGTCCATATAGCCTCCTCGATGGTCATGGCAAACCAATGTTTTTGGTCTATTACTTTTCCAATTAAAATTCACCAGGTCATGCAGAGGGCACTGCCTTCGCTGGGAGAGAATTTGCAAATTTCCCGATAAAATGGAATTAAGTGAATCGAAATAGACAAAATTATTTTCCTTCTCCATTATCCTAAACCTATAATTGTACGAAAACGATTAATGCTGTTCGTTAGGCCGCCAGAAATTTTTTTTTGAAAATTTCAACAATGTTTGTTAAGAAAATTGATCAAAATTTTAGAAATTTGGGATAAAAATAAGCAAATAGTCTTACATTTTGGACAATTTTTAAGCAAAAACTCCAAGAAAATTCAAAAAAAAGTAATGAAAAAATGATTTGAAAATTAATTTGGCTATCTGTCTATTAAAATTAACAAATTTGGCCATCTGTCTAATTAAACTCATTCAAAAAATTCCAGGAATCTCAAATAAAGGACGGAAAAAGGACGCGCTTTTCGTGCTTTTTCTTGTCATAACTTTTTACCGATTGTTCTTTTCCTCTTGTACACATATCATAATATACCTAATATTTATTTTAATATTTTAAACAGAAAAGGAAACCAAATTGAGTTGCTTTATGCTGAATGTGAGCCGCATTAATGTCCATATCATTTTTACGAAAGAAAAAAGTGAAGTTCAGTGTTGAACTTAGTGTTCTGAAATTGACGGATGTTCCGCTTCTAAATGCAGTTATTTTTGCAAAGGCAATTTTACTTTTAACTATAATCGTCAAGAGATACTATTTTTGCTTCAGGTTCGTCTCTTGGATTGCGGATCATTTGCAGGCATTACATTGCATAAGCCCGTCTGCTCTCACGAGGTGGACTTCATGGCGTGTCCGTCCTCGTCGCATTATCTCGAGCCAAACAATGCCCAAGTGCGAGCAAAAACATTGGATCTCCCAAATGTGTCTCAGCAAAACGGGGCTCACAGGTCACGCAAAGCAAAGTTTAGAACAACACTACTAAACTTTAGTCTTGGGTGGGGAATTTTTCAATAATAGTTCTTTGGGAATTCTGCTTCACATCTGGATTTTTTTAAAGATTTTTAACGATATTATTATTGGTCCGAATTTTTAAAATTGCAAAACAAAAGGTCCCTAGCACCCTATCAAAAGGTCCCACAGACAAAATATCCCCTAATGGAAAATCGTTAAAAAGAAACTGTTGGGGGTGTTGGTCGAGATCCGGCAGAAGTAGTTGCACATGGTCGACAGAAGTGTTCACGTGTTGAAAAATTTCCTTTGTGGGTTGTACGATTTTCTATTAGGTGAGCTTTTGTCCGTGGGTCCTTTTGAACGGGAACTTTACTTTCCCTATGATTTTTTGTTTCTCTAATTTTATTTCTTAAATGCGGCCCTGATTTAGGCACAGCGTGACTTGCTTTGCCGCGGAACAGCACCCGGTGCTCGAACGGCGCAATTCACTTAGCGAGGATTACACACGGCCCCTTTGGACGGAACAACATTTTGTACAAAAGGATAACGCGTTGGCCGAATACGAAGAGGGCGGCGAGGAAAGGAATCTTTGCAAGGAGGTGAGTGATTTGGGAATGCTGTGGGTTTGACCCGGAAAAGCGAAGACCATTCATTCAGAGCAATGTTTGTGAAGATGGCCAAGTTGGCTCTGCTGAGAAGGATCCGCAACCATTCAAATTCGGCTGCTGTATTCCGTTCGACTCAAAGCAGACGGGCATGTTGGAGGTTTACTCGAATTGGCATTTGCAATGTTATCTCCTTCTGAATTAAAAAAATTGAATAGGGGTTTTGTATAAAAAAGAGATATCATGTTTTTATGTATCAATCTTTTTTTTTTGTTTCAATCAACCATAAAAAGAGCATTTTACAGGCGTGCCGCTTCAAAATTTCACTCAGGAAGGTTGGAATTGCTCGTTTTGATCTTCTCAACAAAATCTGATCGTCAAATTTCAGGAAGATCGTGCAGGGCGCACTCCGCAAAAGCTTGGCTTTGTGATACTGAATCTGACCGAGTTTGCTTACAGCGGAGCGAAGGGTATCACGCGGTCGTATCTGGTGGACGGATATGACAACAATCAGCGCGCGGACAATTCTCGAGTGCACATTTTCGTCCGAATGCAGCATAATTCAGCCGATCCGCTCTTCCAAATGTCAGCTTTTAAATACAAAACAAATTCCACGCAAAAAAATCATATTTTACTTGCAACTGTTGCTATACTTACGTTTTCTTTATGATTTGTCAAAATGCTTTTTTATGTCCGAAAAGTCTGACTGAATCCGGAGACAAGCGCTATTTTTTTTTCTTCCCCTTTTTAGTCCAAACTCGTCGGCAGTATTTCGCCGTAGCAATTCGATGGAAAGTCTTCATCACCAATCGGAACAATTGGACAAATTGTTAAACCCCGCCGCTCGAAAGGCACCGCCGTCGTCGCCTGACCCTAACTCGATCAGCGCCACGCTGCAGGAAAACTCAGCAAACTCGGCTGTGATTCAGGGAAGAAGTAAAAACCGATTTTTTATTATTGTATAATTTGAGAGTAAATTTGGAAGAATTCTTGATCTACTATACAACGATTTTAAAGCAGTTGTATAGCAAATGGTCAAAATTTAAGGAGAGAGAACGAATTGTATTTGAGCAAAAAATATTGGTTTTTTTTGTCAATTTCTACAGCAACCTCTCAAAGTATAGCGGTGCAGGCGCTGTACACCATTCCCTCCCAAATGATCGCATCGACGAGTGCAATGTCCAACCCACTGAGTGCAAATGTGTGCACATATTCAACAGTGCCCGGCGGATTTGGCCATAACATGTCCACCCGAGTGCAGCAGACGCGTCGTGACCCCGGTGTGATCATTGATGAGGTAGGTGTAGGGGGGGGGGGCTGAAGAGAGGGTTCGTTATCTGATGCTTCAACCCACAAAAATTCTGTTTTAAAATTTGGTTCAAATACTTTTCGCAAAACTTTCAGTAGACTGACGTGTACCGTTTGTTTTTTGGTGCCATTTTCCCAAAACTGAACAGTTAAGAAGCTTTTTGTTTGCACATGCTCTAATTATGCCAGCAATAATTACTTACGCGCGTCAGGTCCTCGCCGAGAATTCCGCAACGCTTCCCTCAGTCAGAAGACTTTCGCTCACTTCGTTGTCGTCGTCTTCGTCCCCTGGCAGCGACGAGTACGAAACCAGCTCGACGTAACACAGCAAACAGCACACACACATTAACAACACAATTGTATGCAATAGTTGCGGTTTTAATTTCACCTTTAATTGTTCCCGAACATTACAAAATGTTCTTCCATATTAAAAGTGTGCGAAGCGATCGCCGCAACATAATTTAAATGACGAGTATAACTTTATTGCATTGAATTGAGCTGAAAGAATGCCCTGACCGTTTTGGATGAAAACTGATTGATTGAAAAAAGTTGGCATTCTTACAGTGTTGAAGAGCTGGAGGCTTACATTGTTGTCCAAAATGTAGTTCCTAGTTATTTTTAGTCATATCTTTTTAATCCAATCATTTCCCGTAGAACAACAGCCTAAAGTGAATTCCACAAACTTTAAAAACGTGTACAACATATGATCAAGCTGTGAACACGCGATTATTTTGTCTTTTTTGTAAAACAAATAAATATACGTTGCATTCACTCCTTTTTCCAACTCCTTTATTCATTTATATTTATATATTGTATAAATTAGTTTTAAGCAAAAAATTTCATTGCTTAAGGTGTAAATAAACATAAAAATCTGAAGGCTTAAAAATATCAGTCCCGTTTTAATGGTTTTTGAAAACGGGGCGATATACGAGTAAATGGATTATATTGGACATGCAGAATTCTGCCCCAATTTTGTTCGGGGGGTCGAATCCAATTCCGCAAGATTGAACTGTTCATTAGCGCCAAAAAAGAAAATAAAGATTTTTTCAAGATTTATTAATATATTTAATTAATAAAAAATGAATCCGATAAACATCGTGATTGAAACAAGAATACATAAGTGACGTAATATTTGAAAGGAGAACATCGGACAATTAATCACAGTCCATTGGGAGGGGGGGGAGTATTATTAGTAAATAAAACAATAATTATTAAGATTAAGGCTTCATGACTTCAGAGAAACATTACAAGGCCCAAAAAAATGATTTTTGAAGGCATTTTGTGAAAAGAATGGACGGACGGGCGAATCGAAAGAAAATGTTTGGTCGGAGTGTCTGGTATGGGATGAAGGTGAACGGAGGGAATGATTTGGATTTGCTTAACACAAAGTATCAATTAAGTTGGATCCATTCACTGTCATTAATCAATAAGTGATTAAAAGGTCAGGGGTCAGAGAGGTGGGTGATCGGCGATTGCGCGACCACGACGAACGGGTCCGCGCGTGATCAGAGCAGGGGGAGATCAAGCCCTATCTTGGATCACGCACATTCAAATTCGCTGATCATCAGCGCTTTCTTGCTTCAGTCGTCTTCATCATCACCATGCTTCCGATGTCCTTCTCGTCATGCTCCTCCGCCTTTCCATTGTGTTGTGGCTGGTTCTCTACAGACGACGAAGTGGACGGCGGTGGAGAGTGTTCTTCTGTTGTTGCTGTTACTGGTTGCGTCTCGCCAACGTTTTCATCAAATTCGTCCGCCTCGGCAGAAGAAATGGTCCATTTTCGTTTTTGACTAAAAGTTTTTTTAATTTAAATTCTCAAATCATGCAAATAAAATGTCCAATCAATCAAGAGTGCGATCAAGATAGACCGCCTGATCTGACCATACTAAAAGGACACCTATCAAATTGCTTATTTTAGTACTTTTCGGATATATAAAAGACCGGACACGGCATCACTTTGTTTGGCATAATCACCGGCGGAAGTTACCTACCCTCTCGTGCATTTAGCATTGTCCCCACAGCAACAGATTCGCACCACCCGCCACCCATCGCCTTTGTCCGGGTGATGAGCTGCAGCACAATCCGCCTTAAGTGTCACAATTTGCTCCAAATTCTCGCGGCGGAACACCAATTGCCCTTTAGGCATCACACCTCTTCCATCCCGTCGACGTCCGTTTGTGTTCCCGCCACATTGAATTCAGTGTTCCTCCGCTGCTTCTCATTTTGTGAAGTTGAACTGCTCGACGTTGTTGCAGCCGCTGCAGCGGCCTTAGTGGACAGTCTGAAGACGAGAAATGGTCAGGTTTTGGGCTGTCTCGTCCCCAACCTGTCGAAGATGCTGTTCACGCGTGCCTTCTTCCGCTGAACTATCTGTGCGTTGTGCAACTGACTGTTGTTGTTGATGATTCTGTTGTTGGCCATGCTTGGAATCGGAACACAATTCGGAGGACCCTGAAGTGGAGGTTGGACGACCTCCAGCAGCAGAAGTGGGAGCGTGACAGGACAATTTGACACCCGACTTCTCAGTTACGGCCTTCTTTTGGCACATCGATACCATTCCCCCCTTTTTGGTCGAACTGTTGTTGGTGTTGTTCAAGGCCGCCGCCGCAGCAGCAGCGACGGCAGCAAATAGAATGGTAGAGGGGGACGAGTTGGAAGCTGACGACGGGGAGGGGCACGTGGTCGAGCAGTTCAGGGACGAGCCGGAGTGGAACCCGGACGAATCGAGCAAGGATATCGCTGATGATGGGGGGCAGCAGGAAGGCGGAGAATATGTCATCGTTGTAAAGAAGGACTTCTGCGGGGGTGATCGTTTTTTTCTTGAATTTTCAACATTTTAAAATTTCTCTCTCCAACAGGAAATTATTTTATCGAGAACATGATTTTGCCACTCTGATCACTTGTCAGGCTTCGATAACCTCTTCTGTCACCCCCACCCACCTTTTCATCCAAATTGTTGTCTCGACATTGGTTGGCCAACGACAACAAGGACATCACATGGGCACTATTGTTGTTCTCGGCATTGGCACTGCATTTGAGCTTTGGTCCCAATTTTTGAGTGACTGGCATCGCTTTTTTTGGCACCGCTGTCGTGCCATCCCTGTCCAATGGTGGCGACGACGGCTCTTCCAGTTTCAGATGTTGGGTTGGTACAATGTTGTTGTACGCCAAATTCTTGATGGGCTTGTCGGAACTTTTGTAGCACTTCAATTTGAAGCCTCCGTTCTCGGCAGCTTTCCGTGCCACAGTCAACGACCTACAAAAGTTGTGATGGACAAGACTGGACTTGAAGGCGGACGGACAGTTTGCTTACTTCTTCAACGATTCGCGACTTCCGAAGCTGACGCCTTCGCTCATGAATCCGATGGCTTCATCGATCAATTCATTCAAATTGGCATTCGGGCTCGCAATTGCTGCCAGAATTAGTTGGCTCTATGAGAGTTGGATTTTGCAAAATTTTGATTTAAATCATTACAAGGACACCTTGAAGTACTCCAACTCGGCAACCTGGCAAAAAAAGAGGGAATTTTGTTATGAAAAATGATGCTTAGTCAGAGGGGGCACTCACTTCATGTTCGGCAGGGTGGTTGTGCTCGCCCTTGGAGATGCCCTGCCCGTCCTCGTCCCATGTCTCCGCCCTGCCCTTGCACCACGAGCGCGAGCAGGTCAGCTTCTTGGCACAGACGCACCGCCACGTCTTGACGCCCTTTGTCGGCACAATCTGATAAAGCAAAAATAAAACTGTTTTTTGACGAAACAAAACAGAATAAAGCCGATTTTACATGGTGAATGTTGTAGCGATAGCCCTCGAAGATCAGTTTTTGGTTTCCTAAATTATAAAAATTGCTGAAATATTGGAGCCGTTCAACGACACCTTTGAAGGAGGTGACCGTTCTTGGCCGGTTTGAGTCATAGCGCTGGAATTGGTGCATTTTGTTTAATGTCAATCTGAAGAGTAACGAACACGAGTTTAAATTTCTTTAAAATGAAAACAAAAATATGGGGAAAAAATCAATGTTCCCTGGAGCGCCTATTTTAGCCAAATTGATTGGAATGCCCTGTGGCATATTTCTGGAGGCCTGGCTAATGGGACCAAATTTGTAGAGATAAATATCCCCCGGACACTTGCTGCCCGTTGGCAGGCACTGATGGACGCGGAGAGTTTTGGAGGAAATTTAAATGAATTGGTTTGGTGGTTTAAATAGGCAGAGATTGGCAATTGCCCTCCGAGGGTCAAACATTTTCTCATTTTCTTCGATCAAATGGCCCCTCTGTTTTGATAATGTTGGGAGTTGAGGCAGTGGCGCAGTACAATTCCAATTCGTGTCCCTTTTTATGTGCCCATTTTGCTGTTCGTTCGCCACCCACTCGCTGCACATTCATTTCATCATCATTCATTCATTCATTCCATCGTCGTCCTCGTCGTCCGAGCGGTGTTTCGGCCCCACGACGACATAATGAGAGAGTTGGCGGCGTAGAAGGTGAGGGAGGGGGGTGGGGGGGGGGGGAGACGCGCAAATGGAAGAAATTGCCGCGCGGCAAAAGGGGATGATGCAAAGGATGCCCTGGGGGCAAATCGCGGGAGGGAAAAAGAATCGCAATGTTTGGCAAGGAGACGGGCAAATTGATGGGAGAAAAGTGTCTTTTGGTTCAGGGAGAGATGATTGGGGGCGGAGGGAGAATGGCATTTTACAACCTGAGAAGTGTCCGAAATAAGCAGCTTATTCCAATTCTGGACATTGATAAGGAAGGACAGCAGGGAAATTGCTTAAATCTGACCCCCCCGACGATGATGAACATGCGGTAATGGGAGTCAGTCAGTCGAGGAGAGGGAGGAGAAGGAGTCCCCTCCGAAGTAAAAGCCACTGGATGGAAGTGAAAGAATGGAAGAAAGTGGCGGCGGCGGCGGCGGTGCCCTTTCCCCCCGCCCATCGGTCGTGACCAGTCGAGTCGGCCGGTCGGTCGGTCGCTGTCCCAATCGGCCACACTCCCCCCCTCCCCCCCTCCCCCCCCCCCTCCCCCCCCCCCCCGCCGTTCCCTCCCTCCCTCCCCTCCCGCTGCTAACTTCGCGTGCGATAGCGCTGCCGCCACAAACACAAAAAGTGCGATTCGGCGGTGGCGGCAGCGATCGGTGGGCGGTTGGCCTGTGGGCCGAGCCGGCGGGCCGGGCGCGTGGACAAATATTGTGGGAGAGGTGCTGATGTTGGGGGTACTCTTTCGGCTGCCGCCGCTGCCGCCGTTGGGAGGCTCTTCCGATCCATCCCCCCCCCCCCCCCCCTCCCTCCCCTCCCCCCTCCTTCGTGTTGCCTTTCCGTACCCCTCCCTTTGTTCACCCGCCGTCGTCGTCCGTCGATTTGTCCCACTACCGCTCCCCCCCCTCTTTGTGTGTTTTCGGGTACGGCCTCACTTGCCTTAGTCAGTCGGCTCCCCCCCCCCCCCCCCCCCCCCGCCAATGTGCGGGAAATTTTATGGAAGATGGGGGAGATGGGGGGGGGGAGGGTGGACGGACGAGAGAATCTTTGAGGCGTTGTGGTGAAAGGTGGAGGTTGGTTAGCTGGTCATGTTCTTTTCCCTCACGCAGAGTAAATGTGAAGAAAATCAAATGATTTGGGCCGAATGGGGGAAAAAGTCGAAATTTGAAGAGTATCGAACATCCCTATTGGAAAATGAGGGGGAAAGGCACTAAAGACGGTGGAAGGGCACCATCCATCACAATTGCCGGGAATGGAAGAGTGATCGAGATAGGCAACGGAAGAAGGAAGCCCTGGCGGTTCTTAGAGTGGCCGATTGGCGCCTGGGGGGGGGGGTCGGAGTGGGAGTTGTGACGAGATGGAGACCATCAGAGGAGGGGGGGGGGAGGGGGGCGGGCAACACTTTTGCACAGAAGGACAGAAACAAACAGAAATGAATGAATGAGAATGAATGTATGGCCAGGCCAAAACAGGAATGGCCTCCTCGGCGCTGTTGCATGGACAACGACCGACTTTCTGACTGGTCACGTCTCAATATGAGCAACAAAAATCGGAAGAGATCAAATCTTTGATTGATGCTGCAGCAGCAGCAGCAGCAACAGAAGACGCATCGGCGGGGACGACGCACAATTTCGGCGCGAATGGCGAAAGAAAACGGGCTTCGGCGCTTCACTCCGCCAATCTCTGCCCTCATCTACGTGTCTTCTGCTGCTGCTGCTTGCACTCCGCCGCCAATCTCCAGCCGCGCCACCAAAATGGATGACTTTGGCTGCTTCGCTTCTCTCGGATGGGTGGCGGCTGCTGGCCGGCCGACCCCGGGGGCAACGCAAGCGCCGCCGCCGCCGCCGCAGATCAGCGATTGCTTTGGGGGATGGGCTTTTTGGGATGGAATTACCAATTTACCCTAAGGGGAGGAGAGGATTCCGAGGGAGGGGGGGAGGGGGGGAGGGGGGGGGAGGGATTCGCCGCACACAGAAACTGTTGCGCAAAAAAAGCGCGGAATAGGCAAGCAGCAGAACATCAATAGAATGGGGTTTATGTACGACTGGGCCCGGGACGGTTTGGGGGAATGGCATTGGACTGGGCCAATTGAACAGAAAACACTTTGGCCGGCTGAATGAAGCGGCGGGGGAATTTGTTGGCCGCCCTTTCGGTGATGGCGCTTTTGGCCTGGCCCATTTGGCCATCGATTGATTTGGCATTGCCGAGCTGAGCCGGGCCGCCCAATCCGACTAATAAATTCTGCCCCTCCCCCTCCCCCCTCCCCCTCCCCTCCTCTTCTCGAAATCGACAGCGGCGGCGACGATGGCGGGAGACAAATATTCATTCCCTTCCTTCTCCCGTCTCTCAACCATCCGCCACCACCGCCATCACCGAGAGGGGGGAGGGGGGGGGGGGAGGGGGGGAGGGGGAGGAGGAGCACAATGAGATCGGCGGAGGGAGGGGGGGGCGGGGAGACGGCGGGACCCACCGAACGACCGACCGACCGTCGCTGGAGGGGAATTGCCATCGTGCGGTATGCGGAGATGGCGGCGGCGGCAGCGTTGAGGATGCACCTCTTCGCCCTGCCCTGCCCTGCCATCACCAACATCAGCGGCAGGTAGGTTGGTTTGTGGTGCCCTTCCCCAGAGCCTTCCCCCCCCCCCCCCCAATCGGCCGATCCAAATGCCCTCTCCGTCTCAGCACTCTCCCCATTTTGTGCGCTCTTTTGTCGTCCTCCCCTCGCCCAGTCCGCGAAAGTGTGACGTCTCTTCGCCATTTGTGTCCTCCCCGTCGTCGTCGCCGCCGCCGCCGCCATCGTCGTCCCCTGCAGGCCAATGAGAGGAGGGCGGGAGGGGGGGGGGCGAAAACCCTTCCCCCCCCCTCCCCCCACAATTTCCTCTGCTGATCTCTTCGCCGACAAATTTTGTGAATGGAAATGGAAGGGAAAGGGTCGGTCAAATGGGCGAGGTAAGTGAATGCACAGACAAAAGAAAGAGACTGGCACGGGAGACCACGTCGATGGATGTGCCAATGGGGACGGGGCCACCAAACAATTTGCAATGTTTTTGGGTGACCGGAGAGGGAACCATCCGATTTGTGGAAAGGAAAAGTGCCAAAAGAGAAAATGCAGAATTTTGAAGGGTCCTTTGGCATTTCCGACTTTCGTTCACGCATACCCAGCACATTTTTGAAGTCCAATCTTTGCGGCATCCCCTAAGGCCCCCCTGTCCGTTTCGCGCATCCCCCGAGGGCACTCTTTTCCAGTCACTGTGCGCGAGAAATTGCGAGCCGATTGGAAAGATCTCTTCAAAAGAAGAAGAGAATCATTTCTTCTGCCAGTCTCCCCCCCCCCCTCCCCTCCCCTCCCCTCCCATTGCCGTGCCTTCCATCTTTGACGAGGAGGCGGTGGACGGAAAAGGAGCGATTTTCGCCGCCGCCGCCACCGTCGGCGGCGTCGCCGTCGTTTCTGAGGAGAGTTGGAGGAGATGGACAGGTTCTTCCACTTCTACCCTTTTTTACGTTGGGGGCAGGCAATGATGATAGAGGGGAGGCTAGAGGGAGGGGGGAGGGGGGGGCTGGGGGCTGTGAGTCCATTCGTCATTGTTGTTGCCCGTGCCCGTGGCGCGTCGTCACGCCAAAATGCTGAAGGAGTGGGGGGGGGGGCGGCTGGTTGGCTCCGTCTTCCTTCGTCTCCGTGAAGTGGATTGGGAGGGGGGGGGGGGGGAATGAGGAAAGGATGCGCCGATATGGACAGCCACAGCCACCACCGATTGGTCGGGGAATTTGGCGGAGTTGGGGGGGGGGGGGGGGAGGGAGGGGGGCAGAAGATAGAAGTTAATTTGTCCAGGGAATGGCCCCTCGGGGAATGTGGCTTGAGGGGAGGCGACGGGGGGGGGGGCGGTGCGTGGCAAAATTTTGCAAATATTTTAACTTTCACATTAAAGAAGAAAAGCATTTGGATAACTTATGGGTATGGCACTTTTTAAGAGCCAAGAAAAAATGCCATTCAGTGAATTAAATTTACAGTAACAAATCGCTCAAAAATTCTAAAGGCCGGCGAACGGCGGTGGCGATGTTTGCGAATGCACAGACAAAGTTTGATCAGGCAGCCAAATGAGTGACCGATCGGTGGGATGTGCGAAGAAAGTGACTCGACTTTTTGACGAGAAGTGCAAACAGAGAATGAATGGTCGAGTTGAGTTAAGTTGAGTTGAGTTGAGTTGAGTGGTGCGGGGGGGGGGGGGGGGGAGGCGGGGGAGGGGCGGGGGCTGTTCGTTCGTTGTTCAGCACCGCACACTTGGCCCACATTTTATGTGCCCACATTTTGCCAGCTTTTGCAGCATTTCGGGGGATGGGTAAAACTCCAAAACCATTCACAAAAACAGTGATTCTGTTGGCACTTTAAAAAAACAACCTTTTTGGGTTCTTTCGAGAAAATTCAGCCCCCAAATTGACACATCAACACTTAAAAATGCAAACACAAATATTGTGGGAGGGTGCCGCCACCGCGCAATTCCCCCGCAGGGACATGGGAAATGTTCCCCCCCCCCCCCCCCCCCCCCACAAATGGACACACAAATACCCCCAGAGGTTGTGCACAGATCCAGCCATTTAAGTGCTGCTGCTTGCTCTACGATAAACTTGGTCTCGGGTCGGGTCGAGTCGGGAATTGAGTTTATTTCTATTTTAGTGAACGGGTTGATGATGACCACGAATGGTCGGTCGGTCACCACCAATCGACGGACGGTCGGGTCAATTGGAGGGGACAAAAAGTGTCCTTTCAAAGTCCATTTTTAGAAGCGTTTGTTGTGCTTTTCCCTTCCTTCAGTCCTCCCACACCGAGCTGAAGTTGTAGCCGTTATAATGGGAATTGCGTGCTGATGTCGCTGCTGCACCGGTGTCCAGCTGAAAGTCGACGGCACCTTCGATCTGAAAATGCCAAATTTAAATGCGAAGAGCTGAGCTAAAATTGCTTACAATTAGAGCTAATTACTTAAACAATTACTTTCTCGTAGAGGTGATGGCGAACGACGGACTGTTGGCGCTGAACGAGCGGTGGCCTGCCGCCGGACGACACATCAGCATGTACAACAATGGCCTAAACAAACAAACAAATTGCTGCGCAAATGGGGAAAAGCATTCCGCTAATTCCAATAAATTAACACTTAAAATTATTAAGAAATTTACAAAATTTCTTTAAATAACAATTAACAACTTTGAAAGAAGGTTTACAATTAATTACCTGCTCTTCGGGCACTTTTGCTGGCAGAACACGCAAAAAGAACATCAGCGGTGCGTAACAAAAGTTGACAACTTTAAAAAAGCAAAAATTAATTTGTTAGTTGTGCCATTCAAAGTTCATCGAAACTACAAAGGCAGAGCCGCCGAATCAATTCATTCGGAAAATAATTGCTCTATTAGATTATTTTCACCAAATTTCATCGTTTCACGGCATTAACTTCAATAGCCAAATACACCAACTTACCCGCGATCATGTACATCATTCTGGAAATAAAAGTTAAAAATTCTGACACAAATGACGCAAAATGGGGGACAATCGAAATAATTACACTAATAATCGTTAACTAATTAAACTATTAGGGTTGTGTTGCATTGTTTAGAATTCCAAACTGGACTTGAACGTATCAACCCGGAGGCAACGAACAAACGAACGTTGGGAAGCCGACTGTACGGACGAGGGGTCCGCTGAAAAAGGGGCCCAGGAAAAAGGCAAAGCAAAACGCGGCGTCCGCAATCGCGTAGATGGAGCCGTACACCCCTGGGGGGAAGGCAAAGCGTTTTGTGAATGCCAATATTAGAATGAAGCTGACCAACATGCCGTTGGTCCACGATATGTCCCATCATTGGGAACATGGACGCGTCGATCATTCCTTAACATTTAAAGTTAGCCAAACGACGAAGGCTGTTGGGTGGGTGATGTACCAATTGAGAATCCCATGCAAAAGTTGGGCAAAATCAAACCAAACACGGAACTGGCCGAAGGGATCTGCGAGAAATGCCGTAGGGCGGTTTAGGGCAAAGAAAGGCACTTACGGCAATTAGGCAAAATCCGATGACGATCAGACCTGTGATGCGAAGAAAGTCATTTGTTAATTACCTATTTATTCTTACCGATAAATGAGCTAAGCCATCTGAAACAATTTGGGGAAAGGAATTTAGGCAAAAAATGAAAGCGCACAAATAAATAATTACCTGCCAATTTTGTAGGCTAACGGGCCAAAAATGTTTGTGCCGATTAAATAAGAAATGGAAGCCGGCTGAAAGAACACAAAAGGGGGGGGGGGGGAGGGTAATTAGGCGCCAATTCCAAAAAGCTCACCAAAAATGCGGCGCCTCTCTCAATGGAACTGGCTAAATGGCGGGAATTTGTCTCGTCGACTTGCAAACTCGAGACTCTCGAGTTTGAAGGCGCTTACCAGACCAGCTCTCCATCATCCACAATGGCAAGCGACGGTTCCAGCATGGCGATGCCCAAATTCCCGATGGTAATTGAGCCTTTGGTTGGGGTAGGGGAAGGCATTGGCATTTGGGGGGAGAATCAATTTGGCACCAGCCGCGACGATAATGTAAGGGTCGCGTGCCAACTCTTTGATGGCAGTGCCCTCGGGCTCGCCCCGGTCCACTTTTGGCTGCAGCAACAGAAACTGCAAGCCTGTAAAGGATTTCTGCAGGTTCAACGACCCCGAACCCGAGGGATTACTACGGTGTTCATTACTTGCTTTTGTCCGTTATGATGCCACCGGAGTGCGCAAATTTTAATGTTTTTAATTCGGACTATTTTAAAATGCCAAATTATGTGAAAATGGCCAAAATAGCATCGAGTCGACAAATAATATTTTGAGAACGAAAACGAACTTCCGTCCAGAAGTGCAAGAAGAGCGAGCAGAATGAAAGGCAACTCTTTGCCGGCCCATTGATACAGCATTCTTTAAAAATTGGATTTGTCGGCTCATATTTTAAATTTGATTGATTTGATTTTCGTCTTTCTCAAGAAGCTCTTGGAGAAATGTCATTTATCACCATTTTTTAATTTTCAAATTAGCCGATGCCGCTTTTGGTTGTTGCCTGTGGGTGCACTTACCCTCCATACGGCGGTCCAACCAGCACTCCCAGTGCCAAACCTCCCTAAAATGCCGAAATTGACAAAAGAAAGGTCAAAGTTCAAAGGGCACACCAACGCAATGCCCATGGCACTTCCCCGTTCCGCGTCATCCGGATACGCCTGGGCTAGCATTCCTGCAACGGACATGTAAAAGTGCATAGCTTACAGTATACATACACCCAATATAGTTATACAGTATACATACACCCAATGTAATAGTTATACAGTATACATACACCCAATGTAGTAATATTGTACCCGTGTTGAAACGGAAATCGGTACAGTATTAAACAAAAGCCAATACCGTACCCATTCCTGAAGTGCTGGTGCAAGCGGAGCCGATGCCCTGCAGGGAACGCGCAAGCCAAAGAGTGATGAAGGAAGTGCCAAAGGCGAACAGCAAAGTGGACAGAAACATAATCACAAAGCCTTTTTGTTGAGAGGACAAATTTATTTAAATTAAATTCTTTTTAAATTTCCGCAATTATTGCGGCGTTTCCTTACTCACCGGCAAACATTGGCATAGTGTAGCCGATTCTGAACAATTTTTGAACTTTGTCAACGAAAAATACGGCCATTGATTTTGTCGAGATTATGGGACTGACTTGTTGGTGAGGGGTCCAACGCTGAAATAAACGCAATCAGCTGTTAGAAATGCGAATGTGGCAGAATGTTCAAGAACCGATCGGGAGTCTTGCCAAGTTCCGGGTCCCGAACATTCTTGACAATGTCGGGATCGACTGTCCGCTTACAGGGGGTTGGCCAATAGCTGAACCAGCGCTTTTGAGCCGAACATAAGGCCGACATGCACATTCTCTTCCGTCAGAGTCCGGTGCCGCACTGTTCGCGAAAAGCGGCCGCAGCAATTTGTTGGCGCTCTGTCAAATTTAAATTAATTCTGTGCCCGTCCCCAATTTGTTCAATTTGTTCGATGGATCATCTCCTTTATATACGACACACCCGCCGATGATTGGCTGCTGGTTGTGCTGTTCGGCCGTTTGGAAGTCCGGCGCCGTCCCATGGACTTTGATCTGTCTGACGGCAAATCCAACTCGTCGATTGGACTCTGCATAAGTGATCAGGATCAAAGCCATAAATCCTGCAGCAAACGAACCTCGATGCTGAACTCGTCCGGAAGTGCCTCATAATCGTCGTCCATGTCAAGAGGCGGCGGCATTGTTGTACGCACTCGGCCCCCCCGCATGCCTCCAGCGACAAGAGCTTTTCCTTTGAACCTTCGGGGCTTCTGCAAATGAATTAGGGCTAATTTATAAACATTTTTGGTTACTTTCTGTTCTGTTTCATCGTTTTTTAACGAATTTTCCCATTCCGCGCTGTCCCAGCCGATCGTTTGCCGTTTCACGCGCACTTTGTCCGATGGGGGGAAAGGGGTGGCTGGTGGTGCCGCCAATTCCTGCTCGCTAAACACGTTGTTCAGCAGCATATCTGTGGAGTTTGGGTGTTGCAAGCGCAACAGATACTCGGGGATGATTGGCACCTGTACAATTAAATTAGGCATAAAAGTACAATTCAGGCACGGCACGGCACGGCACGCACACGCACTTACCACTGTGGTCAGCAACATATTGTCCAGAAACAGCGCAACATACACAATGGACAGCAACATTCGCCGGTTGGAACGATACTTTTGCACAAACGAGTCCAACCATTGGGCCATTTTAATAATGGGAAAAGGCTAATTTGTAAGAATATTGAACGAATAGTGCAATTAGTGGCAGTGCCACCTTTAAAATTGTTATAAAAGAAGTAATTGCCTTTAAACGTTCAAATGAAACGTTTTGTTCCCTTCCTCTCCCGAAATGGCACTTTTTCCCTGCAGGGGAAACTCCAGTAAAGAGGGAAAATGTTATGGAGCTGGGCTAAGATTTAAGACTTCCGATGTATTCGCTTCGGGCAATTTCCTTTTGGTTGCCAAATTTCTGTGCCCGACGAGTGAACTGCTGGGGGGGGGGATGCCAATGCCTTAGGCAATAATGCCATGTTCGCCTCCATTTTTTGTCGGGCCTTTTTCTGAAGGGTTTTTGTGTCGGCATTATACGGCCAAATCCTTCGGTGGCGGCGAGTGCATGAGAATAATGCGTGAGAGGCGTGTAAATGATGGGAATGGCGCAGAATGGGGCAAATTACCACTCGTTTTGAGAGGTTGCGGCGGGAATGGAATATTAAATCCGACGAGAAAGAGGGGGCCATGGCACAAATTGGCCCGGACCCCTGGACGCCGCCATATCCAATTTCACCGCCTCCTTTTTGAGGGTTGGCGCAAGAGTGCCCGATTTGGACAAGCACAACAATCAAACAGACAAAAACAACGACAAATGTCGGAATATCCGGTGCCATCAATCCCAAAGAATGCCATCCCAACGGATGCCATCCCAACGGATGCCATCCCAACGGATGCCATCTCAACGAATGCCATCCCAACGAATGCCATCCCAACGGATGCCATTCCAACAAATGCCATCCCAACGGATGCCATCCCAACGAATGCCATCCCAACGGATGCCATTCCAACAAATGCCATTCCAACAAATGCCATCCCAACGAATGCCATTCCAACGGATGCCATTCCAACGGATGCTGAAAGTCTGAATGGCTTCAAGATCAAATGTTAGTTTGCAATGCTGGAAAAAGACAATTAATATTTTTATGGAAACGAATGATTGGCATCGGAATGTGATAAATTTCGACAGATGATTTTCGGCTTAATTTATCCCTACAACGGCACGGCATCACTGACAGATGGGCTCATTAATTTTGCGTTTTCCCAAGCTCTTCTGAGTCACTGGCCATTGTTCGAAAGACGGGGGGGGGGGGGGTTCAACATCAATGAATAAATGTGTTGAGTGTCCGTCTTTTTGCGTGGGAAAATTTTTGGGCGAAGAGAATGGGATGGGATGGGATGGCATTTCCAATGCCAGTGCCAATGCCAATGCCAGTGCCAATGCCAATGCCAAGGTGGACGGGACGGACTCCAAATTCAGCGCCCCCGCCAATCCCTCCATTTATTCAACAAATTCGCTCAAAACTAACGCGCCAGTGCACTTTGGGTGCGAGAAAACATAAGAGGCTGCATGAGATGAGTACACCTCGAAGAAATGCCAAAAAATAAGTCGAGAAGAGATTGTTATGTTCCGGAAAGGCAGGCATTTTACGAAAAAATGAATGAATGAATTTTACCCATTTTTTGCATTGGATAGAAATAAAGTCCAAAAATGTTGAAACATAAATAAAAAATAAATTTGTTTATTTGTAATTGGCTAATGGGCGGCGGTGTCAAATGATCGTTTTTGAAGGCATTAATTGAATGACAATATGAAGGAATTGAATGAATGAACGAATGATTCATTCATTCTCATTGACTGAACGCCGGAGGGGAAGAAACAAACGAAGAATTTATTTTCAATCTTTTCATAAATTGCAATTGAATGAATAAATAATACCTTTTTTCAAATGATTATTCGAATATTGCTGAAAATAATTGTTCCCATTTTTCATGTAAATACTCAAATTCGTCCGTTTTGAGCTTCCGGAACGGCCCTCTCCCCGCCGTTCGCCCAATTTTCATTGCCGGCATTCCTCCCGTTCTGCCGAGCTTTTTGGATTGCTTACCAATAATTGAACGTTTACCTAACAAAAAAGAGAGGGCGGGGAGTTCTTTGATGTGAAAGAATTTAAATTGCGTTGAATTGGTCAATTTAAAAAAGATAATTTTTAAAAACAAAACAGAAAAATGGAACGAATTAAGAATATTGCGCTTGGATAAAAAGTGTTCGCCATTTTCCTGATGGTTTGTCCACGGACGGATTGCCAAGACGCCATTTGTCTTGACAAATCAAAATTACCTATCCAATCAATGTACGTTTTGAGTCTCTATTTCCAAATACCCCCCCCCCCCCCGCAACAATTCAATATTCAGCAGTTCGTCTGCCTCCCCCCCGGGACAATCTCTGCCGCTGCTGCTGCTGGCTCTTTCTTTGCTGCTGTTTGTCCTTTGTGTTGGGGGGGGGGGGGAGTTGGAGCAGCACATCAATTGAGGGCAGCGCAAATATTGGCCGCTGAATGGGTCACTAAAAGTGAGCGCAGTCAGTGGGCGAGTTGAATGGCCGAGATTAGTTTTAGTTCGGGATCGCTGGGGGGGAGGTAAAAATAGAAAATCCCTTCGCCCCCCCCCCCCCCCCGGGGGCCAAAGTGGGGACAACACTCCGCCGATGGATGTGACCTCTGCTGCTGCTGCTGCTGCTGCTGCTGACTTGACTTTCGCCTGTCCGTCCCCGTCCATCCAATTGACGACGGAAGAAAGTACTCAATTGGCCGACTGGGGAGGCTGGGTCGCCCCGACCACTTCATTTTACCTCCCCCCGCCCATTGTTTTGCGGACATTGATCAGTAGAAAATTTACTCGAGACTGATCAGACTGATCAGTTCTCCTAAGCCATCCTTTGGGTTTTGCTCCAAATTCGTTTAACTTTTCCAATTTTAAACTGAAGCTTTTCTTATCAACCCGTTGCAAATGCCTTCTCGATGGAGCTGCTTCATTATGTGCTGTTTGATGATGGTCAACAATTAGTGAATAATTAATTAAAAGCTAAATTGATTCTCTCCAGCCTTTCCCATCTCCAATGTCCGCTCAACTCACCCGCATCGACAAATGCGACCCGAAAAAGTTTACGAAGAAGCCGCACCCGGCAGTGAACACTTCTTACCTCTATTGTAACACGGATGGGTCCGTACTAATTGATCTATTTATTATTGATTAAAAATATAAATTATGCCCTCGTCTGTTGGGGTCATTTGATCGTTTACCCTGATCGGAGGCCGGGGGGTGTTCTCTGATCACCAAAAAAAAACAATGTCCAACTAACCTCGTCTAAAGTTACGATCTTTTTGCTGTTCCAGAACGCTGGCAAAACGGGATTGTCCTGCCGGGAAACAGTTTAATGCCGAGATGCTGGAGTGTGAACAAGCGTCCGTGCCGGTGCCGCCGACGGATCCGCAACGACAAATTATGGACGCGCCGCCGCATTCGGAGGGCAACGAAGCGGACCGGATCATCCAACAGCCGCAGTTTCAGGCCCCAGGTGCTTACTTTGGGGGAATTTCTGAAACAATTGAGTGATTGTGGAGGGTTTGGGCATCGAGAAATGCCCGATCAATCCTTTGTCGGGACCTCTGAACTGTTTGGTCTTGTCCTCCATAACGTCGCGTTAACCTTTGCCAGACGACATTTGCACTGGGGGCACACCGCTGACCAAACTCGGTGCACCGGTGGCGTGCAATCCGTCAATCTCGAGCTGTCCCGACGGGTTTCTGTGCACGTTGCACCAACGGACCGGCACCTCATATTGTTGCCAGACCGGCGGTGGACTTGCTACAAGAGTCCACATTGTGCTCCGGCAACCAGGTCACCTACTTCGAGGTGAGACAGCAGCACATCATCCAGAATCCAAATTTTTTTTCACAAAAAGCCACTCACCGGACTGCCCCAAACTTGCGCACTTTCCGCCCCGTCCGGATGCCCTACCGGATTTGGATGCAATTTGGTCGGCGGCTCCTTTACCCGATGTTGTGGACGCGATTTTGGATGTCCGGCCAATTCTGGTGGCCAAATTTGGGCAATTAATTTCAAATTTGGACAAATTAATTGTTTCAGCCGGTTATTTGCACCCGACCACCGGCTCCCATGTCCAATGCAATTCGGCTGATCCGCTGTTCGATGGGAAAGCAATTTTTGTGCCGTTTCATTTTGTGTTATTTTCAGTTCGTGTCCAAGCGGATTTTTGTGCACTCAAAGCTCAATGTTCAACACGGGCATTTGCTGTTCGGACACTTCCAACGCGCCAATTGGTAATAATCGGAGGGGGGGGGGGGGGGGAGACTTTGAGATTCGGGGTATCGTGAAAAGTGATAATAGACAAATTGAGTAAATGCCCGGGTTGGCAAAACAGAAAGTCCCACACATATGCCGTCGAATTGTTGATGAACCTCTTGAACTTGTTTCCCTTTATGTCAGATATTTGTGGCGGAGAGGCGCCGTTGGTACAGCCGAATCCGTGCTCAGCCTCCGACCCATGTGTGTGTTTACATTGACTCGTATCGATCACAAAACGCTTTCAATAAATCCCGAAAAATTGGATTGTCGTCCCAATTAATAAATGCCTGAAGCATCTTGACGGGATTCGACACCCAATGAATCGCTTTAACTATTCAAGGCCCCATGGGTTACGGATGTCGCCAGGGACGGTGTTGCCCAAGCAAAGGCGTGTGTCCGGCGGGAAGTCCGCTCGGCAGCATGACGCAATGCTCCAATGAACGAGGCAACCCGTGCCCCAACAATTTCCAATGCGTCACCAACAACGGGCACCAATACTGCTGTCCATCTCCAGGTTGGCGTCTAATTCAGAAGTTGATCAATCGCTAGATTAAACGATCTAACAGTGATCTGATCAATTGAAGATCAAGCATTTTAGAGGTAGAGTAGGAAATGATTGTATTGTAAAGTTGTGGAAGTTAAAGACGTCTTCCCCCGGTTCCAATTGCAGACCACGTTTGCGGACTTCCAAAAGACCCGGGAATTCCATGCCAAGCGCGAGGAGTGCCGGCCGTTTCTCGCTTCTTCTTCGACGGTTCGACGGGCACTTGCCGTTCATTCCAAGTAAAAAAGTGATTTTTTCACAAAAAAATTTCACTTTCTTCTCATAAATCAGTTCTCTCAATGCGCTGGCAATGCCAACAACTTCGACTCCTTGGAGCAGTGCGAAGGCTTTTGCTTTGAAAGTAATGTTTATGAAAAGTAGGAGACCTAAATGCTTCTTAACGGAGTGTTTTACAAATTCGAACAATCGATTCCGTTTAGCCCAATGCCCTCAGGGTGGGACCGGACTTCGGGCCGGCCCGGCATTGGCCACGTGCGTGCCGGGCGATGCCCTGTCGAATGCGCACGACTCTTGCCCGTCCCACTACGCTTGCACACAGCCCCGGTTTGGGTCCAACTTTGTGTGCTGCTCCAATCCGGACGAAGTGTGCCGGGTAAATTATATTTTTATTTAATTTTAAATTGCGAGATTTAAAACAGGAACCGGTGTCGGCTGGCAGCGCCTTGTTTCAGTGGATTTTTGACGGTTGGTCAAATGGGGGGACAAAACGCCAAAAAGCAGAAAATCAAAAATTAAACCAAAGATCAATCGGTGGAGCTACAACCCGGACAAAACTCAGTGCGAAGCATTCCAATACTACGGTAGGAATTGTTTTCAGAAGCTTAAATATGCGAGAATGGCACTTTGTGCCTTTGGCGGATTGGCTTTTACCCCGTCTTTCGTTTGTTCAGGTTGTGGTGGGACTGGCAACAATTTTCCTGTCCAAGAACGACTGCGAGAACATTTGTCAGCCGAGCATCCGAAGCGGTAAGTCAATAAAATCAGAATGAAAAGCTGAAATTTGGTTAATAATTAATGTTTATAATCCGAACATTTTGCCAATTTAAAGCGTGCGACGGCGTGGCACCGCTAAACGACGAGGGCGATTATGTGCAGCGTTGCTCTGAGAATGTGAATTGCCCTGAGGGCAGTTGGTGCAATGCCCGAGGCATTTATTTTTCTCGGTTTTCTACAACAATTTAAACCAATTTTGTACAGGCTATTGCTGTCCGCATCAGGAAACCGCATGCACAAGTCCCCGAAGCATTGGGCACACCTGTCTGAGTCAGAAACCCGGCACTTTCTGGTTGGGCCCATTGGTGCCGTCTCTAACAGTGTTTTCACGATCCGTCCCTTCCCTTTTTGAAAACGATCTGATCAGAGAATTGATCAGAAACTTAGCTGGATCTCGAAAACACTGTTTTTCAGCTCTTTAACCCACTCGGTTCAGGTATTACGATGCTCCATCGGCAAGTTGCCTACCGTTCACCTATTCCGGATGCGGAGGCTCTTCAAGTAAACTTTATTAATTGCAATTTGAAATTTAATTTATTTTTGTGCGTTCTTTTTTGTCCCGAAAGTTTCAAATTTGGCATTTCATCAAAAACAGATCGATTTGCCGACCGGGAGGCATGCGAACGGATGTGCGCCCGAAGACAAAACGGCGAATGCCCGCGGGGCATGGCACCGCTTCTGACTTCTGCCGGCGTAAAGGCGAGAAATTGCAAATTTGCCTAAATCAATTGGCAACCCCTACAGCGATGCCATCCGTCACAGCCCCGGACATGCCCCGAGGGCTCTTCCTGCGTTCAGTCCTCAACGGGCGGCGATTGGTTTTGCTGCGCGGCAGACGCAAAGGTAAGAAAACGCAAAAACCCACGGGACAAGACTTTTTAATTTAAATTCCAACTGAAATTTGTGTTTAGTGCCCCCAGGAAAGGTCGGCCTACGTGATCCCCGGGTCGGACTCAAATGTGGCCTGTCTTCCGGATGATGACAACTGCCCCTTGGGATTCCAATGTTTGCAATCAAGCAATGTGCCCGGCTTCTACTTGTGCTGTTCCGGCATTCAGAGCGCGACCAAGTTGGGCACTTCCACAATAAAAATAAATTAATAATCCATTTTCATTATTGTGAATTGCTTAATTGGATTGTAATGAGTACGTCATGCATGATCTGTCAATTTAGGAGGAAATCTGTCCGGTCTTTTGAATTTTTAAATATGTTTATTCAAAACGACTTAGGAAAGGCTTAAATCAGTGATCTGATTGATCACTCTGCTTTCGAACACAAGCATTTAAACGTTATCTCCCCCCTATTCAAAGCTCGCGCACCGGTTCCTTCACAGCGGCGGTGTTCAACGCCGTCTCTTCCACAGCAGCGAAAAGGCGTGCAATGTCCGCACTGCTGGCCGACCTCAGTGCGGCACGTACCGGCCCAATTGGTCCGTTACGCAGCCGCGGCGCCCAAATGTCCCAATGGCCTTTCTTCCAATGGGGAACAATGCGTTGTTAACCAAATTCAGGCAATTCAAAAGTATCGAAATCTGTTGCCCATCACTAAATTAATTTAGGCTTGCCCCGTCGGGTACATTTGCATCGGCACGGGAAGCAAAGGCGTGTGCTGCAAGGCACAGCCCAAATGTGCCAAGAAGAGTCGTAAGCCGGTGTTCATTGCGCCAAGACAGGCAAACAAATTTTTATCTTTATATTATTTATAAATGGTGAAAGCCCTTTCTAATCATTTTTACTCCATAAATTCTATTTTATCCAATAAATAATATGGTCGTAAGCCCCGATTTTCAGGTTTTGACATGCGGCGATGAGGAGGCCGGCTGCCCGGAGGGCTCGCATTGCACACGCTCATCCGTGTCCGGGCTGCAGATCTGCTGCATGTCCCGGGATGAGCCGCCCATCGGCTTTGTGCCGTCGTCGTCCAAGTCCTCGTCCTCGTCCTCCTCCTCCACACACGTGCCACGGCATCATTCCTCTTACTCTTCGAAACTCAGCGGAGTGCCCTACAGTAATCTCCAAATGTTTGAAGGATGGCACCGTAATCTTTTTTATTCTTTGGCATTCCATCATTTGCAAAAATTTCTGTTTTCAGCTTCCATTCTTCGCACTCGGAAGTCGTGTGCCGCAACAGTGCACGACTGAACGTGACGACGAGTGTCCGGAGGAGTACGAGTGCAACATTGCCACAGATGACAACTATGTGAGAAATTCAAATCTTTGAAAAAATCCTAATCAATTACAGTAGTTAACGAAGTTGTTATTGAACTAGGACAAAGTTGTTATTGTTGTTGCTTCAGTACTGCTGCCCTGCTTGGGACCGGTGTCCGCCCGGCGCGTCTCCCTTTTTGGTTGAACGCTCCAGAAAGCCGTTGGGTTGCAATTGGATGGCCAACAATTGTCCGGACGGCTACACGTAATTACGTTTTTTGTGCCATTCCACAATAAAATTTAGGAAATTAGTTTCGGGGATTGACAGAAGCCCACCAAATTTCTATTTTTTGAGTGTTTTGGTGAAAGAATTTGGGTGTTATTCCTCCCAATGCATCGCCCACTCACCAACAGTTGCGAGGGCTCCAAAGACCGGGCGATTTGCTGTCGAATGCGCGCCAACCAATTGCAGTGCCCGAACGGACGGGCGCCGTATTTATACGGAAAGCGCCCTTTGGCATGCCCCACGGGCAGCAAGCGCAGCTGTCCCGCCGGCTACGAATGCACTTCGTCCAAAAACGGGCCCGAACCAGCACTTGTGCTGCTCCACAATGGAACACCATTCACCGGAATGTGTCAGCGGATATGCCTTTGTCGATTCGGGTGGGAAAAAACAATGTTTTTTTATGTTTTGTAAATATTATTTTGTTTAGCGAGTGGCAAGAACCGCATTTGCGAGCCATCGGCAGAGGTGACCGATCGATCAGACGGGCCTTCTTAATTGATTATATTCCGAAAACGACTAATTCTTTCTTTGGACATATGCCTAAACTTTATTCCGATTATTCTCTTTATGAAAAGTCCAAATTTCCCGTCCGTTACCCCCCCCCCCCTCCCCCTCTCCACAGACATGTCCAATTGGATACCGGTGTAAACGCTCAACATTGGCCAACACGCACGTGTGCTGCTCAGTGGCGCTAGACAATCGCTATGATGGTAAATTGGGCGCTTTTTCGGGTTTTTAATGACAACTCAAAAGTCATTATGTTTCTTTTCTCTCACCGTAATTGAACCGCATGCCCTTAGGCTATTGTCCCACCGGCCAAATACCGTACGCGGGCAATGGGCCCAGTGCCGCTGCGGACTGACTTTCCGGCTCCGTTGATTTGCCACATGGCGTTGAGTCCATGCCCCACCAACGGGCCCTACCAGTGCGTTTACTCGGCCGAAAAACAGAATTCGTATTGTTGTGCGCCGACAGCATTTTCAACAGGTCGTGCGTTCGTTGTGCAAACCTTCATTTGAACACTCTCGCAGTTTAATTCCCTTTATTATTTGCAAATCATCAAAGCAAATTTAAATTGTCAAAACATTTTAATAATTTTGCTTAATGAATTTGTCATTTTAGGAAATGTTTGGCCTCCGTTGGCCGTGGCAGCGTTTCCGCCCAAAGGCACCGGTTGGGTCTATCAACAGCCAAAGGCGGGCGAAGTTATGTACCCTTTGGACGCGTCGACGTTGGCCCTCCAGGAAATGCAAAAAAATGGACAGAATTTTAACAACAGAATGACGACTAGCCGATGGGTGTGGCAACGGTGCCGGGGAAGACATCAAATCCATGGCCATTGGCCAACAACTTCGAGGAGTATTCCAAGGGCAACAACAACAGCCGCATCAACAACAAATCTATTCAACAACATATCAACAGCCGAAAAGAACAGCAACAACAGTTTCAAGTTCAACACCAGCAACAAATGTCCTCCTTTCCCCGGAAGCGCTCAGCAAACATCGGAAACAATGATGGCAAATGTTGCTGGCCACTCGAGCAACCCGTACTCAGCGTACGGAGGAGGAGCAAGCGGCTTACGGAAGTGCTGCCGGAACCATGGCCAATTTCTCAATGATTGTGGCAAGTTGTCCTCCGTGGAGCAGGTCCAATTTATAATATCAGTCAAATAATTAATTACCTAAACCCGTTAAATGAAATAAATTAATGAGTGTATAAATAACTCTTTTTTTTGGACAGGCCGTTGCTAGACCAGAACACCGGACTGGGCCAACCTTGTTCAACATTGGGTTCGATGTCCCAAGGGGTTCACCTGCTATTCCAACTTTCCCGACGGGAGGAATGCGCATTGCTGGTAAATGATTATTTGTTGGGTGTGTTTAATTCCTCTAAATTCAGCACAACTGTGCCACTGGACAATCAGGCAAGTTTATGGTGTCAAGAATAATCGGCACAAACTAATACAGTACTCAAACATTACCAAAATGTTTAAAAATATTATAAGGTGGTCTTTCGAGCAAATTCCGCTCTTGCCGCCTCATTGGCCGAAGGGTTAAACCACCAAATTGCTGCTCCGTCTTCGTCTTTGGACTCAGAAAACCAATTGAACGGGGCACGTCCTCATTCCGTCCGCCGCCGCTCCGTTTTCAGCCCAATTTTTTCCGCCAAAATACGACAAAACAACGCCGCCGATTGGCACCAATGACAACGGCACTTTGACTGTCGGGTCAGTGAACGCAACAGCCGGCGGAACTTCCGTTGCTGCCGGCAACTTTGCCATTGACATGGCCGCCCTTCGGCGTTGGGAACGCTGTCCGCCCGAATATGGTCAATATTGGTGGAATGTGTAAACGAAGTGAGTTTGGATTTGTCTCGACCTTTCGGGGTGCGCGGAATGTCGTCGATCGATCGAGGCCCTGGCGCCTCGTCGGCGGGGGTTTAACGGTTTTGCAGTATTTATGTCCAAACAATCAAAATGATAAATCAAAACAAAACATCCCCTCAAGTGTTCTTCTTGGGCCAGCCGGGCTGCGAAATGGACTCGCAATGCTCCGCACAAACAAATGGGACGCATTGCGTAAAAGGGTACTGCGCATGTCCAACTCCGCTGCTTGTCCACGAGTCAAAATGCGTTTTGCAGGTCGATTTATTGATCTAATATGTTCGAAGAGTCACTGAGAATTTTGAGCCCGATAAATAGAAAATCTTTAAACTTATGAGTTTTCTTTATCAGTGCCCCGAGGGCTTTCTGAACATTGCCGGGCGATGCCACGACCTGACCTCGGTGGTTTTCATGGACTCGGTTGAGCAACGCGACAATGGCACTATCGGCGGCTTTTGTCTGTCTACGGTGGTGGTGACGGAACAGTGTCTGGTTTGTGGTCAAAAAAATGCACAAATAAAAAAAATTGGAATTACTAGGGGTTGGAATTTTTTGTTATTTTTTCAATTTTCGGTGGGCAATTCGTACTGCAGCGAGAAGTCGATGACGTGTCAATGCAGACCGGGTTATGAGCTTCGCATCGACGACATTGGCAACCGAACGGAGAAGGCAAGTGGGCGTCGGGGTGGAAGCAGTCCACAGAGAGTCCATTAACGTAAATTGCAGGGTTTCTGCATGGCCGTCGAGGGAAGTCGCTTCAACGGCACCGGAATGCTCCGAGACTTTGTGGCAGATGACGAAGAGAGTGAAAATTACCAAAAAATTGTGGACGCACAGCCAATGGCAAGTGCCTTTTACGAAGTTACGTTCTCTTCACCAACGACTGCCGCCGCCAGCAGCGGAGAGGTGGAAAATGTCACGTTGATAGCGATAGAGGCGGAAGATGGCATTGGCATTGGCATTGTCTCATCGACGGCAAACGACGCGCAGAATAAAACAATGAAAGCGGAAGAGGAGCAAAAACGAAGAGCGAATCAGAAAATACTACACAATAAAACATGGATTCGGATATTTCTTGTAAATATTTATGTTAAATAAAATATTTATTTTTAAAATTCAAATTAGGTAATTAATTCATAAATACCCCCCCCCCCCCCCCCTCCTGTTCCCACGTCCCCCAACCCATCAATTAATTAATTCGTAAACTGAAACCGGAGTCTTTTACGGAACAGAAGACCTTTTAAAAGGTTAACTTGATCATATTGGAAGTTAGAATATTAAAAGGGGATTCAACGCCGGCGGCAAGGGGGTGGAGTGGACAATGACCTTCTGGCAATCTTGCTTTCCTTTACTCGCCTATTCATTCCAACATTCATCTGCCTCATAAAATTCCGAAGAATTTAAAGATGTAAACAAAATTCGCATCATTTATTTGTTATGTACGCCTTAAGGGGGAAAGCGTCAAACACGGGGACCGATTTTTAGGCTTCTGTACTGAAGTGTCGCTTTTACCTTGGGACTCAAATATTAAAAGACTCAAAAATTCAAAAAATCAAATTCAAATTACTGGACTTTTGAGGAACAACTTTATATTGGCCAAGTACCGCACAATCGGTAAAAACCCAACTCGTTCCCCGCGAACTCGTTCCACCCCAACTCGTTCCCCACCCCCAACTCGTTCCCTTTTACCCAACTCGTTCCCTTTTACCCAACTCGTTCCCTTTTACCCAACTCGTTCTCTTTTACCCAACTCGTTCCCTTTTACCCAACTCGTTCCCTTTTACCCAACTCGTTCCCTTTACCCCGACTTTTAAAAAAAAAATTTGTTTTCCAAAGTCGATAAAAAGGTCTTTCTAGGGGTATACCTGGGCGTAGAATCCGATTCTGACCTCTATTTTGATTATTTTCTGAATCCCTAACCCAAATTCGAACAATTGTCGAACAAAAAAAATTTTTTTTTTAAAAAAAACTTCTTTTGTTTTAAATCGTTAAAAGATACAAAAGGGATGTAAGGATGATCGGGAGAGCAAACGAATATGATTTTGAAGATTTTTGTTACAGAAAATCGATTTTGAAAAAAAAAAGTTTTCAAAAAATTTTCGATTTTTAACGACTTTAAAAAAATTTTCAAAAAAAATTTTTTTCTGAAAACAAAGTTTTTTTTCGACCAATTGTTCTCATTCGAGTCCGAGGTTCGACATACGTAAAAACGGAACCCGAATTCGTGTTTTCGCACGAGTTTTGTACGATTTTTGAGGTTTTTTGTCATTTTTATTAAGGGGAACGAGTTGGGTAAAAGGGAACGAGTTGGGTGCCGTTCCGCACAATCGACTACGGCGGCCATTAGGTGGGGCGTCGCCACCCGGTCGCACGGTGTAATTTTATATATTGTAGTCGGGATTAATTTTAAGGTCGTGTAAATTTAATTTTTTAAAGTCGTATTAATGTTTTAAGGTCGTGTAAACTGCAATAGAGCCCAATCATTCCCCCTCCCCCCTGTCGTGGCACAAATACAGCGCAAGCTTAGTCTAAATGTCAAATTCTCTACTCGAGTCATTTGTTAGAGCCGCGGGTTTCTTGATTTACCGAAAGAATGGTGCTGGACAACCTGAGTATCTTCTGCTCCAAGTGTCTTACGATCCTTTTCACTGGACTCCTCCGAAAGGTTGGATGAATAATGGGGGGAAATAATTGCTTTTTGTTCAGGTCATGTCGATCCTGGCGAAGACGAATGGACAGCAGCAATCCGAGAGACATCGGAGGAGGCAGGGATTGACGTGAACAAATTAAATGTGCACAAGGAGTTCATGTACGAAATGCGCTACTTGTCTCGTTCCATCAAATACGGAGAGGAGCAGAAGAAGGTTTTCATAAAATTAACAGTTTTTTATCCGCAGTTTGGGCGATGTTCTTGCCAAACATTAATAAATTTGGGACGATTTATTCATAATATTACGCAGAGATTTATCATGAAAAATGTGCCTCAATTAAGGTCACTTATTGGCTTGCCGAGGCTACCGATCCGGAAGTGAATGTTGTGCTGTCCGACGAGCATCAAAATTGGAAATGGGCCGAGCTCAAAAGCGCGCTGGAACTGGCCAGATTTGATGAGATGAAAAAGCTTTTGAACAAGGCCGAGACGTATATTTCGGAATGTCTGCAGAAGCCGTAGAAATTGATGCTTTTAGTAAATTATTCTATCGATAAAATTCTATGGTTATTGTATGCTTCGAGGCTGGAAAAAGTTTATTTTATAAATAATTTAATTTTTGTGTATATTTTCGAGTTTTGCTTCACACCAAACCTTTTTTTGAATTTATGATGGCTGTTGACGATTCAAGTGATCAGCAGAACAAATCATCCAGTGATCCTGCGCCTAAAGAAGATGTTGGTTAAGTGTGGTTTTGGGATTTGATCGGCAGCAAGGGCGTAGCCAGGAGGGCCGAAGGGGCCCTAACCCTCCCCCCCCCCCCCCCCTCCCGGGGGTAAATAGTCCAATTTTAACAAACATTCTTAAAATTAAAAAAAAATCCCTCCCTTCTCAGAATTTTTTTAAGAAAAATTAACGCTTACATCAGTGACCCGTAAATTTTTTGGAGCAAATAAAGTTAATTGGCATAAATTTTTCTTTAGAAGATGCAATAAACCCCCAAAAGTAACGCTAAAAGAATTTTTTGATTGCCTTTGACAAGCAGAGAAATTTTATAGGAATTTCGGCGACCCGCTGATCCAAAGGCGACTCCGGAACAGGCATTGCCGGCTAAGAAAGCGAGGGTCGAGAAACAAAATCCAAGTAAAACCAAATTCCTAAATACTTTTATGGAGTCGAATGCCCTCGACAATTGTGTTACTTTCTCCATTTTAGCTTTGAAGTACGAAGATGCGTATTTGCGAGCCATTCCCTCGTTCCAACCAGTACGAGAAATCGTTCATGCACAGAAATATAATATCACACGTCAAAGCAACGGGGTGAGTTTATTTCTTTCCATTTTTATAGAATTTTGCATATGTTTATAACGGATTAAGCATGATTTAATTTTAATGTTTATGTAAAGGAACGATTTTATCATCACGGCCAGTGAGGATGGACATTTGAAATTTTGGAAGAAAAAGCACAACCAAGGCATTGAATTTGTGAAGCATTTTCGATGCCATTTGAGTGAGTTTTTTTTAAAGTTTTAAAATAATTTATTGGAGGCGATGTTTTCAGAAGGATTTTCGGACATTGCAATTAATCACACCGGAGCATTGATGGCCACTTGTTGTACCCAGGACAAAACTGTCAAAGTGTTTGATGTAGCCAATTTTGACATGATTGTACGTTTGGTTCATGTTGGAGAGTCTTTAAATTTATTTTAAAAATCTAAAAATTGGGCGGAAACCCGACGGATTTCCCAATGTTTCTCTCCTCTTCACAGAACATGTTCAAACTCGACTTCAGTCCGCGTTGCGTCTGTTTTGTGCACCAGGGCTCTGATCTGATCAGCGCTTTGGCAATTTCTGATGCGAATTCCGGCAAGATTCACGTGTTGGACGCTAATGGGGACAACAAACATCCGATTCACGTTTTCGAATCACTCCACCAACACCCGGTCATCCTTATACAGGTTGGCAAAAATCAAGATTTTTGATTGATCACAATAATTACAGTATACGGCGGCGTATGATGTTGCAATCTCATTTGGTGAGCTAACTAAAGAGTTTAAGAAGAAGTTTTATTGGGCATCAGTTAATTTGCCAAAACCAATTCTTATAAATTGTTAAAAATCTGAAAGTATTTTTAAAATTTTAACCTTTGAAATGATTAAAATTAATCAATTGCCCAAACGCTTTTTGAGTTTTCAATAATTTTGCTGCGCACTTTTTAGATGAAATAGGCATGGCTGAGTACTGGTCGGGCAGCAAAAATGGCTTTGAATTTCCCAGGACGGTCAATTTTGAGTTCAAAACGGACACAGATTTGTACGAATTTTGCAAGGTGTGACAAATTTCCTTTTTTCAAAACGCAAATTGGTCAACGAATGAATGGATGAATTGATGAAAAATGAATTCCAGATAAAGAAACTTCCGAAAGCGTTAACGATCAGTCCGGATGGGCGCACATTCGCAGTTTGGTGCTCCAATGCGTACATTTACATCTTCAATCTGAGCAACGGCAGAATAATCAAAAAACTCGACGAAACCCTGCACCGATACATTGAGATGGGGAAAGAGACAAAGTGAGTTCACTTCTTTCAGCAAGTCCACTCGCTTTTTTGGTGGGTGGTTGGGGGGCAAAATGTATTTTGTGGTTGACTTTTTTTATTTAAGACTCTTCTTAGGCCCATTTTAACCGTTGGGGGGGGGGGGGGGGGGGTGCTTTTGCACAACCCATTTTCGAATAATAGATTTTTCTGATTGCTTCTTTAAAGGGGCAATGGATTGCCGGCGATCGAATGGAACCGTCGAGTTGCACTCGAAAAAGAAATGAGTCGAGACTCGAACGCACTCCGATTCATCAGCATGACATACGACAGTTCCGGCAACTTTCTCATCTTCCCGACGCCTCTCGGCATAACCGTCCGTTTTGCCAACGCAATATATCTGACTTTTGTTCGCTTTTTCTAGGTGTTTAACTTGGTCACCGACAAAGTGGTCAGACGCATTGGATTGGGCGAAAATTTGCGTTTTATTGGCGTTACACTGTGCCGTGCTGTTCCAAGCGTAACGGTGCCATTTTTGTTTATTTGGAATTTTTTTAAAATTTACATTTCGGCATGGATAACATTTTCTAGGAAAAGCTTCAAGGTGCAGCAACAAGTGTACGTGTTGAGGCGGCGGACAACCCGAACCTTCGCATCAGTGAGCCGGACCCAATGCTGGTACGCAATTCGCATTTGCCTTATGTTTTTTTTCAATAATACCTAAGTTTTCTTGCAGGTGGCGTGTGCTCATCGTAAGTCGATGTTAATATCTTACCAAAAAAAATTCACAGAGATCGGTTGATTGTGAGTAAAAGAAAAAAAAATTCAAAATTTTCACTTTTCTAAGTGATTAATCTTTATTTATTCCTCAGGCAGCAATCGCTTTTATCTGTTCACAAATGTTGAACCGTACGCAGAAGAAGCTGACGGTACTTTGTTTTGTTTGGGTTCCCCGTCTGTTAGTACAATTTATTAGACTCATATTGAAACAGGTTCTACCCACACCAGGGACGTGTACAACGAAAAGCCGCTAAATGAGGACATGATCACCGCTGTGGAGGTCCATTTTTTATTGTATTGTGTTTGTATTGGGTATTGAGTTGAGTGCTTTTAATGGGGGAGGGGGATAAAGAAAAGCTTACAAATAATTTATTATATTCTTTTATTATTAGGAGGAAGCGCCCCAATCGAAACTTTGCAACAGGTACCATTCAGAAACTTTATTTGTATAAAATGTGAACCAGCGAACGCTAGGGTTCATCTCCTCTCAAAAAATTCGGTCTTTAAAATTCGAGCGAAAGCCATGTTATATGAATTGATGGCTTGCCCATCGTAAAAATTGTAAACTTCCACAATTTTAGGGCAATAGTTTACACCACTTTCGGAGACATTCACATCGAGTGAGTCGTTTGTGTTGGCTTTGACACAGTCTTTAAATTTCAGACTTTATCCGGACAAAACGCCCAAAACTGTGGAAAATTTCTGCACCCACGGTAAATCCTCCTAAATTAAGACGACCGTTAAGGAAATATGTAATTTTAGCACGACGGGGATATTACAACGGACACGCTTTTCACAGAGTGATCAAGTCGTTCATGATCCAAGTTTGTCCATGGATTGATTTTATTGCATTTTGTTCAAAACAATTTATTCAAGACTGGTGACCCAACGGGGCGAGGTACTGGCGGGCAGTCAATTTGGGGTGGAGACTTTGAAGACGAGTTTCACCCGACATTGCGACACGACAAAGCATTCAGTCAGTCCGTGTTGTTGTTGGAAAGCTTTTGAAATTTTTTTAACTTTTTTTTTCAGAAGTGTCAATGGCCAATGCCGGCCCAAACACAAATGGGTCACAATTTTTTGTCACCGTTTGCCCGGCCGAATGGCTGGACGGAAAGAATACAATTTTTGGCCAAGTTGTTGAGGTAAAACTTCGGATTAATCATTTCGACGGCATTCAAAATATAAATATTTGAAGGGTTACAACGTTGTCCAGAAGATCAATCAGGTCTTTTTTCAAAATAGGAAATAATTTTTAAATATTGCATTTTTTTAAGGTTCCTGTTTACGAGAAGGTATTTAAATAAAAATTTTAATCAGGTTTTTATGGTTTAAATTGTTTTTAGAGCGGAAGGCCTAGAGAGGAGATTTCGATCATTTCAATTTCATTGAAAAGTGTTTGATTTATGTAAATATTAAACACTGCAATTTGTACATAATTGTGGCCATAGTTTTTGTGGAACAAATTTATTTATTTTGTCAATTTCTGAACCATTTTCCGAGTTCCTGTCTCTCTCTCAAATTACAGCAATAAAACGGAATGAATCTGTGGGAGATTGATGTGAACGAATTTCTGAGGTTCAATTTTAATGCTTTTTGAACGTCGGCGTTTCACTTTTTTGTTTTTCAGATGCGGCATCGATCCAAACATTGGTTTGTTTGCCAGCACAATTTCCAACTCTGAACTGCGCGAGTAAGTCGCATCAAAATTTTAGTGGTCGCTGTGCAACTTTTGCGGACTCTGTCCGTTGATGGCGCGTCGTCGTCGTCCCCTCCGGTGCTTTCTGCTGACGGGTACTTTTTTGATTTTGACAATGAAATTAATCATTTTTTGGCGTTGTTAAGGCCTTTCCCCTCAATTTTTAATGGCTGCTCTTCCCTTCCTTTCGCCCGATGTCACTGAGCAGCAAATGTTTTGCACCTGTTCGACACGCCGTCTGCTGTTGTGCCTTTTTTCATGGATTTGAAAGTGAGCGGCGGTGTTTGTCATGATGCCTTTGTAAACATTTCCATCTCTTTATCATTTAGCAATTTCCGACACCGCTGCTGACAGATTGGCAACAACCGTTGTGAACAAATTGGATGGCATGGCCAAACAATTGCACACTTTGGCCGACCAGCAAAAGAGGAGTGGCCGTCGACCAACACCGGCTTCTAAAGTCGTGCCATAATCACTGCGTAAATGGCACATCCGAAAATTTACAAAAATAAATAAAAATGGATGCGTCATGCCTTGCAATAACTATAACCACTGCAACCAACTGTTCCAGAACCCGGTCCACCAGGTCCTCGAATGCCATGCCCTCCCCTTCGTCTGTTCTGCTCAACTTCTACAAAACCCGTGTGGTTCAGCCGTGTCAAACCGTTGCAGAGAAATATATCGCTTCCCAGAAGTCTGAACACTTTGGAAGTGAGCGAGGATAAATGTTTTGTATCCGAAGTTGATTTTTTTGGAAAATGAACCTCTTTCTTAACTGAAATTAAATTGTTTTTTATGCATATTGAGAGGGATATATAATTAAAAACAGGCGAGTGCAAAGAAAAGGTGAAATGAATAATTTGACTGGAGGAGGACTTCAATAGTAAGCCGGACTTCACAATTGTAACAGAAAAAGCAGCATTGGACGCCCTTCGACTGATGAAAATAAAATTCTCGAAATTGGGACGGTTTGGCACAAATAACCCAAAAAGACGTCAGCGGTTATTAAAGAAATGAAATGCGCTGGGACAGTCCTATTTTCTGGTCATTTAGCAGTTCTGCTCGAGAAAGTCTGGTGATTGAGTGCCTGCACAAAAAGCCCTTTCCCCTTGGGGTCTTTTCTCAACGGAATTTTGAATTCTTCTGCTTCGAAGGGTCGGGAAGCTCAATATGAATAAGGAATACGGTATGTCGAAGTGAGTAATGGTAGTTTTAAACATTCTTTTTTTGCGGTGTTGCTTCGTCGCCGGCTCCATTCATGTCCATTGTCAACGCCTGGGGGGGGGGGGGGAGGATACGGTAATTGGTCCGGTTTGCCGTGGACCCCCCGCCATTCTGTTGTTGTCATTTACCTGCACTATCCATGGGTCGTTTTTTGAGCCCTGCTTAAACTCGTCCCGCGTCAGTTTGCCGTCATAATTCTAAAATTCGTTTTAAAAAATTTGAGAAATCGGGACCAAGCGCGAGAAAGGACCGGTCTTGAACAAGTTAAAGTCAAATTTCTGGGCGGCGAATCCCCCGGGGGGGGACTGATTGATATTATCCGATATGTGCAGCCAGCCCCAACAAATTCGTTCAATTTCCTTACCAAATCCATATTGGCAAAGATCTTCTCCACTCTAAAACGATTGTGCGCGTAATTACATAGAACATTGCGAGTAGGACAGTATGGGACCGGGACTTTTCAAAAAACCCGGAGCCTGAAACCGGGATCAAGTTGTTTAAAACTTTCAACCGGGACTCGGGACCAATTTGAGGCTTTTTTGTGCCTATTAATTTGTTAAATGTACTGTAATTTTAAAAGTAAAATTTCGCGTCCCGGTTACTGTACTGCCCTATTTGCGAGCATTGATTGGTCAATGATTGGTTTGTTTTTGTCCGTTCCGACCTTTTTTGAGGCGTGTCCTCGTCCTTCGGCAGCTCCAACATGTTGCCGATCATTGAGTAAATTGCATCCACAATCTGAAAACATCAATTAATTTGTCCAATAATTTGTAATTAAGCCCGGTTTTAGTGAACGAAAAACAAAATTCAAAATATGCCCGCATTTTTTACAGATTAATAACTATGTAAATGATATTTTAACAAAATATGCATAATAAATGCTCTTCCTTTTTGTTATTAAAATGACCAAATCCGAGAGATGGATTTTTCGTTGACATACATTTGCCATTTCTGCCTTGGTGATGAACCCATCTTTGTCCACATCGTACAGCGAAAATGCCCCTAAAGGATGCTAGAAAATAGTTGGGCAAAAGGCCCTCCCTCCACTAACAGTCGAGCTTCTCGTCGAGCGTTCCCCTCGAAGTAATTGAAAGTGCGGCGATGAACTCTTTGAAGCTGATGTGCCCATCCTGAAAAGTCAACCGCCCCATTAAGAGCCATCTCAAACGATTATCGTACTTTTAATCATTCCGTTTGAATTGATTCACCAAAATTATTAACCCACCCGATTATCGTCAAAAACATTGAACACGAAGGCGGCAAACTTTGATGGGTCGCCATTGGGGAAGAATTGCCGATAGATGTTTTGGAACTGAAAGGCAACTTGACGAAGCATTTAACAAATCATTTAAACGTTGCACAAATAATTTACAACAAATTTTGTCTTTTAAAGTCCAAAAATGGAAAAGAAAGTTCAAAGGCCACCCGCCCACCTCATCCAGCCTCAGCTCTCCGCTGGGACAGTCGCGAACGAAATCCTCAAAAAAAGAACGTCCAATTTACATTTGTCCTCCATTAATTACCTTATACCATTTCCGCAGTTCCTTAAACGAATAAAATTGCTTATTAAAGAATTAAAGCAAAAGCCGGTCAATTACCTTTCTGCTGAAATAAGTCTTCTGCTCCAAATCCGCCAACTCATCCGGATTCAGACCTGACAAAGAGTTGCACAAAATGAATGAGGCACGTTTTATTGTATAAAAATGAATTTTATTGGAGAATTTTGTTGCATTTTGACAATTGGTTATTTGTACAAGCAAGTTTGATACTTTTTGCTCTTGAAACTTTTCCAAAAAACAGCATTGTTCCTTTTAAGAACGGTCGATGGGGGGGGGGGCATGCCGCAGGGTCCGGGAGTCGAACCCTGTTTATTGTTAGCTATGCTCAGAGTCCGGGCCGAACCCGGACCCGGACGTCATGCATTTGCTTAATGTAAATGTTGGGGGCGCACTTTTGTTGGCCTTTCTCCGCTTCACTTTTTGGCCGCCCTTTGTCGCATTTGCCGCCGGCCCTTCGCCGCCATCTTCGGCAGTGACCGCCGCCCGCGCACTTTCGTCGCCCCCGTCCCGGCTGCTCCGATTGAATTTGAATTTGCTGTTATTTTTGCCCATAGACCGAACGAAGTTTAAATATTTGTTATTTAGAAGTAATGGGTGCAAGGCGGGCAGGACAGAAGCGGGGGAAAGGCCCAAAACAACAGCCGCCGAACACAAAGAATCGGAGTTGAACTGCTCGGAGTTTAGGGGCTGAACATCAATTTGGTCACTGAGAAGAAACGGGGGGTTTGGGGCAATTTAAAAATCATTGGTGCCCGAATCTATTCGAGAGGACAATGGAATCCAAAGCACACACAGAAAGTGGGGGGGGGGGGGGTCCAATTCTCACTATCAGGGTTAAATGTCGGTTTCGTATTCTGTAAAATGCAGTTGAAATTGAAAGCCCGCAGGCGCCGTTCCTTTGGGTTCCTTTTTTTGTGCAAAATTTGCAAATTAAAAAAAAATTCGATAACCAACATATGTAGGGTACATATAACATTGGCCTGGTTTGCCTGTATTGGCCTAATTTGCTTTGAGAGTAAGTGATAAGGCGGGGGGGGGGAGGGGAAACAGTTCAAGTGCTGAGGAGGAAATGGTGGGCAAACAGTCGCTGGGGGGGAGGGATTGGGAAAGGAGGACATTGTCAACAGCAAAATGAAACCCTAAAGCAAATCCCCATTTCATCGGTTAAATCTTTTCCGTAAAATATAAAAACTTTCGATTGAAGAAAAGCTTCCCAAGAGTTGGCGCATTTAAAGTTTGTCTACCAATTAACAGCCGCGTCTTTTATCAATTATTTTATTTAAACGTAAAATTATTTTAATTTTCACTTTAGTAAAAAATATTTTTATTAATGTTTAAAAATTATTTTATTAATGTTTAAAAATTATTTTGTTAGTATAAACTTTTGATCATTTAAAGTAAGCCAAATGTTTAAAAGTAAAAGTCGAAACCCCTTCAGTCTTTTAATCTTTCATAAATGTTTTCCAAGAAATTGCCCCGGGGGGGGGGGTCGAATCCACAACTCGCCAAAACGTGGGCATCGGGTCGTTCAACAACCGAAAATAGTCAAAAATGGCACGCGTAAGCCCCACCAGTGCCTAAAGAGGACCCCGTTTTTGTGGCATTTGTGCAAATAAATTCGAATTTGGGCACGGAACAAAGGTCAGTCGGGCACCAAAATAATAATAAACATAAAAGGGCTCATAAGGGAACATTATTTGACTGTGTGTGGCACATTCATAGGCCGACGGCACAGAGAGAAAAAGGCAAAATTGGCGGACAATTAATTGGACGACCGCCGAGCAAAGAATCGATGTTTTGGGGTTGGCAACGCTAAGCAATTTTGCCCATTTCCTCCACCACTCCCTTCGGCGTATTCTTCCTCCTCCACGTCCGCGCACTTTTTAATCCTCCACAAAACATTACATTAAACATTAAGCCTTAAGCCATGGAATCGGCAAATGCCGGCGAGCGGAGGGGGGGGGGGGGGAAGCAACTCAAAAACATAGGGCGGCATGAAAGGTGCTAATAGGTGTAAGTCTTCTGTCAATTGCCTCGCCGATTTTCAAACACCGAAACGAAAATTCGACACAAAAATGGAAATTAAAAATTTCAATAAATAAAATCCAAAAAAAGTGATGTCCGGCGGTCCAAAAGGCCAACAGATTTTTGTTCTTTTGCATGGGAACACATTCATTTACCGCAATGTTTGGAGTTGACTGACTTCTCCCCCCAGGGGAACTCTGATGAATGAATGAATGAATGGCCAATTGGGCG
Organism: Globodera pallida; assembly: GCA_020449905.1. Classification (NCBI taxonomy): domain Eukaryota; kingdom Metazoa; phylum Nematoda; class Chromadorea; order Rhabditida; family Heteroderidae; genus Globodera; species Globodera pallida. Next base: position 4,241,966 of record JAIXHY010000004.1, on the reverse strand, counting down.
TGAAATCTGATCTGTCGAATGTGTGTCAAGCACACGTAATTTAAAGTAACAAATTTTAGTTAAAGGAGAAAATAAGGTAAAATTGAGTTAATGTCAAAGGAATGAAGTCTAGAAAAACAGAGAATTTTGTGCTCTTTTACTCCAATCAAAAAGCTTTTATGGTTCCCAAATGTGCAATTTCCTTGCCAAAAAAAAAGTCCCAATAAAAATTGTCCCCAATAAAAAAATTAATAAAAATTTGGCCAGCCAAGACTCGCGCCCCGTGCCCAATGTCCCGTCCCCCCACCATTCTTCAGCTCGTGTGCCATCTTTTGGCAACGGCCTGGGCAGAAGAGCCCAAAAATGCGTTGTATCCATCCATTTAGCCTCGGATGGATGGACCACAAATTAAATTGGGCTGACTGTGGTGGAAGTCATCACGACTGAACATTCATTCACCCATTCATCCGGATGAAGAGCGGGGATGGCATTGGCATCCCGCCATCATTCTGTGTTCGCCCGCTGGGGTGTGCCACGGCACTTTTCCATCGGTGAGTTTTGCCCACCAACGAACGTGTCGTTGTTGGGGGGGGGGGCGGGGGGTTGTCACTTCTAATCCCTCACATACATACGTAAGTCGTAAGTTTGACGAATGAGAGAAGAAGCCCCCCCCCCCCCCCAACGCGGGGGGAGCGGAAGAATATCCCATCGCCGTCGGTCGGTCGGCCGGCGATTTTTTACGCGCGAGCGAATGTGGCGCGAAAAGCGAGAAAATATACGAAGAAAATTAAAAGGAGGAAAAATTGGGACAAAAAAGTTAAAATTAAAAACAAAAATTGTGTAAAAAACAAATAACTCATGGATTTTAGACGTCTTGCGGGAAGAATAGAGACCTCATCATCCATTGATTGAACGATTATGTGACAGATTGAGGGGGGGGGGGGGGGGGGGAACACATGCACAGAATGTCAGTCAGTTGGAGGATGGCGTCATCGCCCCCCCCCCCCGGGGACGACCCGCATCCATTTGTTGATCCAACTTAATGATCTGAGACGTTCCGTTTGAATGTTCTGTTCTCGTTGTCCTTCCACTCAAGCATGCCTCACGTTAAAAATGATGCAAAGAAATTACTCCGATAATAAACGAATGGAAATGGACAGAAAGAAGCTTCTCCCCCCCCCCCCACCCCCCTCCCCATTTTCTGCTCTTCACATCCGTCCCGCACATTTCCTCCTCCTCGTAACTTTTGGCTTGCCTCTTCCCATTTTTCATTTTGCAGAGCAAAGAAACCAATTCCCCGGAGGATCAACCACCAAAAAGGGATTGTGCCGTGCCGCCATCAGAGAGAGCATCATTATCCCAATCCCATCGCCGGGTGCCGCCACTCCCCCCCCCGCCCCATTAACGGCGCCGATTATAAACAGCAAAATCTCGCAGGAAAGTGGACAAAAAGAAGCTGAACTCGACTGAGTGATTTATACCAAATATTTACTTACATAAATGTAGCACATTTTCGAGAGTTTACTTAAAAATTATTTCACATCAATTACAAGCGAACAGAATGTCAACCAATCCCATCGCCCACGGCTACCAATTCCTCTCCACCATCAAAATAAACTTGATTTCCGTGGCCATAAGTCGTGGGGATGACTCGTTGTTATACAAAATATTAACACCCAATTTGGGAAGAAGGAAAGTTCAATGTGTTTAATCAGCCTTAGCCTAGACGTAATAAATAGTAATAGTATGCGTCAGCGGGATGCCTTTGATTCCCTTCGTGTAAAGTGAATTGGGTATCCTTTAAAAATCAAAAAGAATTCTCTTAAAACAAATGCATCCCTCTGGTGGATAGGGTGCGGGGAGTTGGCTGGTCTCGGCTTCCAAATGGCTTCTTCTCTCTCCTTTCCTTATGCAAGTGGCGATTGACTGTTGTTCTTGGTGCCGCCGTCCTCGCTGCTGTTTGCCTCCGTCGGCGACGGTCGTGCGCCGCCGGTCGCAATGCCCGCCAAATGGTCGATGGAAGTCGAAGCGGCCATCTTCGCCTTAGAACGGAAGAGTATTTATTAATAATTAGAGTAGCAGAACAAAACAAAGTTGAAAACGGTCACCCCAGTTAATTGGGGTACATCGTTCCGGTTAAATTTCGCCTGATTTGAGCTTATATCATTTGTTTTTGCTAGCACAGTGATTAAATTTAATCCTAAAAGCAAATTCCCCAAAACGTTCCCACAAACATTGGTCACTGCAGCACCCAATTTTGTCTCGAACGATTTGAAGATCGACGAATTGCGCAAGTCCTAAAAACACTAGATTAACCAATTTTTTAAAATTGATTATTTCTTCAAACATTTACATTAATTTTGCTTGCCACACTCTCAGCCGTTTCCGTTACCATTTCGCTGGTCTTCTGATACCTTAAGTTTGTGCACGTTTTTACGAGGCAGTCAGAAGACTAAACCAATTATTGTAACGGAAAATACATACACCGGAGTCTCTTTGACGGTTTTCAGTCCGTGTGCCATTTCGCTCGTAATTTCGTTAAGAGGCGAAATGCCAAGTTTTCGCTTCAGCTGTGCCACGTGCTTCTGACGCGCAATTAGCAGCTGACGAAGAGTGGCAATTTCGTTCTCCGTCTAAAGCAATCATTTCAATGTAAGAGTGAAGTAACAGAACGTTTACTGGCCCAATAAAAAGTATGGCATTTTATAAACGAATTGTTCCGGAGCGCCAATGACGGAATTACTTAATTGGTTTGCCCAAACACCGAACCCGTTTTCAGTCAGGATAGTCTCAAAAGTGCAGCCTTTTTAGGGGTTCAGTAAAACAGACTATAACAGGCGTCGCCAACTTCGCAACGCGAACAAATTCAATTGAATAAAAATCTCACAAATTTGTAAAAAAGAAAACCTTTTTCAGTTCCTCTATCACAAGTTCTCGTTCCGCGTCTGACAGTTCAGCAGTTGCATTTGAAGTTGGATCTTCGGATGCTAAACGTTATTTCACTTTATGTACATATAACAAATAGCGTATTAAGACGTCATGAATTAAAACTGTTAAATTCCGGAGAATTCGATACAAATATTTTTAGTTAAGGACGGGAACTAGTCTAATTTTTTACTCACAACCTTCAATTCCAGGAGTGGCCATTTGCTCGATTCAACTTCCACAAATATTAAGGAATATACACCAAAAGCGCTAAAAATCCTACTATTGTAGAAACTTTCAAAAAAGTTTAATTGCTACATTAACAATAGTCGATTTTTTTGAAACGATTTTACGCAGGTACTCCTTTAGAGATTTGTTTTTATTTTGGGGTACCCCAAATCTTTACAATTTAAAATGTACATTTTTTTTAAAGATTTTACTTTATTTGGGGTACGTGTCCTTCTTCTGTCCTTTATTTGAGATTTCTGGAATTTTTTGAAGAATTTTCGTTTAAATTTTTGAATTAATCTTAGACAGATGGCCAAATTTTTAACTTTCAATCATTTTTTTATTACTTTTTGAATTTTCTTGGAATTTTTGCTTAAAAAATGTTCAAAATGTAACAATACTTGCTTGCTTATTCTATCCAAATTTCTATAGAGTAACCTTTCTGATGCTCAGCAGACGATTGTTTTCAATTTTCTGTTCACGGCATCGCTTTCGATCGTTGCATGGGCCTTGTTTTTGTTATCCCGTGGAAATGGGCAGCAGAGTGTTGTGGAGCATTAACTCGAACTGTCAGTGACAACTTTTGAATGAAGTATTTTTAAAAGTACTGTTTTTTATGTTTTTTCAGTTTCTGCCGCCGCTCATCACCAATTTTCGGCAAGAAAAAATGGTGGGACGAATGGGAAAGAGCGGAACGGAGAGGACGAGACAGAAGATGAGGACGAAAGTCTGCTAGTCCGGGAACGCATGGCGACAATTCCGAATCTGATTTGTGTGCTAAGGTATGTTTAAGCTTAGTCTAAAAATCATTCCAGTTCTAATGAAAAATAAACAAAAAATGAATAAGTTATTTGAGGGTTTTTAGTGCGATAAAATTGATTACTGTACCCAAGTTTAGCTTTTTCGGTACGCAAAACCCAAATAAAAATAATTTTAGCTAGTTCGTTGGGTTAAATTATTCTTTTTTGTGTTATTTTATGGGACTTTTCCCGGAATTTTTCATTCCCATTGAGGATAGCGACTACTCCACTGCTCGGCTATTTGGTAGTCCATGAACAGTTTTGGCCCGCATGCATTCTATTCATACTCAGCGGAGTCACTGACGTGGTAATTATAAGAGTTTAAATTTTCAAAACTCATCAGAACCTCGGAATGAGGAAGTTATACTTCTGAAAGTAGCGCGTTAACAAATTGAAACTATTTTTTGACAAAAAAAAGGGTGCATTTTAACCTTATAGAAAGGCATATTTTACTTCCAATTCCCTCCCTTTGTTGTTAATGTTTTTCTTTTTGACCTTTTTCAATTCTAACTGCTGCAGATTCCTTTAAGCTGGACGGGTCCATTGCGCGGCACTTTCCTTCTCAACGGTCTCTGCTCGGAAGTTTTCTCGATCCGATTGCGGACAAATTTCTCATCAGCACTTTGTATTACATTTTTTTAAACTTTATGTATTTGTCATTTTCGTTTTTAGATTCATTACACTCACTTACATGCAGCTTATCTCAGGTTTTCACTTTAAATAGAGGAGGGTTTCGGGGTCATTCTTGTGATGCTGCAATATTTTTTAAATGGGCTCTTCCTGTCTCAGAGGAACCGAATTTTTCTTTTGTTGTTATTCTTTTGACTACATTCAGTGCCGGTGACCATCGTCGTGTTCGGCAGGGATTTACTTTTGGTGCTCGGCAGCATTTTTCTGCGCTATAAAATGCTCGACCCTCCGGTGACCATCCGACGTTTCTTCGACACAACCGTCTCCGCCATGCAAATTCAGCCTACCCAACTAAGCAAAGTGGGTTATTATTTGTTGAAAATTCTTATTGAATTCACATTATTTTATGTTTGAGTTCCAACTGAAAAAAGACCAATCTCTCCATCGAACCATAAAAATTTTTATTTAAAAGCGAATGGCCACTTTCAGTACAACACTTTCTTCCAATTGGCGTTGGTCTCTTTGAGTTTGGCAGCGCCGGTTTTCAACTTTTCCGGACATTCAGCACTCCAATATCTTCAGTTGTCCCTTAATCTTTTAACTTAAAACAAATTATTTTTAGATTTTTCACCGTTCTCACCACCGTGTCTTCGGGTTTACAATATGCCTTACGGAGTGGAATGTTGCGGGTCAAATTCAGAAAGAAATGAGCAGAAAGCGAAACTTGTTATCATTTGCATTATTTATTCAATGGAAATTTCAATAAAAGATAATCGAAACATTGCATTAAAGTTACTGCCATTCCCGTTTACAACGGTGCTCATGATTCGGCAGTGGCGATCCGGAAGTAAAGACAACTCGTCAGAAATAAATCGAAATTTATCAAAGATTCTTCTTCATCAACATCTGGTACATAATCATACTCTCCGCTATCGACGTCTTATCCCCACATCCAACCTTACTCAAGCAAGCAAAACCTGTCTCCAAACCCTTTGTCTACGCTGAAATTATGGTAAACTGTCAGTTGGGGGGGGGGGTGGGAATAAGGTTTTAGATGACTTGGAAACGTTAGGACATCTAGCCGCCCGTCGTCCTCTTTCACCCATTTTGTCCGCTGCTTCGAGTTTGGTTAAGAAAGCGGTTATTCAATAATGCATCAAAGATCTTTCTGAACTCAGCGGGGGGCTGCTGTTCGCCAAATTCGGCGATGATCGATTTTTAGCGGGAAAATTGGAGTAAAAGTGATTGGTGCATGGGAACTATAGTGAATCGCTTTCTGCTCGTCACCAGCCTTTATTTTCCCCCCCCGTCGCTTTTTACACGGCTTTCGCTTATCAACATAAGCTTTTCTTTATTTATCATTAATTGCTAATTACTGCCCTCCACCGCGTTACATTACTGGGGTCCCCTGAAAAAAATGGTAGTTTGAAGTTTGAAGCACCAAACAGCTGCTGACTGATGGAACTGTTTTGGAGTTCGGCGAATTTAATGTGGAACAAAAAAGACCCCTCCCCCACTCGGTTCAGCAAAGTGGTAGGGAATTGGCCGAATAGTCGGACGGACAATTAAATTTAAGAGAAAGGGGGGCTGTTGAGATGGGCAACTGCTTATTTTACGTTCATAGGTTTGGCAATCCACCCCCTGGAGTTACAATTTTGTAGAAAATTAATTTCTAAGGAAACAGGCGAAAATAGAAATGCGAGAATTTGGCCACTTGTTGTCAGTGTTCATCATAATATGCCTCTTACTAACCGTCGTTCAGACTCGCTACCGTTATCGAGAAGAACCTATGCCGGACGAAGGGTAGAGTTTTTTTTTAAATTTTAAATTATTAGTATAATAAGCCCCCGAATTGGACAAAATCGATGAGAGCGTATTTGGAATTACATAAAAGCATTGCCATAAGACAGGTTCCGATTCGCCCTTATTTTCAAAGGACAGTCCTTAGAAATTTGGGCCTCGTTCGTAAATTGAAAATGTCCTCTTTTCCAAGAATGCTTTTGAAAATGAGATTTTGGCGTAAGTTGAAAATTTGGGATTTAATGGAGAATAATGTTTTGGCATTGTGTCGATTAAAATTTCATTTTTACCAAATGCTGAATTCGCAAACTTTTCCCGCCAATCAATTTCAGACTCCACGAGGATTGGGACACGCGATTCAGACGCTTTTCTGAATTTGTCCGCCATCGCATCGCAAGACAAATGAAACAGAACGTATAAAGCGAAGCAATGAGAAAACATTTTTGGGCGTGAGAATAGCGACGCAATTAGATGATCTCAAAAATTGAATAAACTTTTTAACACAATTTTTCATTCTTTTACGTTTTAATCAAATCCGTTATCCGATTGCTTTTCTGGCTCAGAAAAGGGATTGGAATGACATTATGGCGTTTTATTGAGAAAATAAAACCTCATTTATGTACACATACGTCGACATTTATATTTATTTAAATTTCAGTAAACTTCGTATTTTGAGAAGAACCGGCCCACTCTTTACCGGATAAAAGCAACATAACATTTAACCATTTTAATAGCGTCTAAGAACTGATCAAGTGAAAAAATACAATATTTACGTATTGATTTGCTGAATTTAAAAAGTTGGAACACTCACAACACTCAATTCGCATCATCATCCTTTATCGGACGTCACCCGAGCCCCAATCCACATTCAGCGCTTCTTGCCGAAGAATGTCTGACTTCCCGCCGGGTCCGGCTTGATGGTGTCCTCTCCAGGCTGCCAGTTGGCCGGACAAACCTCGCCATGTGTGTCCGTGAACTTGAAAGCTTGCACCAAACGAAGCGTCTAAAATCACTGGACTTAGCCGTTGGTATCCCAGTTGGAGAACGAAAATAGTGTTAAATCTTGCCTCTTCAACCGAGCGACCAACAGGCAAATCGTTGATGGTGATCTGACGAAGAATGCCTTTGCCGTCAATGATGAACAACCCACTTGAGGGAAAATAAATGGTCTTCACAAAGAGACAGAAATTTGTAGCGAGGTTTCAATATTGGATCTCGACAAGATTGAACAGTCTCAATCCACATGTTACTCAAAGTCGCAAACCGAAAAGCAATGCCAGCTTCCTCCATCAACACTCCGTAGTCGCGGCTGATTTTGTGGTTGGTGTCTGCCAATACCGGAATTTTCATCTCGCCCAGTCCGCCATGCTTTCGCGGCTTGTTGATCCATTCAAGGTGACTTAAGAGGGCATGAATAGTCAAAAAGCTTTTGTGCTGAGCAATTGCCGAAGTTCATACCTAAATTTGGAATCGGTTGAGCACGCAATAAGCTGAGTGTCGATCTTCTTGAATTCGCCAGCACGGTCAGAGAAAGCAATTATTTCGGTAGGGCAGACGAAAGTGCTAAAAGGAAGTCGAGAATAAAATGCCAAATCCTGTTCATTTTGCTTCTTAACTTAATCACAAAACCCTTTCCGTTCAAACCCAGCAATTATTTCTTTTGAGGGAAAAAAATAGGCGAGCAAAAAAAGCAAAGGAACAAATTGAACATCCATCCATAAGCAACATACAAATCGAGCGGGTAGAAGAACAGCACCACATATTGTCCCTTGTAGTCATCCAAGGAAACTGTCTTGAAATCGCCGTTTACCACCGCGTCAGCACTGAAGTTGGGTGCTGGTTTACCGATGAATGCCTTTGAGTTGGAAGACATTTGAATAAGTATAATCGCAAAAGGCACTAAAACGCTAAAAGGTTGCTTATTTTAAGAGAAAAAGAAAGCATGGCCTAAAACTCATTTTATTTTCGATAAGGTATTTTTGTTCCGATGTTAACAGTTACATAAAGGAAACTTATTGCTGAGCAGTCAAATATAATCAATGAAAAATTGTTGGTGAAGGGCTAAAAAAGCAAATAGGGCAGATAAAACGCGAAAATGAATGACCAAATTTGGGTGAAAAGGATTTGAACTTTAAATGTTTTGGCGTTATGTGCGAAATTATTTGAATTTTAAATGTTTGGCGTTATGTGCAAAAGTATTTGAACTTTTAAATGTTTGGCGTTATATGCGCAAATAATAATTCTTTTTCCCCCTTTTTTTGCCGTTCATGAATCGTTGGCTTAATATCGAAATGTCCGCTAATCGTATAACTAATTAATAAATATTTTTGCATTTTAGGTATATATGCCAATTTGTCTATAGCAGTGTAATTATCAAAATTTGACTATTGGCTGGCTTCGGAATGAATATCAATGATGAAGATGAGAAAATTGTCCGCGCTCGAGTTTTGGTAATTGTTATTTTTTTAACCATTGAGTCCATCGAATTCGATGCTAGAATTTACACTATTTTCTCTTAAGCATTTTTCTATGAAATTTGCGCATTTGTTATTGTCTATGTTTTTATTTACATTGCTCTTTAAGCTGAAAAAGTTTCAAACAAAACAAAGTCGGCGTTGTTCAATGAATGAGTTGGAAGACGTTTTGAGTGCCAATGTTGACGTGGATAATGCTTCATCAGCCGAAAGCAGTGGAGGTCTTTCACTTCAAGTGGGAGTTGATTCTCAAAGTCATCAACACCAAAAGGACATTTCCCGACAATGCTCTCACGGGTCAACACCGGTTTCGTTGAATGCCGAAACAACAGGAATAAACCACGCTGAATTGCTATTGCACGACCAACTGCTGGACGCTTCAATTGATAAATGCCATTCATTGCCAAAATTTCGTTGGCATTGAAAATGTACCATACTTTTTGTGCCTTTCTTTTGTACTGTTAGCGTTTCAGGATGAAGTTAAGTCAATTCGAAATGCTTTGGCCCATAGACAACAGGAACTAAGCGAGTCGCAGGCAAAACTTCGAGATTTGGTTTGTTAAATTATTTATTATAAGGCAATCCCTGTGAATAGGGAAAGCATTAATCCGTTAATTAATTAGCAAAAGACGATTTTTTTTCCAACTAAAAACAATGAAAAATTACCACCTTTGGACAAAAGCTGATGTCAAAATTTTTACCCCCATTTGCAATGATTGCCGATCAGAAAAATAGGAAAATGCTAATTTAGCATAGGCATTATGTGGAACTTCATTCGGCCTATAATAGGCTTGCGGGAGAGCATGACCAAAACAAAGTTGGACCCGAACAGCTTCAGCATCTCCGGACGGTAAAATTCACGTATACTTTAACGTTATTTAGACGTTATTTTTAGGCGTTATCCGTTGCATTGGAGGAGAAAATGTCACTTCAAAATGAGCTTCGAGGATTAAAATTGGACAGTCAAAAACGAGGGGAGCAGGCGGAGTTAAAATATTCGGAGACGAAATCAAATGGGACACAATTCGTACGACCCAACGGTACATGAACTGGAGTCGAAATTGAATTGTTTGGTCGCCGAGCGCGATCATCTCGCTCAAACAGTGGCCAGCCAGTCAACACAAATTGAACATCACCGAAGAGAATGCTCTAACCTTGAGGCGAAAATGATGCTTATGCAGCAGGACCGAATTGACGCACAAGTTTGTCCATAATGGGGTTTTGGAAGTTTTGATGCGGTTTTTTTAAGGGTCGGATCAAAAGTCTTTATGCGACAAAAACGCAGTTGGAGGCAACCATCGAGCAGCAACAAAGCGATCTGTCGATGCGCGACATTTACATAAAGCAGTTTTCCAGACACACAGGCATCGCTGATCAGTCGTTTGAGCCGAATGTTCAGCACAGTGACGGTGCAAGTTCGCATAGTCAAGGTGTATACATACAACTAAATCTTTTACGGGGTTGTCACGTAAGAAGCCATCGATTATTGTGTTTAGAAAGTCGCAAGCGCCTCGAAGACGAGCTGAGTTGGCACAAGGAACGAATGGCCGAATTGCAAAAGAAAATGCAATTGGTTCAGGAACAACATCAATCAGAAAATGCCCAATCAAATGCATACATCTTAAGACTCGGGGAGGAGGTTTGGAGCGCAGTTGCATAACTGTAAATATAAGTTCCATACAAATGATTTTGTGTTAAAAGGTGCCATCGAATCCGATTTAAATGAACACAAATTTTATTATTAGTTCTAGAAATAAATCATTTATTTGTGAAAACGTCGCATTTTTGTTTTATTGTTTAGTTAGGCAGTTTGCGGTCTCAAAATGCCAATCTTGAGTCTTCTAACAACTTTCTGGAAGAACAACTAAGAATTCTTCGAAAACAGCTCGATGAGACAATTTTGTTGCCCAGCACTAGCGATAAACAGAAGACAAACAGCACAGAGCCTCAAATGGATTTGACGGATGAATTGGATCAGCTCAAAAATGCGGTGATAGAATTGACAACAGAAAAAAATGTTATCACCACAAAATTGCGAGAGACTGAACTGCTGGTGCAGCAAAATGTTTGTTTTGGTCATTGAGGATATTGGAACATGAATTTACAATCCTTATATATATAAAATTAATGATTATCATTTTAATAAACAAAACCTTTCACAGGACAATTGTTTCGAAGAAATGAAACAGTCGCTGGACGATGCTCAGTCTCGAATTTCGCACTTTGAACAGTTGCAAACCGTTCAATCTACCATGAACACGGTAATTTATAAATATAATACTCGTACTGCATTTATCTGTTCTATAATAATAATTTTTACACCAATTAAAGGACGTTTCGTTGCTGTCCGCTCAGCTGCAGAATGAGAAGGCCACTGTGTCCAGAGCAGGTGGCACAGAACGTCGAGCTGAAGGTTCAATTGACGGAATTGCAGGATCCGGCTGATTGTGGTGATCAATGAAAGTGCCGCCAAGGAGGATGAACGCTTGTCGGCACTTGCCGCCGTCGAACGGTTAAGTCAACAATTGAGCAGCAACGAGAAACTGCTGACAGAGGTAATTTGATACAATAAAGTGGTAATCGGCAACTCATTAAAAATCTCAAAAATGCAATATAATATTAATTTGTACCGTTTTAGAAAGAAGTTGCACCAAAAGAAGACAATGATTCAAAATTACACGAAGCATTGCTTGTTGAACGAGTACGTTTTGCATTTCCATGCATTTAATTGAATTTGTATCAAATTACGCAAATTAAAGTGCCAGCAAACGGAAGCCGATGACATATTGTTAGCAGTGCCTTATTCTGGCAATGAAACAAGAACGCCATGGATGGCAGAAACAAGTTGCAATTCATCGTGCGATATTGGACTTCAAACGGAACCAGAACAAGGGCAGACAGAGAAGAAAACTTGTAAGTTTTTAACAAATTGAACTTTTGTTCACGTGTTAGAATACATAAAACTTAAACTTTTTTGAACAAATAATGCGTTGCAGCTTTTAATCCTTTAAGATACAAATTCAGGTGACAATGCTTTGTTATCAAATGGAGAGCAGCTCCAACAGTCGCCACTACACAACTGCAAAAGCATTGAAGAAGGGAAGAAAGAGCCGAACGATTTGGCCAAACGACTGGAGACGCTCTGTCGCGAGAATGAGTTGTACCGCAACAACAATGAGAAATTGGAATATTGCCTAACTGTGCTGGAGTCCGAGAACGAAAGCATTGGCGAGTACATTGCTTTGTATCGCTTCCAGCGGAGCCAAGTGCAACAGCGAATTGCTGAGAAGGATTCTGCACTTCACCAACTCCAACAACACAACCTCCAACTCATGGTATGCATTAGTGGAGGCTTAAAATTTTTGTGTAGCAAAAAGCTTCTTTACTGGTTTAGTTATTTCGACAATTTACTTCCTGTTTTTCTGTTATCTTTTGTTTTGTTAATTATTATTATTAATTGGGTTTTCACTTCAGGCTTTTTTGTCCGAGTTACGAAATTCAGTTTTGGCCGTTATGCAGAACAATAACAACCAAAGTAGGAATGGGTCCGGAAGAAGGGAGCAAACTCCTACATCTGAAGAAGGTATCCGTGCTTCCATCAGATTTGTGGACGATATTTAATTAAAATTTTGATTATTTTCTTTTACAGCTCAATTCACAACAACGCCAATGTCTGACGCTGAGGCGGTCTCTGTCGAGCAGAATCAGAACCAGCATCAATCGGTCACTGTTATTCAAAGAGAACATTCAGCTCAAATGGATGATGCAATGGGCCGATTAATGAGAATTTTAGAGCGAAGCGAGGTTTGGCATTCTTTCAAAGCCAATTAAACAAAATATCACTGTTTTCGCCGGTCCTAAAATTTAATTTTGAATATGCTAAATAAATTTCTACGGATCAAACGAAGTCAGCGGTTATTAAACTCTGTACTTTTAGGCTATCAGTAGGCAGGCGACCTGCTTGGCTGCCCACCAGGCGCAGATACACTGTACCGGATGTGTGGAGTGCCAAGGCGAAATGTTCACGCTCTGATTATGTTTTTTTTTGGGTGGACGGAGGAGTTGGGCTTTTGTTTGAGGACACTTTTCATACTATTACGTGCAGAATATATTATATTTTATTACGGGGGTGCCCTCTTGCTCTTCTTTCTTGCGCTAATTGTAGTGCAAATTATCATAATTCCGTAAATTGTCGTCTGTCTCTTCTCTCTTTTGTTATCATAGTCGAAACTCTCTACTAGTACTAGTAATTTAACAATATTATGTTAAGCATATCCGAATAATTCCCCTTAACGTAAGATCCAATGATTACAATTTGTGATATTTTTCAAACAGAAATTATGGTGGTGAATGCTTTTGTATAATTTATGTGTTTTAATGTTCAAAAAATGTCATTTTAAATATCTGTTAGGTGTTTGTTGTTTTTGTATAAGTGTGTTCAACAGGTGAATAAATTTTACAATAAATGACGACTCGCTTGAAGTGTGTGTTTCGCGTGGAAAACGACGGACGGACAATGGGACGACCGGCAAACGGTGTTTAGTTAACAATTTTAGACGTTGGTTTGTTTTCTGTTTCCGATATTTGGACTCGGAGTCTGTCTTCACCTGAAATTCGCATAAGAATGATTGTAATTGGGCACTAATTGTGGTCCGAGTAAATTGTAAATTGTTTTCCCCACTTTTTAGGGTTCGTCGCGTTTGGATGCGAACGCAAAGGGCTGGCTGAGGACGAAGTCAAAATATTTTATTTGCTGCTAACCACGCGCCTCAATAAAGGGCATCCGCGCAAGATTAAGGTGCCAGTAATACAAAATGGACTGAAAAGCAATTTACCCATTGTTTAGTTGGACCATTTTGATTGTTTGTTGGACAAAATGAAACGCCAGGGCATGGCCACCATTCAATTTGTTGAGCCTAAACTGAACGTTTATATCTCTCAGGTGTTCTTTCATGGAGATTAGTTTCCGAATTTAATTCCATTTTTGGAGGACATCAAAGCACAGAGTGTATCCACCAGTCAATTTCAGGCTGACCCCAAAAAGCTTTGCCAATTTTTGCTCCATCTCAAGGGTTGTTACGGCCCGGTTCTGTTGTCCCGGCACCATCTGCAACCGCGGCACAAGTCCGTGCCAGTTCCGTCGTCGTCGTCGTCGATGGTTCCATCAGTTTCAAACGTTCAACGCCAATGCACCGCGGAATTGGCCTCGTCGAAGCCAACACGGCTTTGCATTCAATCTCGCCAACAGTACCAGTCTCTGATTAAACAGGGTCAATCAGTAGAATTACAGTACGAGAAGAGGGTGTTATTCTTCGTATTGGCATAGGTTCGGCCAATCTTCGGCGTCTCGACATCACCGGCATTGGCTTTCGCTCTGTTGACATGCGTTGGTTCGGCATGCGCCAATTGCAACAACTTTCACTGGCCGGCAACAAATTGGGCGCTGACGAGTGGTGCACGGAGCGAAATTGGCGCCAATTTACCGCAATATCCATGTTGGAACAGCTGAACACGCTAGACTTGAGCCAAAACGAGTTCAAACATTTGCCGGTGGGTGTGAACTTCCCGTCAATATTAATTAACAACCGCTTAATTCATCAAAATTAAGGAAATGTTTATTGATGCACTTCCTCTATCAATTGTCAACCTTAATCTGGGCTTTAATCGTCTTGTCCAGCTGCCGAACCGGATTTCACGTCTTCAACGTCTTACCGTTCTTTGTTTGGATGGAAACCCGTTCGAGGAGTTGCCAGAGGACGTGAGTTTAGTGGTTTAAGAAAAAAATTATAATATTTTAATTGATACTAAAAAGGTAATTGGATTGATCCAAATCAAAAAACAAACTTCCTTTCTCAGAGAAAATGGGGCTACCCCCCCCCCCCCCCCATTCGATACTCGTGTACATGACAGGGAAACCTCCTCCATTGTTGGTTTAGCTCAGTCTGATTGACGCATTGCGTGAGCTCTCACTGGTCGAGTTGAAGCAGCTTCAATTCCTCCCCTCCTCGCTTTGCTGCGCCAAATATTGCCCTCCGCGTTTCAATGTGTTGGACCTTTCCGGAAACGAAAATGCGCCGTTCATTACCGGAGACAGAAGAAGCCGCGCGAAGGAGGCGGAGGAGGAAATGAAAAGTCATTCGTCGAAGCCGGAATTGGCCACCGTTTCAGCCGTTATGCCTCCAACACTCTGTGAATTGGCGGCTGCTGCAGTGCTCAACAACCGGTGAGTACGAGCGGCCAATAACCAAAAAAACAAAACAAAAAATTCAATTTAAGAAAGTTGGTCACGCGGGTTCACTCCTTTTGCGTTCTGAGGTCGCTGACTGTCTGCCCCCGTTGGTTTATCGCCAAATGCGCCAATGGCCCCGTCGGTGTGCCCATTGCCTGTCGTTTATTTGCTGTTTCGGCCTCTTCCGGCGCCACTCGCGAAGAACAATTTTGTCGGGCTGACCTTCGCCGGTGCGCCACCGTTCTTTACGGCCCCTCATCCGCTTTTTTTCGTTCGCAACTGTGCGGACGATGCATTTTTCGTTGATAATTTCTTCACTTTTTTGTGCATATAAATTCGGATGCTAAATCTCAGAACAACAAGCGTTTAATGTTGTCGATTTGTTCACAATCTCTCTGTTTCTCAAAGTGTTTTTTATTCACTTTTTAATCATTTTATTTAAAATGCGTTTTGTTTAATGGTTGTAATTCTGAAAAAAATAAAATCTTTTACGGACGGCTTTAGATTTCCGTTGAATTGACGTTTATTTATTATAATCCGTTTTTCGTTCTCAAAAAACATTGATGCGTGGATGGCTTCGTCTTCCAATTCCATCGATTTGCCAACAAAATTAGTCCAATGCTTCGATTGCCGTCAGGGTGCAATCCGTGCAGTCCGTTTCAATGGTTGGTCATTACTTTTGCACTCTCTCAAGCCCCGCTTTTGTCCCTTTGATCGGTCACAAATTGTCCCGAAAATTCGTGCTTTTAATTATGGCTTTATTCAGTTGATGGCAACTATTGCATGACAGCGGGCAGCGATAAGTCTGTCAAGTACGATTTGAACAACCATACGCCTGCACATGGCGGGGGGGGGGGGTATCCGCAGCCTCCTAACTTATTAAAGAAGGAAAAATTACAAAAACAAACCTTTCAATATTAAAAAAATAATAATAAAATCTAAGATTTAAATTAGGCTGTGGAATCCGTACCGTCGTGTCCACCTGAAGACGTACAGTGGATTGGGCCAAGAAGTGTTGGACGTGGTCGGCTCCAGCGACAATTCGCTGATTTTGGCAGGCGGACGCGACAAACAGCCGACGGTGTTCGATGTTGAGTCGGGCAAAATGGTGAAGCGATGGCAAAGCCATGGCGGTGCAGTAAATGCGGTGAATTGGGGGTGGAGGAGGGGGGGGGGGAAGCAGTACCGGGAAGGTCCCACCTAAAGGGACCCTGAAATGTGTGACGGATGGATGGCTTCGGGCTGTACCCATTTTCCCATTTAACATCGGCAATTTAGGTTGCGTTCAATGAGGACTCGTCCGTCGCTATTTCGGCATGCCAATCATTTTTTTTGTTGTACTTTCTTAATCCACATTTCCTTTCTTCATTCGTTAGGCTGGTCAAGATGGTTTGGTCTGTTGCCATGACGTGCGGTCACGCGGACCGCCAATACAGGTGTTGGGTTATTTGGGAGGCATCATGGTTTGGTGGCCCGAATTTCTTGTTTTTTTTCCCTCCCAGGTGTTGGACGAGGCTCGTGACAGTGTGCTCAGTTTGGATGTGAATGCGTCCGAAATTGTCACGGGGTCGGCGGATGGCAATGTGCGGTTGTACGACTTACGGGAAGGCCGACTTTTCATCGACTTTATGAAGGATTCGGTACGATAGGAGGGAACAAGTGTTTCTGCCGCGTTAATTCTTGGACGCTCAATTCTCGTCCATCGAATTTTCGCCATTCTTTTACATTTTCGATTTGTTCAAATTGTTTAGGTGATCAGTGTGCATCTGACGGCGGACAATCAATGCTTTTTGGCCGCTTGTATGGGCGGCGTCATTCGCCTTTTGGAAAAAACGAATGGGCAACTTTTGGCAGAGTGACTTTTTTGGGATATTTGAAATTCCGTCGGTGAACAATCAATCAATACAATGAAATCGTTGGAATGCCTAATGAGTTATGTCAATTTCCCTCTTTGATTGGCTAATTATGTTTTCTGCCGATTGTCCACTGACGGAATGTCTATTGGGTTTATTTTTGGTATGTCTTTCACGTACTCGTAGCTACTCCGGTCATCGCAACGTGGATTATCGCGTCGATGCGGGCATTTTGGCATCCAACAACGAAGTGGTCAGCGGTTCCGAGGACGGACGCGTGTACATTTGGGACATAGTCGAGAGCAAATTGCTGACTCGACTGGAGCATCCGGACGGAGCCAAATTTGTGAGTTTTCTGTGTGAGTAGATGGACTTTTCGGGGCTAGTATCCCGAGTCGGCATTTTGCTCGGGCGAAAGAGCCCGAGGGCATTCAATCCTTCCCCCTCCCCCCCGAAAGAGCCCGACGGCATTCAATCCTCCCCCCCCCCCCCCAGGTGCACTCGCTGGCCACGCATCCCTCCAAGCAATGTCTGCTGTCAATTGCGCGCGAAAAATTGTACCTGTGGCAATGCCCGGCGGCACTGGAAACTGACGCCGATATGGAAGAAGAATAATTTCTACACAAAAAGGTGGCCACTCGCTCTCTAACTTTGATTTTAATTGTTTTTTGGATGTACAAAATTGGAAAAGCATTGAAAAATGAATTCTTTTTTGTGTGTGTATCGGAATTTTTCCCCATTCACTATATGAAATCGTCGTTATAATTTATAATAATAATTAATTAAGTTTTTGCGCGTTGTAACTCCTCTCTTCCCGGAGTGTTTATTGCTGTTTTTGCCCCTCTTTATTTTCCAACCACCGCCCTAATCGCTTACTCATTATTGACAATGAACGACCACAGAAACGCGGGGAGTTTTTCAAGAATTTGAGCCCCCTCTCTGTCATGAGTTCGGTTGGGGAAGTTCATCAGCAGCAGCAGCCCATTCCCATGATTATGCGATGCGCGGGCTGAAGAGGCACATTTTGTGACGAGAAAGAAAATGTGTTGACAAAGATAGAGGAATTTTTGTGGTTGGGGGGGGGGGGGGGAGGTCGATGAAATGTTTGAGAGAATGAAAAGGAAAACAATGAATGAATTGGGGGGGGGGGGAGAGAAAAAAGAATGAAATTGCGCCGACGTCCCAATCGCCGCCGTTTTGAGGTTTATGGTGGAGAGTTTAATTAATTGGTTCGATCGGTGACGGGAACGGGCGGCCAATGACCCCCCCCCCCCCCCCACCCCCGATACATTTCTCGCCCATTCCGCAACTCCTCCAACTATTCGGCCTTCAAATTTTACTTCTAAATCTGGAATCAGGGGAACTGAGAAAGGCGACGTTGCGTCTATTTGTTAATTATTCAAATTCCAATTTGGGGTTCTGTCCATCTCTTTTTAAGTGTTGTGCATGAACATCAATTGAATTTATTTGAATCAGATCCCGTAACATTGCCGAGAATGGCATCTGCCGCCCCTTTCCATCTTTTGCTCCCGCTGATCGGAATTGTCCTCGTCTGCCGTGCCACCCCAATTATGAAATCGGATTGAGGACAAAAAAGTGCCTGCCGCCGTTTTCTGGCCTTACATTGTGCATTCAACACGTTTCCAAGCTGCACAGCGCCCTCAATCGGAGTGGGCTCATTTTATTTTTTACATTTCCATGAATCCGATAATTAGGAACACTAATTGACTAAGCGCCAGCCGTATATTCGAAATCATTATGGGGTCCTTTTAAATTAAGGCCCCAATTACCGTAGAAGCTGAACAGTGGCGGCTTAGGACTTTCTTTAAGCGAGTTAAGCAGTCCGTTTCTGTTCTCAATTCATTTAACTCATCCCCCGGACTGGGGGTACTCCCTCCGCCAACTCCCTCCCATCAATGTCAAGCCGTACTTCCAAATCTCAGTGAAAAAGAGGATTACTACGATGCTGTGAGAGACGAAGACGCAACGGCGATACCATCGACAACAACGACGGCGACAACGGCAACGATGAAAGAGCGGACGACGAGCGGAGGAAAGAAGGCCGAGGAGGAGCAGGAGGCCCGGCAGCTGCAGTTGATGATGATGTTGCTCCAGGCCAACGTCGACCCGGTGCCAATGCTCACCGCCGGCACGCCAAAACCGACACAAAAAGTGTCAGAAAAGCGGAAAGAGCTTGTGAAGAAGCCATCGATGCTCAGAGTGGACGCTGAAACATACGACGACGAGCGGGCGGAGGCCGGCCAAGATGACGAAGAGTTAGCAGAAGCAGCGGCGGAGAAAAGGGGGGACAAAGAGTTAAAGCAGCACAAGCTGCTGAACATTATGCTGGACGGACCGGACGCCGGCATCAGAGAGGCGGACGCGGAGGTGCACAAAAAAATGAAAACAATCGAATAATTTAATACATATTTTGGAGTTTAGGCTGACGGACTTGCGGAAGGCGACAAAATGCCGTCAAAAGGCACAGTCGACGGGCAAACGCACTTTTTAGTCGACGGGGAAACGGGCGCAGGCGCAAAAATGACGGGAAGGCCAGCGGCGCTTGGACGGCCCGCCGTTGACGGCGAGGTCAGCAGCAAACGGAGCGGAACAGCGCAATTTCCGAAGCCGCCCGAAGCGGAGATTGTCCGAATGGCGCCTTAAATACCAAAAGAGTATTCGAATTCCCACAAAAAATGATTAAATTTTAATGATAATTAACAGATTTAAATTAAAGGAATAAAATTTGGACTTTTAGTTGGGGTGTGTTTAATAAACAACAAAGTTAGAGGAGGACTGACTCTAGCCATTTTAAAGTCGAGAATTAAATATGGCAAAAAATATTCGTTATGAACCCGGCACTTTTTGTGGCCACAACTCGAGACTGCCTATCCCGAGGCAAGGAATTCAATGCCGTTTTAGCACCATCCACTATCCCCCCAGAAGTCGAGAATTAAAATATGGCAAAAAATATTCGTTGTTAACCCGGCACTTTTTGTGGCCACAACTCGAGACTGCCTATCCCGAGGCAAGGAATTTAATGCCGTTTTAGCACCATCCACTATCCCCCCAGAAGTCGAGAATTAAAATATGGCAAAAAATATTCGTTATACACTCGGCACTTTTTGTGGACCACAACTCGAGACTGCCTATCCCGAGGCAAGGAATTCAATGCCGTTTTAGCACCATCCACTATCCCCCCAGAAGTCGAGAATTAAAATATGGCAAAAAATATTCGTTATACACTCGGCACTTTTTGTGGCCATAACTCGAGACTGCCTATCCCGAGGCAAGGAATTCAATGCCGTTTTAGCACCATCCACTATCCCCCCAGAAGTCGAGAATTAAAATATGGCAGAAAATATTCGTTGTTAACTCGGCACTTTTTGTGGCCATAACTCGAGACTGCCTATCCCGAGGCAAGGAATTCAATGCCGTTTTAGCACCATCCACTATCCCCCCAGAAGTCGAGAATTAAAATATGGCAAAAAATATTCGTTATACACTCGGCACTTTTTGTGGACCACAACTCGAGACTGCCTATCCCGAGGCAAGGAATTCAATGCCGTTTTAGCACCATCCACTATCCCCCCAGAAGTCGAGAATTAAAATATGGCAAAAAATATTCGTTGTTAACCCGGCACTTTTTGTGACCACAACTCGAGACTGCCTATCCCGAGGCAAGGAATTCAATGCCGTTTTAGCACCATCCACTATCCCCCCAGAAGTCGAGAATTAAAATATGGCAAAAAATATTCGTTGTTAACCCGGCACTTTTTGTGACCACAACTCGAGACTGCCTATCCCGAGGCAAGGAATTCAATGCCGTTTTAGCACCATCCACTATCCCCCCAGAAGTCGAGAATTAAAATATGGCAAAAAATATTCGTTATACACTCGGCACTTTTTGTGGCCATAACTCGAGACTGCCTATCCCGAGGCAAGGAATTCAATGCCGTTTTAGCACCATCCACTATCCCCCCAGAAGTCGAGAATTAAAATATGGCAGAAAATATTCGTTGTTAACTCGGCACTTTTTGTGGCCACAACTCGAGACTGCCTATCCCGAGGCAAGGAATTCAATGCCGTTTTAGCACCATCCACTATCCCCCCAGAAGTCGAGAATTAAAATATGGCAAAAAATATTCGCTGTATACACCGGCACTTTTTGTGGCCACAACTCGAGACTGCCTATCCCGAGGCAAGGAATTCAATGCCGTTTTAGCACCATCCACTATCCCCCCAGAAGTCGAGAATTAAAATATGGCAAAAAATATTTCGTTATGAACCGATTGGGCATTTTTCGAAAAAAAGAAATGAATGGAATTTCAATTTCGTCTCATTGTCGCAACGGCTGAGAACGCTTCCGCTGGGCGCCGAGCAGTTCGAACGAGCTGGTCGTTGTGGCCAAAACTGGTTTAAGAAGCGAGACCTGACAAATGAATGCTTTTCCTTTTGAAATTGTAAAATTGTTGAACACCTTCAAGCGAGCGATGACGTCAACGTCCACCGGCGGAAATTCCTTTAGATTCTGATAGAATCTGAGCAAGTACACACTCAGAAAGGTCTGTAATTGGTGGCCTCAATTTTAGTTTTGATTAAAATTGTAAGTGACCGACCGTAAAAGGGGCGAAAAAAGTGTTGAGGGTGGACCCCAACGAACAAATGTTGAAGAAGTTCCAATATGCGCAGAAAATGGGCACCGAAACTGAACACTTCGCGGTTGTAAATGGCAATCTGCTGGAGGGGTGGGGGGGGGGTTGGGGGTGGACAAATTGTTTCATTTCTCTAAAGAATTTGACAAATTACGGCCAAGTTCAAGCTGTACGTGAGCAGTCCCATCAGAGCGTGTGCGTTGTGCAGCGTTATCCAACAAATCCACCAAACGAGCAAATTGTGCCGACTTTTGCGGCTGACCGCCCACAAAAGGTACGGCATCAGAAAGCCGGGCAGCACAAAAGCGATCAGAAAGGCGTGGAAGAAAATGATTTGTTCTGTAACATTTAAAGTAATTAAAAGTTCAAAAGGTTTATTCGCCGCCACACCTTGTCTTTCGTCATAGACAACGTCGGCCATTTGTCGACTCCGCGTCCCATTGGCCAACTCCAAATAGTACGTGTAATGGCCACGTCGGCGGTTTGACGGCTTCAGACTGTGCAAAATGCACACGGAACTGACCAATTGGAAGACGGTGACAAACTGCCGAAAAAGTGCACACAAATCAACTAATTTTTATACAAATTTACACCTACCGGGCTGACGATAGCGGCGACAGCAATTGTAATTTTAGGGCCCTGACATTGTTTGAATGCATTCTTAATTAACTCTTTTAATTTTAATTTAAATTACTTAAATTGGGGTATTAAAAATGCCCTTCAAAATTATACAAAAAAGGCACTCACTTTGCGTGTGGCACAATTCGTTTGGCATTGGCATTATTGAAGAGGGGACGCGAATAGCGCGGAAATGAGACGGAAAGGGCGCCGGGGGGGGGGACGAAAATGGCACGCATTATTAAATTGTTTATTTATGCGTTTGGACACGAACCAACGAACGAATGAACAAATGAAAGCATTGGGTGGCCGGGGAGACAAAAAAATGGACAATAAAAAAATCGGGAGATTTTTGACAAATATTAAAATTTTCTAAAATATTTTCAAGCGCCGTATTTTGCAGCATAAATACTAACCATTAAAACATCTTTCTAAGCCTGAGAAAATTTGGTAAAACAATAAAAATAAATAAAAACAAAATTAAAATTTCTTTTCAAAAGACGCCCCGGGGGGGGCATTGGCAAAGAAATGCGAAAATCGATGAGTTCCCGGCAAAAGCGAGAATTTGAGGAAGGCATTTTCGGCGTCTTCCTTCGCCCGGCACATTTTGCATTTTATGCCAATGACAATTTGACTTTTGCCACCCATTTACTATTTGCAAATGCCATTATGTACACAAAACGCCCCCCCCCCAATTAAGAATGAGCCCAAATATTAATTAACACATTATTATCTCACTTTATAATTTTTCATTTTAAGCTGTTTTAATTGGAAAAGTATGGCCAAATGTTTTTTATTATTTGTCGCTTTTTTGCCTTCGGTTTGGCCAATTGGCGAATACGGCGGCTATTCCCTTGGCCCCGGGGGTTTGGGCGTCGGCGTGGCACACAATTACGTCAGCAAATACGGCATTCCGATGAATTTGAGGTGAATGAATATGAATAATAATTATACTCTTCAATTAGTTAATTAATTACCCAATTTAATTTTAGTGCCTGAACTTTTGGATGACCTCAAATGGCGTTCAAAGCGCCATTCCGACGAATTCGACGGCCGCCCAACGGCCAATTCTGCGGGAACAAATTGCTCGGACGAGAATTTCATCTTGGCCACATTATTAAGGGACTACGACAAATTTCGTATCCCTGGCGGGGGAAATGTACGCGTGGAAGTGGAGGTGCCAATTCTTTCCCCTGCGGCGGCAATGCCACCGAAATTTTGAGAGAATTTAAAAGACAGAAATTGCAGATTTGGGTGCAGGAAGTGTCCAAAATCATTGAAATTACCAGCGAGTTCGAGCTGGACATTTACGTGACGGAAATTTGGACCGATCCGCTGCTCGCTTTTGCCCATTTAAACCCGTGCAAAAAGTGCCGTTGTCCATTCCTTTATTTATTATTTATTTTTAATAATTTTAGAAACATTTCTGTGGACGGTCCGCGCGTATTGCCTCAAATTTGGAACCCTTTGGGCTGTTTCGTGAACAGCAAAGTGATTAAAATAAAATATATTTTGTGTTATTTAGATTGAATTAAATAATTGTTTATATTTTGTGTTAAAATAATTGTTTATATTTTGTGTTATTATTAAAATGAATTAAATAATTGTTTTAGGATGCCTTTGTCCACAAAAGTCCTTTCGGCAACATTTTTCTGCAATTGTTTTTTGTGTCCATCAAATTGTGGAGCATTAACCAATCTTTTTCAGATACGACAACGGCTCGGTGTGGCACAATTACCGAATTAAACTGACCGGACCGTGTGCCAACACTTTCAACCGTTTTCCAATTGACCAACAAAGGCATTTTAATTATTTAATTATTTATTTGTTTAAAGCCACAATATTTAGATGCATGCTTTTCTACGAATCATTCAACCACAATTATGTGAACAAATGATCATTTTGGAATTAATAATTTATTTTTAACAAATTAATACATTTTTAATTTGTAATGCAACCCAAATAAGCCTCATTTTAAAGGACCAAGTGCAAATGGAATGGACTTTAACCCCGATTTTGTTGCTCAAGGAGAACATTACGCTTCCGGACTATGTGCTAGTCGATCACAAAGCCTCCAGCGTTAAGCGGGTCAGAACAATTGTCTTAATTACATAATTATTAAAGACTCAATGCGTTTAATCAATCGCTAATTGCCAAATTTAAATTTATATATTTAGCCTTAATATTTGAAATCAAAAAGATTGAATAGGTAAATGCCAAAATTATAAATTTTTAGCTTTATCCCCCGGGGGTTTGGAATGAATTGGTGGCGACGTTCACTTTTCAACGGCTCTACGGCTTTTACATTTTGCAAGTTTGGACATTTGGCCAAAATTTGAATGGGGGGACAATCATTTTGACTGTTTTGGGTATATATTCCGACGTACATTTCCGTCTGCATGAGCTGGATTTCCTTCTATTTGGGCAAGGACAACATTCCGTCGAGGACAATGATCGGGGCAAGAAGCCGCTAATATTCAAACAAATCGATTTAATTTCAATTAATTTTCGATTCTAATTAATTTAATTTTAAGGTAAATTCTCTCCTCTCTTTAACCTACCAATTTGGCTCCGTGGTGGCCGATTTGCCGAAAACCAGCGACATTAAGGCCATCGACGTGATGATTTTGATGGCCATGGGCTTTATCTTTTCATCATTAATCGAGTAAATTGAATTTATTTGAATTTAATCTTTTCCATTTTATTTAGACTTGCAATTGTTGGCTTTTTGGTCAGCAACAAATCGGACCATCAAATTGCGTAAGAAAATTGTTTTAAAATGAATTAAATTTGAATAAGCAAATAAAAAGCTTTAAACTAAAGGCACAAATGTTCGCAACGCGCTATTTGCTGGAAATGCCCCGAAGCGGCCGCCGAAAAAATTGACACATTTTCACTTTTCATTTTCCCCATTTGTTTTGTTGTGTTCAACATCTGGTACTGGTTCATCTTCATGGGGTATGCCGTGCCTTTGACAGACCTTTTAAAAATAGATTAAATTCCTAATTGGGCAGCTCGCCTCCCGGGATGAAAGTCGAACAGAACATAGTCGGGGATTCCCCCCCCCCCCCCTCGGGAACCCCCCCCCCCCCTTTCGGGAATCCCCCCCCCCCCTTTCGGGAATCCCCCCCCCCCTTTCGGGAATCCCCCCCCCCCTTTCGGGAATCCCCCCCCCCCTTTCGGGAATCCCCCCCCCCCTTTCGGGAATCCCCCCCCCCTTTCGGGAATCCCCCCCCCCTTTCGGGAATCCCCCCCCCCCCCTCGGGAATTCCCCCCCCCCTTTCGGGAATCCCCCCCCCCCCTTTCGGGAATCCCCCCCCCCCTCGGGAATTCCCCCCCCCCTTTCGGGAATTCCCCTCCCCCTCAACACAAAATACAAATAATTATTTTTAAATTAATCGTATATAAATTTAATTTTAGTCGCTTACGATGAGAAGTTTGTTGTTGGCGGCCAATTAATGGAAGAAAAAAAGCAAATTTCTTTGATTGGATTTGTTCGAATAGATTTATATTTTACAAATTGTCTCAAAATTTCTTAATTATAATAAATAAAAGCGTTTTATGGGCAATTGAATTGCTTTATAATTTAAATAAAATCGAAAATTGTACCCCATAAAATAAAACAATCGATCGATCCATCGATCATTTGCCGTTGCTTTCATTTTTCCATTGCGGTCGGAGTTTGTTGTTGCGTTGTGGCCGTGGCCAACGTTACGTCGAGTCCCATCAAAAAGCATGCCACCGTACTTTGGGCCATGCGCCGTTGCAGAATGGCACGCCCGAAGGCGGACAGATACGACTCGCTGGCATGCGTCTGCAGGTCCATCAGATAAACCGTGATGAACATGGAGATCTGGGGGTGGGCAAGAAGAACGTCACAACAAACCGAATCCACTATTTTCCATGCAATTATTAGCATATAAAACCGAAAAAATTATTGTCAAAAAAATATTCTGCCGCAGGACACCCAAATGTTCTGGACAAAATGTCCCCCCCGTTGTGGCACTAAACGTCGACTTGGCAAAACGAGACAAAAGGCCGATTGATAGCCCGAAATAAGTGAATCATTTGTTTGTCCCATTTTGTCAAGTCGGTGTTTGGTCCATGGAGAAGCGTTTTGTCTATTTGTCCACGCCCACCGGCGTTTTGTCCATGACGTTGTTCTGCAGTTCGGTAGGGATGAACTGCTTGGCGTCGTCCAGCTCCGGCGTGCACATCTCCGATGGGAAGGGATTTGTTAAATTCAAAAAACAAAACAAAAAAGAAAAGAAACAAAATTACAATTATTCATTTATCTAAGAGAATTAATTACCTACCTCCGTTTCAATGTCGTATAGTCCGGGTTGCATTACTTCGCATTTACACTGCTCCTCCAACGACTCGGCAGAGGCGGCGCCCGAACCGCGCGACTCTTTCGCCGCCTCCGACACGGACACTTTGGCTTGTTGGCTGCGCATTTGACGGCAAAAATCGCAGAAAATGCTGCAAAAAACGGAATGACAAATTAATGACAGCGACAAAAGCAATTAGTTAATCGCTTAAATGTTAACCATTTTAAAGCAAAATTACAAAAAAAGGTAATTTGATTGGATGCCTTTCGGCACAAAACTTGCCAAGTGCCTTCGGCCTTTGCGCACGGGCACTGGTTCACTTTGTCGTCGATCTTTTTTGTGCACGGCAAAGTCGGGTTGTTGGGGTCGGGCGTGCCGCCAATACGCATTTCCACCTCGGCTAACAAATTGCGGATGGGCCGCAGGATCTCGACGCCCTCCGCTTTGATCTTCACACAGCCCGGGATCACCGGGTTCTTTGGCACCAGTCGGATCTTCTCCGGGTTAAACCGGATCAACGGTCTGTACTTGCTCAGCTCGATGCCCCTT
Organism: Globodera pallida; assembly: GCA_020449905.1. NCBI lineage: Eukaryota > Metazoa > Nematoda > Chromadorea > Rhabditida > Heteroderidae > Globodera > Globodera pallida. Next base: position 4,214,895 of record JAIXHY010000004.1, on the reverse strand, counting down.
CTGGAGAGGTAAACTGAAAACGAAACGGGTTCAATTTTCCCGATCAGTCGAATATGCACAAAAGTTAGAATGCGTAAAACGCTGACTTGGGCTACATGCGCCGGATACCCGAATGTCGACTTCGGCACGCTCTTCTGTCCCGCACTTTGGCACAAAAAAGTAACAAAATAATGCCCAGCTGAAGCGCAAATCTGCGGAAGTGCCAACAGCACCTCTTACTGCTGCTGGTCAACATTACTTTGACTGCTTCCCGCCTGCGCGATCGATCGGGCGACGGACGAATGAGTGGGGGGCGATTGGGTGATTTGGGGTGGGGGGTGGGGGTGAATGAATGCGCTTTTTGTGTTCCGTTGTCGCGGGAGAAGCTTTTTTTGGGATCGGTGGACGGCGACAACGACGTCGAAGGGTTGGAGATGTTTGGTGGTAGGGAATGGATTAAGCGGGTTGAGTGGACGGACGGACTGATCACCGCTCTTTTGCTGTCTCTTCCTGGCGGGATTTCCGATCTCTGACTGTTATCCTCGCGCGACCTGCTGATCGGATTGGTCGGTGTTCTTCAACCACCGCCGGCCCTCCCCTCCGGCAAGCGGCGGTTGGGGGAGGCGACACAAAAACCATCGCCACCCCCCCCCCCCCCCCCCCACCAATCGCCGTGTCGGCAATGATCGATATGGAAGCACACAAATTCATTTTCCATTCGCCACCACTAAATTTGTGCGGGAGGAGCCGCCGACCCAATGACAATTTTGGCGCAAATATAGGGAAAGAGGGAGGGGGGGGGGAAAGGGGGGGGAGCATCAAAGTAACCCCCCCCCCCCCTCATCGCCAGAATCATTGAAAGTGCCGGCGAAGACATCCAGAGGAATGCCAAACACAGCTCCATTTTTTGAGGACAGAAATGATTCAATCCGAGACCCAAAAAATCTTCGAGAAACTTCTAAAAAGCAAAACGGACACAAACATAAAAGGTCACATCACATCCAATCACCAACGGGCGAGAGGAAGTTCAAATATTTTAACATATTAAAACATCGTCCACAGCCCGCAGCAATCTTTCGTCTCTGAGAGAACCGGCCGGTTCTTCTTCATTAATGGCCATACGGCGGATAGGGAGCGTTTGGTTTTGGCGGGCCAAAGCCACCAAATTCGTCCTAAAATATTTTTTAAATTTACAAATTCCGTTTTAAATAAAATTATCGATTGCTTTTGAATAGACCAAAACGGCGCCAATTAAGGTTTTTTAAAACTAATAACTCAAAATGTCCACTTTTGCACCCTGCGGGGTCACTCTCACAATTTTTCGTTTACCCTTTGGTGCCATTGCGGTTCGTTGGCAAAGTTCGGTTGGAGTCCAGGAACAGGCGGATACGGCAAGGTCCACGGCAGGCGAAAATCCCATTGGTGGCGGCGCTCCAAAGCCGATGGGTTGGGGAGCCGGAGGGTACGGCGGTTGGGCCATAGCCTGGGGGAGGGGGTGCCGAACTTGGATAATGTGCCGATGGTTGAGCTGCAAATTGTTGGCATGATCAAAAACGATATTGAAATGCCGTCGCGTCGTCTCATCCGCCGATGTCCGGACAATCCGTCGATAGGACTCCAATAATTCAATTTCATTTTTAAATAATTTTCTATGGACGAATTGTCCGGGAGCTGTCCTATCCCGGCACCGGCACCCACCTGCTGGATGCGCCATGTTGACCAAATTGATGCGATGCAAAACGACGTCCCCGCTGACCTCCAGCGACCGGACCATTTCTGGGGCGAGACGGTGCTCAAACCGTGCAATTTCCTTGTCATTGGCAATAATCAAAAAGTGGGAATGGTGGCACACAATGCGCAGACGAAACGCGTCGCCGACAGAGAATCTGGACAGCGGCATTTATTCTGAATTCGCTGCCCGTCCAAATCCGGGGACTTTGGTGCCCGGAAAATGCCAAATTCCCGAAGTTCTGTGACCCCGGGAGGGATATGCCAAATTCCCGGAATTCTGTGACCCCGGGAGGGATATGCCAACAATCCCTGAATTTGAGGGCCAGTGTCCAAATGCCATCTCTTCTCCCGGATTCTAAAAATGGTGTCACAACTTTTGTGCCATTCATCACTTGTTCCGGTGCCGTTCCTCCTTCTGCCAGCCGGCGTAACTGCGGTTGTTCAGCACAATTGTGTCCTCCAGGAACTTAAAGCGCGGGTTCACGTGCAGCACGACGTCGTCGCCTTGGCCGTTCAAATTGACCGAGAATTGCTTCTGTTGCCCGGCGTACGTGGCGCCGTTCAGAATCACTTCAGAGCCAATTTGCATTCCGTGGTCAATTGACCAACGGAAAGGCATCGGCTGAAATGAATTTGAATGAAATTAAATATTTTATTCATTAAACAGATAGATTCTGGCAATTTTAAATTTTAAAAATAAAGATTAATAATTTACCGGATTTTCCACGGTTTGTACTGCCATAATTCTCACAATTTCTTGAAATTATTGCAGGTTTAATGAATATATTTGAGAATTAATTATACGTTCTTCTCACTCACAAATCAGCGGTTAAACTGCAAAGATAAGACCAAAAATAATGATAAATAATCTTTTTGATGGCGATGAAATGTTTGTTTTATCAAAAAGCCCCACCCCCCCCCTAACGGGCACAAAGAATGAATAAATGGCGGGCATCTCTTCGCCTTTTAATTTGGAGGCATTCGCTGCAACGGCATATTTTCCGGAACGATTTTTCGTTGGGGGACAAAATGAGCGGGGACATTTAAACCCCCGAGGGGGAGGGGGGGGGCTTTTGTCCGCCGTACGCTTTGCTGTTGATTCAGCGAGATTTTTTGACAATTTTCCGCAAACATTGGAATTATTATTATTATTTAATGACATATTATGGCAACTTAGAATAAAGCATAAATAATAGATAAAATGGCTTTAAAATATCCATCTTTTAACATTTAAACAAAAAAATAATCGGAAAAATTGCAAAAACATTTTACAAGATGATTTTGTTTGTTTATTTAAGTAAAAGGGCGTAAAACGAAATGAATGATAGGTACTAATGTTGTTTTTCACTGTTTTGTGATCACTTTGATCGATTGGAAAGTGAAAGAATTTCGTAATTTTTAATTGTTTTTGATCATTGGCCACTCAAAAAAGCCGCAAAAGAGGGCAAGGTAAATAAATGCTCAACTGCGAGAATGGAAAGATGCGAGAATGGGAAGATTTTTGTTTGTTTATTTGTCGTTTATTTCCAAACAAAAAAGTGACGTGACGCGATGCCTTTGAACGATTCGATGTCGTCGTGTGATTCATCGACGGGCGGGCGAATGATTCGTCAGGCAAACCGACCGAACAGAGAAATATTTAAAAATGAATAAAATTTTTATTGAAATTAATTAATTAATTATAATGGCAAACACCGAATAGAGACAATAACAAAATAAATAAGTGAATTTGTCCATTTGCCACTTTTTGACCAAAAAGTTTATTCCAAATGTTGTTTTTCCATGTGACATTTTCAAAAATTCATTTAACATTTTCCTATTTCAACGTCTCTGCGTGCCGTCCTCGAAGAAAACGCCCCCATCGATGGCACAATATTTTGGACAAGTGCCCTTCTCGCCCGGCAGTCCAGGTGTTCCAGGAGGACCCGCAGGTCCGGGAATGCCTAATTATGTGAATAATAATTAAATCAGAAAATAACAAATCAAAATGCACTAATTATGTGAATAATAATTAAATCAGAAAATATCAAATCAAAATGCACCGTCGTTCCCCGGCTGTCCGTCCAGACCCGGGGGCCCCTTTGGCCCGGAGGGGCCAGGCGCCCCGTCACTCCCCGGAAGGCCGGAAGGCCCCGGCGGTCCTGGCGGGCCGGAATCTCCTGAAAATACAAAATGTGCACAAATTTGGCCAAAACTGGACCTGGTGGGCCAGGTTCGCCAGGCGTAACCGGTTCGTTGAGTGCCGGAACTCCAGGATCTAAAATAAACAAATATCTCAAAAAGCCCCCCCCCCCCCCCCATTTATACCGCCGGGAGGTCCCAGCTGGCCGGGCTCCCCTGGATGGCCTAAATTTGTAAATTGATTGGGAAATGTTTGCCTCTGGCTTTACCGGGCGGTCCCTTTAGTCCGGGCTCTCCGGGTTGCGCATCACGTCCCGGGCTGCCAGGCATCCCCGGCTGGCCAGGATCGCCTGGGGGGCCGGGAGGGCCTTGAGGCCCCGGTGGGCCCTGAGGGCACGGTTTGCAGGGGGGCTAAAATCGAAAAACATTTCTTCGCTGTCATGGCGGCTTTCGGCTTACCGGAGTTATGGGCTCGCAGGGCTGCATCGGAGGACGTCCCTGGGTTTCCTGTCGGTGTTGTTTTATTCTCGTTTCGTTATTATACAATTTTTCGACAATTGTACCTGGAAGACCGGGTGCTCCGGGCGTTCCGGGCCGTCCAGGTCTTCCCGGGGCACCTGTTGAATATTGAAGAAGCTGAGGCTTCATTTCTTTAAATTTAGCTCACCCGGAGGCCCCTGCGGTCCCGGAAGGCAACACGACTCGCATCCGGTGGAAGCATCGCCCGCGGGTGTGCCCCCACCGGCCTTCATAGCCGGCCTGACGTCGTGTCCGCCGCGCCGTCGTCGCATTTTTTGGTGGCGGTGTTTCCAGCGACACTTTTCGCAATTGGCTGACCTCTTGCCAAATTTCATGGGCCGAGCCCTAATTGATCAATTTGTTATACAAATCCAAATCACTTTTACCCCCCCCCCCACCCCCGGACTTTGCAATAGCTGAGCTCATTTTGTGTGTGTTGTCGCACATTTCGCACGTAAGTGTAAACCATCGGCAGCGTCACGCAAACCGACAGCACCGCCACGACGGAAAATGTGACGGCGGAATAGGCCACAAACCGGTAGGCTTTTATCCGGTTCTCCAGGATCCATCATATGGCCACCCATTAACAAATGAAATTTCTTATAAAAAAACTTGTAAATTTGGTGTAATTGAATTTTAAACGATCAACGACTTAAACGCAAGAATGATTGCTCCTCCACAAAGGCATCTTGAATCTGATGATCCGGATCAGTGATCAGATCGGCATCAGCCAGCAGACATTTGGATATGTTTTTGTTTAGAGCTTATTAGAATAAAAGTGTCTGTCGGTAAGGCGAAGGATGCCCCTAATAATGTCCCAAAGGCTCAATGATTTGGCGATTTCGGGTGGGGATTGTCTAATTACACGCCGAGGCAACGATTTGTGGGGGCGTAATGTTTGGGATGTGAATGGAAAAGACATTTGGAGACCGAATAAATGTCCCCCGGGGGCTTTTGAGGAGAAAACGCCAGAAGCACTGCGCCGCGCATCGACCGGCGGAAGAAGCCCCCCAGGCGATGCTGCTTAAGGCGCTGTTGGATGGGAAACAAATAGGCTGATCAGAAGAGACGGCGTGAGAACACCGACTTGAGACGCCAGAGAAGGCAGAAGAAAGGGAATGGCGAAGAAATAGTGCGCAGAGATGCGACGCCAGAGAAGGCAGAAGAAAGGGAATGGCGAAGAAATAGTGCGCAGAGATGCGACGCCAGAGAAGGCAGAAGAAAGGGAATGGCGAAGAAATAGTGCGCAGAGATGCGACGCCAGAGAAGGCAGAGCAGAGAGGGGAAACACCCAAAGCGATTGCGCTCCATTGGAAAGCAAAAGCACAGTGTGAGGAGGGAATGAATTGAGGGGATTGGGGGAGGTGGAGGGGAGGGGGGGGGGGGGGGGGGGACCTTTCCCCGGAGGGGGGGGGGGGGGGGGACCTTTCCCCGGAGGGGGGGGGGGGGGGGGGGGGACCTTTCCCCGGAGGGGGAAGGGAGGCTTTCCCCGGAGGGGGGGGGGGGGGGGGAGACCTTTCCCCGGAGGTGGGGGGGGGGAGGCTTTCCCCGCCGTCTCAGCTGACTCAAACAAAGGATTTATTATGGGGAGGGGGGACAAATCCGGAGAGATTTGAAGCAGAGATAATTGGCTGGTTGGGCTTGCGATCTCTCGGCGATAGCGACTGAAATATTTGTGGATTTTGGAGCATGGCATGGCATAAATTGATTAAATCGGTGGACAATGAATAAATCGCAAATCTTGGCCAAATTCGGCGAGCAGCAACCACTTTTACTGAGTGTTTCGGCGAACATCAAATCGCCCTCATTAGTCTCTCAATTAAATGCAATTTTGGGCCTTGGAAATCATTTAAAAAATGTCTACGTAAAGGAGAGAAACAAGTTTATTTTGGCGCCCATACAATCTTTAGTTTATGTTTTTTGTTTTTTCCAATATACCAAAAATTAATTATTGTTCGGTAATTAATAGTGATGTTCGAGAGTCTCGGTCTCAACCCGAGAAAAGTCTCGGGTTTTTTATATATCGGTCTCGGCTTTTTAGTCTCGGAAAACGCACTAAAGATGGGGCCGCGTTTTGGTGAGAATTCGTTACGCAATTCCAATTTTTGGTCGAAAAATTATTCAAAAAACAGCACTCAGAAAACCTTTTGCAATTTTAGGGCCATTTCCCCTAAATGAATTCACTAAAATCTTCTTTTTTCCGGCGGTGCCTATCGGCTCCATCGGACCTTTCCTATTCCTAAAAAGCTTAAAAAAGTTACCGTATTTTTAACGAGTTGCTTTTACATTTTGAAATGCACGTAATTAAACTTAATCCAATTTTAAATTATTTTAAATAAAATGTTGCCACCCCAATGAATTAATTGCCCGTCGTTCAATCTCAGTTAATAATCGAATCGAATATGCAAATGCTAAACGAATTTCTGTGAAAATTGTCGTCCTTCTGCTGATGCAATGTTCGGTAAGTCCTCCTTCTGCTGCTGCTGCTGACTAGAGGGGGCAAGCAGTTCAGCACCGTTCCCGGGTCCCGAACTTTTTGAGATTGGGGTCCTTTTACATAAACACTGGCATATTGAACCCAAAAAGCGGGAAATTTTCAAAGAGTTAAATCTGAACGTATTCCAACCAACCAAAACCCACATTAACAAATCCCAATTTGACCTGTTAAATTGCAGATTTCAGACCAACCAAATTAATTTCTGTCTTTTTGAGGGTCGAGAAATTCCGATTTTCGGAGAGAATCGGCGACGCCCCGGGGCCACACTTTGGGAAAATAAAACCATCTTCACTTTTTCCCCTTTTTGCTTGCCATACTGGAGGGAATGCAACTGTTGTTCCCTGAGGGATCCCCCGAAGGCATAAATAAGAACGGGATTTGGTGGTCGTCGAATGTCCACCCCCCCCCCCCCCCACCACAACATTCCCCCATTAGAAGAGTGCGCTCCGTGTACTTTTTAATTAAAGCAATGTTTTCCCCCTCCCCCCCCCCGTCCCCCCCCCCGTCCAGTCTTAATCCTAATGCGTGTTCTGCAGCAGGTCGGTCGCGCCGATTACGTGCCCCGATAACGCGCTCAACAGCCCCAAATAAATCAAGCAACAGCAGCGCCCGACACATATAAAAGATGGCTGTCATTGAGTTGGCTGGCGGGGCTAAATCCATCTCATCTCATCTGATCTCGTCCCCACCTAAACGCATTCATTTCGTCGCAACACGCCGCCCTGGACACTTTCGGAGACTGTGCCTCGTAGGCTTACCCCCCCCCCCCCCCCAATAGATTTTAGCTCTAATAACCGCATTAAAGTGTTAATAATTGTTTAATAACAAATGTTTTTTTAGTGTCACAAGGACCCAAAAAGCATTAACCTTCTTTCTATTCACTAAAATAAGAAGTACAAATTCTGCTAGGCTTCTGATGCTCCAACAGAGCCTTAGCCGTTCTTTCTGTTTGTTTTTACAATTCTTAATGCTATCAGAATCAAAAAATGTCCGCCAATTCGTATGCCGCCAGTCGCGTGCTGATCAGTGCTTCACTCGCCGGCACGGCGTTGATCATTTTCGGTGCATTGGTCACGGTGGTCGCGCTGTACCGGGACATCAACTCGCTGTATGACGAGATCGTCTCGGACCTGGACGACTTCAAGGACATCGCCAACAACGCATGGAAGACGATGGTGGATGCGCAAGCTGAAAGGCGAGCAGTTCGGCGACAGCGCCGTCGTCCGTCAGCCGCGTCAGTCATCGGACGGATACGCCGGAGGGAACGGCGCTTTGGCTGGAGGCAATTCTGCGGACGCGGGCGTTTGCAAATGCGGCAGACAGCCAAACAACTGTCCAAAGGGCCCGCCAGGGACCCCGGGACAGCCGGGTACGTCTAAAAAATGTAAACCAAAACAAATAGCAACAATTTGAAGGTGTGCCTGGTGAAGACGGACACTCTGGCCAACCGGGAATCCCGGGACAGTCCGCGCAATTGACCGCTAAGCCCAAAGGAGAGTGCATGAAGTGTCCGCCCGGTCCAATTGGACCTCCTGGTCCCATTGGACTTCCGGGAAGTGCCGGTCCGTCCGGAGGAATTGGCGTGCCCGGCGAACCCGGGAAGCAGGAAAAGCCCGGGCCCCAGGGACCGCCTGGCGATGCCGGATCCAATGGACTTCCAGGCCAACCCGGCGGAGCTGGACAACCCGGACAGCCTGGACAGAAAGCCGGCACACTTCCAGGACCAAAGGGGCCACCCGGCCCAAGTGGACCGTCCGGGCCGCCTGGACCAAACGGAGGGTAAATAAAAAGATTTTGCAGGGTTATTAAAGATTAATATTCGTTTTAAGCTCGCCTCCCGCCGGCATTCCGGGACGCCAGGGACCGCCCGGCCCCCCGGGGCAGTCGGGGGAGCCGGGGAAGGACGGACAGCCTGGACAGCTTGGCAAAGCCGGTCCGCCCGGGAACTGACGCCGCTTATTGTTCGTGTCCACCGCGAACCGGCCAAGTGCTGGGCAAACAATCCGGCGGTGGGTACCGCTTCCGGGCATTCCACTCGCGGCTTTGATTGTGGGCGGACGGAAGGATTTGAGAAGACATTCGAACTTACAAAATTTCCTAATTATGGCGCGGCAAAATGATGTAAATTGATCCAAAAGAATAAAAATGTTTTCACATTTCGATTTGTCATTTCTGTTTTATTAATTACTTTGTTTGGTCGGTCGGAAAAGCTTTTGTTTGTTGGCTGTGGATGCCAACGTCGTCACTTTGTCAATTAGTAAATGCCAAATCAATTTGTGCCACTTTGCCACGATGAAAATAGCCAAAAAAATGTAAAGCACAAATTATTTTCATTTATCCATTAATTGTCCAAATCGATTTTATTGCTCCTCCAACGCCTAAGCTTAAAGAAAATTATCCAATTTTTCCGATAATTAAAATCCAAAATAAAAAATAATAAATTCAAAGATAAATGCATTTAAACAAAATTAAATGTTGCGCTATTTACACAGTAATTTTATTAATTGTCAGTGAAACATTATCAGAAGAAAAAATTTTCGGTATATTTCAAATATATCTTAAATAAATTAATTGAATTAAAATTGGTTAATATAAAATAATACAATAGGCGTCCGTCTTGACCAGCTCGAAGAACATTATGTCGAATTGCTATTTAATGCCGAGCTGAACGTCTCGGAACGAGAGCTGTTGAGCCATCGAATTGGCGCCGTTCTCTTCCATCTTTCCATCGATGCCGGCTTTGGCTGCGCTCAATCAGTCCGATCAGTCCGAAAAATTGAGGACGAAAAAGTGCCGAACAAAAGCGGAAAAAATAGAAAATTTGGAATTGTTCAATTGTTACAAAGTCATAAGCCAGTCAATTGAGGAGGACAATGCCCAAAATGGGATGGACTTGGAAGGCTTGTGCCAATTGTGGGACTTTGAGCAGTTGCTGCTGCACTGCGCGAAGTCTGATGCCGTCGCAAATCGCCTTTTAACGTTTGTGCCATTCATTTAAATGGAATTAAAACAACTTCTTTTCTCATAATTAAAATAATAATTAGCAGAATTAAATACATTAAATTAAATTAACAGGCACATTAGCTGTTCGGAAGTGAACAATTTCGAATTGCAACAAAATGACGACGACAACATCCCAAATTGGCTGCTCCAATTCCAAGAAGGACGTGTCGCGCAAGCATTTGGATTTTCTGCTGCCAAATTTTGTCAATGAAGAGGGGAAATGCCATTTTGGGAATGGCTCGACATTGGCCAAAGAATGCGGGACGAGTCGCTGTTGTCCTTCAGGTTCCCTCCTAATTCCCCCTAATTACATTCATTAGCGCATTCTTCCAACAATTGCTTCAAAGGCTGCGCAGCCGCAACGTGCCGGGCCGCGTGGACGAGTTAATTGAGGCCGAAGCGAATTTTGCTGCGGCATTTGTTGCCGTGGCACATGGACACTTTTGAGCTGAGACTCCCAATCATCGCGGCCTTTGGTCGGCGGCCTTACATAATCATACTCATTAATGAAGAGACACTTTCAGATGTAGCCGATGTTGGGACTATGAAAAAGACCCTCCGGGGCATTTTTGGGTCTTCTGAGTCCGTTTCGTTCATTCGGAAGTTGGAAGTGATCGTTTTGTACGGCCGAATTTGGCCCTATTTCGAAGAGCACCGAAACAATTTTGACGCAAGGCAATTTTTGGAAATTTCTTGGAAAGTTTTCAACGATTTTTTGGCCGAATTGCCTGAATATTTGTTGGATAAAACCAACGAAAAGCGATCGGATGTTTTGCACAATTTGCTGAATAATTTGCTGGTAACGATGGCCAATGTTTATATTATTAGAGTTAAGACACCGGTTAAAGCGGTTAACCGCCGCCGGCGTTTTGAATTTCGATTTGTCCCTGTGAATTAGCAAATTAATCGAAGTTATTCGACTAATTTAGGCTCATTTTGGCGATTTGGGCGACGCGGGGCAATTAAGGCAGCAAAAGTTGTTGGGATATTATGAACATTGGTTTGTGGAGTTGTTCGAGGAGGAGCAGCACTTTCGCCAAAAATGCCGCGAGAAGGGCGCCGTTTGGCATTGGCTGTCCGCCAATTTCAAATTTGGGACGGGCGGCAAACCAAAAATTGAGAGCAAATTTTGGGAACTTTTCCGAGGCGATCGAATGGCATTGGCAGGTAAAGCATTGGGGGGGGGGGGTCAACTTTTGGGCTAATTGTTCTTTTGGCGGGGTTTGGATCAATTAAAAGCTAAACTAATTACTCCATTAAAGGTGTAAACCAACCAAATAGCGAGCCAGAAAATATGCCGACCACCACGCCAACAGCAGCAGCGGCTTATGACCAATGTCCCGACGCGCATCTTTCAGTGGAACAGCTGTCAGAAATGGACACCGGTGAAGCAATGAAAGGTATGGGACAAAAACAGCAAAAGCCGGGATTTTGAAAAAAAGCGGGATTTGATTACAAAATTCCGGCATTTTTGGCCATCTTCACTTCACAGATTCAAGTGCGTTTGGCCTTGGCATTCTCTTACATGAATCTGCTGCATAAACTCACCGCTTCGGAATCATTGAAAGAGCCTTCAAATGAGGAAAGTTTTCGTTCGTTGGAACTTGACGCCTCAATTTGGTATTACAACGAATTCATTCGGAAGTTACTCGAATTTGGCGATTCGTTGCCGAACAAAACCGAAAATTTTACACAATTTTTGGAACGCGTTCCAAAACACGAGGCAATTGCCAACCTTGGCGCCCAACCGTGCCGAGCAGTTGTGCTGGTTGCACCAATTGGCTTATTCTTTGGCATTCGGTGCATTTGAATTTGGAGGCGATCAGTGGAAAAGTCATATGGCCGAACTTGTCGGTGCCAACGGCAACGTTTTGTTAGGCGAAGTTTGAAATTTACAAACAAATTTATAATAAAAATTGAGCATTTTTGCAGTTGCTAATTGTGCCATCGCACGACGAAATGTTTCAAAACAAAATTTATTGTGCGAATGAGGAAAAAGCGCAGCAATTTGTACAGAAATTCCGCAACACTGCGAATTGGATGCGGACGGTGCATTGCTTTTGCCTTCGGCAGCTGATCAGCCGCTTTAAACAAGTGCTTTTAATTGAAGCCAAAAATCTTTTTATGATCCAATTATTCCCCTAATTGCCATAATGACATTACATATTAGCCGAACACTCCTAATGATGATCTCTTTTATGTTTTGATTTAAAATAATCGTTTTACTCTTAAACTGAACAGGTCCAATTAGTGTTCTGTTACGGGGACAAAACCGTGTGCATTCACCCGACATGTCCGAACAATGCCATCGCTCGGCTTTTGTGGATGGTCGGCACAAACGTTTTGGACAAGTTGAAGATGGCCATGCCCGAAATCATGCACTACGGTAGGGAGGCAAAATTGTCACAAAAACCCCCCAGAAAATTATCATTTTAATTTTTTGCATCATCGGATTCTCAAAAAGGCTCCAAAAAGATGATTTATATATGCAAATGATCAGATTTGGCTCCCTTCCAAAGACGCTTTTTTCGATTATTTTTTAAATTTAAAATGTCCCAACAATCGATGCTTCATCTTTAATTGTTTTGTAAGAAGTATTTTTGTCATCAAAATTAATAATTTTTGGAATTTTAGATATTTTGGACCCTCCCATATACCGCTCCAGCTTTTTGCAACAAATATCCCACAAAACTCATTCACAAATGGCGGAAGGTTACGAGGCACGGATCATTACGCCAGAACTTCTGAAGACGCTCAACGAATTTGAGCGCAAATTCAAAAACGGCAAATGCAAATTTCCGTCGGATTTATGCAAAAAGTTTTTGCAATTTAATTGTGGAGGGCAAAAATCGAATTTATTCAATGTTAAAACTTGGCCTTTCAAACGCTTTGCGAATTGTGTTATGCCAATTGTTTAATTTCAACAAATTTTTGGCGGAAAATGAGGCAAAAATGATTAAATCCGAGTGCGTATTTTTAAGTTTTATCCTTTATTTTGATGATTTTATAAATATTATAATTTATTTTGAATTTTATGATCAGTATTTGCTCTAATCAAAAAATGCTTCCGATCAAAAGCCTCCAAAGCAAAGGGCCGGGGAGCATTTTGCACAAATAAATCACTTTTAGGCCAATGAAAGTTGTGGCCGAATGGGAGGGATGCCCCGAGGGGACCATCAAAAAGGCTTTTTCAGAGGCGCGAAAGAAGCATCAAATGCTTCTTTTTACGCTTATTGAGGCCAATTTGACTTCACACGAAAGTTTCCGAGAAATAATTCGATTTCGGCCGGCATTTTATGGCCGGCTGACCAATTATTTAACCGATCTTTTGTTGGTGCCAAAAAGTAACGTGGCCAGACTCGCAAATTTAACGCAAATGAATAATCCGGCCGGTAATTTGCAAATAATATAAATAAAAATATAATAATAAATTTCGGTTGGATTCAATCCGCCGCCGAGAGATGCAATTTAAAAGTTAAAGTTTTGATGCCCCCCCCCAACATTTCAATTTATTCCTCAAACATATTTTAATTAAAAAACTAATTTTATCTTTTTCCGATTTTGCTTTTTGAACCTTAGCGCAAAATTTTGGTGTTTTATGAAATGGAACATAATACATACAGTACCTAAATGCATCATTAAGACACATTAAATTTAATTGCTATTTAAGTGTTCAACGACGACGAGTCGCTGTTCTCCAATTGCCTTGAGGCGCTGTTTTCCGACAATCCAAAAGAGTCAATGCTCGGCACATTTAGAGCCGACATTATTGCCTTTGTCCGTTGGATGGATTCAAAAATTGCCAATTCGGCAAAACAAAATGACGTCACCATTTTGGCAAAACGTCTTTCAAAAGCCTGGCAAATTGAGGGACGACCGTTTTTCGAAACTTTACTCGGACAAACGTACGACTTTAAGCGCTAATGAAGAAAGCATAAAGTACGTGGAATTTGTTGCCGTGTGTGAAATGTCCAAAGATTACGTCGAAAAGGTGGGCAAAAATGTGGGACATTTTGTCCAAACCGCGAAAGTTTTCTTCCCCCTAATTTGTAAGGTGTTAAAAAGCAAAAAAATGAAGTCCGATTCGGTGCTGGCCAATGATTGGCAAAAAGGCATTGGGAAAGCATTGGAACTTCGCTTGCAATTTGTCCAAGACGAGGACGGCATTGTCCTGTCGTCCAAAAGTCGCCGGCGGCGGCGGCGGCACATTTCCGATGGAATTTGTAAATTGGTTGCAAGAAACTCACCGGCAGCTGTTTTGGGAGCTGATCACTGAAAACGACAAATTCAGTCTTAAATTGAAAGAAGGTCAGTTGAGAGTCAGTCGAGTCAGATTTGAATTTGTGCCAAATTTGAATAAAAACACAATTGGTGCCATTCGAAAGCACCCAATGATTGAATGAATTTAGCCGAAAGTATCTCTTTAAATGCCAAATGATCGTGATTTTTTACAGTTTTGCCAAAAGCCATTCAACATGTACAAAAACTCTAAGAATCAAATTAAAATGTAAAAATTTAAATTCCTTTCAGAGATCAATTCACCCGAGCACGTTGAAAGATTATGCCAATTCTTAGGCGACGAGGCAAAAGCCGCCGAAATTCTCCGTTTTTTGGGATTGGATGAAATGGTAAATATTACGGCGGAAATTTATGCCGACAAAAGTGAAAAAGTTGAAAATGGCGGCGATAAAAAGGCAACAAAAAAGCGAAAGGCCAAAAAGAAAAAGGGAAATGGCGGCAATTTAAATGCAATTCAAATGCCCATTTTGGCAGAAAACGCCAATTTTGGCACTTTCCCCGCATCAGAAGCAGCCGCGGGACGGGCAGAAAATAGGGGAAAGTTTCAAAACGGCACTTTCATGGACGCGAAGGGACCGAACTTGGCATGGAAAGTGAGGAACTTTCCGAAAAGTCTGTCCAAGAAAATTTGGGAGAAAATTCGGAATTTTGTGAAATTAGCGAAATTGCGAAACAAACGGAGGAGGAGGGGCAAATTGCGGTGACTAAAATTGGTGATTTTGCCGATGACGGCTTTCTTTCATCAAAATACTTGGCTTTTATTCGGATTTTGGTGCTTGAAAAACAAAGGTACAAAAACAGAAAATGACAAATTGTTGACAAATGGCCTAAAAATTGGGGACAAACGGTCAAAAAAAGAATCGAATGGTGACAAAAAGTACACAAAAAATAGTTGTGATAGTGAAGAAGACCGCCGATATGAACAATTGGAAGCACTTTCCAAACTTATCAATGTCGGTGTTTTTGCTGACGAAATTTCGATCCGTTTGGAAGTGATCAGAGAATTGGGCAATGGTAAAATTGTCGAAATTAATTTTAATTATTAAACAAATAAAATGCAATAAAATTTCCATTTGTCAGACTTTGACATTATCGAAAAGAGTGAAAGGAAAGAATTCGAGCAAATTTGGGGCAAAATGAAACGTCAACAATTGACGAAGGACAGCGATTGGCAGCAAATCGAGCAAAATTTGCATAATTTATTAAAACGAATTTTGAATGCCATGGACAAAGTTAAAAAACTTTAAAGGTTAAATTTAATTAAAAAAAACATTAAATTGTAAATAAATTTGACGTCCTTTAATTCATTAATTCAATCGATTGATTCCATCGCTAATTTTTATTTTTTATTTTTAGGCCGAAAACATTGAAATTGAAATGGCAGAATTGGCCAAATTATTACACTTTCACAAATTTGCACGTGCCGTTGTTGATAATGGCACCATTTGGTCGGGATTGAGTCGAGAGCAAAGGGACACGGCAACTTTTTGGCACTTTTTAAGGCCGAAGAAAACGAAAATGGCGCGTTTTCGAGGAAAGGGGGCAGCAATTTCTTAGAAAAGTGTAAACAAATGCAACTTCAGAGGCGAATTGGTTGGAACTTTTATTGTTGGTTAAACAGTCAATTAAATTAACAATAAAAGAATAAAGTCAATTAATTAACACTAAAAGAATAAAGTCAATTAATTAACAATAAAAGAATAAAGTCAATTAATTAACAATAAAAGAATAAAGTCAATTAATTAACAATAAAAGAATAAAGTCAATTAATTAACAATAAAAGAATCATTTAGATAAAGCATTATATGCCCAATACAAAAATGACAATTTTAGCGACCAAAATTCGCACCCAAATTATTGTCCGAATTCATTTACCCATTTGTCGGAAGGATGGCAAGAATTAATAATCGTCGATGACCACCAGCAGCGATCAAAATTAATAAAATTAATTTAATTGTTTTGTTTAATTAAAGCGCCGGGGGGGGGGGGGGGATTCGGGGTCGGGGAACCGGCGGGGACGTCCCCGAATTTCCATTAATAATTGAATTTGATTTTAGATAAATCATTTGCTACAGTCTGATGACTTTTGTGTAATTACCGGTGTGTTAAATCAAACGTTGGAAAAAGCAATCGACGAAATGAAAGAAATATTCCAAAATTGGGTAAAGAAATTTAAAATAATATTTATTAATTTTAAAATTTAGTGTTCCCGACGCCATTTTTGACATTTCAACTCGGCATTTGCTGAGCTTTCAAAATGACAGGATCAAAGCAATTTGCATTTTGCCGGACGGATTTGGCCTGGACAGAGTGCTTGGCCAAGAAATTTGTAATTTGGAGAGTCGACAAATGTGCCAAAGCAATTCCGTCTATTGCCATATTTGTCGGGTAATTAAATTTAAATCGACCTTAAAATTTAAATATTTGGCAGAATGCCAATGTGTCTTTTTTGCGCAAACTTTGGCGGGATATGGTGACCGATGTGCCAATGTTAAAAATCACTTTTTTCGGCATTTCAGATGGAAATTTTGGTCGCCATTGTGCCCGGCATTGGCCAATTTCCGTTGAGGCCAATAAATGCGCGACAAATTGACACAATTTTGCGAATTTTGGCACAAAATGTGGACAAATCAATACGGGCCGATAATATTTTTGACGAGGGCATTTACAACGTGGAACAGAATTGGCACTCCAACGAAATGAACAGACTGAACAAAGAGCTGCAAAATGCCGGTAGAACCCCCCCAGTCTTTTGCTTTAATTTAAATTTAAATTTGCTATGAATTTGTTTCTTTTACCAAAAAATGACAAATTTTTGGTCGTTTCGAAAATAATTATAAAATTTCCAAAGAAAACGGCGACCAAGCATTAGAAATTGTGGACAAAATCACCGTTTTGAACGGCCGAAGCGAAATGTTGGCGAAAGAGCGGGCAAAGGTGCAGAGAGAGCGCGGGGAAGTCAAAACGCGGAGGGGAATGCTTTATGTTTTGG
Source organism: Globodera pallida (assembly GCA_020449905.1). Lineage (NCBI taxonomy): Eukaryota > Metazoa > Nematoda > Chromadorea > Rhabditida > Heteroderidae > Globodera > Globodera pallida. The sequence goes on along the minus strand of JAIXHY010000004.1, from coordinate 4,197,754 downwards.
GGGGTAATGCTAATGATTTAATTATGTTTGGGGAGGGGGGGGGGGGGGGGGGTAAGACGTTTTAATACAAAACGCCTTAGGGGGGGTTTATGTTTTGGGAGAGGGGGGGGGGGGGGGGGCGGGGGGGGGAGGGGTAAGCCGTTTTAATTACAAAATGCCGCGGGGGGGGGAGAATGATTAAGGAGGCCAATTGATTTAATGAACCCAAATATTTCAGACTTTGGAACTTATGCGCGAATATTGCATTTTCTGTTGAATGGGGAGGACGAAAGTATGGACACAAACTCCGACCACAAATTCAAATTTGACGACGAAATTGGTCAAAAAAATTCGACGGTGGACAAATTCCGTCTAATCATTGCCTATTTGATTAAATGGGCAAAAAGTAGCGAATTATTTTTGTAACAAATAAATTAATTAAATTAATTTAGATAATCACATTTACAGCGAGGATTTTGGCTATTTGGACGCCAAAATATTGCTTATTCTGCTCACCAAAATATTTTTGTTATATCCGGACGCGTCACTTCCATTTTTGGTGCAAAAATTCTTTCTAACTTTTTCGGCATGGTAATAAATAAACGAAATTATAATTAATTATGTAATTAATTAAATAAATTGTTACCCCAAAACATTATTAGGCATTGGCCCGTGCCGGTGCAATTGGCCGAAATTGGACACGGACGGAGGGGCGACTTTTTGAGTTGGACGCCCGGCCGGGAATGGATGAAAAAACGGCAAGAAAATTGGGGGAAAAGCGTCCAAGAGAAAGTGCCAATGCCAATTCTCACTCCGACCTTTCCAGAAGAAAATGCCGCCAAAAATTTTAATTTGTCCACTGCAAAAGTTGTGCAAAATGAATTGAAAAAAGGCAATTTTTGATAAATTTAAATTAACACATTATAATTAAATAAATTAAATTAAATTTATTGAAAAAAAAGAAATTGGAATTTCAGCTTTCGAAAAAGTGCGCACCGGGCCGAATGGAATTGTTTTGCCGCTGGAAAGGACAAATTTCATTGAAAAGGTAACAAAATTAAAATGTTTTAAAATAAAGAGCCAATCCATTACAGTAACCCATTTATTACAGTACATCCATTTAATCCCATTCTTACAGTACACCCATTTAATCCCATTCATTACAGTATGCCCACCCAATGATTAAGCCCATTTAGTCCCATTCACATTCATTACAGTACATCCATTTAATCCCATTCATTACAGTACATCCATTTAATCCATTCATTACAGTATGCCTATTTAATCCCTTTCATTACAGTACGATCATTTCATCGTCGTTCAATGCAATTCCGAGCATAACACTGAAAACGTTCACAATTTTGTTGTCAAAAATCTACGGCACGAACTGCTGGACTTTATTGAGAATCCTCTGGCTGAATGGGTCAGATTTTGCCACGTTTTACCCCGCTCGTTTACGGTAGCGGAGTGCGACTCGCCAGAGTATGTGTACTGTACTTTTTAAAATATTATTATATTTTAAATTTACCTTTTAAAATATTATTATATTTTAATTAAGTGATCGAAATAACTGCAAAAAAAGGCTTTGGCTGATTGGCATTGATTTGATCGCCCCGCAAAAGGCACTGAGCCAATTTAAAAGCAAATTGAGGGCAAAGTTACGGAAGAAATTTGGTGCCAAAATTAGAGAAGAATTTAAATATGACAATTTTCAACTCCAATCAGAATATGTCGATGATCGGCAAAAGTTGGCAGAATGGTAAAGCAAATTTGACAATTCTTTTGTGAACAAAGCAAAATAACTTTTTTATTGTAATTAGAAAAATGGTAAAATAATTAATTTCCATTTTAGGACAGCATTTGTCGACGAGCAATTGTGAAAAATGCATTCACAAATATTTATTTATATACACGTTAAGCAATTCGTTTATTCGATTTCGATTGCCAATTTACAAATTTATGCTATAAAAAAAAGTTTCCAATTTTATTTTTTTGTGCTTAAAAGTGCCCATTATAATGCTAATGCTAATGCTAATAATGTAAATATTGTAAATATTGTTTAAAGAATGTTTTAATTTAATATTAATATTATCGCCGCGTAAAATAGGGGCAAAAAAATAAGTTTTGCACAACAAAAGCTGATTTGTCCAGTCACAAAAGCGATTAAGTTTATGGGCGATTTTGGAGGCCATTATTCCGCAAAAGTTTTTCGTTTTCAAAAGATTTAAACAATTTTTTGGACAAATTCTCTTTTTAAATAAAAAAAAGCAATGTTTAACGAAGAAAACAAACAAACAAATCAACAACTTCCCCCCCCCCCCCCCGTGTCAGCGCACTTATGCACACAAATTCTAAACCAATTCATTCATTTCATCGATTTCCGTGTCCAAATCCCCGCGGGCAAAATCCCAAAAATGCCGAAAAGTCCTCGCGCATTATCAAATTTGTCCGAGCTTAAAAAAAGAATTAATAGAGAGAGAGAATGAATTTATGTTTATGTTTATGTTTTTATTTTATTTTAATATTTGTGTTACTTTCCATTCGATTGTTGTCATGAGACGGACGGGGGTGGCGGCGGCGGCGGCTGATTTGTGTGGGGGGTGGGGGGGGGGGGGGTAGAGAGTTGTAATGTTTTACGTGTTTGATCTTCGTTTACTCGTCGTCCCATTGATTCGCCACCAAAAGATTTTTGAGCGTTCGAAAATGGGCCCCCTCCCCCGGGCCCCCCCCCGGCGCCCCCCCCCCCCCCAATAGTCTCGTCGAGAGTTTGTCGAGAGTTTGGACACGTCTTTTGTGTCCGGACGGACAATTGACGGCGGCGGCGGCTGTTCCGGACAATGCGCGGCAATGGAAAATATTGTGGCGATTGAATGAATTAATGCCTTTTTTGGGGAGGGGCGGGCGGGCAAAAAGTTTGACGCCGCATTTATAAACGGCGCCGGCGGGCGAATTCCGTCGTCCCGTCTCAGCGCGACTTTGGCGCGCCGTAACTTTTCTTATTTTGGCCAAGTTTATTTGGCCAAATTCATTTTGTCAACGGCTGGTGAAAAATAAGTGAAATTTGAATTATTTGTTTCATTTCGTTCACTTTTCGCCTTTCACTTCCAATCGCTTCCCTCCAATTGCTTATCGCATTTTCTTTTATTTTTGTTTTGTTTACTAAACCATTCATTTAAAAGAATAGTTTTGGAAAAAAGGCTTTTTCCTCACGCCGAAGGGGACGGCCCTCAGAATATCGAAGTTTGGGTTTTGAGGCACTCGAGGAGGCCAAAAAGTACTGGTCCAAAAACAGTTTCAGGCCGCCCAATTTATCAATCACTTAACTTTTTCTTATCGAAACTTTAAACAAATCGTTTTAATTGATTTGATTGATTGGATAGGCGGCGATATTCTGGGGAATTCCTTCGGGGGAGTACCTTTTGTCCGACACAAAACTTAAATGGTTTAACACAAAATAGTTGCGATATTCTTTTAATGTTTAAATTCATTTTCTTAACATTTAATTTTCTCGGTTTCAAATGTCCGCTGAACAGCAAATTTCGGAACCAAACAAAAAAGATAGCAGAGCGCAACAAAGTCGTCCAATATTTTACTTAAAAGTGAATTTGAAATAAATTATTTTAATTATACTTAATTATAAAGAACGAAAATATTTAATAATGAAATTACTTTCAATTAATCATCATTTACCAATTACCTATATATTGTTGCATCAAAATTATTATTGATTTAAAATTGTATTTAGTTAACGTTAATTTTCCAACGTTTTTACGCGTTTTTGCCAGGACACAAACGGCGGACCGATGTGCCCAATTGGCATCAATGGCGGCAAAGTCCATTCGGCGGTGGAAGATGGCCAAAGGTCGGAAAATTAAAACTTTAGGGATAATTCCAATTGGCTGTAAATTTACTGAAAAATAAAAATTAGTGCCGAATATTCGCCGAATGCCCGCCGGGCGACGATGGGCGCCGCCGGCGATTCGTCCCAAAATCAGTTCACAATGGCACGCACCAAATTGGCCGAGTTAATCCGAATGCGAGCGCGCAAATCATTCCGAACGGCGCGAAAGGCGAGCGCAATGGACGACCCGGAAATGGTAAATTGAACTTGCGCATTTGGGGGGCATTTTTTGAAGATTGATGAATGATCTGTCAAAATGGGAAAAAAAATGTTGTTTATTGGCCTAAGGCCTAATCACCCCCCCCCCCAAATATCTGATCGATTAATGATTAAATTGATTGATTAATGATTAATGATTAATTGATTGATTGATTGATTGATTGATTGATTGATTGATTGATTGATTGATTGATCGTTTAGTTTGGCGGGTCGGTGACTTCGCAAACAGAAAAGGACGGCTTTGGTTGGATCACCGGAGTGCTGATACGGTGCATTTTGTGCATTTTTGGCGCTACTGTAAGAACAGTGAATTATTATTAAAAAATGTTTCTCACTTTGTTAAATGCCGCTTTAGCTTTTTCTCCGCATGTCCTGGATTGCTGGCCAAGCCGGACTGAGTTTGAATTTTGTATTATTTATTTGTAAACATAAAATTTACTTATTTAGGAAAAGCAAAAGATTTAATTTAAAATAAAAAGAGTTCTTTCACGAAGGGTTCAGCAAAAGTCCCAAGTGCCCTAATAAGTCTAAGAATTCGTACAATAAAATTAGCTTAATTCCAAAATAAAAGGCCAAATTTATGCCCAATGCCAAACAAATGCAAAAGCACAAATTGAACAGTTTTGGGCACTGTCGTTGTGCTGCTTTCGTTTCTGGTGGTTGTGGTCACCGCCATTTCGATGTCGGCCATTGCGACCAATGGCGAAGTGAAGAACGGGGGCTGCTATTATCTGGTGAGGGGGGCGGGGGGGGGGGGTGCCAATGTGCCAATGCCAATTAATATTTTTAAATGATCAGATTTCCCGGGGTAGGGGGGGGGTGGTGCCAATGCCAATCAATCTTTGAGGGGGGGGGGGGGGGGTGAGGGTGCCAATGCCAATCAATCTTTTTAAATGATCAGATTTCCCGGGAGAGGGGGGCGGGGGGGGGGCCAATGCTAATCAATCTTTTAAAATCATCAAATTTCCCGAGGTAGGGAGGGGCGGGGGGGTGCCAATGCCAATTAATCTTTTTAAATGATCAGATTTCCCGCTCTTTGGGCCCTGAATTTGGCGGCAGCATTGGCCTAATACTGTACATTGCCAACACAGTCAATGCGGTAGGCATTTTAGGATTTTTTAGGAACTGTAAAGTTTATTCCATAAAATAGTCCATGAATTGCGTTGGGCTGGCCGAGGCCATGGTCCGTCTGTTGAAGGACGACTACGGCATCCAACTGATCGATGGCGGCATTAACGACGTGCCATTTTGGAATTGTTTAAAATTTAAATTGGGTTTTTTTTGTTAAAAGATTCGAATTTATGCGATTTGCACGTGCCTGTTGCTGCAGGCGATCATTTTCATTGGTACAGAATTCGAGAACAAGACCCAACTTGCCTTAATGGGCACAATTTGGGCAAGTTCATTTTTTAATTTTATTTTAATTTTACCCAACCCGAACGGAGTTTCAAGCACTATCCCGGCTTTTTGCCAGCTTTAATCCAAACGAATCGGCTATAGGTGTGCATTGTTAGCCATTTTGTTGGCACTCTTTTGCCGCTCAAGCGAAGTTCAGCGTCATCGGGGCGTCGTCGGCTTCTCATTCGGCGTCCTTCTTGACAACCTTTGGCCCGACTTTCGGAATGGCAACACTTTCATCACAATGTTTGGCGTATATTTTCCCGCCATGACGGGTAAAAGGTGCAGCCAATTTCGGCACATTTTGCATCCCTTTAGGCATTATGGCCGGTGCAAATATGTCAGGCGCGTCGAAATTTTAATATTATTTTAATTTATATTTGGCTTCTTTCAGGAGACCTTAAAGATCCGTCAAAATCGAGTAATTTTTTTTCTTTTTTAGAAATTTTTAAATTTAAAAAAATCTAAATTTTCTCCCCAACTTTTAGTACCTCGCGGCACTTTTTGGGCCATTGCAATTCACAACACTCACATATTTGTGGTGGGTTTGGCAGAGAGTTCTCCCCCCCCCCCTCACAAATTCGATGCTTTTCATTCATTCGATCACTAATTGTTTTATTGGCATTTTGGCTTTTTGAAGCCTTGCGACCGGACGCTCGCGTGCCTTGGCACTTTGTTTTCCATTTTGATTTGCGCGCCCTTGTCAAAGGTGCATGGTCGTCACGGCAATGACCACTCTGCGCGATGCCAACGGTTATTCGGAGCCTGAACTGCACCCGGTCACCCACCGGTACATCCCGGCGTCGTGCCGTGCCAACATAACCTGCAAATTTGGACTGGCAAATGATTATGATGTGCGCAAGACTAAGACGGGGACTGATTGATTTAAATTCATTTTGCCGCAGGTCATGACGCTGCAGGGCGCCTGGGCGCCACTGATCACTGTCGGCGTGTTTTCCACCACGCTAAGCTCTGCCAGCGGCTGTCTGATCGGTGCCCCACGAATTTTGCAAGTGATTTTTTTGGTGGGCTTTCAAAAGTAAATTTGGCCATAATTTGAGGCTCTGTGTGCGGACAAGCTGTTCCCATATATGCATCCGTTTGCGAAAGGCCATCGGAAGACCAACGACCCGTTCAGGGCGTACATCCTGACTCTGCTGATCGCAATTTCGGTTTTCATAATACAATTTTAGATATGTTCTGAAAGATGATTTAGGCCATAATGATCGGGGAGCTGAATTCGATCGCTGATCTGATCTCCAACTTCTTTTTGGCCGCTTTCGCCATCACAAACTTTGCCTGTTTCGACGCTTCGGCCGCCAAATCGCCAGGCTTCAGGCCGGGCTTTCGTTTTTACAACAAATGGCTGTCATTGTTCGGTTCCGCACTTTGTGTGCTCGTAAGTCCGCTAATTTGAATTGTTGATGATCAAATAGTGATGGTGATCAATGAGTGATCAGATGAACGTGCCGTGATCGACCGTTGTTCAGATAATGTTCGTGCTGAACTGGAACACATCGCTGGTCACCTTCCTCGTGTTCTTTGTGCTCTTCGTGTTCATTAAGGTTATTCTAAAAATCTAAAATAAAATATATTTTCTTTAGAAATATAAAACTTTAGCACAACAAATCGCACATTAATTGGGGCACTTCCACCGAGGCCAATCGTTACCGACGCGCATTGAATTCTCTGCTCAAAATTTCGCGCACTGAAGACCACGTAAAAAACTATAGGCCCCAACTGTTGGTGCTGAGTGGAAACCCCGTGGCCCGGCAGGTTGGGCAAAGGGACGGGCGGAGGGGCATCTTTGGGGGGGGGGGCAAAGCCCGGCGGTCGAGACTCCCGAGAGAAAAGTACGGAATTCCCGTTCCCGTTAATTAGGGGTGGACAAACAACCCCGCGATTATTTCAAAACCGAGTTTAAAATGTGGAGGAGGGGATTCGGCATTTTCCTGCCACTTCTGTATTTGTTGCCTCAGGCACTTGTCGACTTTGCCTACTGTATCTCCAACGGTCGGAGTCTGCTTCTGTGTGGGTGGGTTGTCTGTTTTCCTTCTTTTTTTCGACCATTTGGTGGTGAAATTCGAACTTTTTAGACACATCGTCCCGCATCGGTCGTCTGTACAGGCGACAGCGTTAATTCGAAGTCTGAACAATCGGTAAAAACGCCCAGCGGCGGAATGATTTTCTGTTAATTACGAATCGAATCATTTCAAAAGGTTTACGGATTGGCTTTATGAACAGCACATCAAGGGTTTCTACTGTGCCGTTGCCCACCAGTCTCTTCGTGACGGTGTCCAGTGTCTGTTGCAAACCGTCGGACTTGGCAAAATGCACCCAAACATTTTGGTAAATAAATGCCAAAAACAAAACTATCGCTTTGTACCTAAACAAACAACAAAAAAGCATTAGATTTTCAGCTTATCGGCTTCAATTCCCACTGGTTGGGACAGTGCGACGTCTCCAATAGAGCAGGGCATGGCTTTGGTAAAATTTGGGGGAAAATTTTTGAAAACGTTTTAGCGTCGATGACTGGTACAAGGAGTACATGGGCGTAATTGCGGATGCCTTTGAGGCGAACATGGCGGTCTGTGTGTTTCGCAACGAAAACGACGGCTTGGACCACTCGGCTCTGTTGAGCGAAGAGGACAAGCTGTTTGTACGTCTTCCGGACCTGGTACTGTTTTGTACATGCAAAAAATGCATTCTCCGGACACCCAAATGCACTGAAAGGACTCCCCCCGCCCCCCCCACTTTAGCTGCTCTCCGACCGTAACTCTTCCCTCATCGACGACCTTAACCGGGGTGTGGGTGCCAAAAAGGTGCGGCCCAAGGCCAAGGCTCAGCAACAGTCGGCGCTGTCGTTCTCGCCGTTCCGTGCCGAGTTTAGTGCTCCCACACTAATCGATCGGCTGCCCACCACTCAGCGCGCCGCCTCCCCTTCCGGCGGCTCCATCAAAGCGAATGGCCACGCCGGAGGGGAGACAACGGCGGCCAAAGGTCCCCGGAAAGTGTCGAGCGGCGCGTACATGCGCAAAAACGACCAATTCCGATCAGCGGCAGGGAGGCACCCAATGAGTGCCAAATTCCGCACTCAAATCAAAGGGGGTAAAGCGGGCCAAAGCAATTTTATCAAATTTATTTTAATAACTTTTAGGGATTTGTGGACGTTTGGTGGCTGCACGACGATGGCGGCTTGGCACTTTTGCTGTCCCATCTGTTGAAGGAACACAACACATACCTTCCAGTAATTGGACTATTTTTTTATGGAAAAAACCTTCAAATTTTAGAATGCCAAATTGCGCATTTTCACCATTTGTTCAAAGCTGGACCCGGATGACGTTTATCACAAATTGGTGGAAATGCTGAAAAAATTTCGGTGCCGTAAAATGTTTTTTCCGCCAAGTCGGAATGTTTATTTTCAGAATTCATTTCACTTCGGTGCACGTAATTTCGGAGGATTATGATGAGGAAAAGCTTTACCAAGAAACGTAAGAAATGCCATAACAGCAAAGGCAAGCTAGCAACAAACAGTTCCAACCAAACCCTCTACAGGATCGAGGAGTACCAGGAGCTGATGAACACGCTTGAACCCCCCGGGCAAAGAGCAGCACGAGCAGGCCATTCACCAGGAAATGATCGACAAAACGCAGTGGAAGACAATGCGCTATTTGAGACAGCGCGAGCTGTTGCTGGAATTTTCATCGGCCTCAAGCATTGTGATGATGTGAGGCGCCATTTTACCTATTTTTATGGTTTATTTTAATGCCCTTCCCCCCCCCCTTTTCCCTCCACCCAAAAACAGTTCGATGCCATTTGCCTCCGCCAGCGTGGTGTTGTCCCCCGTGTACGGCATGTGGCTGGAGCTGCTCTCCCGGGACATGCCGCCAATGCTTTTTGGTATGGTACAGAAGGAAGGCACAAGGGCTGCACGAATCGAGCCGAGCTCGCAACCCCCTCCCCCCCCCCCCCTCCATTCCCGAGTGAATTCATGCAGCTTTGGTGTAAGGAGGGTGGCCCTCGCATTTGGGGGGTTTAGGATTCCCGTTTATGCAAAACGAATAAAGTGAGGTGACCACCAGCATGAAGGGCACTGTGCCACAGGCTTAAAAAGTATTCGTCATTTGATTTGCGACATTCTGGGGGGTTTTTAAGTACGCCCATTATGCGGTTTTACCGTTTGAAGAGAAAACATAAAACTTTCGAATTCAGCCATTTTGCCTAGGGCAATGAATTTTAACATTTGATTTTTCAGTTCGTGGCAATCGGACCTCCGTGATCACCTACTACTCTTAATACAATTAATTGTTTGTAATTAATGCTTTAAACATATTTTTTTTGTTTGTTTATTCGGATGCGACAGTCAGCGATCTCCCCGCCACATAAATATTATAAGAAATGTTTTGTTTTATTCGCCCGATAAAAATGTTGAGCTTTTTGTTTTATGCGCCTGCTTTTCCAGCCGCTTGCGCGGTCCTATTTTGCTCAAGGGCAGTAAAAAGTTAAAATTTGCAATAATTTTGCATTAAAATTAATTTAATCATGTGTAGGAATGATTGTCAAGGCAAAAATCACTTTTAATCGGCAAAAATGTTGCGGTCTAAATGACAATCGCTTAAACTTTTGACCCTTTAACGAAAACTCTACTTTCCTTACAACAAACACTCCACAACAACAACAACAATAACCAAATTCTCAATTGGGGGGATAGGGAGGTTCGACCAGTCATCATTCCAAGTTAAAAATTGCGTCAATATTCCGCCAAAGTTCCCGTCGTGTCCCGGCAGATTAAAAGAATTGGTGAAGCGGTGTCTCGTTGACGGCATTGATCGCGTTGTTCCCGTCGTCGTCGGTGTCCGTATTATGCAACACATCCGGCATCACGTCCACCGTGCACACCGACTCCTCCCAACCAAAATCTATCTAAAACCCAAAGAAAATACATTAAACTACAAGAAGGTCGGTTGACCATTCCACAATGACAAATTATACCAATTTGTTTAAATGGATTTATAAATATGATCAAGACTCAAGATTCTTCCCCATTTTTAGTGCGCCACAGGGAAAATATTTGAGAATATTGACGAGAGTTGCCGTTAAGCTTAGAAATTTCTCTGCTTTGCACCCACCCACAACCCAACCATTCCAAACCCACCGCCAGGTCGTCCATGGTCACCACGTTGTCCAAAAAGCCACGCTGTTCAGCCTCCGAGCATGGACATCGGACGATGCACAGCTCCACGTTGACGTTGTCCACCGGCCGACGCTCGACTAGCACCACACACTGTCCGGTGCGCGAGTTGCGCAGCCAACGCAGCGGCAGCCGTTCCACCGGGTCGCCCCAATTTCGGATTGACATTCGGACGCAGAAACGAATCGCAGACGACGCACTGTCGCGCACACCGTTCAAATCCTGCAAAAACAATTGAAGTCGTTACTACGCGTCCATTCTGGTCGAGAAAATTTTTGTTGAAAGAATTGAAAGACATTTCAATATATAAAAACGATTATTTAAAAAGAATTCAGCGGTGCCGAAGACACAACCATTTGGTTTGCCTAAACTTTTTTATTTAAAAGCCAATGAACGCAGCCTGCGAAATTTTCCAAAAAAATTAATTGCTATTCTCTGTAGAAGAAGAAAAAAAGCTAGAACTTTTCGTCGATGGATTCGGTTCATGTTTTAAATCCATCCCCCCGTCAAAAGTCCACCTGAAAGATGAGCTTTATCAGTCGGTTGCGCTCCGTGTGCCCAATCTTCCGCATAACTTGCAGCTGTCGCCACTCGCCGTCGGGCTGTTGAAGCCAACCGAGGAACATCTCGCGGAATTTGGTGGCACGCAATGCGCGAATGCGACGCATCGACGGCAGCTTCAAAAATGCACTGACAAAGGCGTCTTCGCCGCCCACCTCAACCAACTGCACGCAGCTGTCCAGGAAGAGAGTGAAACTGACAAATGCAGAAATGTTATTTTCGGGTGAACGTAAAAAAATCCCCAAAGTGATTAAAAGCAGTAAATCAAATTCTCCTTCCTTTTCCAACAGACCGTTCCGATGTTTGGTAGGGACTCAGCATTCCGTTGGTTCTGTAAAAGTCCTCCAGCCACGAGAAGCGGTACAGTGTGGTGGGACGGGGCAACGCATTGCGAAAGAATGCGAGGGCAGTGTCGGTGAGCAGTCCGCTGAAGTGAATTTTGCCGCGAAAGCCGAGAACATTAGGAGACAACGGCACGGAGGGGACGGAGACGGCCTAAATTTAAATTAATTATGAAAAAGCCACCAACAGCCTCATTGAAAAAAGCCGAACAGTTAGCTTTCGCTTGGTCATAGGGGTTCAACAACGGGCTATGAAAGCTTTTGTACGTTATCAATTTTATTTAATTTGCTTAATCAACGCAAAAAGTTATAAACGATGGCACCAAAATGAACGGAACGCCAGGTTGAACGGCTCCGTCACTGACCCATCCCATTTTGCACGGGCGTATTTTTCGAGGGCCCTCTCCCCCCCCCCCCTCCGCCCACCTCAAATCCCCCGACGTCTCCCCTCGGCACGACCATTGTTGTGTGTGCAGCACTTGTCAAAAAGTGGCATTCGCCCTCCACCCAATGTGCGTTGTGGACGTGCATTTTCGGGTAGGCAAACGCGCGGAAGCGACGACTCACCTAAACAAATTGTTTTTAGCTTCCTTAATTAGTTTAAAATTTGGCTGAACTGCTTCAAAATGTCTGACCCAACAACGAAAAGCAAACTTCGGTTAATTGAATTTGTCTTAAGTTTCAATTTGGTTGGACACCGCCAATTTACCAATGAGAAGTTCTGACCCAGCTCGACACGTGTGAGGAAGGTGAGAAAATCGTGCAAAATGTCATCACTGATTATGCTGAAATGGAATTTAGAGCTTCGATTATACACTCACTCAACATGAAACCCCAAAGTTGGATTTGGGCAAAGATGGATTACATATTTTGGTCGGAAAGAACAAAGCAAATTTTGAATTGACTCACACTTTCTTCTTTTGCTTTTCAGTCTCCTTGCTGTTGCTGCTGCTTGGGCGTTGTGGTTGTGGTGTTGGGCAAATCTTCAACGGATTCCTCCATCTTCCTTTAAGTATTTATTTAAAACATATTTCCTCTAAAGAACAATTTTGTGGGTTGGATTCAAACGCGATAATTGTCAGTAAACGACATAAGCAAATGATTTACAAATTAGGGATGGAAGAATTTATCGGCAATGATTTGTTTTTCTCCTCTAAAGCTGTTATTTTCATTGAAAAGGACCGGGAAAAGAGAACACTTTTTTTTTGGTAATGAATAAAATTGAAAGATTAAATTATGAAATTTTCGTCGAGAATCATGAAGAACGGAAAGCGAGGCGGCGATATGTTTGTTGATGATGCATGGGAAATGAATGAATTTGGGGGGGGGGGGGACACTATTAATCGATATGGGTCGTCTGCTGCATTCGCCTCTATCTTTATGTGCATATTCACAGCAGCAGGGATGTCAGCGCCGAGACGACCTCAGAAAATTTCGGAATCGGAATTCCAAGCCCAATTGCCAAAAAGGGATAAAGTGAAAAAGGGGAAAGTGTCAAAAGGGAAAGTGCCAAAAGGGGAAATGCCAAAAAGGGGAAATGCCAAAAAGGGAAAAGTGGCATGACAAAAAGAAAGCCGGATAAAAGGCATTTTAAAGCGTAGCCGGAAAATGCGACACTACACCTTGGACATTTTTTAAGCGAAAATTTAAAAAGTAATAAAAAAAATGCTTAAAAATTAATTATTTGGCCATCTGTCCAAAGATTAATTCAAAAATTTAAACGAAAATTCTTCAAAAAAGTCCAGAAATCTCAAATAAAGGACGGAAAAGGACGCGCACCCCAAATAAAGTACAAATCTTTAAAAAAAGTACATTTCAAATAAAGATTGGGGTACCCCAAATAAAGTACTAAATTATTCACTCCTATATTAAAACAATTACATTAAAATATTTGTAAGGATATATTTTGAGGGTAATTAATCAAAAGCGCCTTCGCACTTAGCTTTAAAGGTGGGGAATTAAATTTCTTCTAAATATTTCATCATCTTTTTAACTTTGCACCTTTTTTTGTTGATCGAATCATTGGATTGGATAGGATAAGCGAAGATGTTTTGGATGTTTATGCGCCTATCGCCGCCGGTTGTTGTCGTTTTGTTTTCAACAACTTTGTTCACCAAAATGAATCGCCGGGGGGGAGGGCATGGGACAAAGAAATTGAATAACACAAATAAAATTCGCATCATTTATTATGTGCGTTTATTTGCGTGCAATTGCACACCAAATGGCGGACCACTTTAATCAAAAAATCGGTCAATTATTAATCAAAATATTTTAATTAATATTAATAAATAAATTTAAAAATGAATTTCTGCATTCTTATCACTTCTTATTTGTAAATATTTAATTGCTGTATATTTCGTTTGAACCTTTTTTAGCTATTAAATCATCAAAATTTATGGCGAAGCAACAAATCAATTCGACTGGCGGACGTCAAATCTCAACTCTTACCACTGACAAGCGTACGAACATCCGACAAAGTCCTCCTGGCCAGAATTTTGATCACTGATCAGAACTTTCCCCCCCAATTCTTTCAGATTTGAACCGCCACAAAAAAAGGCTGGCTGGAAGTAAAACATCGGTGGTCAAACAGCACAAATGCGCCGATTGTCCGAAGGCGTTCGCATATCCGACACTGCTGAAACAACATAAGCGCTGTCACACCGGAGAAAGACCATTTGAGGTGCTTTGAAATGGTGGTGGACGTGGAGATAATTTAAGTCACATTTCAGTGTCAGCAATGCAAGAAACGATTTTACACTTTTGATACTCTCAAAGGACACTCGCGCATTCATTCTGGTGAGAGACCATTCAAAGTGAGTGGGGGAGGAGTTGAAGTTTGAAAACCGCACAATATTGAATTAAGTGTGGCAATTGTGCCAAGCAATTCAACAAATCAAGCAGTCTCAAAAGACACTCGCGCATCCATTCTGGTGAGAGACCATTCAAAGTGAGTGGGGGAGGAATTTAAAGCTACGTAATTTTTGAGTTAAGTGTCCCATTTGTGCTAGGCGATTCAACCAATCAAGCGATCTCAAAAGACACTCGCTCATTCATTCTGGTGAGAGACCATTCAAAGTAAGTGGAGGAATTTGAATGCTAATGGCGCCTTGAGTAATCTCAATTAGTGCGATCATTGCGGCAAGACCTTCAACCGACGCGAAACCCTGAGGGATCATTCACGCCGCATTCATTCAAAGGACGAAGAGCTGCCGAAGGAGGTGAAGCGGAATGATTTGTGAGGAAAGAAAAAGCCAAATTTTTAATTTTAGAAATACATCAAAGTTGTGATTGTCCGCCATGTGACGACGGTTCGCCGCGAGACGATGTTTGTGCGTTGCCGTTGAACGGGACGGGTTGTGAATGTTAAGTACGGATGTAATTTAGGATAATTATATTGTTACTTTAATCGGAAGACCTCTCTCATTTTGTTCTTTTATAATATTGTTGTTTATTATGTGTAAGCGTAGTGTCATTATTGCAATAATTTTTTCCCCCTCATAAAATGCGAACATTCGACCATATAAGCTTGGTTTGCTTGGCACCTCAACGCCGAAAGCTTGACGGGGCTTTGTTGACAATTTGTATCCGAAAACCCGGTTTATTGCGGCTGGATGATTTGTTGGTTGGGGTGATGAAGCTGCTGGGGGGCTCTACTTTCCAATTAAAATCGGGGGGCTAACTTAGGTCAAGTCGATGTTATAGGGTCCTTTGGTTCAATCCGAATTAGAGCCCGGCGGGAGTGGGACTCTCACGGTTAACGGGATTCCCACTCCCGCTCCCGGAATTTTTCTTACCGGGCTCTATTCCAAACCCTCAAAACGTCCGAATCCCACAGTCTTGCCCCACTACCAGACCTTTTGTCGTCGCTTCGTTTAAAAGCTTACAAATCATTTTAATTTTAAATTAAGGCTATTTATTGGTCAAATCTTTTGCTACGATTTATTCCATCCGAAGAGGACGCCCACACTTGTACGGGTTGGTTGTGCGGTTGCTGTGTCCATTTTGCCGGGACGGCACTTCCGAAAAAGGACAAACACCGAATTTGTCACTGTCAACGCGCAGACGTACATCCAAAACACGCGGCGGTACTCCTTCAAAAGTGCGATTGATCATTAAAAGTGCCGGCGGATGAATGGAATTGCTTAAAGTCCAAACACAGCTTCTCCAAGTTGCCTACCTCAAAGTGCCCGCCATTTCGGGTCATCGCGGGCACAACAAAAGAGAAGGCGAAGATGGTGGCACAGAGAGTGAATTGCACGGCGGCCATCACTGTTGGGCTGAACTGGGCCGACACCAGCACCACCGACTTCAAGAAGCCCCCGCTGTTCATGCCGAGCAAACCTTTGGCGGTTAATTAAATTGGCATTTTGACATTGCGGCGTTGTGTTTGACTTTTAAAAGGGGCTAAATCACTTACATATGGCCAATGTCAAGCACAGAACGACGGCCCATCGTGGAAAATATTCAGGCGAAAAGAGTGAAGCCAGCAGGAAAAACATTGCAGAGCTTTATTATTAATAATTAAAATAAAAATGAATTAAATAAATATTTAAATTACCCGAAAAAACGCGGCCGAATTGCAGAAACGGACCTGAAAATGTTCATTAAATAAATGCCAAAAGCTGCATCCGCCCGCACCTTGTGAATCTTGCGCGACTGAAGGCAAATGGTCGGTGATGAAGCCGGTCAACCATTTGACGAAGAACTGAAAGAAAGCAACGCATTTTATTACAAAATTAAAATTATTTTGGAATAATTTAATCATTTGAATTTTGCCTGTAAAATGAGTGGCAAAGCTGAGAGCAGGCCGGTCTCCGAGTTTGAAAAGTGAAGTGATGAAATGAGGAACATTGGGAGAAAAGTGTTGAAAAACTGAAAAAAAACAATGCCAAAAAATGTGTAAAATTACTTCGCGCACCTGAACGATGAGAAAATTGCCAAAGACCGCACAGAAAATGGCCCAAATTGACGCAGTGGAAAAAATTTGACGGTAAGGCGGCTAAATGCCCGATTTGTGAAATGCTTAATCCAAATTGTTGGCTTTTGCCCCAACCTTTGCCCGCCTCAAAGTGCCGTGATGATCAGCTGGCGCTTTTCCAAATTGAATATATGCTAATTCGTCGGGTCCAATCAGCGGATGTTCCATTGGATCGTCGCAATAAAAAAGTGCCCACCAAATGGACAGCGTTAAGCCGAGGATTGAATGGGCAAAAAAGACGGAAGGCCATCCAACTTAAATATTTTAATGAATAATTATTACAATAATCGTTAAAACAGATAAATATTTTAATGAATAATTATTACAATAATCGTTAAAACAGATAAATATTTTAATGAATAATTATTACAATAATCGTTAACGGATAAATATTTTAATGAATATTAATTACAATAATCGTTAAAACAGATAAATAATTCAATGGATAATTATTACAATAAACGTTAAAACGGATAAATATTTTAATGAATATTAATTACAATAATCGTTAAAACAGATAAATAATTCAATGAATAATTATTACAATAATCGTTAAAACTAATGAATATTAATTACAATAATCGTTAAAACGAATAAATATTTTAATGAATATTAATTACAATAATCGTTAAAACAGATAAATAATTCAATGAATAATTATTACAATAATCGTTAAAACGGATAAATATTTAATGAATATTAATTACAATAATCGTTAAAACGGATAAATATTTCAATTAATATTAATTACAATAATCGTTTAAAACGGATAAATATTTCAATTAATATTAATTACAATAATCGTTAAAACAGACATTTGTCGGCGAGAAACCCAGTGAGTGGCATGGAAATGATGACCGAAAGTTGGATGTAGCCGGACAGGACGGCGAGGAACACACCTTCATCAATAATTAATTGTATGTTAATTGGGCTTTAAATGACCGTAATAAAATCAGAATTGCCATTCAAACCAAAGAATTTGAACTAATTAATCCCCATGGAACACACCTCGTTCCTTCTGTGGTGCCCAATTAGTGCAAATTGCTCCGACCACCGGGAAAAGGTTGGTTATGGCCAACCCGTTGACCATCCGAGCAAACATCAGCGCGTAAAAGCTCATCGATGCGGCCAACGGCATCTGTGCACGAGGAAAGGAAATTAAAATAATATTTTAAGGACCCGTCAAATTACAAACGCAAATAGCGTCACGCCAATTTGATTAATTATAAATAAAAGCAAATAAAATCATTTCTTGGCAATTCTTTTACAGTAAAAAAAATTCTGTCGGCCTACCAGTCCGGTTGCAAGTGAAACGGCCAATCCAATGAAAAGTTGTGTTCGTTTAGCGCCTTTAAAATGTACTCCATGAAAAGGCTATTAAATAAAAGCACCTAAAGTTTGCATGGCATAGCCAACGGGCACAATTTGAAGAAGGCACGCCCCAAATGTACCTGAACATTTTTTGTTTTTATTTGCTTCACAAATTGTGGCATAATCGCTAATTCTGCTCAGATTCTGTTAAATTCCTCCCGGGACAAATTCAGCAGCAGCGATCGCTCAAGACACTTTCAAATCCAACTGATCAAAAGTCTGATGCCATCGCTCGTTTATGCTGCTTCTACAGCAGACAAAGTGCATTTGAAAGGTGTCAATATGTCTAATTCGGTAAGTTTTAGTTCATTCAACAATAATTCAATTTGAATATCCAAATAAATGTCCGACCGGCCAGAAGAAAGCTCTTCTGCAAATTTGTGTATGTGAAGCGCCGATCGGCCAACGGCAAGTGCCATGAAGCAAAGTTCTCACGCTCGGATTGGTTAGGCAAAAGTGCCATTTTTGAATAAGGGCGAAGCAGACAAGTCCATCATGACGGTGATGGCGGGATTGAAGCAGATAACGCTTGGGATCAGAGAAAGAGATTGATTGATGTTGGGTATTCGAAACTCAGCGGTTTCTGAGATTCGTCGACCTGAGACCGATTTTACATCCTTTACTTTTGAGTGTCCTTATCGCGGACATCGATACAAAAACCGATGTTATTCTGAATCCCAAGACCGACGTTTCAGACCATTTTCACTCACTAACCATCCGAGGGTCACCGACAGGAACAACGTGCCCAACAACAACTGCAAAAAGCGTACCCCGGGAAGCACAACGGGCACAAGCCGATGCCGTTTCGAATGGGGAAATTTGGACGATGCCATCGCCTCACTGCCAATGGACGGCGCCCGCTGCTGCTGTTGGAGTTGTTCCCATGAAGTTAGCTGGACAGTGATTTTGGAGGACATCGGCAAAAGCAGAAATAACAGCGACTTGGATAAAGTGTTAAACTGAGAAGGACAATTTAAAGTTTCAACTAATTAAATTAAGAGCCCCCGGCCCCGGCCAATTTTGGCGAAATCCGTTTAAATTTAATTTAGGGGAAGCAATTCCATAAATTAAAAAGAATGGTTCTGTTGACAAAGGAATTGAGAGAGTTTACGACGTACACTCATTCTAAACATTGACATCGATGACGACGCCATGCTTCAATTTAAAACAATATGATAATGCATTGAAATGATTTATTATTATTTTATTGATAAAGAAAGGTTGATGAGGGCATGTGAGGTGCGGCGCTCCAATGAATGGACAAAACGATGAAAGGTGCACAAGATAAGGCGACACGTGAGTGAACTGGCAAGATGGTTGGTTATTAACCAAGTGAAGGGCGCTTCTTCCAACGAGCGATTTGATCAGAAGTCCAACAATTCGCTGATCAAAAGTCAAGACTTAAGCAAAGGATTGATCAGAAAGCCGACAAAACGTCTTAAGTGGACAGCTTTAATCGGTTGGGGGCGTTCTCCGGCCGGAAATCTCTGGCAGAAAGTGATTGATTTGATCGCTGTTGAGGACGGCGTTTGTTTGCACGGAAAACTCAGCTGGACTAAGCGTCCAACACAATTTCCATTGTCAAAAAGATTTGTACCCACCCCCAAATTTTATGATTATCTCTATTACAATATACTTTTATATATAATATGTAGATGCTGCAATAATGCGAAATTAGATGACCATAAATTATCGCAAAACCAAAAATGTTGCAAAAATGTAAATGCGAGGATTTGGTTGGATTTTTGTTGAAAATTCTGCGGAACTAAATGGAGAGCAAATAAAGACAATTTTACTAAATGAGTGACGCAATAATCACAAACAAATTCATTTTATTTCAGCACTTCCTCCCAATCGTACAAAGATGTCGAACTGTGGGTCTGCCGTGTGGGCAATTCTGTAAAAATTATGCTTTTAAATATTTATTATTTTTATTCTTTTTACCCAAGGCTGATCCATAGAACCCATGTTGACAATTATCTGAAAACCGAATAAAAATCCATACAATATTATAAGGCCCATTTAGTGAATTATTCTAGGGCACTTCTATAACTCACCGTTTCCATTTCGCGTTGTGTCAATGCTTTCCCAAACATCACAGAATGCCGGCATGCCTTGGAGGCAAAGATTTTGCGAACTTTCGCCGGCCGATGCATAGCCCCAGGCAATTCAATGAGCAAAGAGACCAGCTGATCAATATCTGAAACAAAAAGCAAAGAAATTTCTTCAAAACATTTTGATCCGACCATCTTTGTTCAGCTGCCAGCCGTGGTGCACCGGCACAGCTGTCAGCAACACTGTGCCAGGTTCTTCAAGTTCATTGGCGGCGCCATTCGGATTGTTGATGGGTTCTACCAAGACTTGCTGTCCATCATCCTCAAACAGTACATCCTCATCTCCGTCATCGTCGTCCTCAACGATAATGTCGTTATTTTGCTCCCAATTTAAATCGTCATTTGTCTCAGTCCGTACGATGCAGCTCCGTTGAATTGAAAATCGAATCCGTTGGCGCGAAACACTTTCAAATTGTCGCGCACCAATGCCGCGTTGACTGTGCCAAGGTGCAAGTCGTTGTGGTCGGATCAGCCGTTGTGATTTGATCACACTGCGTGTCAACAATCGCTCAAAATTGTACTTTTCGTCCGCCGCGTGCTGATCAACGATGAACACGTCAGGATCGCAGACGAACGATGATGAAGGCGTTGTTGAATTGACCGATCAGATGCATTCGAGCAAAATCGGTCTTTCTTTAAATACGCGAATTTTAACTCGAATATGTGGGACAAAGATTTTGCATTGCACCAACTTAAGCATTAAAGACAAACGCCGCTCAATTGCCTCTGTGTCCTCCTCGCTCCGACTGTTGCTGCTACTGCTCGTGGCTGTTTCAGCAGCTTCGACATGCAATCGCTGCATCCCATGCCCGCCGTTTTGCCGTTGCATGCGCTG
This sequence comes from Globodera pallida, assembly GCA_020449905.1. Classification (NCBI taxonomy): domain Eukaryota; kingdom Metazoa; phylum Nematoda; class Chromadorea; order Rhabditida; family Heteroderidae; genus Globodera; species Globodera pallida. Next base: position 4,176,866 of record JAIXHY010000004.1, on the reverse strand, counting down.
CTGCTGTTGCCGCTTCAGCGAGCAGCGATCCGCAAAGTTTTGCCGCAGAACATTCATGTCTACCCGGACAGTTTGCTGCGGTCGGTAGAACATTGCCTCGGGCTGCTGCTGTTGAGTTTGGGAGGGAAAAGTGGCGGCGGTTATGCCGGAAGACTGGGATGGGATTGACGAGGAAGAAGAAGACGGAGAAGCACAGACATCGGGTGCATCAACAAGATGATCGGCTGGACAGTCACCACCGCACCACTAAATGAACAAATTGGGGATGCTGAACCAAAATTGGCACTGCGGACAAAAACCAAAGAAATGAATAAATGTTTTTTTTGCCAGTTAATTCACACCATTTTTATGGTAAATAAAAAAATGAATTTTCTCACAAATGCCAAAGTCAGAAAAAAAATCAAAAACCGATTTTTGTGAATTTGGCGGTTCGCTTTCTGTTGCAAAAGCATCCGATGCTCCATGATTGGTTGTTTGTGCGTGTTGTCGTCGTTGTTGTTCATTGCGATCAACAGCTATTTTTGCCCCAGGACGAAGACAATGGAAGGAAAATGCCTGAGGGCAAATCAAGACTTTTAATAAATAAATTTAAAAATTAAGTTCAGACCCAACTTTATCAAAAAAATTTTTTAATCCAACCTCTAAAGACTTTTGGCCCATTGACAATTTGGCTGTCGTTTTTGTGACATTCCGTGGAGCTGAGTCTGTGACCACACTGCCATCTGTCCGGTTGATTCTGCTTTTTTGCGCAGGGGGCTTTCTTCGCTTAATTGTGTTATTTAAAGATAAATTATCTATCGCTAATGTTGTAAATAAAATATTGACAACATTACTGAAAATGTTCAAGTTCACGATCGGACCATGGACTTTAGTAATTAAAAATCCCGTCAAAAAGGCCCAACTCACAGCTCATCGATGTTCAACGACTCATCTTCGTCATGCACATCACTAAACACCATATGGCTGAGGTCAACACTTTGCTGTGTTTCAACGGGCAAACTGTTAGTGAATAAAATATTTATAATATTTTATATTTACACGCACCGTCGATCAAGAAGACGGGTCCGGTCAGCATCTGTCTGATCAGCTGCCAACAGTCCTACCAGACCGTCCTCCTCTCCCTCCTCCTCCTTCACTTCCCTTCCAACGCCGACGTCCATAAAAGAGTGCCCCCGGCGCAGCAATGCGCCAATTGTGCGACGTTTCTTTGCCTCGGGCGACGTCGTCGTTTTTTGGTCCGCAGGCACCGAGACGGCGCCTTGGCATTTTGCAAAAGTGGCAAACAATGAAGCACGAAGCTTGGCGAATACCTAAAACAACGAACACCAAACTCAAATAAAAGCGGAACGAACGCCATAAAGCAAAAATATTTTCGCTTTGAAAAGACCGACCCCGCCCGCACATCCCCCCACCCCCTTCACCTCCTTTTCGTGGTGCAAAAACACCGTCCGTTTGTCCGGACTGATGTTCACGTCCAACGTGTGGGCAGGCACATCGACAAACAGCACCAAACAACAGAATCTGCCACGGTTGAACTGCGCGTACACTTCGTTGGCGATGCGACAAAGCTGATCAGAAATAAATAATTTTAAAATAAATCTAGAAAAATAAATAGTGAACGCGCACTTTGGAGAAGTCCACATGGCGTTGGTTGACAAAAACGAACTGTCGGTCCGCGCTGCATCTCCCATGGCCGGACTGACAACTGCTAACGTAGCCTGATACCCTTTTAAATATGATTAATTCTTTTACAAAGATTTTTAATCATTAAAATTTATTTTTTCCCTCAAATTCACCTAATTTGCGCAAAAATTTTCTCCCGCTCTGTCGTCATCGCTGTCGGCACTCCATAAAGTCGAAGACACTCCTCGCCGGGCACGTCCACTGTCTCCTCCAAACTCAGCAGCCCGTTATTATTGCTTTTGCCATCGCCAAAAAGACTGTCCAACACTTGAGGCAAACGCGTGGTTGGGCCTCCGGGCGTTGACAAAACGGACAAACGCTTTCTGAGAGTCAAAACTTGGCCTTTTATTTTTCATGATTTCCAAAATAAATTAGCCATAATGGCACAAAAAAAAAAGAAGAAGAAACTTTGTTATTTTCAAAATTATAACTTACAGTTGTTTTTAAAGGACCCCTAAGGTTGAACACAAAATGCCCCCCCCCCATTTCCCACCCTCCGTTAACGCTGTTGGAACAGCTGAAACGGCAGCCGGGACTTGCCAATGCAAACGCCTGCACATTGTCGACCAGACGCAAAAACTCGCGCCGCGCCTGTCGCTGAAACTCCATGCGACGCACGGGCAAAGTCTTGAAGAGCTGTGCAACACGAACAGTCGTGCCCTGCTGAAATTCGGCGAAAGATAAAGTAAATAAAACGAGTGGAACGTGGCCAAATCATCTGGGGGGAAGGGGTAATTAAACGTAAATATTTTGATTAAACTTTCTCAAAATACGAATTAAAGAAATTTCATACACTTACGGATCTGGAGCATTGTTCTTTGGCCTGTTCTTCCCCATTTCGACCAAATGTGAGTCGAGTGGCACATCGCGAGGCTCGCATCGCGCGTTGTTATTTGCACATCGCTGACAAAATTTAGTATTTAAAATGAATTTAAGAATTTGTAATTCACAAAAAGTGAATATTGTTATAAAGAATTGAATTAATTCCCCATTTTCGGGCTCATTCAGCGCATATACGCGATGCCGATAGGGCTAAATTGTCCAAAATTGACAGAAAAAAATGCCACCCAAGTGCAGCCAGTGCATTTAGCGCTTCGCCGCGAAATCCGAAGGTGGTGAGCGAGCGAAAGTCGTCCAATTCTGACAGTTTCGACGTACAGTGGGCCTTGCCTAAACTCGAATACAATAAAAGTCGGCATTGATACTGTATGACGGTTTTGGTAAGCTTTGGACTAAGCATTATAGTTTTATGCAAGTGAAACGCACTCACAAAGTCGTTCAAAGTTTGGTGGACTGATGCCGGTTCCGTTATCAATCACTTCCAGACATTCCAAACCGTTTTCAGTCACTCGAATCTCTGTCAAACGAACAATTATAATTGGGAAATTTACGACAGAGTGACATCACAGTTCGTATAGAGCCTGATCCCACCAATGTTTGTTGCGCCGGCATCCATGGCATTGTCAATGAGTTCTCGGCATGCGCCAGCCAAGGAGATGATCACTTGGCCTGTGCAAATTCGACGGCTCTGCTGCTCACCAAGAGGACGGATGGCACCGCTATCGGCGGCAGCGATTGTGGCATTATTTAGAGGGGCAGGGGCATTTTCCATTTTAGCAAGTCGATATGATCGGGGTCACTGGAGACTTCACCATTCGAGCGAAATTTTCATTTTGTCTTTCAAGGGTAATAAGCCGAGATTTTTGGGAAAAACCGGGACAGTGAAAGCCGGGATCGGAAAAATCGAGGCAGGCATTGGGGAAATTTTTTTGTGTAATGGTCAATGTAATTGGGTGAAATCGATAAAGAACTTTCATAATAAAAATTTATGGATTTGCAACCAAAAAACTAATCGAGGTTATTGTTCTAATGGCTTTTTATTACACAATGATTAAAACGGGTAGCAGTGTAAATGAAGGAGAATTTAAGCTTATACACAAACAAATGCCAAAGAACAAACGATCAATAACCTTTTTTTATCCGATTTAGTTTTAATATTTGGTGTTCAAATTCGGACGAGTCTCTTTCATTTCTCCCTTTTTATACATTCAGTCCTCACACCAGGCATTCTCGCGACGAATCTGCTCCTCCTCCTCGGGACTGAAGTCGTTTTTGATGTTGAATGTGCGACGAATCTCCTCCGGCGATTTACCCTTGATCATATTGGCTACAGTTTTGCATGCAACGTCAAGCAAAACGCGTACAGTCCAAGTAATTGGCTGCCTAAAAACGTTGGAATTGGTCTAAATGAGAAAAATAAAATAAAAAACAGACCAAAATCAGTTCAAAAAGAGTTCCTTGGTCGACCTTCAAAAACTCCACATCCCAACTCGGAATATCGTCAGTTCGACGTTCCTTACTCTCCGCATCATCCCCAACCGGAGCATCTTAAGAGAATTTATTTAAATGTTTATTAAAAAAACAAAAAGTCCGATAGTCACAAACCATCCTTGTGATGTTGGCACCAGGCTATCACTTTGCGCAGAATTGCTCCATTGACATTTGCAAGTGGAATCGGGTCCGAGAACATTTTGTCGCCGGCTTCGGCTTGGTCCATGCCAAGATCTTAATCGTAAATTTATTGAAAACGTTTTTAATTAGTACTACTAGCTGAACTGTAATTTTAAAAGTATTGTATTTTCAGTGAGAGGGAAGTCTTTAGAATTAAAAACAATCTTTTATCATTCATTCAAATAAGACCTTGAAACATTGTGTTCAAAGTGGTGGAAAGACGGATCACGCCGCGGTCGACCTCGAACACTTCATCGTCATTCGACTTCAAAAAAAATTTCGTCGTTGCCATTTCTGTGGAGTTGCACGGTACTTTATAATCTAAATTAGCAAAATTAGAACGCTAACAAAAGTTAGTGTGTAAAAATGAGAGCTAATTGTTGTTAATGATGGAAATTTTCAAAACTTTACTTCTAATTTTTCGAGAGGAATAAGTAGTGATAGCTCTCGCTTGCAAATCTATCTACAGTTTTAGAGTTCTTGAATTGTGAAGCTCTTGGGTTGTTCAAAATTTCACTCTCGAAGAAAAACAAACTACGGAAAGTTCGTTTGGCAGAGACAGAGTTGGAGAAAAAAATAATGACTAACGACTGCCGTGTCAAAGCAAAAATTGATGAGTGAGTGAAAAAGTATAAGAAAGTTAAAAATTTTTACCACTAATCTAACGAAGTGCGCGTATTTTGATAAAATGGCCACTTTGTATTGAAAATTTGAATTAGAATCGGCGGAAACGGGATTCCCGCGGGCAAAGTACGGGCTTCCCAGACCCGTCTTTTTTGCCGGGTGGGATTTTTTACAGGAACGGGAAAAAGACGGAATTCCCGTCCCATTGAATTTTAAATTCCCGTTCCCGTTGAATTTAAATTCCCGTTCCAGGAAATTTTAATTTAGTCTTTTCCCGTTCCCGGTAATTTTATTTGCCTTTTTCCCGGTCCCGTAAATAATTCCTTGGCGAAGTGTTTCACAATTTGGGATCATTTTTCATCACAAAAATCCTTAAAATTTCAAATATCGGCACCGCCGAAGCTCCCAAAAATATGCTCTATTCTGTTGGTTTTTGATTTTTTGCATCAATTAAGAGTGTGCGCAAATTTAATAATATGTCAAGCTTCATTTTAGTTAGAATGCCGCCTCTAAATCCTTTATTATGCACGCAAAAAGGACTTTTCTTGGCAGCAACAACAAATATTTGCCATAAATTTGGTGTGATGACCTCATCAATTTCTGGTAATCTTGAATTTGTTTAGGTTTCAAGGATCTGATAAAAAAACATCGGTTTAATTTTTCTCTGTGTCGTCTACTCGCGCCGCCGATTAGCAAAATTTTCTGCCTACGCCTTTGTGTATATACACATATACGTTTTCATATTAGCTCTAATTTTTTTAAACAGAGTTTTTGAACTCAATTCGAACAAAATATCCATTCATTTAAATCGTTTTCAGCATCAAAAGGCTCTCGATTCGCCTGTCTTTTCTCCACCGCAAGCGATGAAGTTCCTACCGCGCCATCGACACGTCTCAATGCGGATGAACTGGCAGAGTTTGTCAAGCAAATTCCTATTGAAAAGCGCTCATTGACACGGGGAATGAGTGTCAACAAATTCGAAAAGGTTTCAACTTTTCATTTTAAATTGATCAAACGGTCGTACCATTCAATATTTTTAGGATTTCATCATTTACCCCGAATACGAGAACAGTGTGGAGCAGCAACGGATTAAGAAAATTGTGCAGAATCTGGAGGGGGACCTTACAATTGCATGTAAGTGCGAGGACCAAACCAATTGTCATTTTCAGTGTGTGGGCAGGCAAGAAACTGCATCCAAATGTCTCTTTACAAGGACAAAACTGATATACCGTATTTCCTAAAAAAATAGACCCCTTTAAATTAGTAGGCCCCTCTTAAATAATAGACTCCTTTGGAGACGGGGTTGAAAAATAATAGACCCCGGGTCTATTATTTTAGTAAATACGGTAACACATTATTTTTTAAACGTTTTGTTTTGGGCATAAATAATGCGCGAAATTCCCTCAAAATGTGCAGATGATCAGTTAAAGACCGACACTGCGACAAGCGACGGCACAAAAACCGGGCACTTTGCCAGCCAAAGTGCAGGCCATTCTGGCAAAACACAAAGTATCTGCAGCCGCAGTGCCCGCAGAGTTTGGTGGATTGGTCCGTTCTTTTTTAAGGATCGAAATTTCTATACTTAACAATGCTTTTCAACTTCTTTTTTTTTTGTAGAATTTCTGTCAGAAGGATTTGGTGCAACTCAGCGAATGTTTGGGCAATCGGGATTTGAATTTGCTCAGCACATTTGGCACAATGTCGTTGGCAGTTTCACTTATCGTCCAATTCGGCACGACGGCCCAAAAGGAGCATTATTTGCCGGGCATTGCATCGGGAAAATGGCGTCCGGCCGTGTGCATTCAGGACGAGACGTATGGAGAGAGTAAATGGGATTAATTACAATTAAATAAAGGGTATGAATCGGATCAAATTCAAATGGTCTGCCCTTTTGGAGTAAATTTTCTTAACAAAATTTAGGCAGATTGTTTTTTTTGTTTTGCATTTTCTGCTCGATTTCTTTTGTTTGTCTCTCATACATTAAAATAATTTCCAATTTGAATCTTCTTTCAAAAATTGCTCATTGTTCGTTTCTCTGTTTAGTTCTGGTCCCCAACCGATTGAGCACGTATTTTCCGCAAAAGGGCAACAGCAATTTTTAAGCGTGGTGCGGTTTACATTTAGAGCTCGGACCGAATGAAAGGATATTTTTTTACACTAAAATATTTTAGATTAAAAAAAATGTTGAGAATGCGCTGGACGCGAACTTGTTCATTGTCTTCGGAAATCGCAGAATTGGAGAATTGGTAAAACAAAATTCCGTTCTTATTTATTGCAAATTTTGTTGCGAGTCAGTCAAATATGTGTTTTTTTGTACATTATTATCCATAAAACTTAGCCCAAATTTCAGTTTCATTTACATATTTTTGAGTTCATTTTCAAAAATTTCGATTACTTATTTATACAGATAATTCCGGCCTGTTATCTCATCGAGCGCGACTGGGTGAAGGAGGATGAGGTCATTTCGAGCATCAAAATACGGGACCAGCTGAAGACCGGCGGTCTCCAGCGTTGCAATTGTATTAATATCATTTTTTCAACATTTTTTTTTCACACAAATTTTCAGTTTCAACGGTTGTGTTTGAGAATGTGCCGTTGCGCGATTATATGCTCTTGGGCTCCACCGATAATGCTGGATATTCGGCGGATGAGCTGTCAATTGAAGGCAAAATCGCTTATGGCGCTGGAGTGGTCGGCCATCTGAAGAAAATGATCGGCAAGTTTTTCTTGAAGAAAGAAAACAACAATAACATTTAATTAATTTTAAATGCCCAAATTGGATGGATCATATTTTACAGGAGAATTGTGCCATTTTGCGAATCAAGAAATCAAAGGGAATTTGCGGTTGGCCGATTCGCATCCAATTCAACGCTTCGTTGACGGAACTTGGCATCATCACTTATGTGCTCGAATCCGTCGTTTATTACATTGGTGGAACAAATTTTGTTTAATTCAATGTTCAAAAATTCAAAACAATTGAAATTCTTCTCTAAATTTTATTTTTTACAAAACACACATTTAGCCTGGTCTCGTTGACGAGGAGCTGTTCCTTTTGCAGGACATTGAAAATGCAATCGTACAAGTCAGTTGTTTGTTGTGCTTTTGTTTTTGTATTACGGTTTTGGGATTGGAAAGTTGACAAATAATAGGACAACCTGACTTTTCAAACATATCTTAAGGTTTTTACAAAAAAAGGACAGAGTGCTGCTATTTTTCAACTTTCGGTGCCAAACCGGAGAAAGTGCCCTTTTAGAAACGGATTTTCCTTTCTTTGCTAGAGGCTATGCAACCGCGCCCTGCGGCAATCCATCTCAACAATTGCTGAAGTGTCCGGCTTTGCGGGCATAAACACCGAGTTGGGCTATGAGCAGGCAATGCGGGATGCCATTGCGATGTTGTCACTTTCGGCACGTTATATTTATTTAATTCTTTAGATATTTACCAATATAAGTATAGCACTCCAATAGATTGGGCATGAATTAGCGCTTTCTGTTTGTAGGAACCGGAGTTGCACTTGATCAGGCGCATCTCCATTCCATCCATCGAGACGTACGTAAACAAATTCGGCGGCATGGCCAAATTCCGGGATGCTTTTGCCTCACAGAAGCTGTTCAAGATCAAATACGGCAAAATCAACGAGCAGGAGTTCTTGAATCCTAAATTGATTCATTTCATTGCCGAACACATCCACCCGAGCTTGGAGGTGCGTTTGGCGATCTGATTTCATTCTTTTATTCGAAATTTTGTTTTTTGCAGCCATGCGCTCATAGTCTCGAGTTCTCCATGACCAGATTGGGTAGGTGGGAAATTAAACGATGCTTTATATTTATTCTTGTTTGAAATGTTTCAGGCCAACTTTTTGACAAAGTTGCCACTCATCAGGGCGCTCTTGTGAACACGAACTACGTCACGTTGGGAAAGTTTGTGTTTAATAATACTTTAATTTTTTAAATCATTTTTCTACAATTCAGCATTTGTATTGTGATGGAAAATTTGTTGGCAATGGCTGCCACAATCGCCAGGTCCAGTCGGTCCTATGCAATCGGGCTTCGTGGTGCTGATAATGAGGTCGAAATTATTTTAAAAAAATAGTTTAAAAATGAAATTTTTAGGTGGACTGGACAACAACGTTTTGCTCGAAAGCGGCGGAGGATTCAAAAAACATTATTTTGGACACTCTTAGCGGTTACTTTTGTTTCCTTTTAATTAAAAATATTTTGTTTTTTAAATTTAAAATTCTTTCAGACGAATCTTTTGTTCGAATGAATCCCCGCCTTACCGATGTTGGCGAGTGGATGTTGCAGTACAACGGATATTTTCCCGAAAGTCCACTTGAGAAGAATTGGTAGGAACTGAAAAAACACTGAATGCCGTCTTCTTCATTTTGAATATTAAATAGTTTTTTTGTTTGTTTGTTTTGTGCTTTTTGAGTTTAAAATGCACATGAGAATAAAATTGGAGAAAACAAAATGGTTTCTTTGAGTTTGAAACATTTGGCCAAACGTTGGGTTTTATGCCAAAATCTCGGCCAGCAGGGCATGCCTTTTGTTGTGGCCCCCGGCGTTTGTTCTTCACAAAGAGCCTACAAAATAACCAACAACACCGCCGCAAGGCAATTTATTTGTTGTTGTCCCTCCGGCGTTTTGTGTTCTTTGCCGAGTCATAAAACCCCGCCCGCCCAGAGGCTGGCTTTCAAACAAACCCATCATCCATCAAACCCGCCGTGGCCAACTGTCCATGCCCCGTCCGTCCCTTTTCAATTGGGTGGAACAGAAGCCTGAGATGCACAGCAAATTCCGTTCGCATTTTCGGGTCGGTCGCCGAACACTCCGGCGGCAGCTGTCGTCTAACTGCTTGATCTTCTTCACCTCCCCCTCTCTCTCTCTCGTCATGCCACGATTTGAACGCTTTTCCGGAGCCAAAATTAATTAGCAACACACCGACATCACTCAAATCCCCCCCCCCCCCCTCCACCCATCCAATTGCATCGTTCCCGAAAAAAGTGAAAATGATCGATTTCTTTTTTTAAATTTTTAGTGTAACGATTTACCTAACAAATGAGGCGATGTCGGGGGTTTGCTCTGCAAAAAATTCGGGAAATTGTTTTCTTTTAAATGCTTTAATTTTGTTACCGACGATAATTGATCGTTTAATTTGGTTAAACGTTTTAAATAGAAAATGCATTTGCGTAACTCAAAAAGCCCATCATAAAATGCCGGAGGTTACACTGACGGGCACAGTCCGAAGCCGCAGCGGCAGTCGCGGCAGCGACGCGCAACGGAATGCCACGAAAGCGGCTACGGCAACCGCCGGACTCTGTGGGGGAGCCGGACCGCGTGACCATTAGCAGCAACACGGAGGAACAAAATGTACGCAAATTTATAAAAAAATTTAAATAATTAAAGTCGTAAATTTAAAATATGGAATTATTTTCATTCGAGTTAGGTCGAGAAGTAATTTGCTGGTCATTGATCAGACCTTCGTTGTCCAATTTTAAACTCTTTTTGAAAACCCTTGAAGGGAGGGAACGTGCCGAAAAAGAAATCGTTGTCACGGCCTCACCCGGCACAGCTGAAGAAGGCCGTTCTGTTGTCACTTGCCAACGGCACGGACGACGGGAAGCCGAAGTCGGCACATCGAAACTCCATGCTTCGTCGCTTCTCCCGTGCCGCTTCCTTCAAAAAAGCCCGTGGGTTCGGCATTTCACTGGTGGAGAAGACCCAAATTGACGACAAAATATTATTAACAAAACCTCTGAAAAGCAACGGAATTTTGAGCATTTAGTCTAAGCAATTCGTCTTTTTATGTTGGGGATAATTCGGATTTTTACCCCCAGGGGAACATCTGCCGGTGAACATTGACCTGAAGGGCATTATGCATCGCTTTGAGGTAAAATAAACATATTTTTTGTCCAATTGCGGTTACCGCTTTAGCGTCACTCCACCATCCACGGCATTTGCCATGCCGCGCTGGCACCCAACAAACGGTGGCGGCACTTTTGGCTGAGTGTATTCGTCTTGTGCCTGATCATTCTGATCATTCAGGTGAGTGTTTGAACGAAAACATTAATTAGGAAATATTATTAATAAAGGCATTTTATTTATTTTTCTTTATTAATTTTAATAATTTTATTTTTAAATTGATTTGCTTACTCAAAAGGTGATCTACACGGCGATCAAATTTCTGAAATATCCAAAGACGGTGGATTTGGATGTAAGAATGAATTCTCTTTCAAATAAGTTCAAAACAAACTAACGATGCTTAACAAAATCTTTTCAATTTGAACTCAATTCGAAATAACATTTTTGGCAATGATTCTTCGAAATGCCAATTTTCTTTTAGCTTAAATTCGAAAACGCCCCTTTCCCATCGGTGACCATTTGCAATTTGAACCCCTACAAAGCGTCTGCCATTCGTAATGATCAAGCTGCAAAAGCTACAGTAAATTTTATACCAATTAATTGCAAAAATAATAAATAACAAAAATAGTTAAAAGTAAAGCAATAAAAAATAAAAAAACGGCTAAAAATATTAAGAGTTTGAAATTGCTTCAGGATTTTTGTATAATTTAATTATTGCCCGAGGGCTTTTTAGATGGAAGCTTTGGAAAATGTACTGCAGGAGACCGGCCGTAGTGAAGGAGTTGCTGCAGCGATTAGCACCGACAAAGGTCCTATTTATTTTGAAGGAATGCTATTCAAATATCCTCCGGCGTTTTGCCATTAAAATTATTGGTTTTATTTGTTTTAGTGAAGAAGGCACGTCGAGAATTGAATGGGCATCAGTTGCGCGAACGTCAAAAGGAAGAGGAAGCGTTCAAGCAGCAGCCGAACGTGGCACAGAACGGCGGAGCACGAACAGCTGGCGGCACTTCGACGGCGGCCACGGATTGGCGCGAGATGGCGTTGGCCATCCATCGACGATATTTGCAGGTGGGGGGACGTCTTCAAGATGACGGGGGGGGGAGGGGTTGACCTGCTCGATTCTCTGGTCTCGAGTACATCGTCGCAAGATGACCCCAAAGAATGTAATATAATAATAACGTGCAACCAAAGGTGTACGCCACGTGTTATTGTGAGGTCAGCCGCCTTTCGTCCGTGCGGAAGCGGGGCAGCTGCTACGCCGCCTACAAAGTGCGTGCAATTAATTGGTGGGGTCCAGCAACTGCTCGAGCTTCTCGAGTTTCCGGGTGTTGGGGTCGTCGTATTTGGCTTATTCCCGGCCGCCTCAATTCATAATGACCGACCGAGCCAAAATTGTCTGACAATGATCAAAATGAGAAATTGTGACCGATCAGAATCGCGTCACAGTGCGCTTTCGGGAGAACAGCACTGATGGGCACGGGCACTACTTCTACCCGACCAAATGCCTTTGTCAGCTGGACTGGATGGCCAAGGCGATTTGGCCTTGTTTTCCGTGTGAGTAAATCGAGTAACCCCAAAACGATCAATTAAACGAGAAAATGCCATTCTTGTCTTCCAAATTAGCCTCAGGCAAAAATCAAATAAATTGCCAACGGCAAAAACTGATTAAAACTTTGCAAAGCGCAGACAACACTTGGAAGGAGCACATTTGTGTGGAGTGCGTGGATGACCATGGGTTTGTTGCCTTCATGCAGACCTTCTGTTTGCATCGAGCCGACTCCTTTCCTCCGTCCCTTTGCTTCAAGGCACTGCCCGATGCGCTTCTTCAACTACCGTACCGCAAAGCACTGAGGGAGGCGACGTGCACGGCAGGCCTCGGTCATCTCCGTCGACGCCGGCACATCGACTGCATGCCATTGAAACGCTGGACGAGAACATGGACATCTGTGTGTGCCATCGGGAGTACAACCATTGTGTGGCAAACAATCTGGACGGTGATATTCCCGAGATAATGCCCGGGTGAGTGCAAGCAACTATTGGCACTAAAAGCAACACATTTTGAACGCTTTTTACCTTTTAGTGACGATCTGAACCTGCTGAACATCACTCACCTAACTGAGGCCATTAACAGTTCTTCTCAGATTTTACTCAAATTTTGAATAGCTTTATCCAAAATAGTGATGAAGCTAATTTAATTTTAAAAATGAATCCAAAACTATAATAAATAAAAATTATCTTTCAGGGGGTTCGGCGCCGTGGCGAAGTGTCCCAAGCGGTCAGGATGGCACTGAACGCGTATGAAAATGATACACGAGACACACAGCAGGAGACCATCAAGAAGGCCATGGGATTTGAGGCGAGTTTCATTTTCGTCATGGACTTTTTATCCCCCATATTTGGGCATCTGAAGTGGAAAGAAAGTACGGCACACAATCAATTTATAAAAATTCAATTTATTTAGCTATTTTAGGAATTGCACGACGAAATTGCAATTAAAGGGCAGGCCCGCGAAAATTTGATCTTTGCGGTGGAGGAAAAGCCGTTGGACGAGCGGGTCCGACTCTCGCAGGCCAAGGACGAGCTGATCTTGAAGTGCTCCTTCAACCAGCACGATTGCGACATCGAAAAGTGAGAACAGAGCAATAAAATGATAATAATTGCAAATTTTGCCCCAGGGACTTCAAGCTGTTCCACGACCCCACCTACGGCAATTGTTACACTTTCAATTGGGACCGAAATGCCCAAGTGACGGCACACCGGGCGGGCGCCAATTACGGCATTTTGAGCATTTCAATTTTGGTTTTGAATTTGTTTAAGGCCTTCGCGTGTTGGTGTACGCCAATGTGTCCGAGTACCTGCCCATCACAGAGGCGGTCGGCTTTCGTATCACCGTACACGACAAGTGGGCAATCTTACAAATTAGATATTCGGGGGTTGGGCTTCGGGGGGGGGGGAATTTTTGGATTTGAATTTTCGGTGCATTTTAAACTCGTACTAATAGAATTAAAAAAAATTCTGAATTTACTGCAAAAATTAAAAGCTTGGTTTTGCAGAACAATTTTTTCTTTGACAAAACTGATTTAGGTGGACGGTGCCGTTTGTGGACGCGTTCGGCTACAACGCACCAACCGGAACGCTGTCCGCTTTTGGGGTCCGCATGGTAAGCAAACATTGGATAGATTACACTTTAAATATTTACAGTAAAGTTAATTAAAAAATAATTTAAAAAAATTTATTATACATGAATTAAATAAATTGGAGAATAAAAGTAAAAGCAAATCTTTTTCTTCCAATTGCACAGAAAAAGTTTTTTCGCCTCGAGCATCCCTACGGGCACTGCCGCGAAGGTGGAGAACGGGCGGAGTGGTACATCTACAACAAGAAAGAAGTACTGGACGAACAATCGTGAAAATGCCCATTCCGAGAAAACTAAAAAACCGAATCCAAACAGTTCAGGGCAGGGCTTTTTAGTCTTTTTCGGGCCGGGTCGTTCTGCTGGGCTCGGTTCGGTTGCCATGGAAGTTAATGGTTTTATTTTAGAATTACAATTATTCTATCGAGGGCTGCCACAGAAGCTGCACGCAGCGAGAAGTCCAATTCATTTCGAATTTTAATCAAATAATGCATTTAAAATCATTATTAACATTTATTTCTTTAATCCCCCGAATTTTGTTGCCCCCCAAGGTTGTGCGCGTTTGCGGCTGCGCGGATCCGATGTTTCCGGTGCCGCAGGGCGCCGTCCAATGCCGGATGAGCGACCCGGTGGCGCGCAACTGTCTGAAGAACACGACCCGCCAGCTGAGCCAACTGATCGCCGACGGGGCGCTGGAGGGGTGCCAATGCCCGTTGCCTTGCTAGTGCGAACATTAGTGGACAATTTTTTGATTTTAAAAGCATAAATTAAGGCCCAGAAGCCTTAGAAATTTTGATTTTTGCTTTCAGTGAGACGGGCTATGAGGTGACTTACTCGGCCGCGAATTGGCCGTCGGGCACCACCAAACTGATGGAATGCGACGGCAATGACTGCGCTGTGCATGGAGAAGTACCGCATCAACGCGGCGATGATCCAGGCCGGTGGGGGGGGGGGGGCTTAAAGTTGGGATTTGCTTTGATCCCCCGAAATGAAAGGCTCGGAATATGGGAATTTAAGTTTTTATTGAGCGTTTTACCTAAAAGTCATTAAATCTTTTTTCTGAAAGTTTAGGTGTTCTATGAGGAGCTAAACTACCAGACTCTGACCGAAAGTCCGGCATATAGCGTAAGTGATTATGGCGAGGGCTAAAGCATTTATATGTGCTAAATCGCGAAATAATTGTTTTTTTAAAACGCCAAAATATGACAAAAAATGGCTATAAGCCGCGATTTCTTTAACTATCTTCAACCGTATAGTTGACGAGTTTGATCGCGGATCCTCGGAGGTCTCAGCGGCCTTTGGATCGGCATATCCGTGGTTAGCATTCTGGAGGTGGTCCAGCTGATCTGGTTCTGCATGGAGTACATCCACAAGAAGAAGTCTGTGGAATATCATCAATTTACACTTTAAAAGCTTTTTGTCATTTTATAAAAATTTTTAAGGACGCCCGAACTTTTGGCGATGGTGCGCAGTGCCCGTCAGCGGACGTCCGCAGGCCATGCCGCCGACGAATCGCCGCCCAGCACTCCGTCAATCGGTGCCAGGACGGAATCCGTCGGCGCCTACTCCCTCAAATCGTTGCGCTCCGTTCACAGCGATTTGCGGCAGGGCATTCGCATTGCGCAGGCGAGAAAAGGAGAGGGAAGGGGGGGGGGGTGGCATTAATTCTGGGGGGGGGGGTGGCATTAATTCTGGGGGGGGGGGTGGCATTAATTCTGGGGGGGGGGGGGGGTGGCATTAATTCTGGGGGGGGGGTGGCATTAATTCTGGGGGGGGGGGGCATTAATTCTGGGGGGGGGGTGGCATTAATTCTGGGGGGGGGGTGGCATTAATTCTGTAAAATGCCAATTTATGAAAGTTTAAAAATGAAGGAGCGTCGGCCATCGCACAGCACCGGCTCCTCCACTCCGTACTTGGCGCCGGGGGTGGAATTGCCCTGCACGTGTTTGTACGGTGCGCGAGGCCAAATTGTCTTTATGAAGCCGCTCTGTCCCTTCCACTGGGTAAAAGGCTTTCGCAAAAGAATAGTCAGACCCAAATTATTTCGAATCAAAACCATTTGATGTTCAGCTACATGGTGCGGCGCATTATGCGGCCACACTCTGACGATGACGACGAGGAGGAGGAGGGGGACTTTGACGAGGAGTTGGCGGAGGAGGAGGAGCCGGAACTGGACGATGCCGGCGATGCGGACGGCACGCTCAACGTGGAAGAGAAGGATGCGTTAGAGCGCGAGACGGACCAGGAACACCAGATGATGACGCAACGGGCGGACGCGTCACCGAAAATGCCACGACAGTCCATTCCTTCCGGTGCCGTTCGGCGCACGTCAACGCGCCGCGGGACCGCAAAGTCGCGGCCGTCGTCGAGTTCATCGACGGAAGGCCCGTCGGAAGTCGACGGAAAATGAACGGATGCCCAAGCGAAAATGTTGTGCTCTCTGACCTGCTGAATTTGTGCATTCTCTCTCCTCCTGATGCTCTGGCTATTATCTGTATGTATATTATTAAATATTCCTTTTGGGTTACGGTATCCGGTTGGGGAAGCTTATCGATTCCTACAGTACAGCCCGCCCGGACCGATTTGAACAACCTCAACAAAATTATGGCCCTGGAAAAGTGCCTGATTTTTTTTGCATTGTAACTTTATAAACTCATTGAACCGTTTCGAGTTTTGACCCTGTTGAAACAGTATTTAGAGCGTTTCAAGCAGAGATGGCGTCATATTTGGGCTTCTTTATTCCGCAAATCGTCGGAACATTTTGTTGAAAAAAAAATAATCGAAAATGTTATTATTCAAATTCCACCGTTTTTATGAAAATATATGTAAGTGTAGAGGAGGGGGGAGGTTGGGACGCTGTGTGCCGGGAAAGGCGAACCACCGCTTTGAATTTTCTTTCACAACGATTCCATTCCTTTGTGCTGTAAAATGCCAATGATTAAGTCTAAATTGAACATTGACATTTGGATCGACTGGCAAAGACAGCGGTGACAAAATGGCATTTCAATCACCGGAATTATATAATTTAGAAGAATTTCTGTTCATAAATTTTTTTTTCTTTTGAAAAGAAACAGGTTCTGGTGACTTGGGCAACACGACTACCTAACTGGACTGTCTGGGAATGAGGTAGAGGGCAAAAAGTAAACTTTCAAAAAAAATGTTCAAAAATATTCCACAAAATGTTTCCTCTGTCACAACATTTGTCGACGCCTTCGCCGTCCCCGAGTGGCCTTTTCGGCTGCAGATTTTATCGCCCCCGGCGATTTGTTGCCGTCGGCGACCTTCACGGATGAAAGGGCCGCCACAGACCGCCAGCGACCGGCCCCTGCGGCGACAAATTTGTGGCAGTACTTTCGCCGTCGGCGATTTCGGCATCAAAATTGAAGCCTTAAAAATTAATCGGAATTTGGCATTTTTGGTAACGGCATAAAATAAAAAGCGTTAAAAGTTTGATAAACGAATAATGTTTTTAAAAAAAAGAAACTATTTATTTACCTTCTTTGACTTTTGATGGCACTTCTTCGTCCCCCGCCGTCCCTCGATAAGTTTTGTCGCAATTGTTGTCTTCGCATTTTGATCGCTTGCGCGAAGGCTCTTCGTCACCTGCAGTCGATGTACTGCTTGCGCAGTTTGAGTCGGAAGGCTGCTGCTTATCGGTGGACGTTCCGTTTGAGCTTTAAAATCAAATAA
This sequence comes from Globodera pallida, assembly GCA_020449905.1. NCBI lineage: Eukaryota > Metazoa > Nematoda > Chromadorea > Rhabditida > Heteroderidae > Globodera > Globodera pallida. The sequence continues at coordinate 4,159,361 of JAIXHY010000004.1, read as the reverse complement.
TTAAAGTAGAGAAAGCTTTAACAAATGTTTTTAATGGGAGTGTGTTCGAGAGTTTCGAGAGTCAATTTTGGGATGCCATAAAAATGCCCGGTCTCAAGTTTAAGCCTCAAGTTTCCCATATTTACCCATCGCCGACATTCACCGCTTCCGCAATGCCTTTTGTGCATGTCGTTCCGCTCCGATTGTCCATTTTTGCTGCTGCTGTTGCCGTGCAACATGCGGCGTTCATTGCCGCGGCAAGCAGTGATGCCGCAGGGGATGCCGACGCCGTCGTTATTGTCGTGCCGGTGCCGCCCATCGACGGCGCAAACATTGCAGCCGCAGCAGCTGCAGCGGCTGCAAACAGTCCCCCGTTGGCGGAAGCGCATGCCGCAGACGGAAAAACGCCCGGGGGCAGGTTGCCCAGTCGCGAAGCATTGTTATTGACCTTAAAAGCTTTTTTCTCGCTTTTAAAAATACTCAGAAGGGCCCCGCAGCTCAAGGGAATGGATTGGATGGCGTGCGCGGACATTGTTTTGCGCTAATGCAAATTATTTTATTAAAAATAAAGAAAAAACAAAAAATGGATTTATTCCAAAAAATATAAGCGCCCCTTTTGGAGGAGGGTTGAAAAATAAATGGCCCAGCCGAACATCATTTGAGCTCGCCATTTTCATATCGGGCAAGTTGGGCGGCGGAGTCCGGAACGCGGATGGCGTCGAGGCGTGCGGTGGTGGGCTGGTGACGTTGTTGCCTTGCGGCGTTGAAGTTGCCAATGGCATTATGCCAGATGCAAATTTTGCTGCCAAAAAACTGGTGCCGTTCGACTGTCGAAAGCCTGCAAAAAAACAGAATTGCCATGGGCACAAGCGATCTGTCGCAACCCGTTCATTCATTCATCTGACTGATCAAAGCACTTTCAGGCAATTTTAAACGGTCTTATCCGGCGTTATCCGCTACAGCTTCTAACGTACCCCCGTGGTTGTTGTTGTTGCTGTTGCCGTTTAGCAATGCTAACGAAGAAAGTGCCGCCGAATGAGGGCAACATGAACGGCAGCGATGGCATGGCGCAAAGTGGCGGGAACTGAGGCGGCGCTGCCACGGCATTGTTCTGCTGCATTGGACATCCGCAACAGCGCGTGGCGGGGCGTCATCAAAAAATTGGGCACAAAATGCGCGGGCCTTTCGATGACGTGCCGTTGCTTGCGGGGCCTTCTTGAACTGGGCGACCATTCCGTCCAGCTCCAAGGACGAGCGCAATTTTCGTGGAACATATTGAACTGTCAAGATTAATAAATAATTTTAAAAACAAATTTCTCGAATTAGTTGAACCCCAAAATATTGTGAAATTAAATTGTGCCCACCGTTCGTCTGGTATTTGGAGGCATTGCGCGAATCTCTGGGCCCGTCCACAGTCACTTTGACCGCATTCGGCACAACGACGACCTTAAAAAATGCCGTAATTTTGCCAAAAAGTCTCCCATTTTTATTTGCCTGTGCCAACGGATGCGCGTGCACGGTTAGCGTCAAGTTGAAGTTTTTGCCGCGTCCGCTTTTGCCAACAAAGCGCAGGTCGCTGAAACGCGCCATCTGACCGCACATTTCCGCCTGTCCGTTCTTCACCTCGGCCAGCCAATTCTCGTCAGTTGCCAGCGCTTACGGTCACGCGAGTGCCGTCGGGGACGCTAAACAAGTGCCAAAACGACGAAAGGCGAGGGCAACGATTTGTTGGAGCTGAATGAATGAAGACAAAAATGGTGGCACAAATTAAAGAAGATAAAAATAAATAAATTAAAAAAAAGAAAATTCGCAAACCCCAAAAGAATTCGCACCACTCACCGCCAATGGGTGGGCAGTGTTGAGCAGAAAAGGTCCGGATGTGCCGTCTTCTGCAAACGGCATTGGCCCGCAAGTCGGCGCATTGACTCTTCCGCGCGGTTCAACGCCAAGTCCTGCTCCGCCTCCTCGGCCTCGCACTTGGACAGCAAAGAGGAAGAGGAGGGAGGGAATAATGCTGCGGTTGGAAGTTGGAGGACGAAAAGAATTCATAGAAAATGCCTAAAATTTTATTAAAAAATTCATTTTGAAAATTCTCTTAACATTTTTGACAAGCAAATGGCATAAAAAGTATTAATATAAATCGATCCAAAAAGATGGTATAAAAACCCCAAAAAAAACAAATTAAAAATATTTAAAATATAAAAAAATGTTGAGCAGTCAATACTTTTGTCGTTGCACCTCCTAAAATTAAAAATGTGCGGGGAATCGTCTCCAATTGCGCGGACGGAGGGAAAGGGGCGGGCGTTCCCTTCCCACTACCGTACCCCCAACCCCCAAACCCCCCCCCCCCCTCCCCCAAACGCCGCAGGCGACGCCTCAATTTGCGCCGGCGGCCCATCTGTCCCACCATAGCTGCCCCTCGGGGGCATTCATTGTGTTGGCTCAAGCGGGGACTGAAATGAGAATCCCCGACAAATTCGGGGACACCTTTTTTTGTAAAAAAAATCTGCATTTTTGGATTGTTTTTTCCTATTTTTATTTAAATTTCTCGTTTATAATTTAAGAGTTAAAACAATTTAAAACTTTAAGGCATTCCTTCTGAATGTCAACTTGTTTCTGCAAAAATTGTGGAAAATCCCCGAATGGCTCCTTCCCCGCGCGCGATTCCCCGATGGGTCGGGGACGCCGCAGCCGACACAGACGCAAAAACGGAACAGCGGCGGCGCGAAAGTGGCGGGCGGTGGTGTGGTGGTTGGTGGTGGCCGCGGAGATGGGACACGGCGATAAGCAGCAGCAAATGATGACGACGACGGCGACCATCGCCAAAGGGGCGGTTGTCGTGTCGGACACACATTTTGTGGGCACAGGGGAAACTCGACGCTGGACAATTCGGTCCCAAAAAAGTTTGCTTTGGACCAAATTGCTTCATTGAATGGTTTACACAAATTGATGTTTTTTTGTATAGCGAGACTTTTGTGCCAAAGAAATTGATTTTGATGCAGCTTAAAGTCTCAACTTTCTGGGACCGAATTGTCCGGCGACCAACTGACTGCCTGCGCGGGGAGCGATCGGGCGGGACAACCGCCTCCGCCGCCGGGGAGATCGCGGCGAGCTGATCGCGCCCCACCGGAGGGGGAGGGAACTCGTTGGTTGGTCCGCCCAACCGACCAACCAACCAACCAACAACCAAAGCACCCCACCCCACCCCACCCCCTCCCCCTCCATGCCTCATTCATCAAACTGGACATAAATATATTTTGGGGAGTTGGGGGGGGGGGCTGTCATGCATGACACGAAAGACGATGATGAACATGACGACGATCGTGACAATGATAGGCGGGGGAATGTGTTGTTGTTGTGTCAAATGGACTAAGGAAATCATGGCGAGCCAACCTCAGTACATTAAGCATCAAGTTTGGACAATTTAAGCATCAAAGTTTGGACAATTTAAGCATCAAAGTTTGGACAATTTAAGCATCAAAGTTTGGACAATTTAAGCATCAAAGTTTGGACAATTAAGCATCAAGTTTGGACAATTTAAGCAACAAAATTTGTACAATTAAGCAACATGGACAATTGAACAAGGAACAATTGGAAATGAACACAATGGAATCCTAATTAGACTAAAGTGCCAAAATAAATTTATTAAATAAAATTGCAATCCGAAGAGTCAAAAATGAACTCAAAGGGCAAATTTTCCGGTTTGTTCTGGTCTAAAATTTAAATATTTTTTATCAGCAGTTCGCCAAAATTAATTTCTTGGGATGGTGAGTATTTATTTGCGAGGATTTGTCCTTCACCTCTCCCATCATTCTTCTTCCCCAACCTCCACCGTTTCGCTAATCTTTCACCGATCTCCGCCTCGGGGGATATCGGTGTATATTTGCTCCACGATGATACACCACCACGGGGGTGAGAGAGCTGACATGTTAACAACCAACCCGCCGGACGCATAATTAATGGGGGTTGAATGAATGAGGGGGAAGGGGAGGGGGGGGGGGGGGGTAACGGACAACCCAAAAATTTCGGGAAAAAATGGCACAAAAAATGCCGAAATTGTTGCGTTGACGAATTGAGGTAATGGAAATTCTTACAACACAAATTTTGGGGAAAATGGCACAATACATGGACAAAACGCCATAATTAAAGAGATTCCAAAAATGTTGGGGAATGGCCGTAAAGGCTTTCTCCCGCAGTGAGAGGAATTGTGGTCTGATTGATGCGGATCAACGACTTAAAATTAACACCTGCTGCTCAATATATTGACTGACCAAAAATGTTGCCAAACAATCGGCCAAAGTAATTAAGCCTCCCCCCCCCCCCTCCCCTCCGGGGCGATGGTGGGTGATCAGTGTGATTAACCGACTCACCGCCCCCCCGGCGCCCTCTTTATCGCATGTGGCAGCGGTGGAGGGTGGGTGGGAGTCAATTTTTTCAGTGGTACCTTTGTGGTGGACTAAAAGACCCCTCCCCCCCCCCCCCCCCGCCCCAATCTGTGCCCGCCTGAGGCAACTTTCTTGATTAATTGCATTTAATCCTCCGGATCCGCGAGATCAGCGGGCGGCCGCCTGCAGAGGGTCTCGTGACGCGGCAGCCCCCTCCCCCCGGGCGTCGGAAAAGCCAGGACGACAATCGAGCGCCAATTGAACTCAGCACCGTCACTTATAACTGTTTTGGTCCTCAACCAATGGACGGACCATTGTGGTCCATTCGAGAGCTTTAAGCCTAAGATTTTGGAAGGATTAGCCAAGAGTTAAGCAATTGAACTCAAATTGTGAAAATGAGCGAATTTAAATAACAAAAACTTTTGAATCGCTTAGCTTTGCTACTGTAAACTCCCGAAAATGTTTAAAGCTTTCGAATGCGCCACTGATCGTCATACTGGCCCATTAAAGTTACAGCTTTTCAAATATGGCGGCACTGAATTGTCCCGCACCGCTGCGGCGTCAATCCGTCCCGAGAAGCCGTCATCGGCGGTTGGACGACAAATGACACCCTTTTGGCCAAACAGCAGCCGCCGGAGGGCAAATATTTTGCCGGCGCATTGTTGGGGTTAGCCCTCAAGCCAATCGCTCAATCATTTGCCCCGGGAGGGGCGCTGGGCTTGAGAATACCTGGGGCAAAAAATCCACTACCCCACCGCAATCCATCATTTTTACGGGGGGCTGCTGATCGGTGGGCCTTTCATCAAGTTGAGAAAACTTTCTTTTCGATTTGAATTCACTGGGATTAAATTTGGGGTAAGTTCACGAGATTGGCAGAGCTTATTTGAAAAAAAGAAAATGTTTTATTTTGTTAAGAACAGTCAAATTTTAAATCAGAAAGTTTTTCAAATTTAAATTTGTAAGATTTGTATTTGTGGGACAAAAAATTTTTGTTCAAAAAGAAAATGAATTTATTTGCTAAAGTGAGAATCTTTTACATATACTCAGAGATGCAAAAAGTCAATTTACACAATAAAACCGAAGCGATTCCGCCAATTCCATCCTTTCATTCTTTTGACCCAATCTTCCGAATAATAAAATGATTTTTGATAAATTCCCCGCCCAATTCCCTTTTCCCCTCGGGGGTTAGCCACATGTGTGTGTGTTTTGTCCTTCAAAGTTGGCCTCCCCGCGGCCAAAGCCCCTGCGGGTGAAGCGGGGACAAAGAAATTTGTGGGGGCCCTGGGGGGGGGCCCGGAGGGGGAGGGGGGGCCCCCGGGGGGGGGGGGATCATCGAAAGATGGACGGACGTCCCATCACTTTCCATTCACCGGAGTCGGTGGGGGGCAGCAATAAATCACGCTTTTTGGAACTTATTGGGGCGAATGGGGGAGCTGTTGAAAGTCGGCAAAAGGAGAAAATATGCGAGAAATTTTGGTGAGAAAAACAAAATGTGAAAAATTTACTGATCAGAAAAACCCAAGGCAAAATTTAGAGATGACGGAGAAATTTGAAAATTTCTAAAATTAATTTGAATTTTCAATGAAATATATTTTTGTGGCTTAATTAAAAGCTGAGTTCGTCATAATCTAAGCAACAATTTTTGTACGGTTTCAAAAATAAAAAATTAAGTCTAACTTCGAAATGAAAGAAATTTTGACGAAACAAAACTCTGCCCCTCGAGCGACCTTCCCCCCCCCCCCTCTTCAACTCCCGCCATTAATCGTCACACCGATGTTTTTTTCTCGTCAACGGTTTGTCCATTCCAAATAAACGCCGTACAAAATGACGGACGCGGAGGGTCGGGGGGGGGGGGGGGGGGAGGGGGACGGGGGCGGAGGGTTCGCGGGGATATGTTAACAACGGGGGGCCCTTCCCAAAATGTGTGTGTGTTAATGAATAGGCGGGACGGAGGACGGACGAATTATCGCGTAGAAATCTTGAAAAATGGGCACTTATTTTCCTAAAAAAAATAAATAAAAAATGGGTAATTTTATTTGAGTAAAAAAAGTTTCGAGATAATCTGCTGAAGAAAAAATGTGGATTGATTTTTGAGATATAATTTTATTTAGGTAAATTATTATTATTTTATGAGGAACAATTAATTATTATTATGCAATGGAATGGAATAAATTACTATTAGGGGGATCCGGCACATTCCTCCGCGCTCAATTGGCCTCATTTTGTGCTCCAACAAAAGCGGCCTGGTCTTCCAGCGTCATCCATTTTATGGAATGGTGCGAATGGGACGCGTAAACGGTGGAGTTGTCACTGTGCGGGATCAGCGACGTGTGATGGCCCCACACCAGATTGGAGGGGCCAAGCAGCGCGTCTCCTCTTGACCACATGCTGACCTAACCGGCGGGAGGGGTTCAATTCAAACAAATTCAAGAAATCCAGACAACGCTTACTCACCACAAAATGGGCATCTTTGCCCTTGTCCGGAGTGTTCAGCGCCTGTAGTACAGCAGCGTACTGGCCGGAACCGTTGCATTGTGCTGTTTGGAGTGCCAGAATTGTCCCGGCACATTGCTTCTGCTCCTCCTCCTCCTGGTCGGGGGGCCTGGGGCATCCGGACTGGCCCGCCCAAAAGCCTGTCTCCCTGTTGCAAGCGGGCGAATTCCGCACAAACTCCGGTGCCGAGTCAGCACAAAGACAGAGGCCGTAATTAGCGCCAGCGATGCCGATGAGAGTGTGCACTCGATGCCGAATGGATGGGCCGAGATGGCAGCTGCCGTCGCCCCCTTCACCCAGGTGCCATTGTGCCTTGGATAACCTTTCGTGCCAACGTCACTCCCATCGAATGTGCGATAATGTCTATTTTTTCGGCACCAGTGTACAAAAGTACGGCCTCTACAAAATGTCGAAGTCGAAGCAAAATTGAACAGTTCATGGATCTGGGTGATTTATGGGACATAACATTTGTTGAACTGAGCCAATTGCTCATATCGGGGAATAGAATAAAGCCCCTCCCATTAAAGTACACCTCGTCAACGAATTGTTCAAATTTCTGTCCCCGTAAGTGATGGCGTACAACTCCGCCGTTGAGTATCCCCTGCGGTGCAAATGCTCAATGGTTGCACTCCATCCCTGGGCCCATTCGTCGGCCCCCTCGGCCAGTGCACCGTCCGAGTTGCCATGGATGAACACAATCGGCCGTTTGTTGACAGCTTTGGTTCGGACTTTCCTTTCCTCCATAACTGGCTTGTGGGCCAAGGACAAACGAACAAAAATCGTACTTTGAATAACCATTACTTAAAAAGCTAACAAATTTGTAAAGATTGAGTGAAAGAGAGAGAGAGAGTGGGAGACAAAAAGGATTGGTCTCGATCACCTTTCGATCCACTTAACGAAGTCATCCTTGAACGGACCGTTTACATTTGTTTCAGGAATTTTTGATTCTTTCATTTTAAGCATAAAATCATTTCCATTTCCATTATTTTCTGTCCCAACTTTCGCTTCTTCCACACATTCTAAGGCCATTATCATGCAGTTTGAAATGGCCATCAAACGCAGTATAAATTGGCGCAACATTTCTAAATTTAAATTAATTAAATTAAATTTTGTTGGGAGAATTTTTAATTGATGAGAAAAGCAATTTTTGTGTTCGAGACGAAATTGTCCGTCCAATCATCCAAACTAGCAAATAAACATTCCATTCAAAAAGCTTCTTCCTCGGCTGATGATGACGATTATGGTGATTAAATCAATATATTTTCCAAGGCAATTGAACAGCACCAAAACACAGTGACTGGAAGTGAGACAAGCCAGAGTACACAACAAGTTCGAGTTGGCCAGGAAGTGGATGGAGTACAGGAAATGATGTCATGCAGGGCAATTGTCAAAGCAAACATTTATGCGCACATTACTTTTGATCAAAACATAGCCCAAAAAATTTTCAAAAGAGAAAATAATTAACAATAATTATTAATTAATTAAACCAAAATAGGGAATTGGTTTAAAAATTTCCGATCACAACAAATGTATGAAAATCCGGTGCTTCAGCACCAGAATTATAAACTTTTAACAAAACCAATTTTGTTTTTATTTTTTAAAGGCGTCTAGAAGATTCGCCTCCTTCAGGATTCCAGCAGATCGCTTCCGGACAGAACCAACCCTGTCAATTAACCCCTCAATAACTTTAGACATTTATTAAAAATGAATTCCGATGTCCGGGCCATAAAATAGAACTGGTAAGCGGATTTAATCGACATGGAATTGTGCAACAACGGCTAGAACTAATGTGCATCCTAAAACAATATTTGAGTTAATGGAACCCCCTTAAATATTCATCGGGAGATCAAAATGCTTAACTTTGCTTATAAATAGCTCAAGATTAAATAATTTGTATTTAAAAATTGTGCATTTTTGGCGTTTTGTTTATTTTGTCTTACGAACGAAAGTTTTCTTTCGCTTTCGCGTTTCAAACCGTTCAATATCCCCTGGCACCGACATGAATGCGATTTGCCGACTTTATTCAATTGAAATTTTTATAAATGTTCTAAAACTCATTTGATTAATACATTTTCGTTTAGATTTCTATTTCCAAACACAAATAAATCAGCAAAAAGCAATGGCTCCACGCGGGAACAACGTGGTTTGTTTGTCCAAACAGAAAGTCTTTATCCTGCAAACTTTCAGCTTCCAAACGCCCACTTCCACAAGCATTGGCAGCGTCGCATTAAGACCTGGTTCAATCAGCCAGCGCGCAAGCAACGCCGTCGCGCGGCGCGCGCAACTAAAGCGGCACGTTTGGCGCCGCGCCCGGCTGGCGGATTGCTGCGTCCGATTGTGCGTTGCCCGAGCATTCGATACAACACAAAGTGCCGGTTGGGCCGCGGGTTTACGCTGGAGGAACTGAAGCGGTCTGGCATGGGAAAGTACGAGGCCAAATCGCTGGGAATTGCTGTTGACCCGCGCCGTGCCAATCGATCCGTGGAGTCCATTGAGGTTTGCATTTTGACTTTTTAAAGTGCGTTTTGTTTTTCATATCTAATTATATTCAAGCCAAAGAAAGGTTTCTGCTTTTTTGAAAAAATTTATTGTATTAAACTAGGGTTGTACACCAAGACCGGTTAATTCAGACACAAAATTTCTTTTAAATGCCTGGTTAATGATTCCGGTTTAACCGCTCTTGTGCAACCTATTGTAAATCCAATAATGTTGACATCTAAATTGGTTCAGAAAAATGTTGCGCGCCTCAAGGAGTACCGATCGCGCTTGATCATCTTCCCGAAGAAGCTGAACAAGCCGAACAAGAGTGACAGCAGTGTAAGAAATTTGAATTTTTTTTAGCCTGATATCCCTAACAATGAATACTTTGCAGCCCGAAGAGATGAAGCTGGCCGCACAGCTGTCTGGCTCTGTGGTGATGCCGCTTGTGGTGAAGCAGCGACGTCTGAAGGCCGAGCCGATCACCGAGGAGATGAAAAAATTCTCCGCTTACTGTCACCAGCGCCGCGTACGGGCGGACAAGCGACTGAAGGGCAAGCGGGAAAAGAAGGCCAAGGAGGCGGCGGACGATGGACTTGGCAAGGGACGTTGATCAAACGATTGAATTTTGTGTGTGATCAATTGCCGTTTCAATTGTTGCTTTTCGTTGTTGTTAAGTGATGGACGAACTGTTTAAATTATTTGCATATTGTTGCGGATTCGATGCAATTTTTTTTTTAGTTTTTTGATTAGGCATTGGCATTTCACTTTGTTTTAGCCATAAGGTTGAAGAGATTAAGCGCAAACTTCGCATCTGTCTGAGGTCAATAGTCTGGTCTGCCTTTAATTTCAAAAGGCGTGTTTCTCTCCAGATTTATCAAATGGGCCACAAAGAGCGCGGTGGGACGCTGCGCGGGAAACACACCAACAAAAATGGGGGAGGCAACGGCAAAAAAGTACAAAGCAAAAAAGCCAAACAGCGCGAGGAGCGCACGCGTCCGCGGGAAAAAACGGTGTCTCCGCCGGAGGCCAATCCGCCAGAGGGTGAACAACCACAAAAGGAGGAGCAGGTGCAGCAACTGCACGCACAATGTCAAGACCAACCGTCCATTGCGGAAGTGAAGGCGAAAAACAACGCGCCGATGATGCGGGCACCAAAGGTCAAGAGGGTGGGAGGGGCAGGCTTGGTTTAAAGGAAACAAAAACAAATTTCTGGTTTATCATTTTAAAAAATTGCTCAAGTTCGCCGTTTTTCATCATTGTGATATGGCATTTTAGGGTTTGCCCAACTTGGGCAACACGTGCTTCTTCAATTCCACCATGCAGTGCCTGCTGAGCAGTTGGCCGCTTCTTCGGCACTATTTCGACATTGTGTCTACGCCGAGCCAAACCGTGGTCAATCCTGCCCCATTCACCGCCCGAGTGGGCGACAAGGAAGTTAAAGTTAGTTTGGAAAACGGCAATTTGGAAATTAAACCAATAGTTTACACAGGTGCCGAAATTGGAGGTGCATTTGCCACAAGATTTCCCAATGCCAACCTTCTGGGCGTTCATCAAACTCGCCGAAAATGTCCACAACGAAGAGACGAAGCGGCCAAACCCGGTCGCTCTGTTTGACCAGATCAGCAGAAAGTAGGATTTTGAAATTTAACAAAATTCTTTAACCGTACATTCTTGTATTGTAAAAATTCAATTTTATTTTGTCAGGGTGCCCCGCTTCCGTGGTATGGCCCAGCAGGACGCGCACGAGCTGCTCCACTATTTGATGAACACGTTGCGACAGGAAGAACTCGCCCGCTTTCAGCGTGCCTTTTTGCCTAACCAAAACGATGAAACGGATGGTCGACGGCTCGTCTGTCGAGGTGAGAATTTGGCCTTGGTGTTTACCCATCAGTTTCAAGCTTTTGTCTACGAACCATTAGCCGTTATTACAACAAAAAAAAACAAAGCTGGAAATGCCTATTTTTTTATATTTGGTATCGTCTGCTCTTTTTAATTTGGAAAAACTCTAAGGATTTGTGTTTATTTTTGTAAATATATGTGCAACACTTAGCGCTGCTCGATGGACCTGCTCGGCCTATGCTGGACACCATCTACGGCGGCACTCTTCAGCAGACCATCACAGTGCGGCCGTTGCAACAATGTTTCGGTGGCATTGGAACCCTTCTTCGATTTGTCACTGCCGGTCAAAGCGGCAGCTAGTACCGTCAGTCAACGGTTTCAGGAATAAATGGTCAGAATCAAGCTTCTGCTTCGATTTTATATTAGTTTTTTTGTTTGGTTTGGTTTTTGTAAGCTAAAGGATTTCATTATTTTTTAAAAGAAGCCGAGTTAGCGCAATTTGCCTGTTATTTGAGGTTCTTTCGCTTGCTTTTTCTAATTATAATTTAAAATAATGATTTGTTAAACGACAGGAACACCGCGCACTCGTCGGCCGATGCTGTCCCCTCCGTTCACGACGCCCTGCGTTTGTTCACCGTTGTTGAAGTGTTGCGCAGCGACACACACGCCTACCGCTGCGCGAAATGCAATGAACAAGCTGCTGCTGCTGCGGCGAAAAAGAAGAAGTTGGACGCTGAACAACAGCAGAAAAAGGAAGGAGAAGAGGTACGTCTTAGCAGAGCGTTGCCTGAAATAAATGTTCTCGGGGCTTTGGTCTGAATGTTTTAATTTTTGAGGGTTTCCAACATTAAAAAAACACGTCATTTTTAAACCTGTAAACATTTTTCTGTTACTAAGTTGCATGTTTTACCCAATCGAAGACCGGGGAAAAACGTGGATACCCCCCCCCCTCCCCCTCCCCCTCCCCCTCCCCCTCCGACGGAGTCGTAACACCCAATTCTTAAGTGGTGTCGGAGGGTGTTTCGGTGGGCAATACGCTTCACCCGCAAAATCTGTCAATATTTGTGCTGCTGGCATCGACGACAGAGGGTGTATTATTGGGTAAATATGGAATTCCATACTTTTTATTCCCTCCAAGCTTTAATATGCTATTTGACGCGTGGGACACTTTTTCTTATTTATCATATCCATTTCCGTTTCATTTGTTTGATTTTTTTAAATTTTTCTAAACTTCAGTCGTCAATTCCACCACCAGCACCAGCAAATGCCCTGAAGCAATACCAAGTGTTGTCACCTCCGCTTGTGCTTACACTTCACCTTAAACGCTTTGAACACGTATACTTATTTGTTGTTTGCACTGGGAAACCGGATTTGTACTGTATTGCTCTAGGCATCGTTTGGATTAGGCTTTTTAATAAATTATACATTTTTAAAAACAAAGTAAAAACCAATCCCCGCAGGTTGTCCGTAGCGTGCGCAAATTTAACGGCGATGTTCGTTTCCCATTGCTGCTAAATCTGGCGCCCTTCTGCAGTCGGAATGTGAATGTGAGTGAATTGAGGCAACAAAAAAAACACAAATTACGAAAGATTATTTCGCCCGTCGAAATAATATTCATTTTAAACGGTTTTAAATTGTTATCATTTTAGCGAGTTCGTCCTGGCCAACATCGCGTGCTTTACCGTCTTTGCGGTGTCGTATCACACGCCGGCGGAATGAACGGAGGTCATTACGTCGCATATGTGGGCACGTTATCCAGATGCAGATGACGGCGATGTTCAACGGACGGACGGTTTGTTCGAGATGGTCAGTGATATTCTGGAGGAGATGAAAATGTTTAGACAAAAAATTTGGGAACAGTTTTTATTTAAGCTGTAAAACTTCAGATTACTCTATTTAAAGACAGAGTTTTAAAAAATATATATATTTGTTGTAAATAATGGAAGATTTTGAATGAAGAAAATGCGTTAAAATAATTAAGTATTTAAAACTTTATTTTTCTCAGACGCGCATGTCCTCTTCAACCGTATCATCCTCATCATCGTCCACTAATCGGGCTGAACGATTGGCTGAAAAGCTGCACAGTCTTGCACTGGACAACAACAAACGACATCAGCAAGCCGACGACGATGGCGCAAGTGGTGGTGATAATGACGATGGCGCAATAACTGAGGAAGAACATGAACACAATCACTCAAGAGCAGGTGCGGTTGAGGGGGTGAATATGTTAAAAGTACAAGATAAACAGGGCAATGTTGTTTCCACAAACAAAACGTTAAAAATTGCGACCGACAACTCAATTTTTAATTTTGATCCCTGGCAGGAATTTGAACAACAAGCTCTGGACGCTGCCAAAAGTCAATCAAAATGGTTTTGCTGCTCCGACTCCCACGTGAGGGCCGCCAGGCTTGAGGAAGTGTTGGATGCTCAGGTCGGTGGTGTCTTAATGTTCTGTAATTGGGTAATATCGCCGTATTATATATACGTTGTCCCCCTGAAAGTTTGGATTTTTATTCAATTTTTCTAAAAACAAGTTTAGGCTTACATGTTGTTCTACGAGCGCATTTACTGATCGAATTGAGGAGACTAATGAATCTGTGCGTAACGGACTCTGCGTAAATTGCGATGAAATGTTCACATTCATCTCACTGTCACTAAATTTACTGTTATTATCTTATCCCTATAGGCTTTTCTCCTACACTCACTCATCCGCTGCCGTCTTTCTTTCTTTTTTGTTGTTTTGTTTTTTGCTAAAACACGCGGAACTGACTTTTTCCCTGTGAAATTTTTGTTGTTATTGTTGTTGTTCTGTTGCTGGTGGCATTTCTATGACACGCGGGTGGACGACATTTTGTCGTGTTCAATTGCGCATAAACAGTACTAACAATTCCGTCGCTGGCTGTTTCAATGCAATAAATTTGGATTTCGTAAATTGCAAAATGTGGGGATTTGATTTTTTGAATTGAAAATATTTTTGTTAAATTAATCTTTGATGCGTCATTTGTCAAAAAAAGCGCTTTCTTCGGATTTTGTTTGCTCATCTGTTTGTGTGCATGGCTTATGCGGTTGGTAATCGCAATTCGAAATGCTTGCTGCCTTCCCTTCCCATCCCGACCTTCCCCCCACCCCCCCCCCCCCCCTCCCGCCTCCGTCCGCATTAAACTAATTGCTCAAATTTGAGTGGATGCTTCTTGTTCATAAATTGGTTTTGTTTTTAGTTTCAGAATGTTATTCCAATCGTCGTTTTTTAATTTTGTTTTAATCATTTTCGCGCTGCTCTTTCCCATCGGTGCCGTCGATGTCCAGCAAGGCCAAAAACAATTGACAACCCGCGGATGCCAATACAGCGTGAATGTACAATAATAATGGCCTAACCATTCATTGGGGCCCTTACTAGTTATTGGTCAAATAAATCACTTTCGGAAGTCTGTCCTTAAAATTCGGATTTAATTTCATAACCGAGAAAGACTTTTTGCCCATTGTGCCTTGGTGTCTATTTTAGACCCTCGGGGGGGGGGGGGGGGTCTGAACAGCTTGAACCGCTCTACCATTTTTGCATGGCACAGGACGGCATAATTAGCGATGGGGACGGCCACTCGCGGCGGATCACGCCGGACGAGGAGCAGCAGCTGGCCGACTATCACGCGGAAATTGCGCGTGCTACGGAGGAATTTCAGAGCCAAATGATGCGCGCGGTGGCAGCGCCGTTTAAGGAATTTGGGGTGGGCGTAATGGCGAAAAAAAGAATTCACAGAAAATTAAAACATTGTCGGGTAATTAATTAATTGTTCAGTGTATTTAGGGGGGGGGGGGTCGAGCAAACTTTTTGATTGTTTTATTCAAAATCATTTATTTTTACGCATTATTATTTTTATAAAATTGTTCAGCAAAACATTGGACAAACACCGCAGCTCCGCTTGCCGGAAGCGCCATGTTTTCGCGTCAATGGCCAGACTGACCAAAATTACGCTGGCGGCGGTGGCGGTGACGATGAAGGTGCTTCTGACAACTAAATGATGCATCAAAAGATAGCTTTGGATGACCGTCGATCTGCCAACATATTTTGATAGTTTTTCGAGGCTTCTTCCGGAAAGAGAGTGGTTCAACTTCGCAAAGTTACGAAAATAGAAAATGAGTTGGGATGGAATTAAAAAATTGATTCAAAAAGTTTTTGTTTATCTGGACAAATTCGCCGTTTTCCAGAGCCATTTTTGATAAATCTGGGCAAAAAATGATTTACGAAATTGTTAGAAACTGTGAATGGTAATGATCTCTAAACTTTTAACATTGACCTTAGGCCTTTGTTACAAAAGTCATCGAAATTGTTAAAGCAAATTGTCGCCATTAAACACGCCCCCCATTATTATTCATCATTTGAACGTTTTGCAGAGGGAATTCAACAGCGATTCATTCTTCTCGTCATCAAAGTCTTTCTCATTCCATCAGCCCCTTTTTAATAAAAACAAATTGTTGTTGACATTTCTGGGCCCCAAATTGACGGGAGGGGGGGGGGGGGGGGGGAGGGGTCTTAATCGTGCGGCGTGTTGACATTTGTGCGTTATTCGTTCCATTCTTCGCCTGCTGCTACATACTTGCCCAACAGTGCCCATAAAAACATGGGATTTTCAATGCGTGGACATAAATCCCCCCCCCCCCCCCTACAAATATAATCCGTACAAATACAAACTGCCGGATGGAATAATAACCTTCCATGTCGGCGGTATCCACAAATACCGTATCTCGGAAAGTGTCGATAAGCTTCCTACCGTCCGCGTTTTCAATCAGATTTAGCCAAAATGAAATGCCAATTGATGGTCCTTCTCATTTCGCTGAGCATCATCTCCAGCATTCAGTCTAGTCCACGTTCACGACGCGCCACGGTCCTCGGGGGCGGCGACTTAGTCATCGTGGACGGCAACGTCCACGTGGTCAACGGCCAAGTGATTTCCGGCAATGGCTGTTACTACCATGTAAGTGCCGTGCCGTGAAGGCATCAACGGGGAGGGGAGGGATTGGTTGGGCGTCGTTTATTAGACTTTGAACCCCAATCAAGCAATAGCCGGAGGGTTCAACCTTGCGCGAGTATCGAAATGTCCATTTTATGATTTAAAACCAAAAAAGTTGAATGCTTTGATTCTGATTTCGGTTTAGAATAGTATCGGGAAATTTGATTGATTTGGTCTTCGTTCGAAGTTCGAACCTAAGCCGGATTCCAATTTCATACTCCGCGTACTAACACAGAAAGATAAAGTGACGGACAATGGCAAAACGCGTGCAATGACCAAATCAGAGCGCGTCCAGCTCGACAAGTACCTGCGCGATTCGAAGCAAGCCACCGAGAAGTTCCAGCAGGACATGCAGTCAATGTTCGCCCCGCCCTTTCCGTTTGGAGGGTCGCAGGGAGCCGTTCCGATGCTGCAGTTGCCGGAGGTCGGTGATGAGGGAAATGAATTGTCTAACTTTTGGAGCTGTTCGGTTTGCCCCCTCCCCCTCCCCTCAGGTGCCATGTTTCTGCTCCAAGGCAACTTGTTCTGAGAAGTGAGGCAAATGCGCCGGCGGCATCGGTGCAGTGAAAGGAAAGGGTCAAAGGCTACCGTACATTTGTATTATGTGTTTACTGTGTGTGATCCGATGGAAGGGGTGCCTTTGAAATGGTCAATTATTATGTTTCAAATTGATTCCGAAAGGCTTTGTTTAAGACAAATTTCAGAAATAAACGTTAGAAAAGTTTGCGTGTGCACTACCGTATATCCATCCTCCAAATCATCAATTACATTTTTGTGTTACGGTAACACTTGAGGGGCAACAAACTGTAGACTTTGGCGGACAGAAAGATGATAATTGAACGATTACGCAAATTAAACGAATGTTCCATTTCAATTAAACTCCGCTTTTGAAATGTTTTCACCGCTTTCAAAAAGTGTGAAATGAATGGGACAAAATATTTTATCGTTTTTTTTTGGTTTTTTTGGTTGGTTAGTCGTCGACGACAACAAAAAATTGATTGTTTCTTTTGTGAGCGGCGGCGGCGGCGGAGGCGAACTTTGGTCAATAATTTCTAAATTTGCGCATTAAATCACACAAAAGTCATCTTGAAGATTGAAAATTCGGGGATTTGATAAACTTTTTAACCCTAAACAATTAAACTCATCCGAAAGCTATTGGAATAAAAAAGATGAGAAAGTTGAAGGATTATTATTTATTTCAAAATTATTATTTAAAAAAGAATTGTGGAAATTACAAAAACAATCACACAATAATAACAATTTAGGTATGTAGAGTTGGCAAAAGGAGCTGAGTAAACATTAAAATGGAGAAAAAATGGTGCAAAATGTTTCCCCTCCCCCCCCCCCCCCCCTCCCCCCTCCCGAATATGCGCAGTGGGGGGGGGGGGGGGGACGGCTTGGACATATTTTCATTCATTCGTTCAATTCATTCATTCCCATATTATTATTATTATTTTGTTTGTTTTTGTGCAAGTCGTCGTCGATGTACTCCTTCAGAAAGTGCACATTCTTTTTATATATGTGAATAAATCAAATGAAATTAATTAAAAACAAATTAATTTTACGCCAACTTCGAAGTGTCAAATTGTAACTAATTACCCCATTTGGTTTGGCCAATTCCATTAAATTTCCCACCGATTTCAAAATCTTTGGTCACCAACAATTCTTGTTTCGAGTTCGCTAAATAATTGCATTTTGGGCGCATTTATTTGCTCTTGCCTAGGCGAAAATGGGACCGAAATTCTAATAAAAAAAAATTGGGCATTAAATTTATTTACAAGAAATTTGACTTTTTCTTCCAATCGTTGGCGGATTTTGTGCTCAATTTTGTTTAATTCTGCACAGAAATGAATTGATTTCCCCCACACATTTGCTCTATTTCTGCAGTCGTCGAGCGTCGTTTGGTCGCCGATGTCCCCCCCCCCCCCCGCCCACCCCCCAACCCCCCGCTTTTTGTTTATTTATTGTTTTTGTGTACAAATAGAATTCAAATGGCCAAATTCGAATTACTCTCAATTTGCCTTACGGCCATTACCTAAATAAAAAAACAAATTGTTCTTGGAAAATTAAAATTTACAGTTTTTTCGAAGATGACTAATCATTTTGCTCATTGTCAGTAATTTTGTTTAAATATTTACAATAAATACATAGTTTTGATTGGACAGAACCTGACGTAATTAGTAATAATTACTTATAGAGCGAGTTATCATCAACCGATCACTTATAAAAGTCTGATAGCATTATGAACCGCGTCTATTCATTGTTCTCTTCCGCGCTTCTGCTGATTTCGCTGTTAGCCGTCGGCGTCGGCGCGTTTTGGCCCTACGCCGGCGGCCAACCCATGGACGCCACGACGGCAATGGACGCGCCTGCGCAGTCAGCGGCCGCAGGGGCCGACACCGCCGAGGGCGACGTGTCCGCCGCAACTTCCGGTGGTGGTCAACAGCCGGCGGTGCAGTCCTCCAGTTTCCATGAACTAACCCTGGTCAACAACGGATGCGTTTACCATGTGAGTTGTTTGGGGGGGGGGGGGGACTTCACTTGGTTGGGGGGAGGGGGGTGCCTGAATTTCACCAATTTCTCAAGATTAATAAAGAATTATGGATTAGGAGAAGCTCTTATATCGGGCATTTTCAGAATGGCATGATCACCGAGGACGGTGGGCAACCGCGCAAGGCGACCGCGGAGGAGGAGGCCAAAGTGCAAGAGTACCTTTCGGCTTCACAACGCCAACAGCAACAGTTCCAGCAATCCATGGCGGAGGTGTTTCTGTCCTTAGCACCCGAAAAATGTCGTTTTTTCAGCAAATGCGACGCGTCTTCGCCCCGCCGTTTCCGTTTGGCCAAAGCGCGGCCGCCTGGCAATTCCCCCAATTTCCGCAGTTCCCACGTGCTGCACAAATGGTCGAAACGCCATGCTTTTGTGAAAATTGCCGAAATGCCACTTCATCAATGGTGGGGGGGGGGTATTAAATCCGTCCCTCTAACTTTTGTCCCGAGTCAACAGGTTCAAGGAATGAGCAGTTCCATGGGGCGGGGCAACTCGGCCAACGCGTACAACCAGTACAGTGTGGTTGGGGGTCAACAACAGTAAGACGGGACGGAGTGATATGCTGGGGACTTGAGCAAGAAGAAGCCAGGATTTCTGTTTTTTGGACCTTATAATTCTTTTTTTATCGCAACGATATGATTGAATCATCGGTTTACTGTAACTTCACCTAAACATTTTAGCAAATATTTGATTTTAGAATTGAATAAGAATAAGACAAAAGCTGGGCAAAATATTTTTACTGTTTCAAAATTGGAATTCAAAAATGAAAAATTTGATATTGCACTTTAAACATCGCTTTTCTTAATGAGCGATACGAAGAAAATGGCAAATGCCAATCGAATTGAATGTTAAAAGGGAGGCGCCATTTTCGACGGACGGACCCATGCTTCCTTCCGTTCGTTCGATTCGGCATTTTCACTCCCCCCCCGGCGACATTGTCTTTGTGCCCCCGCCCGCCCATAACGGAGAGCACTCGAAATAATAAAGAAAGTTTTGTGCTGCGTGCTTGCTTGGGCTTGGCTGAAGATTTGAGACGCTCGCTAATCGCCGAGAATTAATTAAGCCATACACTCAAACCGCCCTGTCTGATAAGATCAAAAGCTGTCAAATGTTAACATTTTCTGCTTTTAATAAATTAACAAACAAAAAAATTGTCAACTTTTGGTTAGTGTCTCCAAATGGGGTTGACTTACCACCATTTTGCTTCAAAGGGCCACTCCATGGCCCCTCGGGGGACACCTCTTTCCATGGGCCATTTTGGTCCGTGGAGATGGGAAGGCTGTGCGGGTGAGGGTGGGGGTGGGGGAGGGCTTTCCATCGCACGGCCGGCCATTGAGACTTTTGGAGGGGGGCCGGGGGGGGGGAATCGATTCCCCTCCCCCACTCATCACACAGTTGTTCTCAACTCATCTGCTGCTGCCAGCCGCTTCTCCTATTGCCAGCCGAAGGGAGTGACTCCCCCCCCCCCGCTGTGGCCAGAAGGCTCGCCACGGGCGGGCTGGCTTGGCTTTATCTTTGTCTCACTCTCTTTTCCTTGAGGGGATTTAATCAAGGTGCAGTTTGTGAATGGACAACGACACTTTTCGCCCACCCCCCCCTCCCCCCCCCGAGTAACAAAGCACCCCCTCCCCTCCCCTCCCCCCCCCCCCTCTCCCCTCTCCCACTCTCCCCTAAAGAGTGTCAATTTTACTACACCCCGCAGGCATTTCGAAGGGCACCTCCTCCAAAAGCACTCATTGTTTGTTAGCAGCCACGCCACGTCGTGTTTCGGCTTTGTATCCATTTTCGAGTTTTTTAACTCACAATGTCCGAAGACGCAATGGCAAAGGCAAATGAGTCGCAAGAATCAAATGTTTTGTTTTTAATTCAAAATTAAAATTGGGCGGGCGTACTTTTCACTCAGAGTCCCCCCCCCCCCCACCCCCGCCCTTGCCATTGATTTCTCTAAAATTCTAATAAAAAACTTTGTACCCCATACCAAGTTAGGTATCTATCTACCTATATAAGCACTAAAAGTAAAACGCTTAGGCTTGACAAAAATTGGCCAACGGAAGGCCTATCAATTTATTGATTCTCTCGGGACATAAGCCCCCCCCCCCCCTCCGGTGTCCAGCTTAAGCTTATTCGTCATTGTACCATTTGTTCAGCCAATCCGATCAATTCTTCTGGCCAAAAGTCTCCGAATACCCAAACGATTACATTCTGTCAGTGCCAACCACATTTAACCTATTTTTTATAGTTAATTTAAATTTCGTCCCAATTAAAATATAATTTTGCAATAAGAAGCCATTTTGTGGTTGGACTTTTTAGCTCCCAATTCGTTTCCCGGATTCCGAATCCATTTTTTGCCAAACTAAGCACTCAGACTCTTCTCATTTATAAATGCCAATCTGGCAGTCTAATCCCCGACAGCGACACGCCATTCATTTTCGATGTCTCCAAAAAATGACAAATGGCCCATCTCCAAATCTTTCTTTTTTTTTGCCGTTTTGCTTTAGTCATTTTTTGACAACAAAAATTGAAACTTAAACATTTCGTCCAATTGCTTAATTACCAAAAGCATTCCCCCCCCCCCCACAAAAAGCCACAGTATCCCATCGCGATGACTCTACCATAGCCTCTCCTCGACAGTATCGCGCATTGGCACCGCACAACCCCACGGCGCATGCCATCATCCAGCAACATTCATAACAACCAATACAACTTGTTGGCATTGGCACTCATCATCCACAGTACCTCCCCCACATCCATCGACTACAGTAATACCAACAACACGCACGACCGCTACAGTACCTTTGCATTACTGCGTCGTCTGCCCGTGCCGCTGCCGCTTTATGCCGACCATTTGTCGCAACGAAAACTTGCCGTTGTTGCTGTTGTCCTGCACGATTGTCTCCAGCAGTATCGTTGGGCATGATCGGTTGGCCAACCAGCGGACGAAGCGGCATCATCAGTGAAAAGCGACGAACACGACAAAACTGTCCCTGCGCATTTGAAGGTAAAGCAAAATTCTGGACCAATTTCCTGACATTGCGCAATGGACGACGGCACGAATTGTGCCAAAAGGGGGCCAACCGAAACAATCTCAAACTTTGAACTACATAAATACCCCCCCCCCCCTATTCAGGCAATTTTCTTCCATCAACGACAACTCGTCCATTCAGCAATAAACGGCACTCGCCATACCCAACTTCGGCATTCCTCCCATCCGACCTTCCTCCCCCCTCTTCCTACTGCTGCTGCTGCTGCTCCTCCTCGACATCCGCCAAGTCCATCTTCCTCCCAGCGGCATCGGCCAAGTCCGTCCTCGCCCCCCTCGTCCGCTGGTCTCTTCTGCTTCTGCTGTTGGCCATGTTCGTGCACCCGCTGTGCGCAAACCAGGAGGCGGCCCAACTGTTTGAAGAATTGTTGGCCGACTACAACAAGTTGGTCAGGCCCGTGGACGAGAACAATGCCACGCTGGTGGTCAAATTCAAGCTGAAACTCAGCCAGCTGCTCGACGTGGTGAGAACACTTGCCGATTTATAATCCCCGCCGGGCACGAAAAATTATAAAAGTTAAAGCTTTATGAATCACCATCAAACAGCTTTATGAATCACCATCAAACACAATTTCCTGTTTCGACATGAGTGAAATTCCAATCTGATCAAATTCCTGAAGCACAAAAAGTTTCGCCCCAAGCGAAAGTCTCCTCCCCCACAAATCCCCCCGAGGGCAGAGACGGCTGATTGATTGACTGATGAGAATTCCCGTCAGATTTGGCCTACTCAATGTGTCAGCCCATCAGATATTGTTTCTGTGTCATGTCAGGCGAATTGCTTTCCCCCCAGGGGATTTTCGGGCGATTTTTTATTTGAGAATAAAAAGAAAAATGTTATTCGATTTAGCGAAAATTGAATAGTCTTTATTATGAAATAAACTCTGCTTAAACTGATGGCTTTTAAACTTGCAGCATGAAAAACAGCAGATAATGACCACCAATGTGTGGCTTCAACATGTGAGAAGAATACCCAATAATTTTAATTTTTCAAAATGTTTTTAAACAAACTTTTAGAGTTGGACGGACAGCAAATTGAGGTGGAACCCGCGGGACTACGGCGGTGTCGAGGTGCTCTATGTGCCTTCAGAAATGATTTGGTTGGTAATTAATTGGTTCAGAAGAGCGAAAAAAAACAAATTTGTGCCATCGCACTCATCGTGCCATCCCTTTTTGTGCCATCCCTGTTTTTTGTGCCATTCTTTTTTTGTGCCATCCCATTTTTTTGGGGCCAATGCCCACCCCCTTTTTCAAAAGAAATCATTTCGTCAAATTGGAATTAATTTTTAAAAAAATAAAAAAAATGTTGACATTTAACAATTAAAAGGCTGCCCGACATCGTGCTGTACAACAATGCGGACGGCAAATACCAGGTCACAATAATGACCAAGGCCAAATTAACTTTCAACGGCACCGTCGAATGGACGCCGCCGGCCATTTATAAAAGGTTTTCGTGCAGAAAATTATAATTTAGCAGCATTTTTGTTTGTTTAGCATGTGCCAAATCGACGTTGAATGGTTCCCTTTCGATGCCCAAACATGCGAAATGAAATTTGGTCAGCAATTTTTACAAAAAATTTGCTAGGGAACGAATTGGTCCAATACTCGAGGATACAGTATGCCGGCACAAACATTTCAAATTTATTAGCCTTAGGGATCGACATTTTAAAATAACTTGGGCCTTACATTTTTGGGAAGCGCTTGGACCCGATTTCTAGGCTAAGTAAGACCCGGGAAAAATTCAGTCCTCCATAATTCAATTAGCATTGGGAAAGGAATGCTATAAACTATTCGAAACCGCACTAAGCCTCTGAACATTGATTGTTCCAATTGTGAAGGCTCGTGGACTTACGGTGGCATGGAGGTGGACTTGAAGCACAAGGACGAGCACTTGCAATACGAAGTGCAGGAGCTCGTGCCAGGGCCGGACGGGAAGTCGGAGACGGTTTGGGTGGTGGACGAGGGCATCGACCGTAAGCAAAACGCACAATATAAGGGCAAGATCAGAAACTGACCATGACCTGATCTGATCGAGCACAATGACAGATCAGATCATGGGACAATGATCCGGTCTAATTTTATTGTTGGGTCAAATAATGAACAAAAAACATTTTCAGTGAACGATTATTACCCGAGCGTGGAGTGGGACATTTTGAGGGTGCCGGCCAAACGACACCAAAAAACGTGCGTTTCTTAATTGCCAATCAATTTAATCTGTTGTTAGTTAGCATAGGACGGCGCCCAGCGAATTGCAGCGTTTATAAATGCATTAAATTAAACTAGGGTTGGCACACCGATCCCGAACTCCCGACCCCGAACCCCCGACTATTCCGCAACCCCCGACAGTTCCAACCCCGACCACGTCCCCGAAAACTTTGTTCATCCCCGACCCCCGACTTTTGAAGTGCGAGAAACCCCGTCCCCCCGAGTCCCCCCCCCCCTGACTTTTCTGGCCCAAACGCCGGCGGGGGTGCCAAGTCTAAATTAAACGAAGCCTTTTGTTCAGTTACCCCTGCTGCACTTCCCCGTTCATTGACCTCACCTACGAAATCCATTTGCGACGCAAAACGCTGTTCTATACGGTCAACCTTATGGTAATTAGTGATTTAAAATTCAAATTTGACTAATTCGAATTGCATTCATTCAGATTCCCTGCGTTGGCATCAGTTTTCTGACTGCCCTCGTCTTTTATTTGCCTTCGGACGGAGGCGAAAAGGTTTTTAAATAAAATAAAATAAAATATTTATTTTAACTTTAAGCAATTTTACTTTTTAGATCTCCCTGTGCATTTCCATTCTCATTTCGCTCACTGTGTTCTTCCTTTTGCTCGGTTGGCACGGCATTTTATGAATTTAATTGCATTTAAAGTATATAAAATTGATTAAAATAATTTAGTGGAAATTATTCCTTCGACGAGTTTGGTCATTCCACTGATCGGCAAATATTTGCTGTTCACAATGGTGCTGGTCACACTGTCAGGTCGACGACGCGCTTCTTTCGGCTTTAGCGACACTTGAAGCGTCATAAAATTCTTAAGAAAAGCCTCAAAGTCCGCTGAATGGAAACTGAAACTCTCCCCGCCCGATTATTTAGGCTTTTGCGTTGTGTTGGTCAATTTTAAAGTCCCAAATTTATGCTTCTTCTTTTTTCAAAAAACTAATAATCCCTTGGAAGCTTTTGAAGGAGAAATTTGAGTTGGCTCTGATAGTGAGGGGAGTTTTGAGTTGTGAATAAATTGTGACGCTTCAAATGTCGTCAAATAAACAAAGAATAATCAAAGAGAATAAACATTAATAATTAATTAATTCCTATAATTTAATTTGTTTCTCCCATTTCAGTCATTGTCACTGTGATAACGCTGGTAAGCTAAGTTTAAATTATGCTGAATATTTTATTGGGTTCTGCTGATTTATTTGGGGGCAATCCGTCAGTAAATAAATATTTGGCCATTTTGATTAAACAAAATATTTTCTGCACAAATCGAATTTTGAAATGCCATCAAAAAGTCAAAAGTTTGGCTAATATTCTGACGGATTGTATTTGACCCTCGGGGGTAATTGAACGCCATCGGGTCCATAGCAAGATTTAATGGGTTAATGTAAATAGGTAATTAAAAATGGCAACACAAAATGTTTTTGTTTATCTGCACCACACAGAACGTTCATTACCGTAACCCGTCCACCCACAAAATGTCCCCGTGGATGCGTACGGTATTCATCGAGGTGCTGCCCTATTACCTGCTGATGAGAAGGCCACCGCAGCGGAACAAAACGCTGTCATCGCCTCCTTCAACAGCTTCAGATCCGCTGCACAAGGAGTCCACCACTTCATCCTTTATGGTAAACCCCCGGGGGGGGAGGGGGGTTAGCTAATCACTTTTTGCTAAATTCATCCGGTCACTGACCGCCCTATAAAAAATGAATGATTTAGGGAATTTACGGGGTATATTAATTATATAATAAAGATGATGCCCGGGTCGACAACGTCAGCAGCAGTGCTGAGACGGCGTCGTGGTGAACGGAACAGTTTGGGCAGCATGGCGGCGGGTCCAAGCCGCGGACGGAATTCCCTTCGGGAAAGGGTAAATATTATTTAAACGTGCCGATGGAAAACAAATAAATGGCCAAAGCTTCGAAAGGCTAAAAATGCATTTTTTTAGGACTTTGGCGGTTTGATCACTTCTCCGGGCGGCATTCACCGGATAGCCGGCGGCCATCAACGCGCTTCCACCGCGACGACAACGCGGGACTTTGACAGCCGCGAGCAAAGCCCGCTGCGAAGTGCCGTTGAGTCGGTGACTTTCATCGCGGAACACTTCAGACGCGAGGAGGACGACCAACAGGTGGGTGGGCGTCGAGACCGCCGGCGGGGCTTTAACTCGAGAACGACTTGAACACCTCACAAATCAGTACCCGAACAATCGTTGTTTCTATGGGCTCCCTCCATTTTTCGAAAAGATCGAATAACTCTATAATCCATCACAAATCAGGTGATCGAGGACTGGAAATACGTTTCGGTGGTTCTGGATCGCATTTTCCTGGTAACAAATTTGTGCAGAATATTTTGCATAATTCCACCATTTATAATACATTTTTTTACTTTGATAGTTCAAGAATTAATATGCCATATTTTTGTTCTGTCCCTGCAGATCACATTTACGGTGGTCTGTCTGTTGGGCTGCGTACTGATCATTTTCCGTGCTCCGACAATTTATGACCGGACACCGGCACTCGGAGATCCAAAAAAATGATGCAGAAAAACAACAACAAATCGAATAATGCGGGTAAATAATGTCCCCCCCCCCCCGAGGGGTAAGCTTTATCAGAGAGATCGGACGGACTTTGGCTTGGTTCCCCGAGATGTCGGTTGGAAATCTTAAAAGATTCTCGAAAAAAAAGAAAGCAATTCCTTCCGATCAGGCTCGTGTCCATCCAATTTTGTTTTATTGTAATTCAACAACAAATTGTGCATTTGTATAGTAAAAATTCCATGGTTTTGTTCCTTTTTTGTTAATAAAAATCGCTAATGCCAACAAAATAAAGTGAACCACGTAACGACGAGACAATTTTTCGCTAATCCGTTATTGTTCCACCACTTCAACATCGTTATGCTGCTCCAAAATGTCCAACCCGAACACCCGCCGCGCATTCTCCGTCGTGGCATTAGCCAATTCGGCCGGTGCAATGTCCATGTACGCGGCGATCAGCTCGCAGATGGCGGCCAACGAGCTGGGCTCATTTCGTTTGAAGTTGGAGTGTTTGTGCAAGTCGAGAGCCTTAAAATTAAAGAAATGATCCTGACAAAAAGATCGAGAGAAAAGTTTCTCCTTTTAAGAATTTTGGCCACTTTGTTCTCGGAGTTTTTGGCCAATCAATTTGTTAACACCTTGGTGGTGATCCGTTTCCGAATGTCCTTCTCCAACTTCTTGTCATCCAACTTCGGGTACATGAAGGGGGCGTCCGTTTCAAGCAAAAGCCGATCCATTCGGATGGTGCGCTCCCGCAACGCGCACTTCACACCGTCCTCGGCTCGGTCCTTCCACAGAAAGCCTTTTGGAATAAATTCCATCAAAATTTTCACAAAGCGACACAAAAAAGCTTTACCCATTTAAAATAATTTCTTACAAGATTATTTTTGCTTAATTATGTAAATTTGGCCATGGGTGTAAACCACCAACCAGTGAGTCCAATGTACAAGCCCATTTCCATGTACTGCCTGGCCTCCGCTACGGTACCGGTGAAGCAATGGATTACGGTAGGCGGCAGTGAGGCCCTATAACGGTCTAAAATCTCAATCATCGTCGGGCTAGCCTCGCGTTCGTGCACGAACAACGGTTTGCCAAGCTCACAAGCCAACTGGACCTTAAAATAATGGTTTTTTAAATCATTTTACCGAATTTGCCCAATAATCATATAACAAAATTTCTTGTAATTATAAATCAAGATTTCTCTGAAAACTTATATTAGACTGCGCATTTTTGCCTGGGTTTTATTGCAAAATGGAGGACCGTACACGCTTCTGTACTTGCAGTATTACCTCTGAAAAATAACCTGAGCCTCAAAAGCCCGAATTTGTTGGTCGCGTGTCGAGAAATTTCGGTTGAAGTCCAACCCGCACTCGCCGACCGCCACACATTGGCGGTTGCCGGTCAAATGGGAGCGCAAAACGTCCAACGTCCGCCCTTCAACAAAGTCTTTTGCGTCATGCGGATGCACCCCTAAAATATATTGAGAGGATTAAACCTGAAGAAGCCTTTCCGATCACCCGGTTACCCCGGGCTTAAACCTGCAGAAACCTTTCCAATCGCCCGGTTACCTCGGGCTTAAACCTGAAGAAGCCTTTCCGATCGCCCGGTTACCCCGGGCTTAAACCTGAAGAAGCATTTCCGATCGCCCGGTTACCCCGGGCTTAAACCTGAAGAAGCCTTTCCTATCGCCCGGTTACCCCGGGCTTAAACCTGAAGAAGCCTTTCCGATCGCCCGGTTACTCCGGGCATTTCCGTCCCGGCGCCTTACAATTATTTATAATAAAGATCAAACCGGCCGTATAATAAAGAAAGCCCGGCTCTTGGCTGGCCAATCTCGATGCTTCTTCAGTGATTGATTCGCTTGCCCCGGTGATCATCAATTTAATGATGCCTTAAAACAATAAAATGATCAATTTTAAATATTAAGTTATTTTTCCACCATTATTTCTTATAAAAAGCCTGAACAAATTGCTTTCTTTTTGACCTGCCTTTTTCGCTCTGGTCAGAACATCGGCTAAATCATGTTGAAACGACGGATGGCCCAAATTTGCGCCAATGTCAACGAGTTTATAGAGAGAATCCATGGCTTTTCGCATAAAAATGCAAAATCACAACACCAATATTTATCTAATAAAGACGGAAGTTTTGAAATGATCAAACCCGGAAAACGGATTCCAGAAGTAAAATCGACCCGGGCTGGGTCCGGATTATCAAACAAAATTTTTTCTAGCTTTGCCGGTAGGCGCCGCCAAGAAATTTTTGAGTTTTGGCTTATTAAGAAATTTCAAATTTGTAACTAAAATTTAAAAACTTCTGTGAAAATTCAAAAACAACTTGCAATATTAAGTTTGGCGATCTGTCAACAAAATTTTAAATTGTGTCAATTAAGACCTTACAAAAGTTGATTTTTGTAGTCGACGTCCTCATTAACGCCTATGGGCAGAAGGAACTTCATTTTGTCTTCGCACAGCTCGTCGTCATTTCGTCAGTCGCCTTGTGTTGCTACTGCTCTGAACTGCTTGAAGAGCTCGTCGCCATTTTCGTCAAAAAAGTCTAAAGATGCCGCACAAAGAAGTGGCATCGTTTGATTATTTCATTTTGCATTTTGTGAATAAATGGAATATTTTTGTCTATGGGTTGTGCTTATTTTTTTCTCCTTTAACGAAGCATTGCTTAAAATTGAGTCGATATTTTATTGAAAAAGAATTCCGTGTCAAAGGCACACAAATTGCCTTGGGGGACGCGCGATAATCGCATTGCCGGAGGGCGGGATTCCGGCTGTGCCCCCGGGGGAGTCCATCTTTATTTTGGCCGGACGCAAAAAGCCATTTTGATAGTCTTCACAACAAAATTAAATATTTTTATATTTTCAGCAAATTTCTAAGCATTTTGCTCAAAATTATAAATCTCAAGGAAAAAAGACGGCGCCAAATTTTATCCTTTTTTAATTATATTTAATTCAAAGTTTGGCCAAAGCCAATGGCTGCCGCCCTTCTGCTCGTTGTATTTGCATTGTTGGCCCAATTTGAGTCGCATTTCAGTGAAAAGCAATTGCGAATTGGTAAAATTAAAAAGGGCAATTTGTGAATTTGAAATTAACATTTTAATCAAATCAAATAATCGACGAAAATATTTTTTACAATACACCGTCCCCCAGGCGCCGTTTTTCGCAAAAAACAAGACGCCCATCTTGTTGCCGCGTTCAACTACAGCCTGCACTGGTTGCACAACCGCAACATTCTCTTGTCGGATGGCATACCTGAAAGGGAAGTCGTCTTTGGCACTGTGAGCGGATTTATGGAGATTTTGGAAGACCCGGAAGATTATTATGAATTGTTGGAGAAGGGTAAACGGGATTAAAATGTATTTATCGGAAATGCCATGCCATGTCAGCGTGCCGTCTGATAAATGAGCGCAATGTGCACGCACTGGTCGGGCCTGCGCACTTGCATCAGTCTGAACTGCTTGCGGACCTGAGTGCCAAGCTGCGCCTTCCCTTCTTCTTACTGGTCGATCCGTTGGCGCACCATTTTTTGAATCCGTCGGATGGAAATCTGGTCAGGGAGAACGCCTCAA
This sequence comes from Globodera pallida, assembly GCA_020449905.1. Taxonomy (NCBI): domain Eukaryota; kingdom Metazoa; phylum Nematoda; class Chromadorea; order Rhabditida; family Heteroderidae; genus Globodera; species Globodera pallida. The sequence goes on along the minus strand of JAIXHY010000004.1, from coordinate 4,129,268 downwards.
CTGCCACGGCTTCGGAAGCAGGTGTTTGTTCTGTTCGTTGTTGAACACAAACTGCACAAAAATAAAATGGGGGGGGGGGGGGACACCTCCGTTAACTCAACTCAATTCAATAAATTTATTTAATCCAAAAATTCTCCAATTTTGTTGCCGTTAAGAGGCGGTCCATTTGGAAATGTTCCCGCACACGCAACTGCTGGAGGCGATCATCGACCTCGTCAAGTATTGGCGATGGAGCCGAGTCATTGTTGTTTACAGGCAGCCAGAAAGTAATAGTCAAATTCTTTTGGACAGTTGGGCACCGATAAGCAAATCAAATCGACCGTTTACAAGCACAAAATTTGAAAGGAATTCGCCGACTAATCGTTTTCTTGGAGAGCGATGCTTTGGCTTCCATCCGCTTCAACCTCGTCAACATTGAGCATGACGACTTTTTGGGGGCAGCAAAAAGAGTCAAAGAGTTGGAGGAGTGTGGGGGTACTTTTTTCCTAAATATGCCAAAGACAAAAACGGCACGAAATTAAAACAATCGCTTTAAGAAATGACAAATCGACAACAGCAAGGGCAGTGCAGTGAGTTCAGTCGCCTGCTGTTGGACATGGACCCGCATGACACCCACCAATTCTTGCTGGCGGTGATTATAAATTCTTCTTTTTTTCCGGAATTTAATTTGATTTATTTTCATATTCAGGCCCTCAAGGTCGGATTGGTGGAACTGAAGCACTGGTTTTTGAGCACCTCGTTGGATTTGCGAAACATGGACATGGAGCTGTTCCGCCACAACCATGCACATTTTTTGGGCTTGGATCCGGTGAACAGTAATCCAACAGCCCAACCTGATCAGAGCGCGCATGTGCCGTCACTTTTTGTACACCAGCAACGGCAGCTTCCGGACTTTGACGAGTTCAAGCAGTACATAGCTGCCCATGCGACAGCTCGGGACCCGTCGGCGGGCAGCGACGGACTCAAAATGGTTGTTCTTCGATTAGAGTTTCACCGGACTGACTGAATCTCCGAACATATTTAATTTTAATTTTATTTTTCCAAAATGTTTATTTCCGGCATTTCCCTCATCCGTGAAAGTTTAAATTAATTTTAATTTTGAATTCACTCAGTCTGAAGCCGCTTTTCTCTTTGATGCCGTTTACTTGCTGTCCCGCACCTTTGCTTCCGGCGCCAACAATTCAGCGCGTAATTTGCTCTTTTCGTCCGGCCCAACAGCGGCGGCGCGTTGTGCCAGCGGCCAACACGCGCATCGCCCGTTTGAATTTGGCATTCAAATTGCGCGCCAATTGAAACAGCACGCCAACACAATCCACGGCTTAACCGGAAAATTGGGTCGGCTCAACCACGATGGCGCCAATTCAAACTTCACATTCCGCATCAACTTGCTTGGCTACACAGGGGAAATTGATGATGTGCGTGGGTGGGTGGGGGGCATTACCGTACAATCAAAGAGTGGGCGTTACCGTATCCCACCCATTCCATTGAGCTAAGAATGGGCTTACTGTATTTTAAGTTACCTAACTAAAAAGCTTAAAATTTAATTATTTGAATAAATGTTATTTGAAATTTCAATTGAACGAATATCCGGGGTTTCAAAACTCCCCCCCCCCGCCCAATTTGTGCAGATTGGCTATTGGGAGGGTTCCGCCGCCACGCCCATTCTCAATGTGTCCGACGCCTCGCGTGCGCAACTTCGTCGCAATGTAAAGGTAAGGCAAAATTCGGAAGTTTTACAATTTGTATCAATTTTTAAAAATGGTTAATAAATACACCAAAATTGTAATAAATTAAATCCGGCACAAATTAAAAGGTGTCAAATGAGCTAAAGCCGCGCTTCCGTGTCACAACCATTTTGGAAAGGCCTTATGTGATGTTGAGGACGACGAGCAACGACAACGGCGGTGGCACTGACACAGGCAGAGACGGGCATGAGCAACAAAATGCCAAATTTGAAGGTGATCGTGGCGAAAGAAATTGATATTAAATGCGTAAAGAAAACTTTGAGCTTGATCAAATGATTTAAATTAAATTGCCTTAAAAGGATAAGCCATTTAAATATTTATTTTGCAGGCTTTTGCATTGATTTGTTGGCGGAACTGGCCCAAGACCTCGGGTTCACTTACACGGCATGTTTAAAGCCAAACAAACTTTTAGAGTTTTAATTAACAATTGCCGAAAACTTGAAGATTCACGTGGTCCAGGACAACAAATACGGCAAAGACAACGGCAACAACAGTTGGGACGGCATGATCGGGGAGTTGTTGAGGGGCGAGGCGGACATGGTGATGGCACCGTTCACGGTAAGGAAAATTTGAAAATTGCTCAAAACGATCATCCAGTAATTAATGTTTATTTATTTATTTTATTTTATTTAAGCATTTTCAACAAAATAGGTAATATTTTTAAAATTTATTTCAGGCAAATTTTCGACGCGCAGAAGTGGCAAGTGTAGACGCTATACTTCTTCTTAATAATGTAAATTTGGTCGGGCTTTAAGCTGGACTTCACAAAGCCTTTTCTGTCCCTGGGCATCAGTGTTCTCTACCGTATCCCGGAAGACTATCAACCGGTACAGTACCGTCTGTTTGAACGGTTTCCACTGAAAGAATTGCTCAAATTTCAGGACATTTTCTCCTTTTTGAATCCGCTGTCCTTGGAAATTTGGCTGTGCATTTTGCTGTCCATTTGCGGCATCACTTTTGGAATGTAAGCGGCGGACACTTTCACTTAAATTGTGTTTATAATTTACCAAAAAATAGTGATTTAAATTTAATTCCCTCCCCCCCCTCCCCCCCCCCCCCAGGTATTTAGTGGCTAATGTGACTCCGTACGAATGGAATTTGAACTTTTCCTGCTGCACCGCCCATCAGCCCCACCCGGCAGCCCAATTTTCCACTGTGGGCGCCGGCGCCGGCGGCGATAAGGCAAGCACGACAACGCGTATTCAATTGTCCAACAATTACAGCTTTTGGAATACACTTTGGCGAGTTCCATTTAAGCGAGACGAATAAAATGATTTGTTTTCGGTATGTGATGTCCACAATGTTGAAGGGCGGATGCGATTTTGGCCCCCGGGCAGTGTCTACGAGGTTTTTAAAAAAATGCCTTAATTAAATTAAAATTTGAAAATATATTTAGATTGCTCGGCGGGTCCTGGTGGGTGTTCACATTGGTCATCGTCAGGTAGGCGCTTGGATTGATTGTTAAATTGTGCAAAAAGTTGTGCTGCGTCATGCGGGAATCGAACCCGCCCCTACTGCTTGGAAGGCAGCAATGCTACCACTGCACCAATGACGCCATGCCTTTGGTAAAGCACTGTGCCCCTAAATGGGCGCGTTGTGAAACCCGTTTTATAGCGCGAGGGATCGATGTTTTGGATTGATCGGTGGTTACCATCACTTTGTTTAATGGTCGAAATGCTTTTGGAAAAGAATTCTGTCGAGAAAAAGACCAAAATTAAAAGGGTCCGAATTTTGAAATGAATTCTTTTAATTGCACATTTTTTGATTCAATTTCCTGGTGAAATTTGTGTTCTAAAGTGCTAATAACCCCTTTTAAAGCTATGTTTTGGTGCATTAAAGTTTCCTCTAGGGCATGGCGTCATTGGTGCAGTGGTAGCATTGCTGCCTTCCAAGCAGTAGGGGCGGGTTCGATTCCCGCATGACGCAGTAACTTTTTGCATTTTTTTGTTTAATTAATGGAATTTATTTTATTTGTTTAATAATGAGCCGTTCTTTTGGCAATAGTTCGGATTCAGCCGCCCTACCTTTTACAGCAGCCAGGCGGGGGGGGGGGGGCGGCCGCTTTACCCATTTAAAAATATATTTGTTAAAATTCACACTTTCCATTCTCGCCATTCGGAATTAGAACGGTCTCCAAAATTACGCATACAATCGGAGGCCATTTAAATAAAACAAAGAAAGCAATCATTTAAATTCGATTAATCCATTTATGCGTATTTAAATTTAAAAGATCGGTTCTGACGAATCAAATTGAGTTGGACGGTACACGCCGTCCAAAACAGGGCCTTGATCTCCGTAAAATCTGCGCTTTTTCAGTGCGTACACCGCCAATTTGGCCGCTGTGTTGACGGTGTCGCGCCCGCACATTCCAATTCGGAACATCGACGACTTGGCAAATCAAAGCGACATTTCCTACGGCACAATTAACGGCGGTTCAACAATGCAATTTTTTCAGGCACAAAATTTTAATGCCAAAAAAATTTTAGAAAGAAAAAACGAAACGATAAATCCATTCAAATTTTATTGCCAGGAATCGAAGATTGAGGCACATGCCAAAATGTGGGCCAGAATGCGCCGTATGGGCGATGTGTTCGTGCGCAACAATCGCGAGGGGGTGGAGAAGGTTTTGCGCGAGCGGTATGCCTATTTGGTAATGATTTTGGAAATTTCGGCTTCAAAATTTTGGGGTTTTCAATGACTTTTTGGTTCAGATGGAGTCCAGTTCGTTGGAATACGAAGTGCAGCAGAACTGCAACCTCACGCAAATTGGCGGCGTGCTGGGCTCCAAAGGTTACGGCATTGCACTGCAAAAAAGTCGGTGAAAATGCCAAAAATTTATTGCGTTTGAGAATTCTTTGTGAGAGTTTCGTAGACTTACAGTATTTCTCAAAGCCTAAGCTTATTAGCATACGGTAAATCCGTCGTTTTCTTTGTGAGAGTTTTGTAGACTTACAGTATCTCTCAAAGCCTAAGCTTATTAGCATACGGTAAGTCCGTCGTTTCCTTTATGAGGTTTGGTATTCTTAAGCTTATTAGCTTACGGTAGGTCAGTTGTTTTCTTTGTTTCAGATTCCGAGTGGACCGATCTTTTTTCACGTCAAATTTTGCTGTACCAAAAACGTGGGATCATCGCAATGAAGAAAGTCGGCTATTTTTGGACACAATTTTTTTTAAATTAATAATTTTTTTAGACAAAATGGTGGCGCTCGAAGTTGGCACTTTTTTGAAAATTAAAAAACCCCCAAAATTTCAGAGGGGCTTCATGCCATGGAGTTGGCTCCTCAGTGAAACAACAGCGAATTTCGCTGAACCTGCACAACGTTTCCGGGCTGTTCGTTATCCTCTCCATGGGATTGCTTTTTTCAGTGATTTTGTTTTACTTTTTTGAAAATAATTTCTTTAATTTTACCCAAGGTTTTCATTGTCTGCGTGGAATTCTATGCACGAAAGCGCGAAAATCAACGCAAAAATGAATGATTTGGGGCGTGAAGGGACACATTGGGGCAGTATCTACAGTCCAAATAGTTAAATTTGTGGAAACTTTGATTGAATTGGGGGGGGGGGGTATTTTTGTGCCGGGATTTGGCAAAATGTTCATTCGATGACAAACTTTAAATTTATTTGTTTTAATCCTTCATATGAAAAGTATAGTACAAATCTGGTTGATTGGGTTGATATGCTGCACACAAAGTTACAGTAATTCCAAATACAGTATCCGTATTCGGCTTTTAACAGTACTCTTTATACAGTAGAAGCTCGTTTTGCACTGTTCAGCCACAGAAGAGGTGTCCCGAACAGGACACCTTGTAGCGCGAGAACATCCGCGGTTGCAGCGTGTTGTCCACCTTGATCTCCATCTCGCCTCCGGCGCTGTCAATTTTGGCTTTGGACTTAAAAAATAAAATTAATTAATTAAAAGAAATATTCAAAAGTTGAAAAATGAATTGGCGCCATACCGCCTTGGCCAGTTGCCATTGTCCGGCCGAGTCACGCTGGAAGGTGTTCAATTGCCAATCGGCAGTCGCACAGTTCATGCCTTTCAACTGAAATTTGTTTTGATTTTATTTTGAAAAGTTTATATTTTGAGGTTAAATTTATTAATTAATTTATTAATTAATTGTTGCTGAGAATTTGCATTACAATTACGCGTTGAACGCCTTGACCTTCGTAGACGAGCTGTTCAACTTGTTGTGCGTGGGGTAACTAAAAACTGAAAAATGTTCAGCGTTTATAAACCTTTTTTTTAACCTCAATTTTAAACAGAAACGGTGTCTTCGTTTCCGAAATAACATTGGCCAGAATTTCGCAATATGCCGGAGGGGGCGGGGGAGGGCCTTGGGGGGCCGTCTCCACAACAGCGAGGAAAAGGCCACAAAAACCAATCGCGGCCAAAAACGACATTTTTGAAAGAATAAAGCGCTAAACATCAATTTTATTTGAATGAAATTAGCGGCTTAAACCAAAACCGACGACAAGAATTTATGAAAAAGCGCCAACCAATCCAAGTCAAATTGTGAAAACTTTAAAGAATTTTTACCAAAAAATAAAAAATATAAATAAATAAAATTGCTTTGGAAAGAAAAGCTCGCCGATAAACTGAACCAAATTTTAGAATTTACGCACCGTCCGCAGAATGAATGGGCGCGATGGATGCCCCAGAAAAGGGAAGAATTTTATTATTTATATTCGACGAAATGGGCGAAAAAGAGAAGAAAATGTGTCGACAAAAACCGATGGAATAATTACCGTCGCGACAGATCAAAGAAAAACGACAAAAAACAAATAAATAATTAACAAAATTTTGTGAAAGTGTTACAGCGGCACGACCCTTTCATCGATCGCCGCCTTTTTCTTCCCAACAAATGTTTCACCCCCGCGGCCACCATTCGTTGACGGCACTGCCCGACGACGGGCCTCCCCCGCAGATGGCACTTTCCGCGCAGAACACGCCGAGCCTTCCGGCGACGCGTGGCTGCAACGCGTCCTCCACCTTCAGCGTCATTTGGCCACCCGCGCCATCCAGCTTGGCCTGACTCTAAATTTATTAAAAATTGAATTTTAAATTTGCAAAAGTTTTCTCACTTCCTTCGCCAGTTGCCATTGCCCGTTGGCGTCCCTCCTAAAATAAGCAAAATGCCGAAGAAATTGGACAAAATATGCAAAATTCGAATTCACTCGCCTAAACGTATTCAGTCGCCAATGTTTGCTGCCGCAGTCTTGCCCTTTCAGCTGAAATTTTTTTTTTTTAATTAGAGAAAAAGCACAGAAAAACGCCGTTTCCCGAGACCAAAATCCCGCGGTTTGAGCGGAGTCGGGAAAGTTACGCAGTTACCCCAACAATTTTGGGAGATTTTGCAAACCAATACATACTGATCACTGAAAAATGATCGGAGATTTTTAGAGAAAATTCTCCTAATTTCCTTTTTGGTGACTGCGCGGGTAGCGAATGATCGAATGCCTCAAGTCTCGGACAAGTCCCGGCAGCAAATCTCGACGACTTACAATAACATTTTTAGCGCCAGGCTCGTCGAATATAATTTGTTCCGTCTGCTGCCCGTCTGGAAGCTTAACACTAATAAAGTTTAATGATTTTATTTTTAAAAGATTTTTGTGTCTTTTCCACCTCAATGGTAAGCATAAACGGCGTTTTGGTGTTGGACACGACGTTGGCCAAAATTTCACAGTATTTCGAGTGCACGACGAGCGGGACGAAAAGCACGGCGATGGCCAGAGACAAAGTGAAAGTGCCAATAAACATTTTCAAAATTTTATTTGAAACGAAATGCCTGATTTTGAAAAGATAAATTGCTTGATCTGATCAGAATGGAGCAATTTTTGAAATTAAATGAATTTTGCAATTTCCCCTCAAGCAAATTACCTAATCAATCAATTCATTTATTTTTTTCGATTCGGGAGAATTGCGCAAATTTGGGATGACCTAATTATGTCGCTAAATATTTTGTTTTCATCGTCTGATGGGTTGGAAAATGTTAAAGCAAAAAGTGTTCATAAATTAATGGAAATTGTCATTTAAGAATTGGATATTATGGTTTAAATTTAAAAATAAATAAAATTAATTTTAATTAAATAATTTTAATAATAATTATTTAAAACAAACAATTCTATTATATAAATATTATTTTGAAAGCAAGCAAAAGCTTTATTCTAAAATTTGAAGAAAAAGGAAAAGGTTATGTGAAGAACAAAAACAACATAAAATTATTGCAATTTGTCACTGTTCATTCAACTAACTCTCCAAGTTGAAGCCGGGGGGGATTTGAGCCTGAACAAATTCAAAAAAAGCATTTAAATTGGGCACAAAATTGGATACTTTCAGTTGATAATCGATGTACACGCATCCGTTCATTACGGTCACCTAAAATGGACTAAATGTTATTTAATTGTTTCAATTTACCCATTTTAATTACCGTCCGGCCCTCCGCCTTCGCCTTCCTAATTTGGTCGCGCAAATTGCCCAAGTCGCCCATTGACGTCGGTGCCGTGCAACCGGCCAACATGCCGGCCTGGTGCATCATCATGGAAATGCCGAGCCCCACGCCCTTACTGCTGTTGAAGCTGGACATTCTGCAACAAATTATGTTGTAAAAGGTATAAAACAGAGGAAACTTTGTAAAAAGTAAATTAAGGTTCAGGCTGCCCCCCCCCCCCGACTTGTGACATGAACTGCCTGGAGTTGAACGGGTTTAAGATTAAGAGACTGGCGATTTATAAAGAGAAAATTGTTCAAATCCCGCTCAAAAAACCAGACTAAGAAAAAGACAAAAAGAAATCATTTTATTTTGAAAATAACCGGGACAATATAAAGGGGAATTTCAGTCCCACGCATTTTGTGCCCCTCGGGGGAGGCTTTGTGTTTTTAATTTATTGGCAAATTGTCAAAGAATTTACGCGGAGAGAGTCTGCTTCTGATCGCCGCTCCAATTTTTCTTCTCGATCGGCCGCCCAAACGCCGCCGCAGGCATTGCCCGCTGCCGCTGATCAGCCGACTGATCATTTTTATCCGCTGATATGCAAGAGCCCATTTTATGAAGCGAGGCGTTGTTCTTCAAATTGAGTCGAAAGCATTGGATGAAAAGGAATTGATCTATTTAAAAAATGGGCTTTTCGTTTATTTATTTATCCTTTTGAATTTTCTCAAAACTCAAAGTCCATAAATTGACAAAACATTTGTGCCAAAAGTTTTGATTTGGACAAACGGACAAATCCCCCCGAGTAATACGTCAATTACATCGGCCAATTCCCACGCTCTCCGGCCCGCGAATTGGGCATAAAAACATTGTTTTGGCCCACATTTTCTCTCGGGAATCTTTCCTGTCAAAATCACATTATTGGCCCAAAAATGAGGTCGCAAAAATTAATTTAAATTGCTGGTACTAATAAAATGCGAATTTTGCGGATTATTTTTGTTTAAAAAATTTTGAATTTTCTCAGAAAAAATTGCAATAAACAAAAATTCGATTTTGGTGAGGCCACCTCAACAAAATGCCGTGGCGGCCGAGTTTCTGCGAAACAATGGCCAAAAATTGGGGGTGTGAACTGAACGAATGGACGGACAATGCAAACGAATGAATGACAAAATGAATGAATTTGCGGGAAAATTTGCGTGTCGCCGCGGGGGGCAACGGGCCGGAAAAGTGCCTTGGGCGCCGCCGCCGCCGCCTCTTCGCCGCAAAAACTTCTTTTAGACAAAAGAAAATGTCAAAAACACAATGCCAAAAATGGCACTCTTTTTCGCCAAATCAAAATTTATTTTAGCAATTTATGGCCTTTAAATGGGGCATTTGGTGAACATATTTTTACAATATTTATTATATAATAAGAAAATAAAATTTGTGCAATTTTTGTAAATTTCGGGAAAATGCGCTAAGAAATAAAGCCCCGACACTCCGTGCCGCCCTCCGCCCCCTATGGCTTAATACATGCAGCCCCTCCCCTCCCCCCCCCCCACCCCCCGGGGGGTCGTTAAGCAAAATGCCAAATGCATAAATATTTAAACAATTCTTTCTTTTCTCGCATTTCACCAAGGCTTTCTTTCTCTCAGTATTCGTGGAGTATAACAATTCACCGGAAATAAACTTTCTGCAGTTTAAATTGCTTTGTTTTTGCGCAAAGTAAAATAAATTTTTTGAGTTTTAATGGAAAAAGGAAAATAAAAATTAAATTGCCAAAATTTACGGTCAACCAAAATTAAAAATTAAATAAAGCAGGCCGACAAAAAATTTTCTGGCCATTTATTTACCCATTTGTGCATTTTTTGTGCCCTCCGGGGAAAGGGAAATAAATTTTAGCGTCCGAATGCCAATTGAACCCTTCGGGGGATACGCAAAATTCAATTTTTAGTGGATAAACGACGGTTAGGCGACAAATTAGCATCGAAGCGCCGTGAGAAAGTCCTTAACGCCGCAAAATGTTCGCCCGTCCCAAATTTCATGGCCAAAAATTGATTTTTGGCCGTCCAAATGCTTTGAAATTTGAGAAGAAATTGCGTTAATCCCCCAAAAATAATGCCAAAAATGAAAATTATTTTGAATATTTAAATTTGAAAACCATTCGAATTTTATTCAAAACCTTTTGCATTGAAATTGAAACTTAATTATAATTAGGTAATCGGTTAAAATGTGAAAGTCCAAAGGAATGCGAAATATTTGCCGTCCCAAATGCCAAAATAAATTGGGGAAAAAAGTTTTTGGCGTTAATAAATAAAACGCAAATTATTCGCGAGGTTTACGCAAGCTAAACCCTGGCGTTTGACGAACATTTCCAAAAATAAACCCACCGAAATCGATTTAAAATTTGTTTTCAAAATTTAGAATTTTTCAAAGTAATTGAAATTTCAAAATGAATTTTTTTTGCAAATATTTAATTTCTATCTTTTATTTGATTTTTACCATTTTACCTTTTTTGAGCAACCATTTTTGTAAAGTGAATAAAATCCAAATACCACCGTCAGATTAAACTAGGGTTGCTCCCCGTCCCCGAACCCCGACTTTTTTTAGTCGGGGTTTTCGTCCCCGACCCCGACCTTTTTCAATTTTTCGGGGTTTTTGCTGGAAAAACCCCGAACCCCGGCTTTTTTGGTCGGGGACGAAAAACCCCGACCCCGACTTTTTCCGCCCCCGAGGGCTCGGGGAGCAACCCTAGATTAAACATTCCGTGCCGTGCCGTGGGTGTGGGAACGGCAAAAAGGCGGGGGGGGGGGGGGGGGCCTTGGCGAAATGAATATGCCAAATATAAAAACCAAAAACCACACGCTTCTCATTAGAAACGGTATGAAATTAAAATTATTATTAATTGGAGATATTTAATTGCCCTAATTTTGGGTATTTTTTGTTTTAAATTTGCAATTTTGTATTAATCGCATCTTTATTATTAAACAATTTTCCCATAGGATGATCTGATCACAAGTTTTATTGTAAATTTAAAAGATGATAAAAATTATTTTATTATGCAAATTGAAACAAAAATGAAATGTGATTAAATTGGCGCCAAATGTACATTGCCAAAAGGCAAATAATTAGTGGCGATGTTCAGTTACACATATTCAAACAGTTATTATGCATTTGTTCCGAATGAATCACATGAAAATATGGAGGGCAATTTACAAACCAATCCGGTGGGGGGGGGGGCCTGGTGTTCATCTCCGGGGGGTTAAGTTAACCCGGGTTTAAACACTTAACCCGAACCCGGAGACGAGCACCAGCAGGCCCCAGAAGTGCCGAACCATTTAAAATGTAGGGGGGTGGGGGGGGGATTTGTACGTTTGGCAAAATGTCATCAAATTTTAAATGCGTGAGAATCGCCGTTATGTACGACAGGGATGTGCTCTCTGGTCGCCCAGAAATCAGAATTCTGGTCGCAAAAAAAAATATCAACAGAGCACATTCCTGATGTACGGGGCGGTCGTAAAATTTCGATTTCGAATTTTAAAAATTCCCGACAGCCCCCCGCTTATTTATAAGTACATAATATGGTCTGATCAGTCCCAAAATTTTGTAAGGGACCCGCTCTGATCCGGGGAAATTTAACCAATTTAAACGGGTTGGACAAGCTGCAGAATCGAATTGTTCAAATTATGATATGTTTTTTCAAAGTTCAAAATGTGTTTTTGAATAAAAAGTTGGGCGCCCCGTCCGGGACTGAACATCCGACGCTTAATTATTTACATGCGCGGCACGAAAAGCATCGGCTAAGTACGGCCTCGGCAACAAAAACTGCGAATTTGCTCGTCCGTGCACCGCTGCACGCAGCACATTTCGGTCAGCCGCTCCTTGGAGAAGGCTAAAACAAAATTTCGAAATGCCAAAACAAATCCAAAATTAGTTCCGATGGGGGGCGGGGGGGGGGGGGGGTCGTCTCGTCTCGGATACCCGCGGATTTATCCGGATGTGATGGGCTTTTACCGTGAGTGTTGCTGCTACTGCTAGAACTGCTGCCCCCTCGCTTCTTGTCCAGCAGGATCACTTGGCGCATGTTGGCCGGTACACAATCGCCGCACAACTGCTTGGTGCGGTTGGTCAACTTCAGGCCGCACAAACGCTTGGCCACCTCGTCAGGCTAAAATAGTTTAAATTTATTAGTTCAAAAAATGTTTGAGGCTGACTTGACCTCACTGCTTCCGGCACTTTCTTCACTTTGCTGCACCGGCACAAAGCGTCTGCCGGCGCGTCGTCCGCCGCCGCCGCCGCTGCCCCACCGGCCGACGTAATAGCGCCGCTTGCGCCAGCCCAACTCGCGGGAAGCGGCCTAAAATATAAAAAGATTAAACAATCCAAAAAAAACAATTAAATGCTTCAAGTAAATTTAAACCCCCCCCCCCCAAAAAACAATTAAATGCTTCAAGTAAATTTAAACCCCCCCCCCCCCAAAATAATTGTGCCGCACCTCCGGAAACCTCCGCGCTCTCCGCTCGCGCGGGAACAGCTCGTCAATGTGGGCCAGCAAAAAAGTGCCACCACGGCCTCCCACCGTACCCGCTTCGGCATCAACTACCGTATCCCCCCAGCACTGTACAGTATGCAAACACCAGATTAGCGTCAGCAGAAGTAGCGCAACTCTAATCGAAGGTGATCGAAGAGAGATCGCATTTCGAATATTTGTTGAAGGATGTGTCGCAGCCAAACAAAAGCAGCATTCTTCACGAGACCGGCACATTTTTGTCGATATTTTGGGGACGGATTGAGAGGAATTTTGCTGAAGTAAAAATTTTCAGCATTTTTTTCACAAATTATTACACCTCACAAGTAATTAGGGGCTGTTCGGGATTCAAGACCAAACAGCAAAAAAAAACTCCCGACTCGAGACTCTCGAGCAGCGAGTCAGTCCCACGATTAATTAGAAAGGGGGGACGGACGGGACGAAGAAAGCAGCAAAAGGGGAGAGAGTCTGCGTTCTGTGGCCCCGCCCCCCTCCCCCCCCCCCGCCCCCCCCCCCCCCCCCCCCCCCTCCGGGGTATTGACACGCCGTGACGAAATTAAATTCAAAAAAACAAACCAACTCACGCAAATGTGCGTTCTCTGGCTGTGCATGAATTGGTGGGGGTGTGTGAAAAAACGTGGACAGCCCCCACCCCCACCCCCCCCCCCTCGCCGTATTTTGTGAACCTTTGGCAAATATGGAAAGAATATTGGCAGGGGGGGGGGGGGGCGAATGGGGCTAAAGAAAAGGTTGAAGACGAGACGAATTGGGGACATGGCGGAGACGGGGGGTTAAACGGTGCAGACGGGCAATCCCGATAGCTAGCGAAGAGAAGTTTTGTCGAGATTTGAAATTAAGATTTTCCCTGATCATCCGGAGGAATGAATGGCTTCCGATCCGGCCTTTTTTTGCCACCGGACTTCCGTTACTCCGTTTTTAGGGGTCAAAGGGTTTCAGTTTTGAAAACACCCCCGGGGGGGAGGGGGCTTCAAGGACAGGTTGGAGGGGCGGGCGGACGGGACGACCTTTGGTTGTGACAAATGGGGACATGGCGCGGATACGGGGGGCTATTGAAAAGGTGGAAAAACAATTTTAAGAGGGCGTTGAGAGTTAATCAAAGTTAAAATTCACAAAATTTATACGACTTTTTGGAGTTTGGAGAGTCAAAAGAAAGCAAAACAAAGAATGCGGCCTTCTGAGTGTGAATGAATAATATTTCATTATTTAATTATTTGAGATTATTTCGCCCACTTTCCGTTTTTCACAATAATTGGGGGGGGGGGGGGCCAGACTTACAAATTAAGTCCAAACCATTTAGGGTATAAGTACAAATAAAACGGCCTCTTTCCGGAAAAACACCGGCGGGGATTCACCGCTTTTGACGTAAAACATTAATTATTAGCGGCATTAAAATTCAATTAATTATTCGGAGAAATTAAAATGTTTGTCGCCTTTTTGCGTTATTTTTTACTTTCTCAAATTGAATGGGCTTCAAACATTAAAAAGAATTTTAATAGGCCATTTTATGGGCTTCTTATGGCTTAAAGTGCAGACACCAGACTAAAGCCGGTGTTCACATGTGCTAATTTGGTAATTAGAGGCCAATTTGGCACAAATTCGTCAGTTAGACGCAAATCCGCCAATATCCGGTGCATGCAAATGAAAAAAAGGCTTTCCACAAAAAATGACGAAATGCACAAAAATTGGAAAGTGCCAATTTTGAGAAAGAAATGAGTGCCAATACAATCAGAACAAGCAAATGGTCGGCAAAAGGTCAAATTAAGCCGTAAATTGGAAGCCCCCCCCCCCAATAATTGGACGGGTCAGTCGTCCGGCAATTAAAACAATTTGGCCATAAACCAATCGCTTCAGCGGCCCAACAAAAAACGGAAGAAAATTCACTAAAAATAAAATTGTCAAATTTAAAAGCGTCGAGCGGTCGTCGGTCAGGGAGGCCAGAATGCCCTTTTTTAATGGCAAATGCCATTATTTTGAAAATTTGCCATTACATTTGCCATTTCTCCACACTTGCCATTATTTTGCCATTTCTTGGAACTTTGGGGAAAATTTTCATTTTCTGAGGGGAAAATAAGAATTTTCCGAAAATAGTTGGTACAATTTGAATATAATTGCTTTATTTGGCGTTCTATTTGTTATTTTTATGCTTTTTATGTTTGGACTAAATTTTTGTTAGTAAAATTTTAATAAAAATTAAAACTTCATAGCTTTCAAAGTAAGAATTTTTTTTTTTTTGTTGATTTTTAGGGGTACATTTTTGTTTTTCATTTTTTTTAAGAAATGTTTGAAAAAATGCCTAAAATATTGAATTTCTTCAAGAATTTTAGGAAAAATGCTAAAAATTTGGATTTATTCTCAAAAACGCTATGCCTATTCTTAAAACCGCCAAAATATGGATTTATGTAAAAAGTTGCTCTAATTCAAATTTTTGCATATTATTTTTGGCTTCTCTCGTCAAACCCTGTTCGCAAAAAAACAGGAAGCCCGTCTCTATTTATAATTATATTTGTGTTTTTATTTTAAATTTACTTTATTCAAAGAGGTCAAATAGTAAATTTTGCCTTGCATCAAAAATATCGCATTTTATAAAGCAAACCAAACTGTTTTTGATATAGAAGATTACAAGATGCTCGAGACCTAAAATTTACCGCGAATCACAAGACCTGAGACCGAGCCTTGACCCCGAGACCAGACCGAGACCCCTAAAAACCCGAGACTCAAAGTTTCAAAAAAATGTAATAAACCCAAAAAATGCACTACTTTGGTCGAAATGGACGAAAATGGACTCAGCTTAATCTCTGGGCGATTGAAGGAGTCTTTTAAGGTCTTTTCTCGAAAATTTGATAATTAAGAACTCATATTTAAGAAATTTTACTTGGATTCGCTCGGTTATCTTGACAAATGGCTTGGATTTTTGGCGGAATATGAAGATTTTGGCTGGATTGCATTCGAAGAAATCAGTTTTGACAAAGTTTCCAGCGTTTTCAAAAAGTTTTGCACGGATGCACCGGACGAGCTGGACAACCTGTTTGACGAGGTGGTAGAATTAAAGGAAGTGGTCAGAGAATTGGAAGCAACGGAGGGGTTTTCCAAAAAGAATTTGGAGAAGAAATGGGGTGAGGTGCTGAAGGACAAGAATCTCAAACACATCAAAACATTGGTGTCAATTTTTCTTTCAATATTTCCTTCAAATGCATTCTGCGAGTCCGTCTTTTCGGTTGTAAATCATATTTGGACCGATCAATCCAATCAATTTTCCCCGGAAACGGTTAATGCTTTTGTTTGTGTCAAACTGAACTCTGATCTGGATTGTATCTCAGCGCATGATTTTTTTCTGTTGCAAAATGACCTCTTGAACAAGGCAAAAGCTAATGAGAAGTACAGTTACTCGCAATAAATCAGATTTTTTTTTTCTATGCCTTTTGCAAAAAAACGGATGCCATTACAATGCCATTTTTCGGAACCCTTGATGCCATTACAATGCCATTTCTTAGAAGCTGTTTGCCATTTTTTCACGAAAGTGATCTGGCCTCCCTGTCGTCGGTGCCTCCACAAATAGAAATCTTTTGGGCTTTTGACGTAATGAAGTCAAAAATTGCGGAATAAATGTCAGAATTTTGCAGGAGCGAAAGTTTAAAGCAAAAAGTTCCCATCAGAACAAAAAAAAAAACGAATTTTCTCTCTTTTTGATTAGTTTTGGAAAACCGGGACAAATTAAACAAATTGGTCTGTGCCCGCCGCCGCCGCCACAGCAAATGCCAAAGTTTAAATTTGTTTTGAAAAAGCCATTTTTGAAAGATTGAAATAGTCAAAAAAAGCAAATTAAAAAAACGTTTAATGAACGACGACACCAAACATTTGTTGGCACAATGGTCGGTTACACAGAATATTATTATTATTTGCCTATTTTTGTTTCCGGAGTCCGACAAAAATGGAATTAATACGCCTAAATAGGTAAAGGGCAAAAATATAATATTTGTTATTTGTTTTGTTGAACGGTTTGTGTAAAGTTATGGTAAAATGAATGTCCCATGGGAAAATGCCGTAAATTGGAGGAAAATGCCATTTAATACCTTGTGATTTGTGCTGAGATACTTTTGTTTAAAGGACTTAAATAACAAAACATTATCTAAAAATATTTTTAAAAATGGAAAATATTTATTTTAATTTTTGGCATAATTTCTATTTTTGTGAAAAAGGAAAAATGTGTGAAGGCGAACAAAACAACAATCCGGTGCTGCTCTGTTCGTGTCGCGTTCTGTGCTTTTTCTGTCCGCTGATTCACCCAAATTGCTTAGAGGGAAAAGAGAGAAAACCCTCGAGGGGTTGGCAGCAAAAAAAATAACAAAAAAAAAAGTGATTGGAAAGTTTAAGTTTATCCGGAGTTTTTGAGTAATTTCCGCATAAAAATATTATTAATGGTAAATAAAATATGTAGCCAAAATATTATTTCAGAGGATTTTTTGAAAATTTAATTACATTTTTTGCGCGCAAAGTTTTGGCCTGACAAACGACAAATTGCACTTTTTTACGTAATCCATTGCCCAAGGCAACAAAACACGGCCAATTCGACGCTCGAGGCGACGTTCCAGACATAAACACTTACAAAGTCCTTTAATTACATATGTTTTACATTAAGCGATTAAAAGTTGGGGCGATGAATGGCATGTGCCGTGCCATTCATTCATTTCCATTTTATGAAATGGACGAGAGAATGAATTTGATTCAATGCTTTCTAAAATCGTTTAAGGCCTCGGCCATAAAACAAATTTCGTTAAACGATTTTTGGGGAATTTTTAATTTACATATTTTGTCATTTGTCTAAGTGCTAGATACAAATAAGCATCCGTACACAAGTAACAGCTTCAAAGCCTCTCAATTAGGGCCTTACAAATTAGTTCTTTTTAAAGTTCCGGAGTTCTGTCCAATTAGCTGAGAATCGGAAAATGAGCGCTTCATTTTGAAACGCCATAATTGGGGGGGCGGATTGATTATATGCACCAAATATGGTCATTTTATTACAATTTTGTTAAATATTTATTTACCCATTAAAATGCAAAAATACGCATTTTCAAAAGGGTCAAAAAAGAAGCGGCCGGACCAACGTAAAAACGCCGTTTTTGAGCTGAACTAATTGCATGGAAATGTCAACGAATGCGGCGGCGGCGGCGGCTTTAGGCAAAAGGCTAAAAAGTTACGTCCAGAAAGAAAACTGTCCGTGCTTTTTGTTTATTTGTTTAGCCCGTTCAATCTTTTATGTGGTGCCTAATTTTACCTACGCCATCAACGGCTAACATGGCCAAACATTTGTTGTAATGTAAATGTTAGCATAAAATGAGGCGCCATGACGAGTGGCCAATGAATGGAATTTTGGAGTGTTTTGCGTTGGCATCGGATTAATTTGGATTCGATATCCGCGAATTGGTCTGATTTATTTGCATATGTATCTATTATCTATCTGGTCGGGAGAAGAGTGCAAAGTGAGTGAATGCGGTCGGTCGGTGGTAATGCCGTAAAATAATATGAAAAGCCAAAATACTTAACCAAATTAGCAAATAATTTAAAATTATATTTTGAAGCCCAAAAAAGCGTCTGTTTTTTGGTATGTGACGGATGACACGACGCCCCCCCCCCCCTCCCCCCGGGCGAGACACCCATCGCCCCCCCCCCATACGCACTTTACGAATTTTGAATTGGGTGGGAAAGAAAACAAATTTTGTTTTCAATGGCCAGACGACGGGTTTATGTTGTTTTGTGGTGGCGGGTAAACAACCCATAAATTGGGGATGGGCCCAACAAAATTCTGCCGATGGAAACGGCGGTGACGGTTGTTTTCGCACAAAAAATCGGAGATAAATTATATCGCCGGAAGGGAAATACGTATGAACAATTAAATCGCTCAATAAGTGGAATAAAATTTGTTGAATATTCTATTTAAGCCTTTGGGTTTAGCCTTTGATTTATAAAGGCCAAAAAATCACTAAAATATGCCAAAAAGCAGCACACTACATATGCACCAAAAAAAGGAATTTTTAGTGCACTAATTTGCCTGTGCCCAGAGGGTGCTTTATCATTGCGCCAAAACTTTTCAAATGTTCGAAGTTCAACCACAGGGAAATGCTCAAACATCCAAAAGTTCTGTGATAAATTTATTTATCCACATTATGTACATAACTAAAAAATCGACGGTGATTGAAAGAGATCGGTTGAAAGAACGCTTGAGTGGAGAAGAGAAAAGGTCGGATGAAATTGTTAGACTTACAACACAAAATTTAAGTGAATTCGAATTATTGATGAAAACACCGGTGGATGAACACAAACCTGAGCTAACCGTTTTTACAATAGGAACATTTATTAGTTTAATATCGGGGAATTGGGCTCAAAACATTTATTAGTTTAATTCACATTCAGGGCGACCATCGGCACTGCTCACAGCCGCTTAAATCGTTTAGGGTCCTCGTGATAATTGTCCGGAATTTTGAACATCGCGGCGGAGAGCGGCGGAGCTGCGCCGTCCCCGCTACCGCACCAGTTGAAGTGTTGGAAGCTCATACTGGCCTGGATTAATGTGCTGATTAGAAAACAATATCGACACGTACTCCAATATTATAATTATGTTTAAAATTTTTTGGACAATTTGAATCTGCAAGTGTTCTAGCCTGGATGGTCGCATAAATAGGCATCTCCACGCGCACCGGAAAGCCGGGAGGCAGCCGCGCGTTGCACAAATTGCGCAGTTTGACCAACGTCGGATTGAGCGGCTCCAGCACAGAAAAGATGTCCTGTAAGACAACAAACATTGTTCACCAGAAATGGCCGATTAAATGTGACGATAAGCATATGTTAAAAAATGCTTACAAGAACAACATCGAGGCTAAGCGGGAATTCGCTGCTCTGCAAAAAAACAAAAATGTTTATTTAATCAAACAAAATGAAATAAGAAATTACCATAGCCACCGTTCCATTGCATTCTTTGCTCGAGTCTTTTTCATTCATTTGTCTGCCCAAATGGCTGTTCTTGTCGGAAGCCTTAAAATATTCCTTTTTTCTATTGTAAAACGTGCTAATTTGTAAGTGCGAGGGCACCCGGAGATATTGGGACCAGTTGAGGCCCGGCTGAGGAGGCGGCGCAAGGCTTGGGCGCTGGTGCTGCTAAATAACAAATTTATAATATTTTTGTGGCAACCCGGTGGCCATAAATCAAATTAAAATGTTTTCAGAGTAAAGTTTATCCCATAGTGATTTCTGAGATCAAAACTTCGTACTCTCCGAGTCAACCCCACTCCCACTGGCCCCAAAATGTTATAAACATTTCAAGAAAATTCTGTTTAAATATCTACCGGATGTTGCCCCTCTGTGTTGACGTCGCGCGTCGGCAAATTCCCGTCGGTAAAAAATCTTTGCATTTCTCTGTTCAGCTTCAAGTCTTCCTCGGACAAATGTTCACGCCTGAAATTTATTTAAACTTAAAAAACTTTCAATTTTAAAGGAAGTCACAACCACAACCCATGACCCAACACTTATAAATTGCATTATTTTAGGCCCAAGCAACAAACAATATCAATAAAACATTCTCACCTTTTCTGAGTAACCAACTGCATTCCCTTGATGTGGTAGATGTACGCTTTGTATTTGCCGACATACTCCTGAAAAGCATAAAAATTTCAAATTTTTTAATTTTAAGTACTGACCGATTTTGGAAATAGAAGCAAACTCTTGGCCTGCACAAAATGTATGGGCCGGGTGCTGATATGAATGCTAAAAAATAAAAATAAACTCAGCAAACAAAACCAAAAACAGTGCAAACTCTACTCTCTTTTTCTCTCTCTCTCTGTGTCTACCTGGAAATGTCCGTGGACATCAAACAATCCAACTCTTCAGACAGATTGCGGCTCTTGGCACGAATCACTTGGTAGACCTTAAAAGCAGTTGGCGGTCAATTGAATTGAGAAACTGGAAAGCGGACCAGGGAATTCCCGGATTCATTTTTCGAAAACATAAACTGAAAGCATTTAGTAGACTCAAGACCGCGCGATACGAAGTTTAAATTTAGACGGAATCCTTGGGGTATCCAAACCGAAACTCCAACCTTTTTCTGATGGTCCATTAGCACCGCCTTTCGTCCATCCGTTGCCGTCATATCCAAAAGCAACGACACATCGCCACGCTCCCTAAAGGAATAAGAGATTCGAAATAGAAAATTAAATTAAAGTCTACAATTTTTTGTTATTAGTATTACAATGTTTTTGCATGAGTTTGAAAAGTATCGAACCGGGCTGAAACCGTACTTCCTAAATGCTTTAATCAGTAAATATTTTTGTTGACAAAAAGTCGAAATTGCCACTTTTAATATGTAATGGCGGGACATTACACACAGACCATTTTGGCACTGCGCCTCGGTCACTGATGCCGATCAACGTTAAGTCCACGCGAAGTCGAGATCCTTTTTTGTAAATTTTGAAGGTGTCGCAAGGGAGCATGCGCGAGACCAACGCTAATTAATGTGTAATGTCGCATATTAAATTAAAAAATGGACTCACGGAGCCAAGAGGAGACTTCCTGTAAAAATAAGGTCAAAATCAGGTGGAAGTTAAATGTTGTAATTTTATTTTAAAATGAATTCAAAATCAACGGATACGTCGCCGTTACCGGGGTGGAGTCGGCGGTGCCGATAAGCGCCTTTTAAGGCATTTTGATGAAAAACTCTGTCTAAAATCTCGCCAAAAAAATCAACTGTTTTTTAAAAGTCCAAATCGGAGTTACGGCATTCACCAAAATACCATCCTTGGGGTGCATATTTTTTCCTTCCGTAAAAAGGACATTTTAACGGGAAAAAACAACGGAATTCCGACCATCCCTGGCCATTACCCATTTGGTCTCCATGTAGAAATCGCCCAACTGTGAGAGATGTTCGGCAAGCAGGGGCAGACGAGCGGTAAACAACTCATGGGATTGCTTCTTTAAAACAATGAGCATCGCTTCGACTAAAACAATAAAAACCTTTCAATGATATTTAATTAATTCACTGACGGATATTTCTGTCTCCGTAGCTGATCGCTTCGTGAAGGCAATTCCATTCCAAATTGTTTTTGGCCCCAATTGACGCCCCGTGGTTCAACAGCAATTCGATGCATTCTTCAACAACAAAAAATGGAAAGTATTTTACAAAAAAGTTGGGAGAATAAACGAACCTCGGCGCCCTAACATGCAGGCAATGTGCAATGCTCTTAAAAAAGTTACTCAACATTCAGAAACGTCCATATTTTTACGTTCACGAAATTTTTCTCTTTCAAATAAAAACTTTGTTTCAAAAAATCTTAATACGAAACCAACAAAACCGGCACAAACTGACGAGTTGCCGTGGGTATCAACGCGGTCGATGATGTCATGCCCTGAAAAACATCCTCATTTTCAATCATCAAAAATTATCAAAAAACAATAATTTTTGCTATAGTTCCGTTTGTCCATTTAAGCCTCTTACAGTTTTTATTCCATAACAAAACGATTAGTTTCCTAAACGGCGCTTTTCGGCACCGCTAGGCATGTCCAAAAGAAAAAATCGCCTAAATCTAAAAAGGGCTTTTTTTATCCAAAACTTAAAAGTTTTAAACCCGCCGATACTTTCACTCATTAGTTCAACCCACCCACAACCTAGGCTATGTGCCCTTACAGAGCACGGTCATTTTTGAAGCTTTTTTGGAATAGGTCCCAATCCAAAACCTGCTGGTCCTTCGAGAAGCTGCTGCAAATGGTTCACATTGTTGTGGAACACCGCATGGTGAAGCGGGAAATTCTCGTCCAACCATTGGCCATTGTTCGTGACGGCAGAGCCATTTTCGGAGGTCATTTGGGAAACGAACGTATTATTCAACGGAGGTATTAGAATTGGTAAGCTAAACAAAAGAAAAAAATGTCGTTTATAGGTTAAATGTTTTCATCGAATCATATGTTTGCTCGCCACGCGCTTGGAGCTTAAACCTAAGCTTAGGCCCAGCCTATGGTTGCCTCGGATGCAATAAAGTTGAATTCGTTGTCGAGAGTCTTTTGTACACATTTTAGAGGATAAATAACAACCGAAACTTTAAATTATATTCTTTGTTTGAAAAGTAAAAGGTGTGATTCTCTAGCAAACTTATAATCTGTTTTATTATATTTTTAGCAATAAATGTGTGACATTGACGATCCAGATTTATCTGACATGAATTGTATATGTGAAAAAAGTTTGGGAACGAAACGACCGGGAACCAACTGATCGGGAACGAAACGTACCTACCTTTCCCTCATGGACGGCAAAAAAGAAAAAAAAGCAGCGAATTAATTCATTTATGCAAATCAAAACGCCAAATCATTTAAACAAATTAACAGACAAACTCTAATGATTAGACATTATATCCCCGCTTATTAAATTTTGCTGAATTTTTGGGCCATATTAATTAGAGAGGTGGGGGAGGGGAGGGGGGGGGGGGGGGGCTACAATGAATTTCGGATCTCCTTATGATTTTTGACTTTTTGATTGAATTTGAGGAATAATTATCACGTTCATAAATCTCTAAATAATAATATTTTAATTAATTGACAAAAATATTTGAATTTATTTAAAATGTGCCAGAGAAAAGGAAGTTTTGCTGTGAATGGAAATGCAACTTTCCGTTCGACATTTGCAAATGCTGTTGTTGGTTGTACTAACCGCATTTCTCGAGTTCTATGCCAATGTTTGATCGTTAACCCAAAGTCTTTCCGACTCGACTCAATTAGTACATAAATTGGCTTTTGTTTATCATGGCACAATGTTATGTGTGTGTTCTTTCACCAAGGTTTAGTTTATTCATCGAGCGTCATTGATGGTTACGGTATGCAGCTCGACGGTGCCGTCCACTTCCAACGTCTCAATGTCCATGTAATTGGGTAACCGGTGCTTGAACTGAAATTGACCCAACATACGAAATTGAATTGACTCGTTCCCATCTCTTTACAGTATAATTACATAATTAATTCTCATTTCTTTTAAAAACAAAATGGCGTTTTCCCTAAAAATTTAAAATTTTCGCACCGTGCAAAATTTCTTCCCGTTCAGAATTATTTGGAAATGCGCAGGCTCGTGCACAATGGTCAGGTCGAAACTGAAATGTTTTGGTTTTGGTTGTAAGTTTTTAGTGTGTTTAAATCTAAGGAAACTTGGAATGAGTTTATTGGAGTACGGTATGAGTTTATCGGAGTACGGTAGTCCATCTAAGGAAACTTGGAATGAGTTTATCGGAGTACGGTAGTCCATCTAAGGAAACTTGGAATGAGTTTATCGGAGTACGGTAGTCCATCTAAGGAAACTTGGAATGAGTTTATCGGAGTACGGTAGTCCATCTAAGGAAACTTGGAATGAGTTTATCGGAGTACGGTAGTCCATCTAAGGAAACTTGGAATGAGTTTATCGGAGTACGGTAGTACATCTAAGGAAACTTGGAATGAGTTTATCGGAGTACGGTAGTACATCTAAGGAAACTTGGAATGAGTTTATCAGAGTACGATAGTCCATCTACCGTCTACCCCTTACATTTCGCCCTTCGCCAGTGGGAAACCCCCGTCGCGCTCCTCGTCGCCCCAGCTGGACGCGTTCATCGTGTTTCGTACGATTGCCCCCTCGCTGTAACGGATGGACACTTGCAGGGCAATGTCTTGATTGTTCCGCTTGTACAAATTGACATTGACACGATTCCCTTAAAGACAATATAATTCAAAATAACAAAACAAAACCAATGCAATTTGAACAAACACCTGTCGGTAGAGCGGACACGTCCAATCGCTTGTACGGGATCAGCTTTGCTATTGCGCTGTACGGGTTCGGGAAGGAAGTGCCGCCGTAGTGGAAAAGGCGTAAACTTTCCAAATCTCCGATTATCGAAACGTGGTTAATCTGTCAATTAGGACTTTTAAAGAGGGGGAAAAAGCGAAAAACTCTGACTCCCGCCAGCGGGGCACGCCGTTCAAATGTTCCCATCTCTACACGGTTCCCAAACACCTTAATTTTGGTCTAAACTCCAAAAATAAATCGCTTAAACCTGAAATTTTCCAGGCAAAATTCGGATACGAATGTCGAATTCGTCGTTGGCCAGGAAAGGGCTTGGGACCCGCTCCTCGGGTTCAGACCAATTCCGGCGGGTGTACGTGTTGAACACGACGTTGCCCGAAAAAATGCCTTCAGAATTTAAATAAAACAATTGAAAAAACAGTTTTAATTTGTGGAAACGTTTGGTATACCGAATAGACTTAGAGTTGTTCTGCCATAATAGCAAAATTATTATTGTATTATTATTTTATTTGATTTTATTTTAATTATTATTTATTCTCGTTCTTCATTCGATTTAGAGAATAAAGGGAATAAATCAATTGGTGTGGAGTTGCCAAATTGTTTGCCGTCCCCATCCTTTGGCAATGCCCGATTTGTGTTCCCCCCTCCCCCCCCCCCCCGACTTTTCTATTGACCACCTTCATCCCAACGGGTGGACAAATGTAACGGCATGTCGTCCCAATCGTTGCCGCCCCGGTGGAAGTTTATGTCCACTCTGAAAATGCGTAACCGGACTGTTTCAGCCAGCAGCAGGCCAGATGTT
The DNA here is from genome assembly GCA_020449905.1 of Globodera pallida. Lineage (NCBI taxonomy): Eukaryota > Metazoa > Nematoda > Chromadorea > Rhabditida > Heteroderidae > Globodera > Globodera pallida. Next base: position 4,103,965 of record JAIXHY010000004.1, on the reverse strand, counting down.
GTTCACCTTTTTGGGTACATTTTGGCCTTTCCCACTGCGTGCACCGTTTGGCCCTCTTTGAACGGCTCGCTGATGCGCGTTTTGAAGGGAAGTTGCTACAATTTTACGAATATAAAAAATAATAATTAAAAAAAACAATTTTTGTACATATTTTTGCTCGCTGACATACTGCTTGTAGGGCAGCTTCTCCTCAGGTTCTTCACCGCCGATAACACGCTCATCACAATGGCAAAATGCCAACAATATTGTCAAAAGTGGGATGTTAAATGATCGTGCACCCCCACACATTACGGGTCCAATTTTGATGAAAACTTGTATTACCTATGTTAATCAATTTTATGAAGTTCGTTTTAGGGCGTTAAATTTTCAAATATTCTAGATAATATCAATAAAAATAATATTTTGATAAATTTAGTTCTTTTATTTTTGCATTTTGAATTTTAAAACATTAGGACAAACAAACAATTCAGTTCGCTAGTGCCGATAGGTAAATGCCGTTGAATTTACGCCATTCAATTATTAAAACTTTTGATTTTAATTTTTTTTCTTAATTGATTAATAATAATTATTTGAAACATTTTATTAATTGACCAAAATTAAAAGAAAATAACAACACACGCAAAATAATTATGAAAAATGTGCTGTGTGAAGAGAGAAGCATCAAAAAAGTTCCGATAAGTGAAAAAGGAAAGTGTAACAGCTGGCCGGCCGGGCGGGCGGCCAATAAATCGTTTTGTGATCACTCCGAAGAGGCGGCGCCGGCGGCGTTTGTCCAATCCGCGTTTTTACCCTCATTAGTGACGGCTTAAAGGGGGCGGAGGCATTAGCATCTGCCAGCAGCCGTAAAATCGTATCCATCCCAAATGAAAAACAAAAAGAAAGATGATCGAACGATCGATCAAAAATAAAATCAAAACAGATAAACAAAACATCTTCAAATCGCTTTTTGTCGCTTCATTAAGTATAATTGCCACAGCTATATATATATTTAGGGCTGTCAGATCTGCTGGGGTTATCATTAGTGCCGGACTTTTGTCAATTAGTTTCTTTGCGGCATTGTTTAGTGAAATAAGCACATTAAACAGTTTTAAACCGGAATTTACTCATTTAACGCGCCATTATTTGCAAATAAAAATCTTAAGTAAAATTCTAAATTTCTTTTGTGATAAATTTAGGTATCTTGGTGACCAAATACCACAGTTTCCCCCCTCGGTGACCAATTTCCGTACACCAAAATATGTAAATGAAGCAAACAAATGCTTAATCAATTCAAATTGGGCTTGGAATCAGTTTTGAATTGAGCGTTTGGCGTACAGTATTCACACTGCAAACAATTTGGCGTTTGTTGACATCCAAACAAAAAAAGAAAGCAAACATTAGCAAAGGGAGCTTAGAGAAGTGGGAGTGTGTCGCGAGAAATGGGAAAATAGTAAAGAAATTGAAGAAGCAAAATGAGAAAAAGAAAAAACAGATGGGCAGAGAACGGAGAGGACGCGACGCGAGAGACGGCGAGTAAAGGCAAACCATCCAACAAAATGTGAAAGAGCTGTAAACAATACCAAATAGCTAAACATATTCTTATGTAGACGAGAACCCTCCCCCCCCCCTTCCCCCAAAATGTGCCACAAATTTTAAATATTTTTCAATTACCAAAATTTGGGAATTTTAATTATTTCGCTTTGCTTTTAGGTGTTCTGCTAACAAATAAAACAACGCAACAATGGGGTTTGAGGCTAAAAGAGCAGCCGCGTTAGGCCGGAACAAGAAAAGTCCACCGATTCTTTCCCACGAATTTGTCATCCAAAATCATGGGGACATTGTTTCGTAAGTTTTTTTTAAAACTACTTATGTATCAGTCAATTTTGTTACCATCTCTTTAGCTGCGGCATTATGTTGGTTATGCTCGGCTTTATGTTCGGTGCCACCTCACCCTTTGCGCAGGTGTTCATTGTGCCGCAATACAACGACACCGTCACATTGCCCAACGAAACAGGTAAACACACTTGGTGGGTATGGGCCATTTTTGAGGGGTTTTTTCCTAAATTATATTTTTAGAACCCCGGGTTATGTACAGAAACGGTGTTCGGGATCTGGCAACACTGTTCTTCTACACCTTGGTCTGGATTGCGGTTCATTGCGCACTTCAGGAGTGGGTGTTTTTATAAAATGCTTAATTTATATTTTGACTTAAAAATAAAAGAAGCTGAAAAATGCAGAAGGATATTTAAGTTTTATTAGGAAGAATTTAAAAAAAAATTGTGGGTTTGTGGAGTTTTGAAAAAACAAAAATTCTCTCACTGCGCCCCTGCCAACCGGTGATACTCGTAATTCAAAATATGTGTTGTGCTGTTTTCAGGTACATTTTTGACAAGGCTCAACGAAAGTTGCATTTGAGCAAAACGCGTATGGTGAAGTTCAACGAGAGTGGCCATTTGGCGGTGTTCAGCATCTACTCGCTGATCCATGCCTGCATAATTCTCAGCGATTTGGCCATCCACAAAGATTTGGTAAAGGGCATTCTTTTTGCAAAATGCCGAAATTTGTTAAATTATAAAGTGCCATGCTGAATTTATTAAAAACCTAGGAAATCATTTTTTAGATAGAGGGTAACACAAAGTTAATCGTTTCTAATTTTTTTTACATTTTTAGACCAGGATATGGGCCGGCTATCCGGAGTTGCACCGTCACTTTCCGCTCTCCTCCAAACTGTTCTTTATCTTTCAGGTTTTTTAATTGAAATTTAAATGTTGAGTTTAATTAGCTTCGAGGCCGTTCAATTCTAAATTAGTTTCCGTTTCTACCGATTAATTTGGACAAAAATTGTAACAAATTTTGAGTTTGTTGGTTTGAAAATGATACATTTTAAATTCAAAAATTTTAAATGTTGAAACAGTCGATTTTTGGTTATTTTTTTATAAAAATATTTAGGATAACTTACAAAATTCACAGATTTCTTATTGGTTCCACCAGCTGCCGGAATTCTATTTCCAAAAGCTGAAAAGCGAGGAGATGTTTAACAGAATCGGCTACATAATCATTTTCACTACCGCCACCTGCTTCTTCTATTTCGCAAAGTGAATTTTTATTCAATTTGTATTTGAAACTGCCGACTATTTTTGATTAAAAAGTGTACATTTTTTTTTGCACGTTTTAGCTTTGTTCGGCTTGGTCTTTTGCTGCTGTCCCTCGAGTACTTCTCCCAGGGCCTCTTCCATTGCAGCCGTTTGCTGTACTTTTCAGGCAAAATCCAACCGTCGTCCACTGCGTAAGTGCTTAGTTAAAAATATTAATGCCTTTTATTGGGAATTTGCTCAATTGAGCCTTGGCTCAGTGGTTAGTGTCTCTCGTTTTGTTTGGGTTCTATCCCCCCTGGGGCTGTTTCTTCACTTTTGTGAGGCGTCCTGTGACGAAATCTTTCACCAAGATCTCTGAGTGTTCTTGACGATAGCAACATGCACTACCATCTGAGGACGTTTTCCATTCCTTTTTTTGCAAATATTTTCTTAACATACCACTAATTTTTGGTGGGTTTTAAATTGGTTTTTGTTGTTGTTTGATTAATGTTAAGGTAGAATGATTTTTTGAACCATTTAACAAACAGGTTCAAGCCGTGGAACTTTCTCTTTCCGCTCACGCGCCTGACAACCATTGTGCTGGCGGTGGTTTCTTTGTGGTACGGACACCGTCAGAATGAGGTGGCTTTTGTCGATTTGGCCAGCGGGAAACTTCAACACGCAACTCATCCGGTAGTGTACAGTTGGCTTATGAACATCAACACAGACTGCTTGCTACTTGTTTTTTAAATTAATTTTTGGCTTCATATTTCCGAAATTTTGAACACTTTTTCTTAACACACTCAACCAATTTGTTGTTCTTCCCTTGTCCAGCATCAACAGTTTGCTGGTGGTGGTGCTCATTCAGTTGTGGATGCTGTTCAACTTCTCCACCTTTCACATTGCGCGATGGCGCGAGCGCAGCAGGGAGCAGGCGGCCCATGCGGCGGGAGGCGGCAAGAGAAAAGGCGCAAAATCAAAGAGAAAGGGAGCGGTTGGCGCCGGCGGGGAGGAGGTGGGAATTGCTTGGGGGGGGAGAGGGCATGGGTTGCAAAAAACGAACTTTTTTTGTTCAAATAATTCGAAAATGTGGTGATCAAATTGAAGTTATTTCAGAAAGACAAATAAATGATGACGCCGCTCTTTTTGGCACTTTGTCCTCCGTTTTTGCCTTCGTCTGACACATCATCCATTTGCTGCTGCTGTTGCTGCTGTCGTTTGGCTTGTGCACATTGAAAAATATTCGTCATATAAAGATACAATGACATCCATAATTCCCAATGAGCATTAGGAATGTGTTTAAGTACGTTTGCCGAGATTCTCGAAAATCAATGGGGGGTTTTGGACTCCACGTTGAATACCAAAAATCCAACTCCTAAAGACTTTTGAACATTCCTAATGAGCAGGTTCCTTGACATTCGTGTAATTCTACCAATTTGGACTTTGTTCGTCGTATTTATTGGTTATGAGTGCTTGTGCAGTTTATGTCCCACTTTACAAATTAGTCATCATTCTTTTTTTTTTCTTCTTTTTCTGGCTGGCTGTGTTAGCAAAATTTGTGGCGCTGAAATGCCGTGTCATTACGGCGTCAATTCCTGTGATACATTCGATGAACTTTTTCTTAAATCTGACTTTTTACATAAGATGGGCAACAAATTGCACAAGTATTTGTTGTTTTACACTCAGAGCTGTTCTGCTGCGGAATGAATTTTCAATCATTTCTTTAATTTAAAATGCATTTGAACAGTTCTGCCTCTTTAATTATCTAATTCCTATTTAAATGTTAAAAGAAAACACACTTTGGTTAAGCACTTTTAATTTAACTGTTTTATTCCCCTTTTGTCCTTTGTCTCTCTCTCTCTCATTATAAGCCAAATCTTCTTGCATAATGTGTGTAAAAAAGGCAAAATTTGGTTGTGAAGTGTTTGTTTTAGGGTTGGGGTTGGTTGAGCGTATGGACAATGAATGAATGTTCTTCGGCACGAACATTTTGGCCAACAACATTTAAAATTGGCATTCTCGCTAAGGCTTAAAAGTGTTGACAATTTTTCTTGAGGTTCGAGTGCTAATTTGTGTTGTTGCTCGATTTGTTTCGGAATTTCCAAATTGAACGTTTTTATGTAAAACCATCAAAGATTTTGCTTATTGAAACACTTTGAGCATTGGCATTCTGCTGTTGGGGCCGATTAACTCACCCGTAAATTTGTTTGATATTTAATAATTTATTAAATTCTTTTATTATTATTATTATTATTCTTTTAACTCTAAAAAATGTGAAAAATTGTTTTTTCCAAAAAAATTCATTGTATCCAAATGTCAAGCAAAAAATGGACAAAATAAAATTCTTCGTCATTTCATTTGTCACGGAAACTGTTCGTCTGTTATTTCTCCCCACTTTTGCTTGATCATCTGAGCCGGCAAATATTCACAATGATATTAATTAACAAATTATGTATTGTGACAGTCACTTTCCCCCGAAGGCCCACAAATTCCAAAATTCACTAAACAGTGTCGTCGTTGACTGATGTTAAAGCATAAATAATGTTTCCAATTGATTGACATCATTTGCGCTAATTACTTAGCGGCATCCTTTGTTCTGCGGCATTGTTTTAGTAAAGCACAAAAATTGAATTGAAAGGAATTTTATAGCGAAAATTAAAATTTAAACACCTAAACACAGCTTCAACAACAAATTGAGCAGTGAACGTATTTTTCTTAAAATTTATGTGCGGTTTGGCCACGGAATTTTTGCTCAAAAAAACTTTAGGCTTTTGTTTGCCACCTGTGGGAGCACTTTCTCAACCTTTTGCAGGCGATGCAAAGTGAGAAAATGGGGGAACTTTGAGTTTTGTTCCGTGCGATCTTTCGCCTCCTCCACAAAATCGTCGTAAATTTTTGCACAAAAGCTCCCTCCCCCCAGCACAAAAAACCTCCCCCCCCCCCTCCCCGTCCCCCAAACATCGTTTTGCTGTGATGAGCCTTTGGAATTTAGATAATTTATTAAAACAAAATCAAATCAAATTGATTTTTATAAATTGAGAAATTTCTGTCACTTTTGCTCCGACATAAAACGACTTTTCTTTTTAAATTACCATTTTCACTTTTAATTGAAGCACAGAAATACAGGCAAATAACAACCCATTAAAAGTTTCCGATCATTTTATCGATGCTCTTGATCAGTTTCCACTGCCCAACAGTGATTGTGACAGCACAGTTAGAGTCAGAGAGAGCCCGTTGCTGGTTGTTTCCCTGGGGGTTTCCGATCATTTTATCGCCTTCAGCAATGTCAAATACCATTCCCCACCCCCCGCACACAATGGAATGTGTGTGCTGTGTTGTGAGTGTGCTCTGTGCACGTTCCCCCCCCCCCCGCCCCTCCCCCCCCCCCATCAACCGCCGCCGCCGCCGCTTCCACCCCCCGCGGAATCATCGTCGTTGTCCGATCGATTTGCCCGCGAGGAATGCGTTGGTCGACGCCGGGGGGACGAACCCCCCCCCCCCCCCCCCCCCTCCCCCCTCCCCCCCCTCCCCCCCCCCCCTCCTCCCGTCCCCCCGCCATCGTCTTCGCATACATATTCATTCACATTCATTCGTTCTCCCATCCATTCTCCTTTCGTTTCGTTGCTCACCGCCCCCCCCTCCCCACCCCCGGCGATCAGCAGTGCGTTGCCGCCGCCCTCTGCCCGTCCGGGTCGATGGAATGTGTGCATCTATTCAGTGCGGGGGGTGGAGGGGGGGGGGGGGGAGCGGGGAAGGCAATCGACAAATCGGCGGGAAGAGCATCCTTCCCCCGGGGCGATGAAATGCGGGGGCATCTCCCCTCCCCTCCCCTCCCCTCCCCCCCCCCCATCCATCGTCGTCTGTCGGTTGCGGGGTCTTCTGCGGGTGGGTGGATGACTGAGTGACTAAATACTGTTTGAAAGACCCACAAATAGGGAGTGTTTTGTCGGTCCTCAACTGCATTTCTACACAATTTATCGTTTTTTTTTTGCCATTTAAAGTTTCGTACAAAAAGCTTCGGCATGGGCCATTAAAAGTTGGCATGCCCAACAATTTTGGGACGTGCAGAACTCAGTCTAACCCACCCAAATCGGAAACCAACTTCCCCAGCACATCAATCCCAACCTTTCCGACCTTCCCCATAATCATTGTCGTTGTCGTGGGGGGGGGGGGGGGGGGTTTGGTGATGAGTTTGATGATCTGGTGATCAGTGAATGCCCTCCCTGCCCAATTGGGTGTTCCGCTTGTGCTGCTTGGTGTGTGCAACATTTATAACGCCCATTAGTCGCGGGAGGACGCGGCGCCTAAGGGGATGTTGACAATTTGTTGCTGGGGGGGGGGGGGCACAGAGTGAATGCTGCGCAACTTTTCCGCTTCAATTGCATTATTCTTTCGCCCAGGAAACATTCGGATGATTCCGCGGTTTTGTTCTCGTATATTGGGGCTTTTAAAAGCGCGCTTAATGCATTTGAGATTTAGAGAGATTACTGTATAAATTCAAATTTTCTAATTGAAAGCAATTAATAATGTTTAAAACTGTTGTTTATATCACTTTAATTTAAACATTCGCCCATTACCGCAATTTTATGCCTTAAAGGGCAAATTTCCCTCGAGGCATTTCCCCTGTCAACAAACAACCCAATTTTAACGTCCCTCGAGGGGGCAAAGACTGTCGTCAATGCCCCCCCCCCTCCCCACTTAAATTCTTGTACAATAAACAAACAAATAAACAAAAGCACCGTTAAGCGGTTACAATAAAAGCATTTTTAAATAAATTTGACAATCGTTTTAAATTTAAAAATTTAAATTTAGCTAACGAAAGTCATAAAATATTGGCAAATGATTCGAATGCCGCTAAAATTGAAGTTGGGGCGTACCAGCGGGCGCTACGAGCTCAGCGAGGACATTTATGTAAAGCTGCAAAAGCATTTTAATTGAAAAACATATTTTTATTTAAGATTTTGACCATTTTGGTAGGGGACCAAACAATTGCGCAATGCACGTTGACTAGCCATTCGACATCGGCCGACGTTTTCCGATTCCTTGCAGAGAAACATTGCATAAAACAGGCAAATCAAATTGTTACATTAAATTAAATTTAATTTAATTTAAAATAATATTATTATTCAGCCCGAACTGTTCGGCCTCCAGTATCAGATGAAGGTTGGTCCATTTTATTTTATTTTATAATTATAATTATCATTATTTTTATTTATTATCATTATTTTATTCTTCTTATTATTTTATTATTGTTATTATAATTATTATTGTTTATTGTTATTATAATTATTATCATTATTATTATATTATTGTTATTAATGAAAATATTTGCCAAATTAAAGGCGACGGACACGGAAAAGCGAATGATGCGTTGGGTGGAGCCGGACAAATCGATCAGACGGCAGCTTGAGCGATGGGCTTGCCGCAGGGGCCAGAAGTGGGCCGTCAACTTGGCCATTCTCCACGCCTGCGCAAATGTCGGGCAAAATTTTGCAATTTTTATAATTTTAAATATTTTTTGTAATGTTTAAATTAAATACATTTTTTCTCTAAACAATAATTGAACGACGTTTTCAGGTTTTTACGCTGCATGACACCGTTTCTCGCAGCGTTTATTACACTTTACTCAAACTGGACGTTCTTCAGGACAGCAAATTCGCCACTTTGGAATTTGAAAAATGCATTAATTTGGGTATTTATTTGACTTTTACTTTAATGGAATTATTTATAGAATATTTCAATAATTAAATTTAAAAAACAATTAAAAACAAAACTCAATTCCAATTTAGCGGCCTATCAGCTTCAAATCGAATTCCCCAATTTGAACTCGCCAACGCTGCAACACTTGAAAATGCTCGCGCTTTTGCCACAGGTCACAAAAACGTCCCCAATTTAAATTTAAACTTTATAATTGAATAATAATCATTTTAGAATATGTGCCGAAATCCAAAGTTTAACAACGACGAGACTTACGCAAGAATTCTATCGGTCATTTGAACTTGGCAATAAAAAGTGAATTAGCGGAACAAAATTAATTAAATTTTAGGCTTATGAGAAATTGCACACGATGCAGCCGGCTTATGCCGCATTGCTTTATATCGTCGAAATCCAGCAATGCGACGGTTATGGAGAAGAATTGTTTCAGTGCAAAGTGCGGCTTTTTTTTGCTTTAAAAGACAAAAATTGGACTTTTTTGTTTGGATTTAGGACGGAAGTTCATTGGAAGAAGTTTCACTTGGCTACTCCTTGGACTTCATTTTCGTCAGACGCCCAAATGGGACGGGCCAAAAATTCAGGTCAATGGGCGGCCAGCGAGCGATTTGAACTGTTTACGCCGTTATTTTCCCGACTTTGGACTCCCAAAATTCTCGGGAGGGAATCGGGCGGGTTTAAAGCCGGGATTTGTGTCCTTTCAGGCAAATAATCAAATTAATTGCTTCTAATTGCTTCAGATGGGACGAGGTCCGGGAAATTATGGCCAACAAACGGAAGGTGACCATCAAATGCGGAGACGCCGGCGCCCTCGTTGTGTTCGGCTTCGTGAGTTCATTTAATCGCAAAAAACGACAAAATGTTAATTCAATTTAATTTTGTGGCACGACGCGCTCTGCTCACTAGAAAATAATTTTTCGAAAATTGCCTTAGGAGGACAATGAGATGGCGCGCTACGTGTCCACCGTGTTGGGCTGGAAGTGGCGCCATGCGCGAGTGGACGCGCAGCAACAAAAGGCGGCACGTCTGAGCGTGCAGAACCTGCAGGGCGGCATGCCGTCCTTCAGTCTACTGGGCTCGCAGCTGCGCCGCTCAACGGGCAATGTGTGCCAAATTATTTTTCATTTTTGGGCACTTTCTAAAATTAATATTCGCTAAATGTCCCAATTTATAATTGATGGGCTTAGCTTTCAACCTTTAAAGCAATTAATTCTCTTTGTCGGTTAAAGGTGAATTCCGTACGTCCCTCGTCCGAGTTGAACATTGGCACCGCAAATGGAAACGCTGCGGGCAATGGAAATGCATTTTTGGCACCGTACGCCATGGTGCCGTCCACCTCGCAACCGGCCAGGACCGATTCCAGCAGCCAGTCGACCGTCCATTCGGCGCAGTCGTGCTGTGTTCGACCTCCCGTCAATGGTGGGATGCCGAAACTTAGACAATTTGCATAAATAATTTGTTAAAATCCAAAATGAATTTGCTTTAAAAATTAACCGTTAAAAAGTATTGAAATAAATTTAAATTTTTACCGTTTTTCAGTATGTTGCCGTTCCGTGTCAATGGGCCAAGTGTCGGCGGCGGTGTCTGTGGCCAACGCATTTTTGCATCCTGCGCACATTCCATCGCCCGACAAAATGTCCCCCACGGCGCCGCAGTTGCCCGTCGCCACAACAACGGCACCAACGACAATAACAACAACATTGGCACCACTTACGGCCCAAACTCAGCAACAGCAGCAGCAGCAGACCCGGGTTCGTTATCTAGCAGCATTTGATGATCCGTCAAAGTGATCTAATCCAAGATTTTGGACCGGCGAAATTGGTTCCTGTGATCGGAGGACAGATTTTTTGGTGTTTTTTGCATTAGTGCAAACACTTTTCAGTTTTCTTTTGTTTCAAAATATGCATTTGCTTTTGTCCGTTCAGCAGACGTCCAACTCCAGTCAGGACTCGGATTGGTTACGGCACGAACAGCGTGAAGTGCTGAAGAAAATGCTGACGGAGAAACGGCGTCTGAACAAGGCGAGTGGTGCCTTTATGGTGCCTGATCAATTTATAATCGGTCTGATCATTTTGGTTTCTGTCTTTTTTCACCTTTTTGACATCAACCGTAACTCTTTTTATTATTATGATTTTTACTATTTCTAACAAATATTAATATAATTTGAATAAATGTTTGTAGATTGGTTCCAGCCCGGAGATCAACACGGTCGGGCTTAGCAAAGGCGCCGCGGTGGCCAAGTGCAAGCGGCAACAGCAACAGCAGCACAATGGCAACGGTCCGGGCACGCCCGGACCGAAAAACGGAAGCGGTCGCCGCCTGGGAGGATTTGCGTTGGCGCGCAAAATCTTCTCTTCAACGCCAAATTTGAACTCCACAACTGGCGGCGCTGGCGGGGGATGCCGGCACCAACAGCAAAGTGTGGGGGGAGGATGTCTTCGGCACGGCACCGGGGGGGGGGGGGGGGGGGAGGCACCGGGGGACGTCGGCACCGGGGGGGGGGGGGAATCGCACACTGAAATTTGATCTCTGCAGATTACAATACAATTTATATTTTAATTTACCAATTTTTTACAATTAAGATCAATTTGGGCCTGCTGGCAACAACGGTGGCGTCTCTTTGGCGGCATCCCCGCTGGTGCCGGCGACAAGCCGAATGATCCAACAACACGCCATTACCGTACCTAGCCCGCAAGCGCCGCCGCTACCGTACTACTCGCCACCGCCGCTGCACATTCATCCGACATTGCACCCAAATGCCCTATTTGTGCAGCAAAATGGTTGGGTTTGTTGTGGAAAATGCAAAATAAATTAAAAAAAGCTTTACGGAAGTTCAGGCGGAGGAATACCGCCCCCGCAACTTCCGTCTGCGCCACCGCCACCGCTTTCGGCACTCTTTTCACAGGTGCGCCGCCAAAAGTTAACAATTTCATATTGAAACTGTATCAATTTAAATAAAATTTTTATTCATTCTGTCCTCAGGGTCAACTGATCGACGAGAATGGCCAACAGCGAGCGGTGATCTATCCAATCCCGCCCGAAGCGTCGTCGCTGATCCGTCCGTCCAACTCGCCTCCGGCACTGATCGGTGGAGGCGACGAAAACATCAGCAGGTCCAGCCCGAAGTCCAATGGCACTTCGTCGCACTCGGAAGCGCCGCTTTGTGTACAGGCAAGAGAGAGGCTTATGCATGTGAATAAGCGCAATTTATGCCCTTTAGTCGTCACTTGGCTCCGACGGCTCGGCACAGCAAACAAAAAGTTTGCCGGAATTTTCGGAGCTCGAATTTTCCGGCATTCCGGCAAAAAGTCTGTCGGCAGATTATTCGGATCGCTGTCCGCGCGCACAATTTGCATCGGAACCGGGGCAGCAAAATATATCCGTACAATGACAGCCGGGCGAAGCTTACCGCGACCAAAGCGAATCCGGACGGTGGGCCCCGGGGCTTTTGGCCATAATTATTGAAAATGAAGTTGGCACCGACGCCGAATTTAATTGCTTTTGGTTTAGGCTACATCAATGCCTCGCTGTTGAACGTACCGGTCGGCAAACACACACAGCTGAGGTATGTCGTCTCCCAAGCACCGATTGCCAAAACCATCGAAGACTTTTGGCAACTCGTCTGGGAGACAAATGCCAGGCTGATCGGTCGGTATTAGAAAAAAGACAATTTAAATCAATTTTTAAATTTAAATTATTTTAAGTGATGCTTGTCAACCCTCACCAGGTGAGTGCTTTCACTTTTTAAAATTCTGTTCAATTCTTGTTAAAATATTTTTGCACCAAATTCGGGTGCTTCAATTTGAATTTTTAAAAGTTTCGTCCAATTTTGGCCTGTAGATCACCAAGGACGACACGGTGCCGTCGTACATCCCGAAGCAGGCCAAGGAGAAGCTGACGGTCGGCGAGTTCTTTCTGCGCCTGAAAAGTGTCAGTCCGCCAATGCAAATGCAATTTCAATCGACCACCAGCTTTACACTGTCCAAACGGGGCGAAGCACGACGGACAATTTGGCATTTGTACTGTGCCGACTTTTCCGAGCAGGGTTTGTCTGTTGATGGACCCCCCCCCCCTCTCCTTTCCCCCATAATCCAACAATTTTAAATAAGTCTTTCCAAAAGCCATCAAACCAATCAAAGACTCTTTAATGATTTAAGTTTAATGGAGAACAACCAAGACATTTTGAAGGCGTCCCCTCATCAATGGAAACATTCATTGGACTGGTCGACGCGGTGACAAGCGTTAAACGGCACATTGAGAACGAAGCGAAGAGGGCGGCTGAACAGCAACGGCAGCAGTCGCTGATCACCAAAACCAATTCAAATGCATCCAAAGAAAGCAGCAGAAGTGTAAGCGATCTTTTTAAATAAATGCAATTATTTTATTCATTAAATTTAATTAAATTATTATTTTTCAGTCAAGTGACGCCTCGAAAAGGGACCGTGCCCAATCAGCGACCAGCGAAAATGGATGGACAAAGAAATTGCGATTTGAGTCGAGCGGCAACGACGTCGGCAAGGAGCAGAAACAGCAGCAACAGTCGTACTCAGCCTCCTCTTCCTCATCAGCAGAAAGGTAGGGGGAGGGGCTGCATTTTTTTCTTCATAAATAAATCTGGCAAAATCTTTGGCATCATATTCTTGATTTTTCCCAAAAATTCAATGGTTTTTCTCTCTACATTTTTAATACATTTAGCAGCAAGACAATGCGGGAAGAGCCGTTGACAATCATTCAGTGCACGGACGGGTCAAGCGAGAGCGGACTGTACTTGTTGGCCGAGGTGGTCATTCGGTGCATGGAGAGCAACGCGGTGAGAGCACATTTTGTGCTGCAGTAATTTCATGTTCATTTCCAAATAATTCACAAAAAAAAACATTTTGAAGCCCTTCGACATTGCCCAGCTGTTGCGCGACTTGCGCTACCAGCGAATGTGCCTGGTGAAGAATGCCAGCCAATACAAATTTGTCTACGAGTTGGCTTCTTTCTATGAGCGCAAATTGCGACTGGTCTGATCAGCATCAATCGGACGGACGGGAGAGGCGATCACTGAGAGAACAAATTGAATGACCGACAAACGATCGTTCACTGTTTTGATCACTTAACATTTACATTCGGGACACTTTGCCATTCATTCCTTATATGTAAAGATTGTGTGTATGCATCTCAACATATCCCCTCCCCCGCGGCGTTTTGGATCCGTTTCACAAATTATCGCCGATAGAAAGATAAAATAATAATAAAATTCTTTTTTTTTTGTTGTCTAACTCCGGGCGATCCGGAGTTTCCAGAAAGTAAACGCATTTTAGGCTTGGAAAATTTTCGGTCCGGATCAATCGCTGCTTAGTCCGCCCTAAGCATCCAATGAATGTGCCATTATTATTCCTTTCTAACGCAATTTAACCATTAGGTCGACACAAAACACATACATATGTTTGTTTTTAATCACATAAATGCAGAGAGCTTACTCTTTTAAAGCATTGCATATCTGGCAGAGTTAAATCAATTAGGTTCGACAAATGGATAAATATATTTTTAGATTAACAAAGAATTGTGAATTAAAATTCCTGGGTCTCTTACTTCAGAGACGCGTCCGTACAACGTTTTCTGGATCAGAATCCAGGCAGCGGAGCCCTGGATATGAATTTTTCGATAAAGCACGCAAAAAGTACCATCCGAAGGCTCAAAATAGCCCCGGCTTGCATCAATGGGATCGGTTTATGAATGAACAGGGAAAGTGGACAAGGAAAAATTTATTTTTAAATTTGGCGTTATAAAATTCTTGGCGAATTGATATTTCAACAACAAAAAAAAGATAGATAAATTTCAAAATTTCACTTGCCTTGCTTTCGAAGCACAAACCCCAAAATTCCACACACATGCACATATTATATTTTTAGACTTTTGCATATTAAAATACAATTTTGGTTATTTTCTCATAATGGGACGTGAACGTGAACGTGAACATCGTTCTGAGCGCAAGCGTGACGTTGAAAAGGTTAACACAACTTTGCGTTTTCACAAAACCTATGCCGATTAAATCATTTAGGACCAGAGTCCGGCAGATGAGTCATCGAGCGGCGGCAGAAAGCGGACTAAAAAGGAGAAAAATCGGAGTCCGAGCCCGCCCCGTTCTCGTTCCCACACATACAGGTCCACACATTATACAATAGATGGTATATAGGCCATGGGATTTATTGAATTCTGTTGAATATGTCCATTTTTAGAGTGCAAATTGAGTTTAGAATATAAATTTTTTTGATAGCGACAATTAAACGACGAATTTTTAGCCCATCACCGCGCCGAGAAATTTCTCCAAAACGCCGCGCTCGAAGGTTTGCGCTATTTTATGTACTTTTTTATTTTAGGTTTAATTCAATGCAAAAAATGATCTTGACAATTTAGGCCCTTTTGCTCAAAATATCAATAAATTTTCACAAAAATTGTTCTCAACCTTTCAACCAAATCAAAGTCAATCAAAATGTGTGCCGACTCAACTCAAACAGTTATCAAAAGCAATTCTTCGACAACCAACAACCAATCAGTCGACTTAATCAATCAGTCCTTAACAAAAACATTTGACAAATGGGCGGGCGAAACGATCAATATAAATGCAAGAAAATATGAGAGGCGAAGTCCAAGGAGGTTCCAAAGTTCAAGCAATTTCCATTTTGTGACAGCATCAAAATGATGGAATTGAATGAATGGGCAAGTCAAGGGGCTGGGCAAAGGCACCGCAATAAATGCGTTGTGGCGCTTCCATATGAGCGGACTTTTGTGATTTTTGTCTTTAAATGGCTTACAATAAGTTCGGGTGGCCCTAGGATTCTTTTACGCATTCCAACTCTCCCAAATATTTAGCCGTTCTCGTTCGCGTGACCTTCCGCCCTCGTCCCGTTTCGGTGGAGGCGGCTACTACGGCTCTCGTCGTTTTTACGACGGACGTGACAATCCTAACCCGAGTCCATGCTTGGGCGTGTTCGGCATGAGTTTGGTTAGTGTTTTTTTTGGGGGGGGGGGTTTACAGGCTCTTACATCAAAACAAGTCTTTAGTATGAGTTTTTTTTAGGAGAAACGGGATTTTAAAATTATTATAATTTGCGGTTGCTTTTTGACTGGTGTGGAACTCTCGAACTCCAACCTAATTAATTTTACACCATGATAAAATGGTGTTTATTGCTTAACGAATGCCTTTTTGACCACCTAGTCATTTTTTTTGTTCAGCATACCACTGAGCGCGACCTCAAGCATTTGTTTGGTCGCTATGGCGAGGTGGAGTCAGTGCAAGTTGTGTACGACCGCTATTCGGGACGCTCGCGCGGGTTCGGCTTTGTCTACTTCACCAGCACCAAAGATGCCACTCGTGTATGCATTTTGCTTTAAAGATTATTTTAATAGAAGATAATTGCACCCTTTCTGCTATCTGAAAATGTTCACTTTCTAGGCCAAGGATCACATGGTCGACGCGGTCATTGACGGGATGAAAGTTCGGGTGGACTATTCTGTCACCCGCGGCGGTGGCCCATAGTAATAAGCTTTGGGGCGGGATGGCATTTTTTGAACATTGGTGATTTCTCTCTTTGCTGTTTTCGTTCCAGCCGACACATGCAGAGAAGCATGTCGCGCAGTCCGGTGCGCAATCGGAGCCGTAGTCGCAGCCGTTCACGATCGGGGTCGCGTTGAGCGTGGGCATAATGAATGGGCGAGAAGGACGGCCACAACCGCAACGATTTTGATGGGCTGTTGATGATTGGTTGTCGATGTTTGAGTGATTCTGTCTTTGATTATTGTTTTTCTGTTTCGATGTTATTATTTTTGAGTTCATTCATTCATTCATTACGATTTGCAATTGCACACACTTAAATCGAAACCGAATTGCTTTTTGGGACACCGTCTCGCACTGATTGAGTATTTTTTGGTTGATGCCCATGTATATGTTTTACTCGTTCAAAAAACTTAAGAATTTAACACAAACCACTCAGGAATGGCCGAATTTGTGGAGCGCGAGCTCGAGCAGCTGTTGCCCGTATTTGAGCAACTCAAACTGACCCAGCTGATCACGGCCGACGAGCTCAGCGAGTTTATCGATCAGTGCCGTGCGTTTGAATACAAATGCGCCAAACGGGTGCGCAATTCAGAGGCGTGATAGCGGGCCCGGTCCCAGTGCATTTGACCTCAGGGGGGGGATTGGATTTTTGTTTGCCCAAAAGGGTCATAATCTGAACAGCAACAACAACAACGCGTTTTTTATTGACCCGTCCAGTTGTGTCAATTTCCAGACAAAAAGAGCAAAGGACTTTTTGACCTATGCCCATTACATGGCCGACAAGTTGGAAGCCATCGGCAAACGACGGCGCGAGCTGAAGTATATGCATCGCTACGATGAAATTGAGCGGCCACTGAAGCGCAAATGCGCGTTTATTCATCGCATTTGCTCACATCGTTTTCGAGTAATTTTTAGTGCTTTTTGTGTGCCTCATTTCTGAAACCAATTTTCTCTC
Source organism: Globodera pallida (assembly GCA_020449905.1). Classification (NCBI taxonomy): domain Eukaryota; kingdom Metazoa; phylum Nematoda; class Chromadorea; order Rhabditida; family Heteroderidae; genus Globodera; species Globodera pallida. The sequence continues at coordinate 4,086,702 of JAIXHY010000004.1, read as the reverse complement.
TGACTTAAATTAGCGAATAAGTGCACAAAAAATGGAAACGACTTAAGGAAGTTTTGGGATAAAATTAGCAATTTCAGAAACTTGAATATCATCGTGAAGAGATCGCCTTCCTGCGTCGTGCCAAGATGTTCAAGACGTGCAGCCAGGCGTACACCCGTCTCTTGCAGGTACTTTGCAACGTCTGTGTATTTATTTGGTCGCGACTTTTTGGTCTGGTTTGGTAAGCAACAAAAAAAGAAACTTTTCACAGATTCATGGTCATTTGGTGAGTAACCACGAGGAAGCGGCACGCTTTGAATTCTTTGACAACAACCATAGTGCAGACAGGTGGGTGGTCGCTAAGTTTATTGCTACTCAATTTTTTGGTGCTTTTACAAATAATAATAATGAATTTAGTGCGCGTGCTATTCTGTCCGTTGGATTGCGTAAATTCCCCACCCATCCCCGACTTTGGCTCACCCATTTTGAGATTGAACTTCGATATGTCGAATTGTAAGTGTTCAAGCAGTAAATGTGTGTGATTAATTAATCAAGTAAATGTAAAAATTATTTCAAGACCAAATGTCCAGTCCATTAAACTTTGTTTTACAGTCTTCACCAGCGTCGACAGTTTCTTCTGCACGGCAAGCGCAAAAAGAAAATGAAGCGAAATGATCAGCAACGGGGAGAAGAAGCTGGGGAATCCGAGCAGCGCTGTCTCGCAGACGACGATGTGCTTGATCTAAAGCTGGTCAGGATCGTGTACGAGCTGGCTATGAAGAATGTAGAGGATCCCAAAGAGAAGACGAGTGTGTTCAGATTGGTTAAAATTGATTATAATAAAGTAAAACTCGCCAAAATCTCTTGCCTCTTCTAAAAATCCAATTCTTAGAACTTCTTCGCGCCTTTCTTCGTGTTACGCGTGATTGTGAAGATTTTTCTGCCGATTTGGTGCAGAGTTTGAAGGAGGATCTGCAAGGATTAGGTGAAAATCCATCGGACTTTGATGAGGAGGAAGACCAACAACGGCAGGTACATTCAATTACTATATTTGATTTATTAACCTTTTTGTCAACTTTTATTAATTAAAGATTCCTTAAAAACAAAGATTTTGCGATGTTTAATTTTAGGTTCCGGACGATGAATTATTTGCCCTTGATACGGAAGGTAATCGGACGGCGACCAATGATGAAGACGGCATCCGCTCGATCGTATCACAAGAAGAGGCGGGGAGGAGGGCGATGAACAACACAACAGAAGAAGGCGGCAACAGCGCCAACATGCACCAGAAGAAGGAGAACAGCAGCAGTGTGTTGGACGGTTTTGACCCCGACGACCCCGAGCTCAAGCAGGTTACACTGAGTGTCCAAATCAGAAAGCATTTTTTTAAATCTAAAATAGAAAATACATTTTTTTAAAGTTACGATTTTTAGTAATATGGCCGAATTTTTCTTAAATTTTTGGGCACCTTCCAAGTCCTTGTACGTATTGGCTTTTATTCCATTTTAGCTTCTGTCGAAGGCTACACTCACTGAAAACTACGATCAGCGTCCGCTTGAGGATGTGCTGCTCGTGTCGGTTCGACAACAGAAGAAGCAGCGAAAGGTAAAAATATTTCTTTTTTTGCAACCGCAAAAAGGTTTTAACTTTTTCGACCACTTTTGCTTATCATTGATTCTACAGCCTTAAATATTTCATTAGATTTACAGAACGTTTCACGTTTAATCGGCCTGTCAAATTGTTGGATTTACATATTTTTTAAATTTAAAGACTGATCGGGCAAGCACCGCTGGTCCATCGTGGCACTCAATGCCGGCCGCCGAAATGACGGATGAGCGACGGCGTGACTTGGAGGTGGTCCAAATGCGTGACGCATTGGACCCCGCGCAGCACTACAAAAAACCGGACCGAGAAGTGCTGCCCAAATATTTCCAGGCGAGTCGAGGGATATGCTTTTGGTGTGACCGAAAGAAGTTTTTGCGACAAAAAAATGGTTTTCTTTAAAACTGAAAGCTTTCTGGGCTCCATTAAAAACCCTTAGTCTCAAAAATGTCTGGCATTTTTTACAGGTTGGCCACATCATCGAGTCCAAGGCAGACTTCTACACAGGGCGCGTGCCCAAACGGCAGCGAAAGCGTACGATGGTTGAGGAGTTAATGCAGGACACGGAGATGTTGGCACGCAACAAACGCCGCTTCACGACGATCGTTCGGCGCAGGGAGATGGAAAGTCGTGGTGCGTTCCAGCGGCACGGTGCGTTGCCGAAATGGAGCAAGCGAAAGAATGCCAAAAAGAGGTGATGATGGAGGACGGATGCTCTCGTAAACTTTTTTTTTAAAGTTTGTTGTTGAAACGATAAAAGATTTTGTACTTTTCCAAAAATTTCGAATTCCTCAAGAAAGACAGAATAATTGTATCGCAGAAAAGATTTTCAAGGGGCGGGGGGAGGGAGTTTTTTTTTTGAATAAATATGATTAAATTTTCGATCCAATTATTATGTAAATAGAGCGTTAATGAGGTTTAAAATAATTCCCAGCGTCTTTAAAGTGTGATTCTTGTTTATCAAAAACAAATAAATGCTTCTCGTAGATTAAGTTCAAAAGAAAGCAACAATCAATTCCACAGGAACGGGGATTTAATGGATAAAATGAATAAACTGAATATGGGAGTGGCAGTGCCATAGGCAAACATTTTCTTGAGTTGAGATGAGAAAAAACTTAAAGGCTATCAAATTATAAGACTCTGGCCGTGCTTCTCACCAGGGACGTAGCCGGGGGGATTCTCCTCCTCCCTCCAAAAAAAACCATCAAAAAACTTCCCGACGGTGTTTGTCGGACCCCCCTCTCTTAAAAATTAATGAATTTCAAAAATGTAAAAAAATACCCCCTAAAAATCAATTTTTTAATGGAGTCCACCCCCCCCCCCTCGCCGAGAGTTTTTCCTGGCTACGTCCCTTGCCTCTCACAGTCTCCCGCGGATTTATATTCGTTTCACAACGTTCGTGCCAAATTGCCGTTTCCGTGTTCTATGTCCGGCATGCCATCACGTCGATGGTGCCGAGGAGGGCGTCGCTTCGCTGTACCCGACCCCTGCAGAAAGGTGGCCCTTTCCGTCTGCTGAGAATAAGCGTCGTTTTGCGGTTGAAGTCGCCGTCGGCTTCGCAGAAAACTGCGACGATGACATCGCCGCCGGCGTTGAGGCAATTCGGCGGGACACGGCGAAGGAAAAGGCGGAGGGCGAATTGAGCAATATCTCCTCGTTCATAAAGTGGCCAAAGACTTCGTCGTTGTTGTTCGGAGTCGCCTGAATCTGTAAAACCTAAGAAAAAAAAAATTCTGTATTCAAAATTGTAATAGGAAATTTTCACAATTAAAATTTTCTTACGTACCCGCCAGAAAAAAATGCCACCCAAAGTTAAATTTAAAAACAAACTTTCGATTGACGGCAAACATCATCATCCTTGTGCATTGCGTGAATTTGAGCCATAGCAACTTCGTCATGTTCGAGCTCGAGCGGCGGATAATTTGGACAATGTCTGAACATTGGATCAGATTCAGGCCCAGCAGTGTAAATAATTTAAATAGAGTAAGGATTTTTCAAAAAAACTTTACCCGTACAAAAAGTACAGGAAAAATAGACACCCGAGAGACTGCCTCCACCGTACCCTGTCCTGTACTTTGTATACAGGAAAAGTACAGCTCTATATACCGGTACAGGTCTCTAACTCTAAATTTAAACAACATTACATCGCCGTGTGGTTATTGTATCCGGCGGCACCACAGAAACGGCATGGGTCCAATGCATAAATAACGGGACATCCGGTCTTCAAGTGTCCTTCTGCGGGTTTCCCGACCTGCTTGCAGTCTGAAAATCAAAGAAAGGAGGAGAGTTCGGGTTGTGTTTAAAAAAAGCTCACATTCACAAATTGGAGGAAACAATGGACTGGGCCGATTCTCCAGCATTTTGCCTTTTGTATTTAAATGTTCACAGAAATAAACTACAAAAAAGAAAAAAGAAATAATAAATTATTAAGAAATCACAAGCACGACAAAATGTTATAAATGCAACAAAAAAAAAGTTTTAGGGTTACGCAATTCTGAGAAGAACTCGGAGTTTAAATTATTCGATGAATCAGGCGAAATTAGGTTATTTTTGGGCGTACGGTGGACAAAGTAAATGTCCTGGAGGGTTAATTTTTTCAACGATTTAACGAAATTGCCCCTTCCCCCCCCCCCGTCCCCGATCCACTTTTTGGTGAATAATGAAATGGATGCTGACTGCCAGCAGCGATTTTGGCGTAAACATATGTTTTTCCTATTTGATTTGATGTGCGTAAACAAAAGAAGTGCTGCAAGAAGTAAAGAAAATGACTGTTGGATAGTAAGAAAGCGAATCGTTGGCCCCTCCCCCTCCGAAATCACATTTGACAAAAAAATCATATTTTTGAAAAATTGCTTAACATAAACGCAATAAAAAGGAAAAATACACCTCCAAGAATGGACCTACCCCTCCCACCCGATTTTTTCTAGATACGACCTTGCAGTGATATGAGTGGTTTTGATGAAAAAATTGGTAGAAGGCGACATTTTATTTTACACCTGTACAACAATATCCAGTTACAGTTTCTTAAAGCATTAGGGCAAAAAAGCATAAGGATACAAATACATACATACAATAAATACGGTCACTGCCAAAAAAAATTGCTGATATCATGTTGACAAGAAAGAGGAATGAGAAAAAAAAAATGACCCGCGAGCTTAATTAATATTATTGTTTTTCCGTCGTTTACATCTTCGACTCTCCCCACTCTTTCCGCTTTAATGATGGGGTCGCGCTCGGAGTTGCCTCGTGAAGACGTGAAAGATGCAGAAACACTTGTTCAAGGGAATTTTGAGTCAAAGAGAAGTCTACGATCTTTGGAAGGCCGCTATCAGCTGGCAAATTGGCATTCTCCTGGGAATAAATGATGAAAAGTAATGACTTTTAAACAAATGGGAGAGGTCTACCGGATATTTGTCCGCCAATTTCTGAACATCTCGGTATATCTTACTCCAATAAACAGTGTCCCGCTTGGGAAGTTCCCACTCGTATACATTTCCCGACGGAAGGTCCACCGTTGCCTTGCCCTGAAAATTGAAATATTTTGGCTTAAAATCAAACCGGAAAAGCATCACCTCAAACATCATAAACACACATTTCTGCAGAAATTTAAACACTCGATCATCGGGATTTGAGACCGTAATTGTCAATTTGTAATTTTGTCCATATCTGAAAAATAAATTGCCAATTAAATAGAAAAGCCAAATAATGGAATCGGACACAGAGCTTCGATAAGAACGCGCAATCTTTATTACCCACTACCAAAAAAATTCCGAAGGCTTTAGCCCAAGTGTATCAAGCAGTGTTCGGTCTACCAACAACTCCTACCTGGTTTTTAGATGCTGACTACTGCCAATTCCAATCAATTTGCCCTTGTTCATAAACGCGATCCGATTGCAGAGCGCCTCACATTCGTCCATCGAATGGGAAGTGAGCAGAATGGCAATGCTTTGTTGACGAATTGCACGAATAAGTTTCCAAACGTCGCGTCGCGTGCTGGGATCAATGCCTGCGGTTGGTTCATCCAGCATTATGAAATTGGAACGGGCGAGCAATGCGAGTCCGAGAGAAATTCGACGACGCTGTCCCCCACTAAATGTTGTTATATTCTTATAAGAAATTCATGTTGTTGTTGTACCTGTTATATCTGATCAATTTGTCTGCCTGGTCATCCATTTGTATGCAGCGCAAAATGGTATGGACTTTAGCTGACACGTCGGAAAACCCGTTCAAACGAGCCACCAAAGACAACACTTCACGTCCAGTTAGTTCCATTGGAAGAGCATCGAACTGAGGACAATAACCAATCGGCGGACGCCTGGAGACATCCTTTCCGCAAATCGCTGCACGTCCAGAAGTGGCAAATTTGGTGCCTGCCAGAATGTCAAAAGTTGTTGTCTTTCCGGCGCCGTTCACACCTAAAATTGGCCTATAATTGTAAAAACCATCAAATAAAAACTAACCCAACAACCCAAAACATTGCTCACGCGGCACCCCAAATGTGATGCCATCAACTGCCGGATATGTTCCATAATATTTGGACAACCCATTCACAAATAATGCAAATTCCTCGATGCCGTGTTGTTCCACAAACTCACGCTCTTTGCGAATATCTTCATCCTCATCTGACTCGACAAAATCTCTTGAATGAAGCTGAAAATTAGAGAAAACATCCCGAGTGAAGAAAAGAGAGAATAATTGTAAATACCCTTTGGTAAAGCGTCCGATGGAAAATCTGACACGTCAATTGTTTCCATTTTCTGGCCATCCAACGAGATTGAAGACAAAAAAGAAGGAACCAAAAAATAGCACCGGAAATGGGCATGCAAATGAGGTTGTAGAAAAGAATAGAAGTGATATCAGCTTCAACATTATGGGCCATTGACGCCATGATCAAATTAACCAAACCAGCATCTAAGCAAATTAGATCAATGTAAAATCAACATTTCTAATTTTTTGAGGGGTTTATTTTTAAAAGGTTGTCGATATTAATTCATAAAACGGGCCGCAAAAAAGTCTATGCGATTGATTTGTTAATGAAGTGCGTAAAATTTAAAAATCATACTCAATCCAGTGGTTGGAAGAAGATAAATAATAATGAATAACTGCTTGACCAATGGCGTCCCGGCTGTTAAAATTGTTATAAAGGCGTAAACAACAGCAATAATAATATTCAGCAGAATAATCCAAAGAATTGTTGCTGTAACGGACTTTGATTTGTCGAATAGAAATGAGGCGCAGCAGATCAAAGGATGGTAGCTCCAAAAGAAGAGGAACAAAAGCAAAAAAAGTCTAAAACGATAGAACATTAATTCAATATTTACATTATTTTCTTACTGAAGTCTAAACTGATCAAACAATCCAAAAACAAAGATCGGTATTGAAATGCCAAGACAAAATAAAATGTAGACGATTGAGTGCCAAATGGTAATTGATGTCCAGTAAGTGAAGGGATGCAACCGGGTCAGAAGCAGCTGGAAAAAGTTAATTACGTAAATAAAAAGTATACGTATTGAACATCGTAATATTTGAAATCATTTGTTTGTAATTAAAAAACACTAGTCCCAGTCAGTGTGCCAAATGCACTCTCTCACCTGATGTTTGAAACAACTTGAACGATCATCCACCAGCGATTTCAAGAGGAAACAAGGCATACATGAAAAGAGACAAGCCATCAATATCACAGCAAAGAGGCGTAAAGCTCGCGATAATGATTTTTCTTCATAGTTTTTGTCCGCGATGTCGTAAATTGCAATCTTAGGGTTGATGACGACTGAAAAATGAACGAAGCTTATGTAATTATATCAAAATAAAACCCGTGCAATATAATTCCAATGGAATTTAAGATATTTCGTCAGAAAAAAAAACCTCTTCCCCCCGCCCCCACTCACAGTCTTTTCCCAGCAATGCATTGGTCACAAAAGATAAGGCCATCGGCGCCGAATGAAGCGCAACTCCGCTAAATTGAGCTACGAGCTGGATTTTTGAGTGATTGTTGAGCTCAGAAGCTCCAATAACCAAAGGGTATTTTTCATCAGTTGTCCCATATGGAATTTTGGTGGCAAGCTCGTTGAAACTATTTTTATATTGCGCACTTTCTAAAAAAATAATACAATAATAACCCTCCAAAGCAAACAATCTAAAAGGGAACGCTATTGTAAGGCCAAGATTTATAATTTTCTATTGTATTAGAAGCGTTAGCTATGGGAATTTTCTCAGACAACGCTCAAAGTCGCCGGGATTACCGTAAACGAGAATTCAAAATTTAACGGGAATGGGATTCCAGTACGTTGCTACGGATTGTCCGGACCCCCCTTTCAGCCATTCCCCATTAAAAATTTCTCCCCCATAGTTACCTGCAAATTCCAACTGAATAGAAAAGTACTGATCCGCTGCAGCAGGCGACAACGAACGCTCGACATAGTTGCGTCGATTTCCATGAATGATTAGCGTAAACGGAACGAAAAAGGCCAAAAGTAAGAGAATCAAAGATCCAAAGGAGTCAAATGGGTTTCGCAAAGCCCAGAGAAGCTGGCGACAAAGAATGGCTGCGATTTGTTTGACCCAAAGACAAACTAAGTCCAAAGAGCTTTTGAGGAACTGAAAGGTTTAATACGTATCTTATTTGAGTCATCAACGCGGGTCAAAAATACAACCAAATAACAATTAAATAAATCGAAAAATTCTATGTTTATGTACCACGACTTTTACCTGTTGCTGACGCAACCCAAATAAATCGTCTGCAAGTTTCATCGGTCCATCCACTGAATCTGTCCCACCAGCATAAACAGCAGTATCGGCCAGTTCATTCACCCTAAACACAATACAATTGCAATATAGTATAATATGCCCGGCTTTTACCTGAGGAACACTTGTTCAAGAGTGTTCAGAGAAAGACCGAATGACTTTATTGGCTGCTGGTCGCCTTTCATCTGTTCAAGCTCCTCGAAAGTATTTGCGTAACTAAAAAAGTCGAATTAAAACGACAAAACTAATTTATTACTGTTTTTTGTCCTTCGATGGTAAAATGACAGAAAATTCGGGCGGGTTTTGCGTATTTCCAATGTATGCGCTGGGTAAATGCTTCCGAATTACAGCAAAAATCGCGGCGATCGCAGCATCAAAGAATTTTTGAACGGCTTTCATGCTCTTCATAGATGTTCCGCTACCAATATTAAGCACCTTACAAATAAAAAATTCCATAAAAATTCCACATGTTTAATAAATATTCTAACATACGACGGTCAGAACATATCCCATTCCAAATCGATTTTTGAGAAATCGTGGCGACCCGTTGCACACCAAACGCCCGTTCACAATGATCACAATTCGATCGCCCAATGTGTCCGCCTCCTCCATATAATGTGTCGTCAGAAGAATTGTCCTTCAACGTATTTAATTTTTAAAAAACAATAAATTTACAACCTGTCATGCTTTATCTTTTCCAACATCTGACCAAGCTCACGGCGAGCTTCCGGGTCCATTCCGGCACTCGGCTCGTCCAGCAGTACAACACGACTATTCGCAATCAATGCAATTGCCACGCAAAGCTTTCGTTTTTGTCCACCACTCAATTTGCGAGCTTGCTTAAGAGAAACAAATGTAATGTGAATTAACGCCACAGTGAATTTAATTATCAAAATTTCATGTATAAAGTAATTAAAACGCAAAGAATTGGGGACAATTCTGTACAATAATGCGGCTGGGACAAACTTTCGATTTGCGCAGCCGAAAGAAATGGAATGGCTGTAATATTTTTATTTTTTTGTATCCATTTAAACTGATTATGTAAATTGCAATTAGAAAATTGACCATGTCCAACAACGCTCCGATGCCCATTTCCCCTGCGACTCTCTGGATTTCTTGTCCAAGCGCACTCTTTCCATGAGGTCCATTCAGCCGGCCACTTTTCATGCCGGCATAAAACTGCAAATGCTCTCTGATGGTGAGATGATCGAACAACGGATTGTACTGTGGACAGAAGCCTAAAAGAACGTTTTGAATAATTTCATTAAGAATTTCCGACCAAATTGCCTCTCACCCATGTTATCCTGACATTGGCGCAGTCCTTTCTTCAGATCATCGCCACAAATAAACACTTGTCCGGAGTCGTAATTGATCATACCGGTCAATACAGAAAAGGTCGTAGACTTCCCGGCACCATTTCGACCCAACAGAACAGTAATTTGTCCTCTCAACGCTTTAAAGCTGAGATTGTCGACGGCAAATTGAGAAACTGAAGGCCATTTCTTGCACATTTTGTTCACAACAATGTCCGATTCGTCTCTCGAGCTCACAGAATGCGGCTCAACATTTTCATTGTCGGGGACTTCCGAATCCACCTGGTCTACCCCATCGTCCAATGCTGATTTTCTCATCGAAAATGTCTTGAATCCAAAAAACTAAAATTAAGCATTTTCAGCAGGAAAAACATGTTTCGGTTACAAACCCGAAGAAAGAAGAGCGGATGATGTTTGAAGGCGCCTTTCGCCGGCATAACCATAGCAACATAAAAGGCCAGTAAGGAAAAGAAAAAGGCGTCAAACAGAAGCATCAAAAAGACAATTCCGACAAGAAACTGATCTTTGGTGAACATAGACAGCCACCCAGTTTTTAGCACTAAAGAAAATCAAAATGCCCTTTTAACGTTAAGTTTTATAATTCAACGTATATAAAATTATATAGTTCTCATAAAAAACGTACATCTGTATTCGGAACGCATAAAGAGATTAATTGCAATGTTGATGGCATGAAGCGGATTGAGCGACTCGAGGATACACAAAGGGACGTCATTGATATCCGGCGGGTAAATCAGTGGAAGCACAACCAGAATTACCAAAACAAGAAACGGTCCCATTTGAGTAAACTTCTTGAACAAAATTCCCAGAAACAGTGCCAATACCAGCGTTGTTATGCAAAAAAGGGTGAACACACAGATGTACAGAGACGGAGAAATGTACTGTTGTAAAAAAAATTTAAATAATCGTCCGTAGCAACTACTTTTAATCATTCATTAATTAAAACAAAACAAAAAACCTCGAGGTGCTTATTTGCGGACATTGCGCTGAATGTTACAGCAAATGGCAGCATTTTCAACGCAGCAATCAAAAAGTGTGACACATAGAAGCCCAATTGATTCAAGCCCATAACCGACATGTATGTCTTAAAGGGTAATCAAAATTAGAAGTTTATCGATTTAAAATTGAAACGAAACGACCGTACCATAATCCATGAGTCCCTTTCCAATGCGATGTCCTTTAGCATAAAAAGTGCAAATAGGAGTACAATTACAGACTGATACAAACGAAGCAATACGAAGATGACCGATAGCTTGTCTACGGACCGAATCGGCATGCGACTAAGATGAACTTCGACATTCGAAAGACTGACGTTTCCCCCAACCTAAACAATACAAAGCATCACATTAGGCCCGTAACCAGAAAAAATTCGGGATGAAGGGGGAGTCGGCGGTGCTGATAGGCGCCGCCAAGAAAATTTTAAATGTCTGACTTCTTGAAACGCTGTTGGTTACGGGCCTGGCACACATACGAAATGTTGAAATACTAACCAATTCGATAAATGCCTTTTCAATTGCGTATTGGAGAGATAGGAAGCCGCTCTTCCAATAATTAGGTTCGTTCGCGAATGGGCTACTGGCTTGTTGAGGCGCATCGGGTCCTTCATCCTGCCAAAATTTACTAATTCCTTTCATGTCCCACGTTAACCCTTTGACGCTTCTTGGCAACAGAATGACGTAATTCAACTCAGGCACTTGCTTGTGAATTTTGGAAAAGTAAACACCTCCTAAACATTTTGAAATTAAAAGTATTGCTCAGAAACCAAATACCGATGAATTTCGGGCACCCGCCATAATTCGAATCCAAATCACTAAACAACGTCTTTTTCATCGTTTCAAGATCAACAAAAGGATATGTCACAAAGTCCAGACGACTATTGTTGTACCATTGCACAAGCTTATTCATGATGTTTTTGGCATCTTTTTCATCACAGGACGAGTCCTTCGCAACTAAAAATGAAAAGATGGAAAAACTGATGAGAGAACATCTTTCAAACACCTAACTTAAATAATGCTTTCTTAAAGGTGTCTTACACGCGACCTTTTGAAACGATATTTATTTTACGATCATTGACTTTTAAATTAAGAAAACCTGTATGCCAATGTCATTTCCTTCTGCAGGTTGTCGTTGCAATGCCAAGTATTGTTAAAAGAAGTTGAATTGGTGATCACATAGTTTATATCCTCATAACCGCCCGTTATTGGGACTGAAACGAACTCCCCCCCAGCATCATTTATTCTCTGAACAATGGAATGAACAATAAAGCCGACTAAAAAGAAACAAAACAAATACCTCGATTTTGTAGATTGTCATTATCATGAGAAACGACATAAATGCAAGAGCAAGAAACTCGCAAAAAGTTGACCGCTTCCTTCGACGCATCAGTATCTGATGCTTCCAGCAAAGCAGAACAATTTGTGACCAAAATCTCACCATATCTTAAGAAGAAAATAAAGGAAATTTTATGCAAACAAATAATAATGAACTACAGCAGATCGGAGAAAACACGAAAAAAAAATCCTAATAGTTCGGACCTGTATACAGCCTGTAGCGCCGCCGGAGAAAATTTTGAATTTTTGACTCAATTTTTTAAGAAAATTTGTCCAACAAATATCAGCCTAAATGCGCTCCTAATCAAGGTGCTGTTAGTTCTTCTGCTCCGGGGGGTAACAAAATTTTGCAAAAGAAAAGGAGTCACCTTTGGTTTTTTTTCTCTCAAAAAATGAAATTACTAATTTTGGCCATCTGTCTAGAGATTAATTCAAATTTAAACGAAAATTCTTTTAAAAATTCCAGAAATCTCAAATAAAGGACAAAAAAGGACGTGTACCCCAAATAAAGTCCAAATCTTTAAAAAGCTAATTTGAACTTCAATGAATACATATATTTTAATTGAAATAACAGAAAACCAAACTCGATGATGAATGGCGATTTTCTGGGTAAGAACTTTGCAATGGCCTACCCAGAGGAGCGTGAGTGCTGTCTGGACAGCAATGGAGCTGCAGCGACTTGCTGGTAGGGTTCAAAATTGCCGGGTTTGCTTTTCCCGTTGAATGGTTTATTGTCCTGCCGGGTATTTTTTGCTTTTTTTTTGTTCGGGCGGGCTTTGTCGGGCAGGTAGCATATTTCTCAACCGGGCGCTCGTCCTAACCCTAATTTCGGTTTGATAAAATAAAGAATAACTATTAGGAATAACATTTTAACTTTTTAGTAAGTTCAATCGGCTTGGCACACTGGTCGCGGTGGGCAGCACGGACGGACGCCTGTTCATCTACGACTTTATCACCAAAGGTGCCGTTAAGGTATTCTGGAAGCAGACCGAGAACGGCCGTTGAGATAAAATAAGAACTTGCTGAATTTAAAAACGGGGTTGGGTTTGTACCTCCCCTCCCCCCCTCTTTTTTTTTTGAATAATTAATTTTTTTTTTCAGACCTGGAATGCCCATGTGAAACCGATCATTTCATTGTGCTGGTCACGCAACGGGAAACGGCTGCTTTCGTCGGGCGTCGATGGGTCCGTCAAAGTCTGGGCAGTGCTGGACACCGCACAGCCCATCCACCACTTCCAGTTCGGCATTGGTTGCACTGCTCAGCTGGCAATGTTCAATCCGAGGTTATATTTTATTTTTTTAGAAAACAAATTAATGGACAGAATTTTTCTTATAGGTATTTTGTTTTTTTTTAGAAATGAAAACCAAATGCTTGTCTATCTCATCCTCATCACAGCAAACAACTGTTCCAGTCCCATTGTCAAAGTGAGTATCCTCACAAATTAGCCCGTAAAGACGATGGGTGTTGCAGTTTTTAAATCAAAATTTTTAATCAATTATGTATTGTCTATTTTATATTAAAGTGATAGTTTTTTTTCTTGTCAAGAATCTCGACAACGGTAGCGAGGCGCGACTGCAGCTGAACGATACCGACATTGCGGAGGAGGCGGTGTCCGCTGCTTCTTACGATCGGCGCGGTGCACACATCATCACCGGTAGCAATCGAGTGAGTCTTACCAGTATTTAAAAAAAGACGCGATTAATTGTAGAGTTTTTGAAGTTGACCGATATTCAATCAAGCAAGACTCAGTTTGTGAAGATTCTCTCCATTTTTTGATCAATTTAGGGACTGATTGTCGTCTATGACACGCGAACACTAAAGCCGGTGTCATTTTGTCGTCAGAACAACAACCAACAAGTGCATTTATTTAATTAATTTTTTTTGTAATTTTTTTTATACTTTTTTCAGATCAAAAGTTTTGCGGTGTCACGACGTCACGATTTTGTGTTCACCAACTCGCAAGACCGCACCATTCGGTGCTTTCGTCTGCAGGATTTGCTGTGCGCAAAGGGTCTCGTGGTGCAGCCCATCCAACGCTTCCAGGACATTGTCAACCGAGTAGGCACAGTGTTTCTACTTTTTTAATCTTTTAGCATTTTAAATTTAATTTTGATCCAATAAATTTGTCTAATAAATAAAATCTTTTTTGTGCAGACGTTGTGGAAGTGTATTTGCACTTCCAGTGACGGCGATTACATTTGCGGCGGAAGCAGCAAATCGCACTCATTGAACATTTGGGAGCGCAGCACTGGCAATCTCGTCAAAATACTGCACGGGTCAAAGGCTGGTTGATTTGGGAGTTGTTTTTCGAGTTATAAGCGAAAGAGTAACCGATGATTTCAAAATTTAATTTTCGGCACTTTTAGGGCGAACTGCTTGCCGATGTGCAATGGCATCCCAATCGACCGGTGATTCTGTCGGTGGCTGGCGCTGGTTCGGTCACGGTGTGGACGCAGGTATTGAAAAAAATTAATTTTTTCTTTTTTTGTTTATAAAATATTTTTCGATTTAAGAAATACTTGAAAATTGTTTTGATTTTGATTACCAATTGGTGCCGGAAAAACGAACGCTTGTTTTAGGCCCATGTTGAGAATTGGAGTGCATTTGCCCCCGACTTCTCGGAGTTGGAGGAGAACGTCAGATATGCGGAAAAGGAGGGCGAATTTGATGCGCACGACGAGGACACCAGTGTGGGCGAGGAAAAGATGGACGTGACGGTGATTTTAGCGCATTTTGCATTATGTCATTCTTTACCTCTGTCAAAGATGGATTCCGCTTTTTGCCCCAAAATTAAATTTAGTAATAATAAAATTCAAGAATTTTCCAGGAAGACGACGACGACGTGTTGGATGTTGTCCGCGTCTCCGCCCCTGCACATCTGTGTTCGTCGGACGAATCTGACCTGGAAGACTTTTCCACCGATGTTGAGGGCGGCAAGTCGCTGTGGTTTGTGCCGGTTGGGCCCGACCTGGAGACCGGCGACGAGGGTTGGACAAGCGTTTTCAATAAATTTCTGTTTGTCGTATACGTCCTTTGTCAATTCTTTGTCAGTTTCTTTAATCACACGTCACTAATTAATTCAGAACTGCGTCAGGAGCTCAGCAGGCCGAGCTCCTCGTCCGCAAAGGCACGGGGCGGCGCAGGCGGCATGCAAAAGTCACATAGGAATAGAAAGTCCAAATGACTCTTTTTCAAAGATTGTTCATTTTTCCAATTTGTTTGTAACACTTTGCTTTTCCGCATTCTTTCATTTTAATTGTAACAACCTTCAATTTTTCTTGTATAAATGGATATTTGAATAATCCAAACAGGGCGCAGGTAATTATGGTATTGCGTTCCAAATAATATTTATTCAAAATTGATTGCTATCATTGTATGTTTAAAATGTCTTCTCCAGACATTGGACGCCCTTTACCCCTCCCCCCCCCCCCCCCCTCGTCCATCCAAATGCCCCGCAGCGTCGTTTCCCTTTCCTCCCACAGCGTGTTGTTGCATTTGTCCATTGGCCACTCTTCAGCTGTCCCTTTCTCGCCACAATCTTCCAACCCCCCAAGCGACGATGAATGATCTTCCTTCTACACTTCATTCATTCGTCACATTTGCTCCTCTTCGTACTTTGCTTCCCCCGGCTCCTGCTTTAAGCTCTCCGCTGTTCTTCACCTTTTCCACCCACACATTTTTCATAAATGGGCCGGAGACCATCTCGACAGAAAATGTCGCTTAAAATGTGTCATTCGATTCGTCCACCGAGAAGAATTGGATGTTTTATGGTTTGGTGGGAATTCTTGTTTCTATTTTTTGTTTCAGTATAATTAAACCACATATTACCTTTAATCCGCTGAATAACTCTTTCCATTACATGAGGGGCAAGGCGAACAGCAACAAACGGAGTCAGTGTCGTCAGGAGGACGAATTGGAGTTGTGCCGAGCGAGGCTCGCCGATGCCAGTTGAACAGTTAAACGGGGCAGAAGACAAGGCGAAGGAGGCGGACGAGCTCAACGAAGGGCACGTTCGGGAGATTCTGACGCTGAAGCGAAAGTTGAATGACGCCGAAGCGAAAGTGTAAGATGCTTTTTCTGTACGAAATTATTTTGTTTTTTAATTTTTGTGCGTGGAGGTGGGCAGGGGGGGGGGGTGGGTTGGTCGTTGGCCCAAAAGCCCGTCCCATTTAAAGCCGGGTTTTTTGTTTGTACAATATTTACTATTTCAGGCCGCAATTTGGTGCGAAACTCGGTGTCTGACCCGCCCGTCTTCAAATTGTGTGCGAGTCTTTCGGAGACTGAACCGGCTCAGCGTGTGCTGCTCGACGAGTACAAGAAAGAACTGTGCGTTGTATGGCGACCCATGGCCAACAGCCAAAATGGATTTCCTTTAAGGGAAAAATTACGCGAAGAGCGGGAAAATGACAACTCCTTGGCACATTGTCGTGCACAGCAGTTGGATCAGTTCGCTGCTCAACTCTCCGACAAACGAATGCAAATGTGTGCCCTAAATTTTCTTTTAGCACTAAATTGGAAACCAAATTAGTGAGAATCTTATGCGGGCAAACAAAACATTGGAGCATCAATTGGCCGAGCATCGGGCGGAGGTTGCCGAACTGAAGAAGCAGAACATGACGGGTTGTTCATCACCAGCTTCACTGCCGAAGGCGAAAACGTCGACTTTGAAGGCGGGTTAGTCAGTGACACTTTGAACAGATTGGTTAAGTCCTTCGCCCAACCATTGATTGACTTAAATCGTCGAGAGCTGTCAAATGAACCGAATTTATGGTGGTTGGGGCGACAGACAGGACGTGTCCATTCATTATTTGTGATGGACTTTTAACTATTTTTGTTTTTAAGCGGAATTGGAATATAAAATGGGCACCAAAATTGTCGGAATCGCACTAAAGAAATGGCCGAAAAGCTGTCGACTCAACGGAAACCGATGCTTTGGAAAGGGACAATTCGATGAGTCCATCGACTGGTACACAAAATCGTTGGAGTACGAGAAGAGTTCTGCTACAGTTCGCCAACCGAGCACAAGTCCATATTGTTTGCAACAGGTTCGGGAAATGAACCCTGAACCGAACCTTTGGTCCGAGAAAAAAAAAAGTTGTGCCTGGGGGTTGTTTAACATTTTTGATTTTTTCAGACCTGCGAAAGCCATTTTGGATGCGCGGGCTGCGCTCGCGTTGGATCCCGAAACATTTGAAGGCGCGTTTTCGGCTTGGCCGTGCGATTTACTTGCGTGGCGCTGTCGATGCTCTCGTCGAGTTGGAAAAGTGCCGCAACGCCGACCCGAACAATGAACAAATTCGACAGGAAATCGATGCTTGCCAAAAGGTCGAGTGATTTGATTGACAAATTCAGCAGCCCCGTCCTGCCTTTATTCTTTTAAATTTGTGGTAAAATCAGTAACGGACAATATGGTACGGGTAAATATATTTGGGAATCTGCATTTTCGTCAAAAAATTATTCAAATTTCCAAAAATACTTATCTGTCCTCCTCCAGGTACTCAACCGTCTTCCTTCAGGTACTCAACATTTCGCCATCGTCTCCAAATGATTCGTCGACCGAACAGCACTCGGCCACCGGTCAATCTCCGGCCGAAATTAAGCCGCCGCACTTTTCCTTTACGCTTTTGCTGGTCCGACTGTGGCTGAAGCAAATTCTGCTGGTGGACCGTGAAGGGAATGTGCGCCATTTCACGGTGGGTGCTGCGATTTTGAGATTAAATATTTTTGAATTATTCGCGAAAATTGATGCTTTATGCTTTCAACATTTTCTGGACTACTTAAGAAGCTCGACCAACTCAAACCGGTGTTGCTGTCGGAGAGTGACGGGCCAATTGCGCAAATTCGGCTTGAGGAGTGCACGGTCGACCAACCGCTCATCGGGGTGAGCGAGTGCTTTCAGTTTTTCCATTTCTTTCCCAGAGAAACAAAGATTTTTATTTTATGCAACAACAAAAAAAGATTATAGCAAATTTCTTGCAGTTTTTCCGCGCGTTGGACCCCAAACTTTTGGCTGGTGGCTCTCTGGAGCTGTTCGGGTTGGTGGCCACCGAGCAACAATTTGCACAATTCATCGAATTGTTTCGGCCCATCAGCATTCATTTTGCCGCATACGCCGAATATCCGGTACTCCTATATTTCATTTTCACAGTTTAAAGCCAATTTTGTTTGTTTCTTTTCTTTTTCGTGCAATTTGTCCGCCGCGTTGCGTCGCCTTGCCGCCCATTCGATCAGCCAAACATTTGATGTTCCACACTCGCTACTTTCCTGGCGAACCGCTAATGGGCCACATTGATGCCCGATTGGTATGCAAAATCATTATGTTTTTGTGGATTTTTAATTGAATTCGGAGACTAATTGTGCCGTACTTTTTGAGGATGTGTTAAAACAAACTGTCGGACATTCATTTTTTGTTTGGTAATTGGTGGTGCCCTCCCCCCCTTCAG
The DNA here is from genome assembly GCA_020449905.1 of Globodera pallida. NCBI lineage: Eukaryota > Metazoa > Nematoda > Chromadorea > Rhabditida > Heteroderidae > Globodera > Globodera pallida. The sequence continues at coordinate 4,068,272 of JAIXHY010000004.1, read as the reverse complement.
ATCTTTCCGTCTCTGAAGTTGTCCGACGTGCTGGACTGGTTGCACAGTCCGTCCGCCTTTCCGTCCGCCCAAAATGCTGTCGCCACCGTCCCTCCGACTCCGGCGAAAAGAGTGCGTCTCGTCGACGTGTTTCTGGGCAGCGTAACTGACAAAGACTTGGACCCCAAGGAGGAGTTGGACAACGTTTGGCGCTGCACGGACCAACGCGTGCTGATGCTTCACGAGGAGGGCATTGTGGACAAACACAACCCACACGCATCGGTGGAGGATCTGATCAACGAGTGCCACAAAGTTTGACTGCTTGTCGTAGACCAACCAATTTAGGCAACGGATGGGAATTTCCATTTTTTGTTGGGTTTACCGAGTGTTCCACAGCTTTTGATTTGTATATTATTGTAATGTGAGCTTTTTATTTAAAGCTTTTTCGACGAGCCACCAAACCGCTCAAATACACGGTGAAAGTGATGTGCAAGATGGGCTGCACCAAGCCTTGGTGCTCTGTGGATTGTGCTCCTGAACCGGTGGGCTTAACTAAAATATTAATTGTCTCATTAAATATCGAATCCTTTGAACTGAACGGCGAGCTTAACCAAAACATTAATTTCATTAAATATCGAATCCTTTGAAAAGGTTCGTCCTCGCAATTTCACCAACACTTTGGGAGAGACTTTGCGTGTCAGTGTGCAGAAAGTGACGCTGGACGATTACAACGACACGGCCTTCTTCCCACCCCACGATCTCGTCCTTATTGAACGCTTTCATCGCGTCGACAGTCGCTGATTATAAATACTGGTCGCTGATCACTTCTTTGATTTTGCTGATCACTTTTTACTTATCTTTGATTTTGCTGATCAGGTCACTTACTTTATTCACTTTTTGATTTTTCTCTTTTTGAAAAACTTTTCTCCAACAATTTGCTGTTGGACTGTCTGTCGTATTATGAAAATATTTTGGGTTTAATTTAAATGTTTTTATTGTGATATTGGTTAAAAAAACAGTCCAAGATATCAAACCAAATTGTTCCATTGCATTGTGCTTTCTTTATTCGTTTCTTTTCTTTTGTCGCTCAATGTCTTCTTTCAATCGAAGAATATAAATTAGCTTTACGTTTGGCCATTAAAGCATTTTTGCCTGAATTCATTTTCTGGAACGGACAATTGCGAACAATTCGTTGTTTATGATTCCACAAAAAATTGCTGCGGGTGGGGGTGGAGCAATTATGACGAGTGTGTCTGTTCTGTTGCCGGGGGGCATGCAATTCTCTCCCATCGTCCTTTGATTTTTATTCAGTATCCCCCCGAGGGGAGGGAGAGGGGGGGGGGGGTTGATGGGTCCCTCCCTCCCTGTACAATTATGTAAAACAAAATCCGGTCTTCAGCCCCCTCCCCCCCCCCCCATCATCCCTTCAGACGAACGGACGGGTGGGGGGGGGGAGGGGGGGGGGGGGGGGGGAGACGGGACGGACTCGTTCCCTCCGTCGTCCGTCCCCGTCCCTCCTCCGTCCGATGAATGTTCAGAGCGCCATCTCCAAAGCCCCAAAGCCATGCACTCCGTCTCACCAACCCAACCACAAAAGCCACACAAAATGTGCAGGGGGAGGAGAGGTGGGCCGTGCGTGGCGGTCGTCCCGCTCTGGAACCTGCCACCGCCGCAGGGGGAGGGGAGGGGGGGAGGTCCCTCCCCCTCGGCGGAATGTTGCTCTTTTTGACTTTTTGTGCGTCTGCAATTTGCGGACGAAGTGCTTCAACGAGACAGTGCCCCGAGGGGGGGGGGCTCGTAACAAACATTTAACGATCATTTATATAAATCGGGGGCCGCTGTTGCTGCTCCCCAACAGATTGTCATTAGTGACCAATCGTCTAAGAGATTAAATTTATTATTTATGCTAGGACTTTGTGGAGGTTTTGCCCACTCTCCCGATGCCCAATTGACTCTGAACTGCCGACCCTCGATATGCATTACTAACCCAATCCCTCGTGGACCTCTTTTTCTTTTTTTCATAAAATTTAAAAATATATTTCTGACAAAATTGTCAATTCCATGCACTCAGTTGAACGACTTTTAGATAATTAGCGTTTTAAATGAAGGTGGAATCGGAAGCCCGAGAGGCGGCCTATCGTTTTGTGGTAATACTTTTTTAAATTTTGTTTTAATTTAAAATGTGCCAAAGGTATGCACAGCAGTGACCTTTTCATTGGCTGCCATTTTGGCCATATTCATCACATTGCCGCTGGCCAACCAGTACATCAACAATGTCCAGCAACGAGTACAGCACGAAATGGACTTTTGCAAGGCATTTTTGAGAGAATTATTCTAATTTATATTTATTTGTTATATTCTGTTCAGCTTTCCGTCAAAGAAGTTATGCTGGAGATGGGCGAGCTTCAAAGTGCCGAGGCTGAGGACGCTGCACCCCGTCGACGGAATGCCAGTCGCTTTTGCGCTTTGCGAGCAGCTTCAAACTGGCACGCGCTTCCGACGTCAGGCACCGCCGCCGGGCCGACTTCAATGCGAAGGCAAACGAAAAGAGACAATTTTGGAAGCCAAATTCTAAGCCTTCAGGCTGTTGCATGCCGGGACTGCCCGGACCGCCAGGCCCGCCGGGTCGCTACGGAGTGCCCGGCCGTCCGGGGGCGCCCGGGTCCCCCGGATTTCCTGGACGCCCTCCAGCGTAAATATTTCCCGGATTTATAGGAAAAATGCCGTCTTTTTAGAATGTGTGAAGAAGTGACCCAGCCGCCTTGCATTCCGTGCCCTCCGGGCCAACCAGGCCCGCCAGGGCCTGCCGGCGACTTTGGAAGCCTCGGACCGGTCGGCCACCCCGGACGTCCCGGCAATGATGGGCCACCGGGTAAAAAATTGTTTTTTAAAAGAATTATTTAATTTTATTGTGTCTTCAGGACCTCAGGGACCTCCCGGACAACAGGGCGACACCGGAGACTTGGGCAGAGAAGGACCTCGAGGGGAGCCCGGTCGACCCGCAATTTCGACGCCAGCCCTTGCAGGCGATTCCGGAGCTCCTGGAGAGCCCGTAAGTGACCGAGGGTTCACATTCAGCAGAATCCGAATCCTTTCAAGCTCTAAACATTGCCAAAATCTCGATCACTTTAAATGCCAGAATCTCGATCACTTTAAATGCCAGAATCCCGATCACTTTAAATGCCAGAATCCCGATCACTTTAAATGCCAGAATCTCGATCACTTTAAATGCCAGAATCTCGATCACTTTAAATGCTAGAATCTCGATCACTTTAAATGCCAGAATCTCGATCACTTAAATACCAGAACCTCGATCACTTTAAATGCCAGAATCTCGATCACTTTAAATACCAGAATCTCGATCACTTTAAACAAAGGAAACCGTCAGGAAACTTAACATTTTTCAGGGCCCTCCCGGGTTTCCGGGCGAGATTGGAGAGCCTGGACGGCCTGGAAGTGAGGGGTTGCCGGGCCCGCAAGGATCTCCTGGCGCGCCGGGTCTGGCCGGGCCGCCAGGCCGGTCCGGTGAAGACGGACAGTCCGGACATCAGGCAAGAACAGAACAAAACGAACGAATGGAAAATGGCACAAAAAATGCGCAATTTTTAGGGGCCTCCCGGTGAACGCGGCATATGCCCAAAATATTGTGCATTGGACGGAGGCGTATTCTTCGAAGACGGGACCAGACGCTGAAAGAAATGATTGCTGAAAGTGATCGAAAATCCTTTTGACTTTTCGTTTATTTTAAGATAAAATTAAATAATTTCGCTTTTTAATAAATTGAGAGCAAAAGAGGGACAATTAATTCCGAACGTTCCCCAAAACGAATGTGGTGGCCATCGTTTCTATAAAAAAGAGGTCAAATTATTCGAGACGGAATCCAACAAATTGACGGAATCCAATCGAATCGAAGCAAATTGATAAACAAAATGCTAATAACAGCGAGCAAAAAATAAATTAAGGCACTAAAATGGAAAAATGGAGTGCGTAAAGTTTAAAAAAACTGCTATAAATACCACCCAATCACCTCCAAAGTTACCTAAAATTAAATTTCTTTCAATAATTTCCCCCAAATCCCCCAAATTATGCATTTTTCTACAAAATCTTTGCTCTCCGTTGCTTTAGCAATTGCTTTTGCGGCCTTTGCCCATGGCTTTGCCCGTTCAGCTGCCCAACAGCAGCCTGAGTTTGCGTTGTTTTTGTTTAAAAAACTTTAAAAAAGGGGACAAATTTTGAGAATTTGAATTTAAGAAAAATTTAAATTTAAAAACAATAGGATTGACCTTCAAGCCAAACTCCGCGACAATCAGCACAATGGGACGTTGGACGCTTATTGCTTGGAAAGAATAAAAACGGTTAAAAATTTAATTGAATTTGAATTTATTATTTTTATAAATACTAAATGAATATTTGCGATTTTAGTCAATACAAAGTGTGAGGCTGGAGACGGGATTGGACAGGAATGGATTGGGATTGACCGAGGACATCAAACTCGGGGGCGATTGTTCATGTGAGGAGAGGAGTTGTGAGTGCTGCGGCCGCTTGATCGTCGACACGTAACAAATTGTTTTTATTTTTTTATTTTTAATTATTTTTTAAACATTTTAAGGCTAATCCACTTCGACGGAAATAGTGAGTAGTGAAAAGGCGGAAACATTTGATTCTTTGGGGCTATACAACAAACACAACATTCGGAAAACTGAAAATATAAGAGCCCGGGTTTCTTGATGCATTTTTGAAAATATGGGACCCTCAAAAAGCTAAAAGCAAATTTAAAAAAAGTCGGGGGGATAAAAGGAATTTAAAAATAAAAGTAAATTTTTTTAAATAATTTAGTCTGCGTGAATGTGACCCTTATGCCTTCTAACACTGAAATCAAAATGATCATTACTCTTAATGGCGAAGAAAAGTTCGCGAAAATAGTTGCACGTAATTATTAATAACCACAGATAATATTTTTATAAATAATTTAATCCAAAATTGAATTCGGCTCATTTTTAATGTTTATTTAAAATTAATCAAAAGAATTTATTCATCATTTAGTTAATTAATATTGTATTAATAATAACAACAAATTCAGCATTCAGCTTCACTTGTGTGGATTTATACGTGGGCAAGATTTGTGTCACACTTTCTGAAGTAAATTTGAATTATAATAATCAAATAATTGCAATATTTCCCCCCCCCCCCCAAAAGGTTAAGCTACATCCATTGGCCGGATGCGTAAACGTCGAGGGTACTTTACTGACGGTCCCAGTGGGCCCGCTAAAGCTGGGCTGTTTCCAAGCGCCGTAAATTTACATAAAATAAATTAAAAATAAATTAATTAAATGTTTAGGCCGCTAAAAAAAGCCTAAGCTCATTTGGCAAAAAAGCAAAAGGAAGCGGAGGAGCGAAGAGCAAATTGATTTTATGAAAAATGTTCATAAATAATAATTGTTAATAAAATGTTAAAAATAAATAATGTGAAAAAAAAGGATTGGGCACAAACCTAAAATTATGCCGCCACCTTAGAAAATTAATTAAGCCCTTAAATTTGAAATTTAATTTGTAAAGATTGGACAAAGCACAGACAGAAAATTGCTCAAATTAATTGTTTATAGCCAAAAATATAAATCTAAATTTTTAAAAGAAATTGTCGAATTGGCTGCTTTTAAAAGTTTGAGATCACAACCCCGGCTTTTACAAATGTTAGCTTCTTCTTTCATTGTGCGATCCGCGACTGAATCGGCCGGCCGACACTTTTTACAAATTGACCTTTCGGCACAGCGAAAGGATGCGCAAAACGAACATTTTTGTTTCGGCATGTGCCCGATTAGGGCATTTATTAACTTTGAAACCCTCAATCATTTCACGATATGCTAAATTATAATTGGCCTAATATAGAACAAATAGAGCACAACTTTTAATTCAATAAAACAACAGAAACATCAAAATAATATTGTCAATGTTCAACGGGCCCGGGAGGCATATTAAATTTGAGCCCTCCCCCCCTCCCCCCCCCCTAGGGCTGCTGTTCCTCCTCCCGCATCTCAACGTCATTCAGCTCCAGATCCTCCAACATTTCAGCCAGCGTCGGTGCCCCCTCAATTTGCTCCTCCTCGTCCGCCGTTGTGGAACACACCGACAATGACGGCGGTGCCATTCGTTGTTTCGTACGGCTTGCTGTCGTCGGTTGGTGCCGTTTTGAACCGACGGTGCCGCCCCCCTTCCTGTAAATGTTGATGCGTTCGCGCAGTGCCGGATCCTCCTCTACGTCGTCCATGAAATCCTTAAATAGTGCGGAGATTAGATGCCATTCAATTTGCCAGAATCCGGGATTCCCCTACGTTGAACTCCCTCTCCACACTGGCGGTCTCCTCTTGGTCAAGCAGTCGTTTCAGCCTCCACTGTCTCCGGCGAATTCGGCGACTTCGGTCGTACGATTTTCGGATTAAAACCTAAAATTCCAAAAATAAATATCGGAAATTGTCAAATAATGCAAATCCGACCGACCACATCCGGCACATTTTCCTCCTTCACTTCGTCAAATGTTTTGTTGTTCAGATTCGACTGCCAAACATTGTAAGCCTAAAAACGCAAATTAAATGCATCCCCACGCAATTTATTATTATAAAGGTTGGAGCCGAGTCCTTTCTTTTCAATTACCCAAAACGGTGTCGCCGGGAACGAGCAGATGGCCAAGATGAGAACGGCAGCAGATGGATTTGGACTCGGAATGTCCGACCTGGTCACTGAACACAGAATTTTGAAAGGGAAAAAAAGGGCAAATTTAAGAAACGATTTTGTTTTAAATATTTTTTAAGTTAGTCCAAACGCACTACTCCTAAACAGCCGAGGAAAATTTTGGAATTGTGAAATGAAAATTGCCTGCGCACAACCCAAACATCGGCGAGCCGATGCTTTGTGGACACATTGCCATGTCCATGGGGAAGCAGTGCGAACGGGTCGTCGACCTCCTCCACGTCGACCACGAAAAATTCAATAAGCGACTTTGGGTGGACCAAAATGTCGAAGGCGTTCTTCCAATAGGCAGTACTGAATTTGGCAAAAAAAAAGTTTAGAGAAAATTACGTCCAAATGTCCAAAAATCTAAGAGACTTCAAAAAGCAAAGAGAGGGTAATTTGATGGGGTTTAAGGCTGTGCACACTTACGCGTTGACCTCGTACAGTTGCAGCGTTCGCGGGTTGATCAGCGACACAACGTCGGTGACCCGCAAACAAACGACGAATTGGCCAATGTTCGCGAAGCTTTGGGCCACGCTTTTCGGCAGACAAATGAGCGCGTCCTTTGTGATGGGCACAATGTCCACGCAGTAAGTGTGCTTGTAGTCGTAAAAGTTGTTGCGCACGTCGTGAGTGACCAATTGCTGCAGAAAGGTCACCGAATTAAACATTTTTCACTCGGAATTTCTTCATAAAATGTTTTGGAATTTACCCGACACCTAATTTAAAGATTTCAACCGGATTTCTTGATAAAAATGTTGGAATTATACCCGCCACCTAATTTAAAGATTTCAACCGGATTTCTTCATAAAAATGTTGGAATTATACCCAACACCTAACTCTGTGTGTTCAGAATGCCCTACTCAAATTCGGTTTCAATAAATGGGGGGGGGGGGTGGGGGGACGACCTGAGATTGATGGAATTTGGAGGGCAGCGCCGACGAAATAAAGTCCACCAATTTGCGCGCCTCTTGCTGCCGCGCGAAGAAAAAGTCGATTCCGGTGGGCACTGGCTTTATGCCACTCGCCTGGGCCTAGGAGAAGCAATTTTTTAATTAAAGCAAAAATCCTCAACAAAAACCATCACATTTAGCAAACCTGCGCATTGTGTTTGATCAGCAGCTGCTCCAAATAGAAAAGCGTCTTTTTGTAGTCGCACCGTTGCCGCACTTGCACACAAGCGCGCCAGTAGTCTTTGGCCTCAAAACGGCGACAGTCGTCGCACATCTTTCGGGGAAAACAAAAACTTCAGGAGGAGGACAAACCCGGAAATAAAAATTCAGGCCTAAAATGTTTGGATTGAATTTGTCAAATTTGGACTTGATTTCTATTCCTAACAGTTCAACCCCAGAAATGTGAAAATGCCGGACAACAGCACCTGGTTGAGGAGGACGAACTCAACGACAAACGACTGTTGGAGGACGGCTCGGGAGAACACCTCCTTTTGGATAGTCAGCTTCACTTTCACCCTTTTGGAGTGCGGCTCCGTCCACACAAAAGCCGCGTCCACCAGACGCACTTTGGTCATCGCCGGCTTCAGACGGGCCAAACACAGCGCCATCAGCTCTTTGGACTCGGGCTTTGCCGCACTCCACGCGTTCGGCGGGACGAAAAAGCGTTCGCAGTTGCGGCACGAGTGGAGTTGAGCTGAAAGTTGGGGAAAGCTTGAAAACCGCGAGTGGTTTTAAGGAAAACAAAAAACACCAATTTTTGGTAATATTAAAACCCAAAATGGAGAAAAAAGCATGTTTACAGAAATGATAAACTTACACTGTTTTGGTATTTCTTCGGTGATGTCAGCGCGCGAACGCACACAACCCAAGCACATATTGGCCGGATTTGGCGCAATCGGAGTCCCGCATTCACAGCAGGCAATTCTGCCCTCGGAAAAGGCGCCGCCTTCAAGTTCAAGCTGTTCCATGGTGAAAAAGCCACAACCAATGCTGTACAGTGTTCAAAAATTGCCTAAAGCTCAAGTCAATCAATTTAATAAACTAGAGTGATTCTCAATTGAAATGGACTCCAGCACTAGAGACCGGAATTTTGAAAAATCCCGGAAAGAATCAGGATTTGGAAATGACCAGGACCAGGATTAAAAATCCCTAACTTTCGCGACTACAAAATCACAAAAAATTCGAAGTAACTTGGAGGGGATTTGAACCAGGGTCGATAATTTTGGCGTTTTGCCTAGTTTAAAATTTGGTCCAATTAAATATTAAGATGGCACACAATTTGCGACACATTTATTTTTCAATTAAAACACAATCACAATGTTGAGTTTCTGTTTAACCAAATTTATTCACTAGTCTATGGTTGTTTACTTCAATGTTTTTTGATCGATCACACCAAAGCTATCAAGAAAAATCAGGACTGGCCGTCCAATTTGTATTTGGTTCAAAATGCGCGGGAGGGAAGAGTGACAGGACAGATAGAAAACAACTAACGAATGCAAACCGTTGAAATAAGACGAAACAAAATAACTGATGAAAAGACTCAAATATTGATGATCTACCGAAGTTTACATAGGATTTGCATTTCAATTAACAAATATAGAGCAGGGACGTACGCTTTCCGAAAAGGGGGAGGAGGTATAAAGATGTAAAATGAATCAGCCAATATTTCGAGATTTGGGCGTTTGCGCCGTTTCCGTGCGTCCCTGGACTCAATGGATTAGAGGTGTTTTGTTTCAAGGAGTGTAATGTCATGAACATAGACAGAACGGCCCTGTCCATTTACAAGTCGCAGTGCCGTGGCTAGTCTGCTCGCCTCGGTCTTAGTCATTCGTCACTTCCCGCCTTGTCATCCGACTGCTCATCGTCCTCCTCCTTCTTCTCGTAGTTCTCCTCCTCCTCTTCGTCGTATTCGAGCAACGCGAGCAAATCCTTTGCAGCCACCTGATCCTAAATAACAAAATGCATGAAAAAAGACTAAAATTTAGAGATCCCGAACCAGAATTTGGGGACATGTTTTAAAAATTATTATTCTTAAACCACGGGGTTTTAAATGAAATGTGATGTTGCCAATGCATCAACATTTACCGATGGTTTCCGCTCCCCGTCCGGCACAATGTCCTTGATGCTTTTCACTCCCTTCGCTACCGGTGCCCATTCCACCTTCAATTTTGTCAGCTCAAAACAACCTGCCGCCTCGTTTACCGCCTAAATTTCCAAAATTTAATGAAATTGTATGCTATTCAAACAAAGGGAGCGGTGGGTTAAAATAAAACCTTTTGCGCGTCAAGTGGTTCTTTGTATGTGAAAATTTGGGGTGCTGCATTGATGTCATAGTCGAAAAGTTCTCCAAATTTCTCCATGTGCAGAATCAACTTTTCGTTGAGTTCCGGTGGACACGCCGACACATAAACAACGCGACAAAGTCTATAAAGTGAAACCAATTTACAGACTATTCATTGCTCTTAAAAGCTACTTTAGCAGTTTCTTATTTGGCATCGAATATTTACTCGGCGATTGTTGATGTCCAACTGTTCCTGGAAAACAAAATTTTCAGTTAAATAAGTGACATTGAAAAAGCCACGGTCATTACTACACAAAAAAAGGAGCTTCGATTTGTAGTCCACAATATCGAAAATTATAGTGTATTTTCATGCAAGGTATGCTTTGCACAACCTAAAGCTCAATTATCGCCTTTTCATTTGAATCATGGAATCCGGCATTTTGACCGGTAACCATCACCTCCGATATGTTCTGCGTTTGCTTCCACCCCGTCCTCGGCCGACTGATGTTGATCAGAAGCTGAATGTCCAGAGCGTGTCCGTTTGGTTTGTGGCTGTCGCATTTGCATCTCGCGCAATTTCAGGGCCAGCTGCTCTAATTCGGCCTTTATCCCCTTCACCTTGAGCTCGAACGTCTTCAGATACTTGACAATCTTTTTCTTCGCTTCCTTGTCCTCCGTCTGCTGCAGCTTCTTCAACAAATTCTTCTGTTGCTCAACCAGTTTAGTGTACAGCTCCGTTTTCATTCGTTGAACTTCCGCCAATTTGTTCAATCGGTCACGGTCAGCCGCCGTTCGTTTTTTCATCGCTGCTAATTTGCTGTTGTACGGTGGTCGAGAAGGGTGCTGAAGCGCGGCAATCTCAGCAACGGACGGGGGATAGCCAGCAGTGCCAAGGTCGGGCAAGTTTTGGCCTTCAGATGTCATCTCCGGAATGATTGGGGATTCCTTCTCCGGAGACTCTTCTTCATCCTCCTTCTTCTGGTGCGCAAACACTTTGGTGAAATAGCGCTGAAAATGTGTGTAAACCATGACATAATGGGATCATTACATGCATAAAAGTTACCGGGTATTGAATTGGCTCATTTGATATGCCCTTTCGATTTGCAATATTTGAGTCGACCAACGGAATTGTGGGTCCCCCGGATGCATTTTCACCAGTGACGCCTCCAATAACTTCATTCTCAACTGTGTTGGCGTTTGTATCATTTTGCCAGAAAACTTTCACAAAGCGATTGTTGAAGATCGGCTCCGTGGACTTATATGCAATCATCGCATCCCGGCGAGTCTTGAATGTGACCAAGGCCGAATCGGTTCGTCCTAAAAATAAATGTACTAACACAATTTACAATACTTATTCATAAACCAACTCGATTCTCACCTTCGTATTGAACCTGGATGTTGGTCACCTGTCCAAAACGGCTGAAGTGTTGGTCAATTTGTGCAATCTTGTTAAGTTCAGGCGGAATTTTTTTCACCTAAAAACCACTAAGTGAACTCCAGCACATGGCATTCCCAATACCAAAAGGCTTCTTGTAGTTGGATTTCTGACGCCCATCGTATACGGTTTGAAACGTCCACCGCGCATTGCCATCCGTCCGCTGTTGTCCTGCTGATAAGCGGAACTCACAAAAGAGTTCCCGTTCTGCGGAGCTATCGTTGTCGTCGATGTCCCGCCGAATACCGATTGCGGAGCATTCGCAGAAACGGCAATTGTCGATGGCAATGGTCCGCGGAGAGCACCGCTGCCTAACGATGAGTCCTAAACGTTTCAAAAAGTTTACCACTCTAATGAGGCAATGTAATCAGGTAAAAGGACGGATTATTTACCAAAAAAATAGTCACTTTTAAGAAAGAAAAAAAAGTCCTTACAGCAACAACTGCCGGACGAAGTGCGAGTACTCCACCACCACCAGCAACGTCTGATGCTGTTGCCGCAAGTGGCTGCAGAATGCCCGCTGCTGTCGGTGCGGGCACCGGCGGGTAGAGGAGCTGACGCTGTTGCTGCAAAAATTGCTGTGGAAGGGGTGGAGGCGGCACCGAAAAGTCAATTCGCTGGACCGCCGACGACGCATCCATGGAAGGCGCTTCCGGATTATATCCTTGGTTTATAAAAAAAAATCTTTTTTTATTCGTCAATTATAAAAATTTTTTAGCGTGGATTGCTATTCTCCAGTGTCCTTGACTATTGAATATTTTATATCGTATTGAGCATGAGTTCCCGAACGAATTCATTAATCTTTTGCCCACCTTCAGTAACACTCCCTAACAGTTTGTTGACACCGACTGCATTTGCCGTCATCGTGTTTTCCAATCCCGGTGGAGGCGGGTTCACTCCATATGCAGTGGGTGAGTCGAAAATGGTGGTGTCCCGGACGATGTCCTTCAGAGCGCTATTCTCCACCACAACAGGGTCCGGTCCGTGGTCAAAGGGACAGTTGTCGCCACGCATACAAAATCCTTTCTCTAAAAATAATAAATGACAATTGGCTGTTTAGTACAATTTTACCATGAAAATCGCGACAACGGTGCCTGCGAGACGAAGATATGCGCGGCTCAAGCTCCACTCCCAAACGTTTTTCCTTCCTTTTTGGTTAAGATGAATACTCAAAGTAGATTTATTATTGTCATTTTTTGAGTCAACCCTTTGCCCCATCAAAATTCCGTCTTCAGGAGATCTACCTCTCCCTTCTTCAAACAATCACGCACCTGTGAGGCGACCTGCTCTTTGACCGACTTCTGCCCCCAATACCACCTCGCCCTCCTCCTCCCCCTCGATGGTGTCGTTCTCGTTCCCGCTCCACTACCATGAGTCGATTGGACGACGAAATGCGCATAGACCCCCCACCGCTGCCCCCAGTGACCACCACGCGACGTCGCGGCGGCGGAAGTGGTGACGCGCGCCGATCGGCGGCACGGCGCTCCGCGCTGGCAGAGCGCGGCGGAGGCGAAATGCGCTTACGCGGTGGTTTGGTAGTTGTTGACGGTTGCGCAACGGAAAGTGCAACCGTTGGCGATGCAGCACGCACCTTTGGCCGCTGTTCAGCTGCGGCACCGCTGCGCCGCGATGATGACGACTGCGGCATCTGTTCCTTGGCAGACGCGGAGCGAGGCGATGACATGACCGACACCGCTTTGGCAGCAGCCGCGGCATAATGTTGCTGTTGCACAGCCTCACCTTTTGCCGTTTTAGGTTGCTGGACCGCCTCCTCTCTTTCCTGTTCATGGTCGCTTTCACCATCAGTCAGCACCAACTAAACCGAAGATCCAATACTCATTTCGAACATTGGAAAGCAAAAAACCTCGTCATGTTCAGCAGCAGCTTTCTCTTCCACTACTTTGGCCTTTTGGTGAATCACCAACTTCGCTGGTTCTTGTAATGCAGATGCGGTGTTTTTTGACAAATATTGACCACTTTTAAGCGTTTGAAACAGTCGCGACACAAATACTTCTGTGTCTAAAAAGGTGGGCTTATTAGTCCAAAGCGTTTTTTTAACGAAGTTTCTTCCGGCGGCGCTTATCACAGCTCGAACGCGAAGCACTTACGCGATTGAAGGAAAACAGAGAGTTTGTCGCTGCACAATTTCTCCAGGTCCGCATCAGAAAGCGGTTTTTTGACCAAAGCTATCACATATTTTGCTAACGCATCAGGCTCAGCGTCACTTCTGAAATTGCTAACAGTAAATCTTTTAAAAACCCAAAAAAAAATACATGTCTTCCACCACTTGCGATATCCACGTTTTTAATCTTGTTTCGTCCTCGATCAGCATAATTGGTTCATTTAGGTATGATTGTCGTATTAAGAATTTAGTCAAAATGCGCAACTAAAGATAACAGAAACAGACTTCACGCTAACTGATGCTAACAAATAAGTCATGATTGGCAGCACCGAAACGTCAAGTCAAGCGCCTACTAAACCGGTCGTTACGCGGAAACGCCATTCTCACTCAATTTGTTAAGTGTTTAATTTAACTTTGTTCTTTCTTACTCAAATCTCGGCAATCGCAAGCTGAGGAGGATAACTCATCAGCTAACCATAAAATCTTTACACAGATAAATCATTCTCAAATTACGCGAAACGCCGTTCCAAAACTCAAGCATTAAAAAAATCGTTTCTTCGTGACAATTGAAAAAACAAAAAACTCGATTCAAATTTGGCATCTTGTTAAACGAAATAAACATGATGCATTCGATTACGTATCTTTTGGCTATTTGATTTGTGTTTGCTATATTTTTGATGGATAACAGAAAGAGAGCAGCCACACGATTGGATTATATTTTTACACATAGAGAAGCACTGTGCATGCATAACCAACCCCACCATCTTCTCAATGAAATAATTTCCCTCTCCCGCAACAAAAAAAAATTGCATTAATAAAATTTCCAAAATCTTTTATTTTAGCTATGGTAAACTTCAATTACGAGTGGCTTAATCCTCCTCTTGGTGTCCTTGGCCTACCGCTTCCGATACTTCAGATATCGTATTTGTCCTTTATAACGTTCGCTCTTATTCAGCTTGGTAAGTATCATTATGTAAAATTTTATCCGGACATTTTTTATTTTAGCATCCTCACAGCGCAAGGAAATCGATAAGCATCTTGAGCAAGGAAAATATTGGCTTTCCAAGGGACAGTTCCAAGAGGCGCTTCAGGTACAAAAACGGTTTAATTCTCTAGAGACATTTTCATTTGTACAGCATTATCACCAAGCAGTGGCGTTGGACCCCGCCGACTACCAAATTTATTATCGCAGGGCAACCGTTTTTTTGGCAAGCGGCAAAGTAAATGCGGCCTTACCGGATTTGGAAAAAGTTGTCGAACTCAAGCCAGACTTTATTGCGGTACAGTCAAAAGTGGATTATGTTGTTATATTATTTTATTAAAGATTTTACCTGATGAAAAATAATTTTTTTCTCTTTTTTTAAGGGTCGAATTCAAAGAGGCAACATTTTGTTCAAGAAAGGGAACCTAAAAGAAGCCGAGGCTGACTTCGAATTTGCCGTAATCTTGACATTTTAATTTGGACATTTGCCTTTTCTGTGACAGGTTAAACATGAACCTGGGAATGCCGAGTCCCGAGAACGGATGCAGAAAATCAGTCAAATCCAGTCATGGATTGACAATGGACTACAGCACTTTGAGAACAAAGACTTTGAAATGGCTGAGCAAATGCTCAACTATGCAATTGAAGTTTGTTTGAATATTTAAATCGAATTCTTTCAAATTTGTGACTCTAAACAATTGCGCATTTTTTTGTTAGCACTGTCAATGGAATGCCGACCTCCACCGGAAAAGAAGTCGATGTCGCCTGGCCCGTGGCGACACTCAGAACGCAATTGCAGACATTCGAGCGGTCGCCAAACTTGTGCCGGACTCTACGGAAACATTTTTGGAATTGAGCCGTATTTATTACGAGGTTTTTGATGTTTCTAAATAAATTACGGAAATCGCAACCGAAATTCAATCTCCGACACGTCCATTTCTTGTTCAGATCGGCGATGTAGAGAATGCGATGGGCCAAATCCGCGAGTGTCTTCACTTGAGTCCGGAGCACAAGGAATGCTTTCCCTTCTACAAAAGAATCAAAAAGCTGACAAAGATGCGTCAGGATTTGGTGAAGAGTGTGCTTGGCGAGCAATGGATGGACTGTTTGGAAAAGGGTGACATTTTTTTACCAAAACCGTTTGAAAGTTCATTAAAGAAGAAAAAAATGTGTTATAGAGGAAGAGAATAATATTTAATAAAGTCTTAATTTAAAGGCGAAAAGCATTCTGCGCTTTGAACGTGAAGTCGACCCGATTCAAATGGATGTGTACAAGCACACCTGCAAATGCAATGTGAAGGTAAAGTTTATCGTTATTTCACAAAATGTTGGTGAACAAAAGCATCGGTTAGATAAAACTATTTTTGTAGCTAAGCCACGTGGCCGAGGCGATTCAGGAGTGCACGGAGGTGCTCAAGTACGGAGACGAAAATGATTTGGATGTGTTGCTGGACCGGGGTGAGGCATTTCTGCTCAATGAACAATACGAGAAGGCGGTGGAGGACTTCCAGAAGGCAGTGAACGCACACGAAGGTTCGAGACGGGCGAAAGAGCAACTGAATCGTGCGCAAAAGTTGCTAAAGCTGTCAAAGAAGAAGGACTACTACAAAATACTTGGCGTCCGAAGGTCGAATTACTTTGTTAAGAGCGTTTCTAATCGTTTTTGTCGTTGGATTGTTTGTTTTTCGTACTTTGGAATTTAAATGGAATCCAATTTTGGTATTGTCTAACTTGATCATTTCGTTCAGAAATGCGGACAAACGCCAGGTTATGAAGGCGTACAGGAAGCTTGCACAGCAATGGCATCCGGACAATTTCCAAGACGATGCGGAGAAGGAACGCGCACAGGAGAAATTCTTTGACATTGCAAATGCGAAGGACGTGCTCACCGATCCAGAAAAGAGAAGGAGGCAAGCACAAATTTTTTTAAATAAATTATAGCGCAATTTTACTAACCTGAATCGTTGTAAATTTACTTAGCAAAAATGACCCAAAAGTTGTAAAAAAAAAGAGGCGAATTCTCTTTCTTTTTATGTCCATTAACGTATGAATATTTAGGTATGATGCTGGAGAAGATCCGCTTGATCCGCAAGGCGGTCATGGAGGTGGTCAGCAATTCCATCAGTGGCATTGGTCTGGCGAGCAAGGCGGCTTCAACCCGTTCGGGGAGGGGTTTAACCCATTTGGCGACAATGACGGAAGTCACAGCTTTAAATTCAATTTCTAAAACGAAATCAATTTCTACCACATTGCTACAATATAATCATTTGCCAAATTTCAATCAGTTTCCCGATTTTCTTCTTTTTGACAATTTACGGAAGGTTGCGGTTTGATTGGGTCCATGAAATAACTCCGTTTCTGGACTAGCAAATTGGTAGATATATTTATTTTGCGACGATATTTTTCTGTGCTATGTTTGTTTGTTTCATCATGAGTGTACGGTGTATAGAATTGTGGCAACAAAAAAATTCCTGTGGGGTTTACATGACCGCACAGTCTGGTACATTTCGGTTTTGTGCCGTCTCCTTCTCAAACTCGCGAATAACAGTTAAAATGCGGCTTTAGGCTGCTCACTTCTATCTCTGCCAGTACACTTATCGGTTCCTCCTTTACTGTTGAAACATTGGTTTTTGTATAAATCAAACATTTGGTATTCGACAATTGGCTGTTTGGATTGTACTTGGCGAATGTAATTTCTTTCATTGCATATTTGGAAAAAAAATATATTTTTGAATTTAAAGTTTCATTGTATTGTTTTAACAAAGTTAAATATTATTTGTACGAGTGTACCCGTTTTTGTTTGATCCGACTTGAAAACATTGCTTCTGTTTTACATAAGTGTGCTGTTATTCAAAATGTCCGAAGATGAGCTCGGCCGAACGATGGACCGGTGTTTTGCGGATTCGGCGCTCAAAACGGTCGCGGGAGCTGCCATTGGAATCGTCACATCGTTCGTTCTCTTCAGGGGAAAGAGGACGTGGCCGGTAGGGTGTCGCCGGGGGGGGGGGGGGGGGGAAACCGAACAAACGAATATTCGTTTAATTTATTTCAGATTTGGCTTGGAACCGGAACTGGTTTGTGTGTCACTTTTGCTTCTGTTTGTTTTTCCGATTTACAAACAAAAACTTTAAGGCATCGGCATGGGCTGGAGCAATTGTCAGCACGAACTGAAGAGGGACAACGTCAAGAAGCCGGTGGGTACACAGACCCAATGATAGTCCCCAAAAAGGCGCTGTATCAAATACCAATTTCAATAGGATTGAAAAAATCAATGCTTTCATTAATGATCGTTTTGTTTTGTTCCTTCGCCCCCCCCCTACCCAATTTTGGTTTTGTTGTGTTTACTCCATTCTCCACAATTTGATTGCTTATCTTGGCTATGCGAGCATTGCAGTTAATCGAGTAAATTGCGCATTATGGCGAAATGGTCACTACAATTTCATAAATATGCGTTTTAGCACATGCAAACCTTATTTGTTAGAGTTTTTTGAAATACGAACAAAAGATCGGTTTTAAAGATTGATATGTAAGAAGTGGATCGAATCGTTTACCATTTTTGTACAATAGGAAAACAACAAAAGAGAAACGCTGCGGGGGGTTTAAGCCACTTCATCCCTTACGAATGAAAGGCAAGTCGCATTAGGCTAAACGACGGATAGAAAAAAGCTTTTTGGACATGCCCTTGATGTTATAATACGGATTTGCTTTAACTTTTTGAAGAAAGCAAAACGAACGATATTTGTAGGAGAATGAGTAAACGAATTGTTGGCCATACATATTGGGTTTGAGCTTGTATTAATTTTAATGATGACCAAAGGTCAACGTTTGATATTGGACAGAAACGCGTCCGGATGGGTGCCGAATGTGAGGTATACGCCGAAAATTGATGAGGAGTCGGTGCCTATGTCCGAACCACAATTTGTGAGTGAGTCAATCAGTCTTTTGTGAGTTAGGGTCGAACAGAAATGTTTGCACGTTGTGAAGGACCGTTCGGGGTTCTTTTTTCATCTTGAAGCTGCGCGATGTTTTGCTCAGATCGAATTTGTCAGGCTGGATAGTGAGGTAGAGGAGTTGTTGCTGATGCTGCAGTTGCTCGGCGGGTTCGTTCTGTTGCTGCTGAAACTGGGGGTGGGTTAAGGAGGCGGAGGATGGACGTGCAAATTATGCTGCAGCTCGTTGCCATCGTCGTTTGAGTGAAGATGTAGAGCGCTAGTCATCGAATGGTACGTCTTCGTGTTCGGTACTGTTGCGGACGTTGTCGACAGCATTTTTGCAATGTCCCCATGTTGTTGTTGTTGTTGTTGTTGTTGTTGTTGTGATTGAGCAGTTCCACCGAATAACAGAGGGTTAGTCTCGTCCTTGTCCAACAACAGCTGACGAGCAAAGGACGAGAAGCGAATTTGGTCGAAGAAGTCCGCAACCACCACCGCCTCTTTCATCTCGCAGGACATCGTCGCAATTGAAGTGCCCAGCAACAGCTTAAATTTTAAAATTCTTTGGTTTTGGTAAACGAATTTTAGCAAATTATTCTCCCCCCCCCCCGGCGATTTCCCACCAGAATGTAGCGGAGTCGAACGGAACGACCTTTCCTCCTCCTCAAATGTAGCCGACTTACAACACATACCCCCCCCCCCCCATAATTATGGTCAAATGTTTTCCCACCAAATTAATCAAAAGGTCATTAAGCGTCCCCCCCCCCCACCCACCCACCAATTTGCCGAATTTAGTCCGCCGCTTCCTCCGTGCCGCGCTTCTTCACCATGTACCGGTACAGTGCGTTGGTGATGGCAAAACGTGCAGCCGCAATGTGCTTGTTTTGCCTCTGTTGTTAAGTAATCGGCGTCTGAATCTGGCAATAGGAAAAGCCAGGGCTGAATATGGCGTTCCTGCCGCTCTATTACCGTCGTCAAAATTACCAGGGTTGAGAAAGAAGATGGCTTTGGCCCCGGCAAACTCGTTCTTATCAATTTGCATCTTGCGGATCGGGTTCAACAGATTGTCGAACATCT
Source organism: Globodera pallida (assembly GCA_020449905.1). Lineage (NCBI taxonomy): Eukaryota > Metazoa > Nematoda > Chromadorea > Rhabditida > Heteroderidae > Globodera > Globodera pallida. The sequence continues at coordinate 4,048,785 of JAIXHY010000004.1, read as the reverse complement.
TGAAGTTCTTGCGTTGGAACCCCGCGGAACTGAGAGGGAAAGGGCGCATGGCCAAATTCAGTTGCAGATCACCTAAACGTTGGGTCCATCGTCCGGTCGAAGAACGCGCCGTTGGGGAACACAATCGTGTCCGAACCAACGTCGGGAGTGTAAAAGCATTGGAGCAGCGACGGGTAGGTGATGGCCGAGTGTCTAAGCAGTGCCAACTGAACAAACAAAACAAAAACAAATGCTTTTAACAAAGTTTTACAATAATATAATTCATTAAATACAAATTGATTCCCGTATTTTCCCACCTTATCCCTAACCGACAAACACTGGTACGCCGGCAGCATTTTCGCCCACTCAATCATCAGCATCTTAAGCAGAAAGTAATTTAGTTCATTTCTAGCTTAGTTTAATTAGTGTGACCACCCCGACCCCCGACTTTTCAACCCCGATTCCCGACTTTTCCCTCCCCACCGACTTTTCCATCCCCGATTCCCGACTTTTCCATCCCCGGTTCCCGACTTTTCCCTCCCCGATTCCCGACTTTCCCCCCCCCCCCCGATTCCCGACTTTTCCCTCCCCACCGACTTTTCCCTCCCCGATTCCCGACTTTTCCATCCCCGGTTCCCGACTTTTCCCTCCCCGATCCCCGACTTTTCCCTCCCCGATTCCCGACTTTTCTCTCGTCGAACGTCGGGGTTTGAGGTGGGGAAATATGCGTCCCCTTAGGGGGAACATATGTAACAACAAAAACTTACCCAGTCCCTCTCGTGCCAATAAAGATAATCATCCTGCTGGGCCCTGCGCAACACAGCGGGCATTTCAAAAGTCTGAAAATGAAATGAATGGAGGGGCCACAGACAGACAATTGATTATTAAATGACGCAAATCGATGCTTTACCTCTGACGACATCCGGGTGATCATAGCTGCGTCATCAAACACAGAAGCGTTCATCAACATATCGTTCAGCGTCTTTTGCAAGCACACTTTGCTGTTCCTAGACGAAATGGTTTAATTAAGGTACAAATATTTCTCGGATTTGAGGCTAACAACATCTTCTGTGTAGACTTTTATAAACTCCGACCATCACCTGATCGTGATCAGAATCTGTTCAATGCCGATCAGTCGCCTCAGCAGCATGTCCTCTTGCATTTGTTCAGTCATTTGTTGTTGTTGTTGTCCATTGTTTCCAGCAGCGATGCCAACGACGCTGCCGTTGTTACTATTGTTGAAGCCGGGAAGAGCAGTGCCAAAGTTGCTGCTCAATTGCAAGTTTGTGAAAGCATCTTGTCGTTGTTGTAATTGTGAATGATAGCCACCGGTGGCGGCGGTGGACGGGACCAAAAGGTTCAAGAGGGGCAAATCGATCGTAGAAAGGAGTGGAAGCGGCGGGAGTGGTGAAAGATCGGCTAGGAAATGAAGCTGCCGCCCCAAACCCGCCACCACGGGCAAAGGCATCGAAAGAGGACGAGTCCGGCATGGAATAGTTGGCCGGACTGGAGAAAGACGACGACGGCACCGACATACCCTCCGAGGAGGACGGACTCTGCTGCTGCTGTTGTTGCTGCTGCTGCTGCTTCTTCTCTGTCGGATATCGACGCGTCCGTTTTGTGTATCCGATGGGGTCACGGTTTTGCTGGATTGCTAAAGCATTTTGATCACATTGTTGCTGCTGGACACCCTAGTTGATTCAGCTTTGTGATTTGGCCCAGAATTTCGGGATCACTTTCCAGATCAATAAAAGGAACACGAAACCACCACTGTCCACTAGAGATCGGACCGGCCGAGAGTCTCGATCAAATTCTCGGTAAATCCCGATCAAATTCTCGGTAAATACCGATCAAATTCTCGGTAAATCTCGATCGTTCCTTAAGTCCAATTTAAACTGTCCACTGCTCTCACCGTCTTTGTTCATGCCCACAGCCAAACACTTCTTGAAACGGCAATGCCGGCACGCGCAACGGACAGATTTGTCCACCGGACATCCGCCGTCTGCAAAAGAGACATTTTGGTCAACTTGGGGGGGGGGGGGAGGGGATTGAGAGAGAGTACAAAACAATTCACCGTATTGGCACGTAAACGTCTGATTTTTGATCAGAGTCCTCCGGAAGAATGTTTTGCTGAAAGGGTTTGGCAATTTTCAAACAAATTTCATGAGGCTAATGGACCATCCGTTGCAGGAGGGCGTCCCGTAGTGGTAACCGGTGGCCACGTCGTTGCACACCAAGCACAGCTCGGGCTCCCCCTCCTGCGGCGCCTCTCCGTCGTTCATGGAGGCGGCCGAGTACGGCGGCTCACTGTTAATCATTCGAACACTCGAGCAGGCCGAAGAGGAAAGTGAAGGCGACCGCAAATCCAAATTATTGGAAGGCTTCCATTTGGTTCGGTTGAGGCAGGCACAATAAAACTTTAAGAAGAACACCCAATTTTGTAGTTTAACGTAAAATAGGGAGGCACCAAAATATTAACAATCAAATAATAAATCATTCATTATCGAGTTTGTTTCATTTAGTTGGACCGGGGGTGGCGAGGGGGAGGGGGGGGGGGGGAAGGTTGGCCAATTGTTGTATGGTTGGGATGGATGGAGTTGGCCAATTTTGGATGCCATAAACCATTTGGCCGATTAGCGAGGCGAATCCAATACGTCATCAGCTTACAACCCATTCCCACCATTAACAGCGGGCAGAAGGAAGTTCCAACGGCGCCTCGCTATGCGAACGTAGCGCGTTTTTGCCGGGGATGTGAAAATGGAATTGGTGGGGAGGGGGAGAGAGGGGGGGGGGTGGGAGTGAATGAATTTTCTAATTCAATAAAGACGCAAAAATGGAACAATTGAAGTGAGGGATGAGGGCAGGGGGGGGGGAGGCGGAGATTGTGGCCAAAAGTGGGAGAGTGATCACAATTTAACGCAAAGCGAGAGGCAAGAGGAGGAGGGGGGGGGGGAAGCGGGGGGGGGGGGGGGGGGGAGGAGGGGGGGGGGGGGAAAGCACAGCAAAGTGTGAGGCAAAGATCGGCCCTTAATGAATTGGCAATTATTTTTTGGAGTAAATGCAGAAAAATCAATTTCATTTTCGTTGGCAACTTTTCCCCTTCCCTAATTTGTTCGGAGAGGCAGAAACCAGGCAATAATAATATGTACACATCATACAAAAGGAAATTAATACAAAATGGCAAAAGATGGGCAAAAAATCGAAATTCCTTCCCCCCCCCCCCCCCCCCTCTCTCTTTTAGGTCACTCTCTCTCGTCTCGTCTCGCCTCGCCTCGACTTCAATGACTTGAGAGATTGGACAAATTGGATGAGCGCCGGAGGGGAGAAAACATTCTGAGAAAGCACCCGGAGGGACAAACGCTGCGCGCACCTTTACTTTACCTTACTTTACTTGTTGTATTTGACGTGGGAAATGTTTTCAAAAACACTTTTACGCTTCCACCGTTAGATCAAAGACTTGGGAACATTCCCAAATGAATGCCATTACCGAACGTGATAATGGCACTAACAAAAAGGGCAATTCAAAAAAATGAATGTTTTTTTTCATGGCCAAAGAGTTTACTGATGTTTGTGCAGTTCGGTGCAAAAGTATTAATGTTTTGAGAAGTGATTGACCAAAAGAGACTCCAATCACATTGATTTGTTTGTTGGTTATGCTTTTACGCAATCATTTTGTCTGGAATGATCGGCTTCATAAGCTGGCAAATTTTGGCGTTTAATGATAAATTTAATTATTTTGCGTTGAAAATTTTCTAGAAAATATTTATTTTATATTCAAAACAAGCAAATAAAAATTAGAATACAAAATGAAAATGGTGTAACTAATTGCACACACGCAATGCAAGTAGATGAAGCCAATCGAAGCATTTATTTTGCGTGGCTGGGTTGGCCAACTCAGCGAATTGAATGCGCCTCCGGGCCGGAAACAAATTACAAGAGATGGAGTAGGGGGAGGGTCGGGAATTCCGAATTGGGCGGGCCCTGGGCTTCTCCTGACCCCCCCAAGACCATGGGACTCCCCTATCGGTGAAGGCTTATCACTTCATCGCAAGCTTCATTTGATCTAAGGCGCTGAACTGGCTGCTCTGAGTCGGCGTTGCAGAACGCCGCGTCCGCCCCGAACTTTTTGGCCAAACAATTTAAGCGCACTCCATTCAATTTGCGGGTTTCCTCTATAAACTTCAACGCATGTGCATGTGCATAGATAAGGCGGCGGTCTTTGAGTTCCTTATGCAAAACGACAACGAGGCCAAATGGAAGGGCCCGGGGGGGGGGGGTGTTTAGGTGACGAGAGTCAGCAGTCTCTCCGTTGGCCTTTTGTTCAGCACACATTCTTTCGGCGGCGCCTTTGTCACGTGAATGGAAAGCGAATTGCATAAAACGCGCAGCCAATAATTAATTGATTTTTTACATAATTAACAAAAGAATCATGCGGCAGCTTCTTTGATATGCATTACAATTAAACCCTAATGGGACAAATATTGATGGGAAAATCGGAGTTAAACGCGTGACAACAAAAGTGTCAATTAACGGATTTTTAGGCGCTGGAAAGGTTCCAATCTAAGCCAAGCCTTGTTGAAATGTCATTAGACAAAATCGCGGACCGATTATTGCCAATTTGGACTAATTGTTCTTCAGGCAAACCTACATTTCAACTTTCAACACATTTTATTCATTCAGATATGAACAATGCAGGAATTCAGTGCAAAAATTTTGCCGTCGGGTCGCCCCTCTGCTACCAATTGTCGCGAGTCCTCTTGAACTCTTTGCTTTGTAAGGAACGCGTTTCACGCTCCACGCAGCCCAAAAGTGTTAGTTTTTTTAGAAACAAAAATTAATAAAACTACAAAAAAACAATTTTTAAGTGCTCAAACTTTTCCGAACGAAATCGGCAAATTCGGTGGATGCTTTCAATTGGTCGTCGCTGGGCCCTCGGACTGAACACTTTGGGCCTTTCAATCGCAATTTTGGACAGAGTTTTGGACAGACTGAAAGTGCAGGGGAAGTACGTTTGAAGCATTATTTAGAAGAGCCTTAAAATTTCATCATTTTGCTGTCCCTCACAGGTATCTCAATTGCATTGCCGTCGCATCGCTTTGTCTTGGCATCAAATTCCACGAGGAGGTCGATGCGCGAGCTGAAGGTCAGTAAATTGGTCGGATACCATTCAAAACTAACGCAATAATAATGCATCAAGAGCTAGACGTCCTTTTGAACATTAATTACAACGTTTGTTCCGCTTAGTGGATTAAAATCGACTTTTTTTTCAAAAAGTTTCCTACTTTCCTCGCCTACCAAAAATCTAAAAAATCACAAAGTTTTTAAAATGCCTCCGGGAAATTCACAATAATTTTCAGCGTTCGAAAAACATCGTCAAACCGCGATGCGTTTGGCAATTCCCTCTCCCCCGCCAATAAATTCCGATGAGTTGGCCGCAAACATTCGTATCACTTCCTACTACACACGGAAGGAGTTGAATCGAATGGTATGCACAGCTTGAAAGCCTTTTATCAAGGCGTAAAAAATGGCCTTTTTGTTTTGTTTTATGCTCTTCCCTCCCACCGGTAACCATGGGCTGCTTGCCAAGTCCCCATGTCGGGAGTGGACCTCCACCCCCCCCCCCCCCCCCCTCGACCCCCGAAGGGACGCGTAAATTACTGGAAATTATGCCTTTAGGAGCGCACACTTTTGACGCATTTGGAATGGGATTTGTTGCTGCCAACTTTTGACCGTTTTCTGCATGCAATGCTCGCCGTAATCGGTGCTCAACACCTCGCAGGAAGCAAAGTGTTGCGTCAGAACTTTGAGGTTTTCCATCGGGAAATGAACCGGTTGTTGTTTTTTAACCCAAAAATTTTCTAATTACATTTTTTAAATCAATTTAACTCGCAGATGCTAGGATTTGGGCAGCTTTTCAAAATATAGAATTAAACTCCAATGTCATTTCCCCTCGTCAGATTGTTATTTCGTCGGGAGAACTTGTCTGCTCGTACCCCGCCTCTGTTGTGGCACTGTCCCTTCTGTCGCTGATGCTGGAACTCACGCCGCTATGTGCAATGGCTCCATACATCACTCAAAACCTGGGCAACATCTTCCAGGTTTAGCCCTCCTCTCCCTATTTATACAAAATAAAATAGAAAAAAAACGCTTCAATCTTTTTCCCACAAATGAACGGATTGTCCCTTTTCGACACAACGTTTCTTTCTTCCCTTTGTCTGCAGGTGCAAGGGATGGATTTGCTGTTATGCCGACAAGACATCGCTGTGTTGATTCGCAGTTTTTGGATTTCTCGGGGCAAACGTGGTGCCGTCCCCATTCTCCGCTCGCCGTCTATTGGCACGTCGGCGCTACGCAAATACGCTGCTCTTCCCGAAGCTGCATACTGCTCGCCGTCGTCCCCCAAAAAAGATCTTTCCATTGGCGACAACGAGGAGGAGGGGGGAGAACTCGAGGGCAATGAAAGTGGCGTGGACAGAAAGCGGTCGGTGGAGGACGAGGACACCCTGTTGCTACTGCTTGACCAGCTTGAACTGCATGATCGACAGCGTAAACAGCAACAGAACTCATGGGATGGCCGCATCATTGATGGATGTACATAGGATAGAAGTCGCTGATGCCACGAGCAGCAAACAGACAGAATTTGATGTTAAAATTGAACAATCTCACACATTCGCATATACTCCCATTCCTATGCCCACCCCAGTCATGGATCTGAAAACTACGAACTTAACAGCAAACTGTATTAACTAGGCCTGATTTGTAAGTGTACAGAGATTTCTTTTGTGTGTTGCTTAAACACAAAGTAAAGTTGTGATAATTTTGTATATTTTGATGACAAAAGCTGTCTGAATTAAGCGAAAGAACAAAAAAATAATGAAACAGTAGTAATTCGCATTAAAGGTAAAATAAATATAATGTTCGAAACACAAAAACAATCAACAAAGTCCAAATACGTAAGCTGAATTGGAGTATGTGTTGTGCAAAACCAAAAGCCTTCCTTCCCGCCAATCATCACTCTGTTCAATGGCGAAAAGAACCTAGCATGATGCTTCCGGGCGTGCGAAATTTTCGCATGAGACCGACCGAGCTTCCTTTTTGAGATCAATGATAATGATCTGTAAATAAAGAAATTAAATCCACGAGGGATATAACCGGACACTTCAGAAAGTTTTCTAAAATTAAAGAGAGAAAGCAAATCCGGATTTTTTGGTAAAATTATAATTCGTCATTTAGTTCCGGATATATTCCTTTTTTTTCTTTCTCTTTTAAATTTCTAAACCCGATTCGTCAAGGTTCGTTAATAATGACACGCACCGTTTCGTTGTCACCTAAATAAGAATTCATCAATGATATTCTTTAGGGCATAAAAACGTTTTACTTACACCCAGAGCCGTCACCTGAAGAAAAACAAATTAGATTTTGACTCAAAAATTACAGCAGCAATTACCCGTCGTGTCCTTTGCGCAGCAATACTCGCATATCTAAAAGCAAATTTATTAATATTTAAAACATAGCGTAAATAAATGGAAATTGATAAAGAGGGCTCTCACATCAGCGCCAATGTCCTTCAGACTTTTGGTGCCAATCCGCTCCAAGACAAAGTCGCAAGCCTCCTAAATTGTAAGAAACCTAAGACCATAGTTCATTTCGTACATGAAATTCGCGAAAAAACAAAAGTATTATTTTAAATATGTGGGTCTGCCACATTATTGAATAAAAGCCAAAATCCAATGCCTGGCTTGTCATTGAATTCCAAATGCCATCACAGGCCACGATGATGAAATCGTCCGTCGCCCCGTCTCTCTCTGTGATGGTCACGTCGGGCAACGCCGTGATCATTTGGTCTTTCAACGGCAGTCTTTCCGTTTGTTTGTAGAAGTGATCGCCGAATGCGCGCGTCAGATTGAGACCTTTAAAAATGCGGACTAATATTTATGTTTCAGCCACCACATGACAACCTCCATTAACTCGGCCATCATCGCTCACAGACCCGCCTAAATAGTCAGTCCAGTGTGTTGTTAAAATCACTCAAAAATCGCGCACCTGCCGCTTCGATTCGCTCTTTTTCTTTCAAATCTTCCGGCTTGTGATCGGCCGACAAATCAACGGCTTTTCCCGCACGACAGAGCACACAACTGGCAAATGTGTGAGCATTTTTTTGCTGCTTATTAGGAGTAAAACTTGTACCCACCGGCTGTCCCCAATGTTTGCCACAACAAATTGACCCTAATTACAATTAGAACATTAAAATAGAATGGCACAGAGTTTGACAATGCAAAACTTACTTTAAAAAGCAATGCGACACAAGCAGTGGAGCCGGAATCGAAACCGCTGAAAGCAACCGAATTATTTAAAATAACGGAAAATTGATAATACCACCCAATGCTAAACAAATTAAACGCACAAAATGTGAATTAAAAAATATAAAAAATTACGCTTTGTTGCCTTCCGACGAGTTGAACAGCATTTCAAGCTCCTCTTCTTCCCCGTCATCTTCATCCTCCGCCCCCTCCGCTTCCCCTTCCTCCGACGACTCCTCTTCCTCCTCTGAAGAAGTCGTCTCTTCCCCCTCCTCCACTGCGCCGCTTTCTTCTTTGTAGTCCGGATCATCCTCCTCTTCGTCGTCCTCACCGCCCGCGCCAACATTTTGATCAGCTTAACAAAAAAATTGTTTTGTTTTTTTTGCCTCTTCAAATTACCAAAAATCGAACCACTTTTCGGGTTTAAAATATGGCCAACCTTTGTCGCCCAGTGCGGAGGAGTGTGGAGTTTTAATTGCGTTGTCCCTAAAGAAATATTTATTTTCTTAAAAGTTTAATAAAGATTTTCTCTAACGCATTTATTTTTTTTCCTCCTGTGTCATGTCCATTTTCTTCGTTCGGCGAATTCTGTCGCTCCAAACCGTCACGCTTCTTCTGTTCACCAGAGGATCTTGAATTAAAATCTCATCAATCAATAACTCACGGGCAAACCCTATAAATCTGGTTACTTTTAACTTTTAAATTGTATACCGTATTTGTTTAAAATGTTTCTTCGACCAACGGTGGACGGTTTCGACAAACACCAATTTTTATTAATTACTAGTAAAACTTACGGTTCAATCTGTGCTTCTTTGCATTTGTCTATTGCAGAACTTCCGTTCAAATTGTTGATGGCTTCTCCATCTGCTCTGCTGTAAAATTGATTTTCACTTTTTGTTTTACTTATTTATTTTGAATATTATTACTTCTTCGTCGAACTGTGTTCCTTGTGGCCTTCATTTTCGGAGCCCTTTTGTTCGATTGTTTTGCAGTTTTCGTTAATGCTCAGTGTACACTCACCTGTTGGCATAATGCGCATAATTTTATTCTCTACGCTAAAAGGGTCAGGTTTAAATTGTTATTTCACCAATTTGTCGCTCGACGTTTTCATCTTCTGCCGCAGACTGAATTTTGCTCCTCTTTCGCAGCTGCGGAGAAATAAAAACGATTGGGCGCTTCTTCCGTTCGCGTTTGCTGTCCAACTCGTTCTCAGAGTTGGAATGATTCTGATCGAAGGATTGCAAAATGATTTTCAAAGCATGAAAAGCATCCACCGAAACCTGCGGCTGATCAGCAGCCGCTCCTGTGACGCGTTCAAGCATTAAGTTATGGCACTTCGCGTATTGTTTGATGATGTGCTCAATGTTGAGATTGGACTCTTGTGACAACGCATGGACTTCCTCTAAATTCAAAATTTAACGTTTTTTTTGTTTTTAAAAAGAAGGGGTAAAACGTCAGAGATGTTTTTCTGAAAATGTTAATTTTATGAATAGATGAAAATTTTGTCCAATCCCTGGGAATGGATGGATTAGACATAAGTATTGTAAGTCTGGGACGGAAAGTGACGTACCAACCCATGGACGGGCTAACATTAAACTACCACAACTCACCGAGGAGATTTTCGCGCTCCTAAAATGATCAAAAAGTGCTTTTGTCTTGGAGACCAACCAACCAATTACCGTTCTCTCCTTTTCTTCCCGATCGCATTCTTTGTTCTGACAATGTTCGGCTGTCGTCGAATTGGCCGCCTTCAGATCCGTCATTATTTTGACCTTTATAAAATGGTGATGCATGCCAACTAATTGTTTTGTGTGTCTCTCTCAAAAACCCACGGTTTCATCGCGCCGTAAAATGTCGTCAAATTTCACAAATAATTTCTGAAGCGTTGAAATGAGAGCATCCGCATTGTGTTGCTGCTCCAACATTCGGTGTTCTTTCAAGAAATCGGGAAAATTTCTGAAATCAAAGCCATTTTAAGGATTAGAGCTGGAATTAAAAATATTAGCAAAGAAAGTACTTCTTCAGGTACGAGCTGACTTCAGAGCCGCCATGACCGTCATAGACTGAACGTGAAATTAATCTATTGAAAGATAGAAGCAGAACCCAACCAGCGAAGAAGGAACATTCGTCTGCGAAATCGACAATGCAATTGTGTGCATCCTAATTAATAAAGAAAATTGAATTTGTCATTACTAGTAGCATAGCATTTCCACCTCTTGATGAGTTCTCCATCCTTAAAAGTGATAAATTAATTTATTCTCACACAAAATTTTCATAAATGAAAATGTTTTCCATTTAGACTTTTGTTCTCGTCATACTGACGCCCTAATTGATTTTGAAATGTTTTAAACCCAAAGAATTGCACACCTTGCATGGATGTCGACGCGAATCTGAATTTCTTTTCAATTTTGCATTTATTTGACTTTCTCACCGAACAGAGTCATTTCCCCCTTCTTCGTGACTTTTGCCTTTCTCCGGCTTTGACAGATAAGCGCCCATTGCTAAATTATAAAATGCCATAAGGTCAAAAAAGACTATCAATAGGAATGAAAGGGCAAAACATTGTCATCTTTCAAACAATTTTATTTTTTATTGCTTACATTTAAAATAATGAATGGTTAAGAAAATCTAAACAAATACAATAATAACGAGTACAGTACAGGAAACGGAATGGGGAATCGATTTTCTGAACAATACTTTAACCATCCAGAAACGGTTTCCATTTGAATTTGAAAGACATTTTCAGTCGCGGGTTAAGGAATGAATGATAATAAATTGTTACAAGAATATAAGTATAATAATAATATTATGTGGCACGAAAAGAAAAAGTTCAGAGGTCGGCAATGAAAAACAATAATCAAATAATCTTAGAACGGCGACGACGACGACGAGCCGGTGTAGCGACTGCTAACAATGCTTTTGTTGACAATCAAGAAATGGAGTAAGAGGTGCTGTTAAAAAAGGGAAAACCATTATTAAAATCTTATGTTGTTCTTAAGAAAAATTCGGATTACAATTAAACGTAATAGAAACAAGTAAATTGTTTTTTTCGATTTTTTTTTCCCTGAAAATTGCTATTCATCCAAAAATACCTGCTGATTCGGTACCGCCGGAAAGCCCTTTCCCGTGCAAAATATTGTCGGACTGAATATCATCGAAAGGTTTTCTGTTCAAAAAATGATTCGCGTCATTTCGGCATTGATTAAACTGAGCGGGGGAGGGGTACCTGCAGTCATTTTGTTCTCCGAACAATGCGTTGACACTTTTCTCAGATGTTTAAGGATAAGACCCAACGTTGGGAGGTGGAACGGGCTCAGGCCGGTCGTCAGAATGGATCTGCACCATTCAATGAATGCTTTAATTATGAAAAATCAAACCTGCTCATCCGGATCCGTTCGCCGTTGTCACTGATGCCCAGGAAATTGTCCAACAGCGACTTGTACGTTGTAAAGGGCACTTACCCAAGAAAAGAAAGAGAGGCGATGCTTTTATTAGATACAATTTAAAAAACCTAGTTGAAGGGGAAGCAGTCTGAGATATAATTTGAGCAGACCCGCAACATCATGAATATCCTGAAATTGGTGATCAGATTGATACCCACAGAATAATCGAAAAGTTCCGAGAATCATGAAAGTGTTTAGAGGAAAACCTCATCCTTTAGATCTGGGTCCAATTGTCGCTGATTCAAATCGAATTGTTGTCGAAGTCTGTCCATTCTATCATGCGAGCCAGAAACTCTAAAGTTTGCCCGTATTTTTTATTGAACCAAAATTGCGCAATTTACCTGTAAATTCCCTCAACGGCTAGCCCTCTCCTCTCCACTTCGCTCACACATTGGACAACAACGGGCGGCACATCGACTCTGTGGGCCAGGCCTGAATTTGGGAAAATAATTAAAACGAGAACTCTCGACGAGAAATGCCTATGTATCAATAAACTCACTAAAAGATGCCAAGTCAACGCCAAACATTCGCTTGACTAAGAAAATAAAATTATCGATAAGGAAGATAATGGTAGAAAACCAACCATATTTTGCACCCGGCAAACAATCGTGATGTGTACGGGTACTGCACCGTTTGTGTGCAGAAAAACCGCAGTCCAAACAGCGCATACCCTGTTGGACCAATCCCCAGAGAAAATTCCTGAAAAAGCAAAACTCTCTAAAAATCAAAAAAATATAAAATCGAACAGGTACCTGCAAAAATCGCAGTAAGTTGGTATTCTGAAGGTGAAAATTTGCCAATTGTGGCACCGAGGATGCGTTTGGGACAATGAACTCCTTCCAGCGATAAATGAACCGTAAATTGAATATGGACCTGAAGCTGGCGGTTAAATCAAAAATGTAATTGAACGCACTCAATTCGTACTCCGCCGACTCGGCCATTTTTGCAATGTATTCACTGGCGTGCTTTTCGACGTACATACAGATTAGACCATCTTGAACCAACTCGAAAATTGAGTCAAACCTGAACAAATGAATTAGAAACAAGAAAAAACAGTAAGAGAAAAAGCAGTTGAAAAGTAAATTTTGTTATAAGATTTAATTTACTTTATATGTTAAACATTAAGAAAACCTTTTTTCGCCGACATAATGCTTGCAACATAAATCGTCGTAAAAGAGTTTGTAATTCAACACATTGTTATCGAAATTCATTGATAACGTAAAAGCATTGAAAGAACGCTGCGATTCACGGACCTTGTAATTAGAAGATTTGTATTGGCCATAGAACAATGAAGGCAAAAAACTAACCAAAAATGCACCTTCTCCAAATTCCAGAAGTAACTAAAGTTAGGAGGTTTTTTTAAAAGAAAAAATTCTTGAAATATATTTTAAAAAAAAAACTTTTTCAGTTTCAACGCGAGAGATTGGTCCATGATATTCACATCCATAATAATTGGGCTTCCATTTTACGTGGTCAAGACACGGAACCTGCCTCGGTTTGGGGGCTAAATTTAGAGAAAAGTTAATTAACGTAAATCTCAAACTTATGAAGAGTGAAATACACCAACCACTTTCTTGTAAGAAATGGAGACTTCTTTTCCAAAAACCAGTGTCATCGCCAGAAGCAACATTTGTGCCGACTTCATCCATATTCAACAAAAAATGTTTGGTTAAAATGTTATATTTACATAAACTTGGTGTGTTTATTGGTTATCTTAAAGCTGAATGAGATGAACGAACAGCTTTTCAAAGAAATTCAAACGGATATGGCCGGCCGGCCAAATGCAAAAGAATGGGGGAGCAACCAAGAACTAGAAAAGGCATGAAAACCCCGTAATGACCGGGATCGGCGAGAGTTCCAAAATCTTGTGAATCTAAAAATTTACCGAATTAGTGATTTTTAATGTTATTTTGTTTATCAAAATTGGCGTAATATGAAAATAAAGTTTAAAAACAATTAAACAAAAAATGAATGATTCATTCATTATCAGCAGATCGAGACTTGAGAATCGGATGATTCAGCGTGAACAAAGGGCTGGCCACTCTAACTGAAAGATTTCCAGGAGAAAACGTTTAATTTATAAATTGCATCAATTTTTACCCCCCCCCCCCCCCTCTTTTTGTTTTTTAGTCTGTTCATTTTTTCATTTATAGAAAAACATATGGGAGCTCGAGCAGCAGCTAACCTCAAATTCATTATATCATTTTTTCCTCAGGTTTTAGCTTTATAATTACAGCAACTTGTTTGTATTTTCTCTCACTAGACACATGGCGAATGGAACTCTTAGATCGTTGTCTAGTTCTACTTTTGATGAACGAACTCAAATTTTTGACAAAACCGCGAACACAATGCCTTCGGATGAAAAGGAAATTCTGAGCGCCTTCGAAGAAGTTTTGGTAAATAAAATTTTCTTTTTTTTTACTTATTTTTTGTTTACATTTTAGGCGAAAATGGATCTGCCGCCTGACAAAATGCGAACCTTGAGGAATTGTGATATTAGAAAAAAGTGGGAATTGGTGCGCGGTCAACTCCAGTTTACGCATGACCAGTCCATTACGGAGCCGCACGTTTACCTGAATCAATTGAGGGCGTTAATGGACAAGAAATCTGCGAAAAAAGTAATTTTAAAAGCCAAAGTTAAAGAAAAACTAATTAACTTTTCATTTTTTGTTGGATGAATTATTGTTAGATAAAATGAACTCGATAACGCATTTTTTAGAAAAAGAAGATTCTGGCCGGCGATTCGCCCACAAAAATCCTCAAACACTTGGAGATTTCGTTGAGGACCAATTCCATTGAGTGGGTTCGATCCTTTGTTTCACCGGAGAATAATGGTTGGATCACCCGGCAGTTGTTTAATTATTCTGTTTTTTTTAGGTCTACAAGTTGTTGTCGACTATCTCACCCATCTACAAAAGTCTTTGGTGTAAGTTCACGAAGAGACTTAACAGAGGGCGTGAGGGGTGACTTTGCATTAAAAGGAACATTTTGCTGTATTCTTTTTTGGCGCGCGATTTTCTTAAAATATTTTTTGGAGAGGGGTGGGGTTTGTAATTTATAATTTTGTTTTTTAAGAGATTGACATTCAAAGTTATAAAAAAAATTTTTTTCATTTTGCTTTAGCCATCCGGAAATCCGCCAAGAACTGAGCGCCTACACATCATCGTTCGTCGCAACAACATCGCGCGGGCAGCAACCAGCGGAGTATTTGGCCAATACGGATTGCATCCAACCCCAAACTCCTCATCAACAGCACCATTTCAATGCAAGCAGCGCTTCCAGTGTGTCTTCAATGCAGTGCAAAAACAACAACAACAACAATGTCTATGCATCGGGAATCATTCCGTCATGTTAGTTTACGCAAGTTTTTGAAATTCTTAAAGCTAAAAACTTTTAAAAAAAAGAAGAAAAAAGAATTGCCATAGCATAAATTACCGAGAAAATTACAGATAATGCTGAAAAAACGTATTCTTCCATGAAGAAAGCTGTTGTCTCATCTGCTTCGGTTGCTAACAATAAGAACAACCCGAAGGCGTCGAAGATCAAAACTCAGGCGGAAATAGAGGCTGATCAACAACACATTATTCTGACAATTTTTCGCACACTGTTGAACAACCGGGTTTGATGGAGGGACAGGGCCGTTGCAAAAAAACCTTAAAATTTGAAAGAAAATGCAAAACGCTTTTTCTTACTTTTTGAGTGGTTTTTCCTGGTATAGGAGTCCAAGCGTTATTCAGATGACGCCGATATTTTTTAGTTTGGAATTGCTGCAATGTTCTCGAATGGCGAGGCGATTTATTGTATCGTCAGGTCCATTCTTCACTCCCAGCTCAGGTTTAAGTGTCCAAAACGGTTTTGTTTTATATGTTTTGCAATTGTAGGTCAATTGCCTTAGCGCTAGACATGCTCTCAGGCATTCTGTGTCTTGACGATGACGGCGCAAAGCACGAGTTGGTGCTGAACTGTTTCAGTCGTCTGCAAAGGCAGTACAACGAACCGTTTCGATTTCAAATTTTGATTTACTGCTTCAAAAATCCCGAAGCTGTGAACATCGACTACAACCATCCTGAAGCTGTGAAAATCGAATTTTTGTCTTCCGTCGTCAAATTTATAAATCTTTTGGTCCATACCACCGTTGACATGAATCAAAGAGTTGGTAAGAATAAAATTCAAAATTTTTATTTTTGCCTTAAAATTTATTTTTTAGCACTTCAATACGAATTTTCACCAATCGACAACTATCTTGATGTGTTGAAGACAGCTTATGAAACATGCGAATTGTTGACGCATTGCAATGCTTATTGGTAATGTTGAATTTCAATTTTATTTCAAGAGGGGGGGGGGGTGGGGTGTGGGCGAGCCGAGGCATCTTTTGTTAAGGTGCAATTTTTGCATTTATTTACAATCTTTTCCTACTTTTTACAGTGATAATTCCTTCAATGTTCATGTTCTTTATGAAAAGTCTATGAGATGTGACGTATTGGAGGATGCATACGAACGTTTGAAAGACGATTGTTCAAGACAAAAGGAGGTAAAATTGCTAGTGGTCCAGAATGAAGTTTCAAATTCGAATATATAATAGCATTTAATAAAAATCCTTGGTCGGGAAGTCCTGCAACAATTCATTTTACAGGAATTTCAAGTACTGCAAGCAAATTGTTTTGTCCAAGTTAATATGATCAATCAGCAAAAAACTAAATTGGCAGAAGACAGGACCGAACTTGAGAGACAAAACGACGAAAAGATCACAACGCTGTCCAGGGATTGGAGGGAAAAAGAGCGAATGTTTGAACGCCAGCGAAATGAATACGAAAAGCGAATAGAAATGTTGGAAAAAGCTGAGAAGGAGATAAAACGTGTTTTTGAATTATTATTCATTTTTAAATCTTTCATTTCAGAGGGTTTGAAAGTCGCGCAACATGCCGCCGCTCAGGCGAAGAAGACGGAGCAGCAAGTCAACATCCCACCGGCGATTGTTGTCAATGAAAAAGTCAGAGAACAACGAGAAAGTCGACAGTCGGAGAGGGTAAGTTGTTGCCAATTTTCCTATAAATGTACAGACCAAACAAACTCATACTAAACTTAACAAACATTTTTTAAGGAGTCTGCTTCTTCCAGTTTTGTTGTTTCTGCACCGTCTTCGTCGTCGCAACCGAGTAAATGTCGCACAGTCAGAAAGCACAAACCAAATCCCTCCAATTTACTAAGCTCCTTCTCAAAGACCTGTGCCAAATCCGCCGCCTCCTCCACCACCACCACCGCCGCCTTCAATTCAACTCAAAAAACCGGTCCAAAATGGCCCCAAAACAATGCCACCACCTCCACCGCCGCTTGGCCTATTCGTCTCAACGTCTGCCGAATCTTTGCCGAAGAAGAAAATAGCCAAAATTGAGAGCAAAATGCCAATGATCAATTGGACTGCGCTGAATCCAAACCAAGTCAAAGGGACTGTGTTCAACAACATGAATGACGAGTTTGTTTTACATTTTTTTGTTGTTTGTTTAAATACATTTTTTAATTCAGAAAATTGGCCGACGTGTTGGATCTGAGCAAGCTGGTAAGGAATTTGGATGTAATTTTGTTCCGGTGTTTCCCTTGCAAAGAGTGAATTCTTTGTTCTGTTCCGTTTCTAATTTATTAAAATTTTCATAAAATTGTTTATGCTTATGTTTGTGTGTTGATTTAGGAAGCGATGTTTTGTTTGGAGCAGAAACCATCGTCGGATAGATCAGAAAGCAGCACCAATCATCAAAATGTGGACAACACTGTTCCAATTGGGGCAAAGGCGCGTGGTCAGGCGTCTCCAAATTCGACGACAAATGCTGGAAAACAGAGTCTTCTTTCAACAAAACGACTACAAAACATCGGTTTTAAGAAAGAACCCTCCAGGGGCGTCGCCAGGCCAGGGATTTGTGACCACACCGCATTTTTTGAGGCCCAAAAATTTTGGAGTTTATGTCCGGATTTGATTAAATGATTCCCTAGGGATGAATCAATTCTGGCGAAGCCTTTTATTCTCTTGTCGTCTTTTTTTAACAATATTTTTATTATAGCTATAATTCGACGGAAAATTGGAAAAACTGCTATGGAGGTCAGAGTTGGAGGAGTTCACAAAAATTGTATCTGCCGTTTTGCTCACTTTTAGATAATGACTGCCGTCCATCGGTTTGACTTCACAGCGCTCACTTCGGACCAAGTCGATGTTCTTCTTCCGATTGTATAATTTTAATAATAATTGCAAAGCTTTTTTTTAATATTTAGGTTCCAACTACTGAAGAGGTTTTGTTTTTGGCTTTTTCTGTACAAAATATTTTTGGCTTGCAATAATTGATTTTAATTAGACTGCGAAACTGCAAGAATACGCGAAACATAACAATGACAACTTCGAATCGCTGACTGCAGAGGACCAGGTCAAAAACTATTATATAATGCTTTCATTCTCAAAAATATTTGTTACAGTTTCTTGCCAAATTGATGGACATTGAGCGCCTAGAGCGAAAACTGACGTTGATGAAGGTTATAACTCGGTTTTACGAACCGATTGGGTGGTTTATAAGTGCGGGCTATAAAACAAAAATAAAATTTAACGAATTTTTGATTGCTGTTTAATTCATACAATTTTGAGCTTTAAGTTTATGAGCGATTTTGTGGACAATGTGCGATTGCTTATCCCGGTGCTGCAAAAGGTCACAGCCGCTTCAAAAAGAATTCAAAATGCGGATAAATTCCCGAAAGTCATCGAACTCATTTTGGCGGTCGGAAATGCAATGAACGGGGCGAGGTGACTGCTTTATTTAGGAAAGTGATTAAGTAAAGTCCGGTGTGATGTGGAAACAATTTGTTTGGGATTATTGTATAACCTGGTAAAACTTTCTTTAAGGAGGGCGCCGGTTTATGGCTTCAAAATTGCGAGTTTGGATTCGGTAAACGGCACTTAGTTATTTTGCCACAGTTTATCCTGCGTTTGCTTCTTTAGTTGAACATATTGAAAAGCCCCAAAGATCGGAATTGTACAGTGAGTGTCACGATGAGACTGTTTTAAAGCAATGAATTGAAATTCAGTTGATGCATATATTGGCGGAAATCATAACGGACAAATTCCCAGAATTGCAGGACTTCACCAGAGAGGCAAAATTACTTGTTAAAATTATTTGGAAAAATGAAAAGTGTTTTGTTTTCAGTTGAAACTGGCCGAATCTGCTGCGACAGGCAATGCTTTATTTACCAATCTCAAAGCAAATGTTTTTTAGTCAATTTTGAGACAATTGTGGCGGATGTCAAAGAAATTGACACAAAATTTGAGCAGGTCAGCCATTTTAGTCCTTTTTAAATATTCTTCCTTCAACCTTTTCATCAAATAGATTCTGACGGAACAAAGTCGCAAGGGGAAGGATGAGAGCCCCGAGTCATTGAACGCGTTCATTGAATCATCGTCCTCTCAATTGATTTCGCTCAAAGAAAACTTGTATGTTTTTAAATTCATTTTACTTATTTCTTACAAATTGAGTTAATACTTTTGCTTTATTTTCAGTAAGTTGGCGCAACAAAGCTTCCTCGAATGTTCCCTATATTATGGGGAGGGCTCTTCAGCTGTGCCGGATGTTTTCTTCTCTCGGTACAAAACTTTGTGTCATAAAACTAATTAATTTCCATTGCTTTTAAGGATTGCTTCATTTTGCAAACATTTTGAAAACGCACTCGGCGAACTTGAGGCTCAAAAAGCATCTGAGAAAGTTTGGCACTTAAGACCCGTAACAGACTTATAAAATCAAATGCTTTTTTCAGAGACAAGAACAGGAGGAACAACGAAAAAAATCGGTGCTATTGCGACGCAATTTGAAGGCAGAGAATGGACAGGAGAAAGTCATTGATGAACTGAGTCAAAAGCTTGGCCAGCGCAATTTGAATTCGTTTAAGGATGGGGATTTTGAGATTCTTATGGTTGGCAATCTTTGTTTTTTTGATATTTAAAGGGTTTTTGGAGCGCTATACTCTATAAGATTTAAAAAACTCAACAAGTTCTGGATTTGATTGGTTTTGAGAAGATTTGTAGAGCTCTTCCAATTTTATGAATTTATTGTTAGAAGGTATATTTCCCAATTCTTTCCAGGCGGAGCTAAAGGAAACCGGATTTGTTGCACCGAGTACTATCACTGTCAAGGGTCAGCTAAGGAGAAAGTCTCCGTCCCCCAGCAGACAAAAGCCCTCGTCACTTTTGACTGACTTCTCAAGGGAAAGAGGCACCGCTGAGAGATGATAAATAAAACTGTAACTCTGATCAGAGCAAAAGGAGCGATTAAATTCAATGGATATTCCAGAACAATATGATGATCTTCCTCACCACATGCCCATCTCAACCTTAGTCAGCCAGCTATATATAAATTTGCTTCTAATGCGGGATGATAATTTTGAAACAATGAAATTGCCAAAGATTAAAATGTGTGCTGTTTGCTTTTATTTTAACTAAATAAATTCATTTAATTATCAATATGATTTCTTGTACTGTTTATGCTCGATTTGCCAGTGAATAAAAAATTTTAATACAAACGAATTCTGGTCAATTGTTGGTCTACATTGGAACCTTCAAGATTCAACTGATATTTTAAAATATGGGCTCTTATGAGCAAATAAATCAACAAATCAAATTTATTGCCTGCTTCTTGCACTAAAATAATACTTTGAGTCGTTTTATTTTGTCTGGCTGAATTCTTATCTTTTTGATTGATAAAATCGCGTTTTTTGCTTGGCTATAAATAACTCAAATTTGCTGGACTAAACAATTACAGCAGAAATGTCATGCGCCGTCACTGTCAACAACGCCAGTTAATTCGGAAGAACCCCTCCAATATTTAATGACTTATTTTCTCTTTTGAATTTCAAGGTGTTATTTATAGCTTCACTAATTGCACACCGTGACAGCAAACGATCGATCGATGTGTTACGGTTTTGTTGCGAGTCGGAAGAACAAAGTTTCGCACCAACACGGCACAGGAAAATCGTCTCACAAAATCGTATGTGATCAGTGAGCCTTGGATAAAAGAATGTCGCCAGGGTCGTGAAGATTTTTCCAGCAATCGGAATCCAATAAACCATCGAAATTTTAAAGTAACATAGTTCCGCACCGGAACTTCCGGTGCCGGTCAAAATTCATTTTTCTCTTTTAAATTTGGCATTGGCATTTCACTTCTTGGCATTATTTTCACTTTTTGGCATTTTTCCCGTGCTTCTTCTCCTTTTCTTTCCCGTTTGTGCTTTTCCCGTTGCTTCTTCCCTTTTGGCACTTTTCCTGGATGACGAAAAAACAGAAAGAAAAAATGAGAGATTTTTCGGTCCAATAATTTCGTCGGTCAGAAATTATCTCTCACTTTTCCCTTCTATTTTTTTTAGTCGTCGTCCGACGATTTTTGTGTAACCGCACCATAAAAGACAGACACTTCACAAACAAACACTCTCAAATATAATAATGATTGGCGTTATGCTACAAAAGTTATGCATTAAAAAAATCCGGCCTTGCAAGAAAACAAATTGAAAAAACTAGAAGTTACGTATTTTGACAAGTGACAAAAATTTGAATTGTTTATTGGAGTCATTCGGTTTCGTGTGTAATAAATATTTCTAAAAGTAAACAGATCTTTGGCGACATTCTATCATAAATTGACAAATGCATTTAAAGCCATTGGAATTTGCCGATGCTCTCGCAGACAGCCCCTTTTTTCGTCAAACCCTGTTCAGGTTGGGCCTTTCATTTTCTAGACAATTGCTATTAAAACTTGTAGCCATGAGGCGGCGTTGGACGAAACGTCCAAATCGGTCAAGGGCATTGAGACGCATTGCCGAAAAATTCTTGAAATATCATTGAAATTGAGTCGAGCTTACAAACAGTTGGCCACTGCACTTTGCGAATTCAAAATTGATGTTGCTGGTAGTAGCGTTTCGGACGACAATTGCAAAATGGGTAAGGTTTATTGTTAAGACAATGGAGGCGAATTGAGCAAATGTTGACCAATTTAATATTCATCGGCATTTCATAGGGTAGTGACAATTTACTTTTTTAAATGCGATATTTTAGCGAATTATGTCAAAGACTTCGGCAATCTGATAAGGTTTTTAAGCATTTGTGCGTATACTTTTTGGTTTGGTACATTTTGATTATAAAATCAATAGCATTTTGTTTAATAAGCCTAAAAAAAGTGACAAACGAACCCAACCCGAAAAGTATTCGTTTCTGAACCGTTAGAATCGAATGATTTCATACAAAGTTTAGCAGCATTGAGGAAGAGAGGGTTAGGACTGTCGATGGCATGGAAAGGTATTTGAACCCTCTTCAAAAAATGGTGCGTTTAGAGGCTCCGATGCTTAGGGAATTCTGTAAAAGTTTCATTTAAGGTCGATAAAATTGCAAAGGTCAAAACAGAAGAGAAACAAAAATACTCTAAAGAGTCTAACAAATTTTATCAGGTGATTACAAAGATATATTATATTTGTTAAATGCTTTTTTCAATTTATTTTAAGGCTATTGAGAGGAATCTTAGCATCAAAATAACGACGGTATTCTTATATTGCCATCCATAAACATTTGAATTCTTTTTGCCAATTATTAGGCACGAAAGAGTGATTTTCGTGAAGCAGATGCTCACCTGACACTTCATCGTACAGATTTCATTTCTCCGAATTTGTCACTTTAATTTTTCATAGACCGCACCTTCTGCCAGGCTTCACTCAACTTCGTGCACCGAATCAAATTTGTACAGGAATCCATTCGCTTTGAGTTTTTGCATTGTATGTGCAGTTCAGAGAATGTTGCAAGAATTTTTGGATTTCAGCTATGGGCTCTTTCCTGTACCAGATGAAGTCTTTCTACCAAATGGCCAACGAAATTCAAAAAGATTTTGTGAGTTTAATTTGATCTATTATTCTTCAACAATTTGTTGATTTTAATTTTAACCATAAGAGTCTGACCTACAACGACGTTTGCTACAAGGTTGAGAAGGCCAAAGAAAACTACTCTTTACAGCGTGCCGAAACGGAGGAGGCGAAGAGAAATGTTTTGGACAAATATTTGAAAAGTTCGGTGAGTCGTCCATTTTTGGTTGAGACTATTTGTTATTCGAGTTAAAATTTATTCATAGATTTTTGTCATCAATTCCTCAAATTGTGAGTCGGATTCGGCCGCTGCTGGTGAAAGCTCCGCAAACATAAGGCAAGGCTATCTGTTTGTGCTGGAGATGCGGGGCCTTTTGTCAAAAGCGGTCCAGTCCAGAGGCACTCCGACCAGAAATTATTGCGTTTACTCCAAAGAGTCCAGGTGTCTTTTTCTGTTTAATAAATTATTGCATTTTTTACTTTACATTCGCTTTTTTTAATTACATTTTTTTTAAATTTTAGAATTATTACTCTGATTCCTGTGAACAGTTTGACCGTTAAAACGGTGCGTTTTCTGCTCTTTTTATTATTTTAAAATTTATATTAGGACATGAAAGGGTGTTTGGATCAGACCATTTCCTACAAGCTGAAGAACTGCTTGAGAAGGTCGGCCGATTCGATTGACAGAAGGTCGGCCAAGATGTTAACATAACGCTATCGTTTGTCCTCCCTCCTCATGTTAGAAAAACAAAATTGGTTTTAGAGCTTTATTATAATTTGGACTGATGACGGCAGTTTTAGCAAATGTAAATTCCCTTCGTTAAGATTTTGTTTTGATGTGTTTCTGGAAGGAAAACATGAGCCAATTACAATGCAAGCATTAAGTGAATCGGGTAAGCAATCAAAGCTGGGTTTTTTTTACTATAAAAAGCGTTGTTTAGACTTTGTCCAATGGATCAATGTGATGGACGGTCACGATCCCGAGCACTACGGAGCATTGCCCATTGGGACTGCAATGTTGCCGACAATCGAAAGTGGGGGGTTTTTTTTTGTCATTTAAAGAATAAAAGGAGGATTGGAATGTAACCCATGGCATTGAATTAAATGAGGGGGGTTCCACAAGCAAAACGTGGAAAAATGTAAAGTTTTATTTTGCAGCTTCACTTGACGACACAGGCTTTGCTTTCGTCAGACATTGCATTGCTATGATCGAGGAAAGGGGCATTAAGGAGCAGGGTCTCTACCGGTAATTTTGGATTTTGTAAACATTTGGTTTTTTATTAAAATTTCTAAAAGTAGCTTTGAAGCTATAAATTAGTGTTTTAATTTTTATCTTTTAGAAATTGCGGTGTTAACTCGAAAGTGCAGAAACTCATGCAAACTGCGCTAGACGCGAAAAAGTGCGAAAAGCTCAGCAATCTTTTTGTGTC
Organism: Globodera pallida; assembly: GCA_020449905.1. Classification (NCBI taxonomy): domain Eukaryota; kingdom Metazoa; phylum Nematoda; class Chromadorea; order Rhabditida; family Heteroderidae; genus Globodera; species Globodera pallida. Next base: position 4,024,770 of record JAIXHY010000004.1, on the reverse strand, counting down.
CGATTGGGAGATCAAGACAATTTCCTCGGCCGTAAAAACCTTTTTGCGTTCACTGAAAGAGCCGCTTCTCACCTATCATCTCCATCCGTACTTCATTAGCTCTGCAAAAATTTCGGATTTGTTAGTTGTTTTTTTTTGTAATTTGTTTATTTCTAATTTTAGAACTCGGAGGAGAGATTGCATTCACTGTAAGTTTTGTTATTTCGACCGTTTACAACTTTGGGGTTTTTTTGGGGGAGGTGACTTGGTACTGAACAATTAAAGTTTGCATTATTCAATGTTTTATTGACAATGGCTTAAATGTATTGGCTTAATTCTTTTTTAAGGGTTTACGCACCAATTGCCGCAGGCAAACAAAACGATGTTGGAAATGGTTCGTAAAAATAAATGGAAAAATTAAATCGCATTTTCAAAAAACAGATAATTCGGCATCTACGACGAATTGCCGATTTTTCGAGTGATAATCTGATGCCTGTGGAAAATTTGGCCGTTTGTTTTGGTCCGTCACTGCTCCGGCCAAGGGAGGAAACGATGGCCGCAATTTTGGACATAAAATTTTGCAATGGTCGCAATTTTTGTTGTGATTTTTGAAACTTTTTTCCCCAATTTTTAGTCGTGGTTGAAGTGCTCATCGATGAGTGTAAACTCATTTTCGGCACTGAACCGCACGATGTTGTGTCTGGACCGCCAAAGCCCGTCAACAATTACTCCAGCTCAACTGTGTCCGAAGAAATGGTCCATAAAACTGTTTCCGGGTAATGCCCGCATTTGAAATGTAGCGGTCGAATCATAAAATCGGTATTTAGCTATGAATCACGGCTTACACCGTCCTATCCTGACAGCAGCAGGAGTGAACCCGTTCATGTCGATGAACATCAATCATTCTCGGTCCAGCGAGTCCGCTTTCATTGAGTCCTCTGGTGGTTGTTCAGAGATTGGACGCTTCTTTAAAGGTATTGCATTTGATTGATTCATGTAAATGCATTGCATTCCGGTAAAGCAACAAGCGAGTCGGACTGTGCTCCTGATGTTTTCATGTCCGCAAGGTTAGCAGCATATTTAATTTAATTATTAATTTTCTCTCACCCCCTCAAAATTGAAGCATCGCAGACGACAGCAGTTGTTCCATTGTTCACCATGGAGTTGATGAATTTGAGCACATCGACGAAACTTATGATAGGCCTCTTTCCTTGAAAATACCGCCGCCAATATCTGCTCGATTCAACTGCTTAATTAACACCGATCTTCCGTTGCAACATCCGAGGTCGGTTGCAAATTGTTAAATGACCCACGGAAATTGCATAATTTCGACTCAAAGTGATTTGTCACTGTTCAGAAAATGACTTAATTCCGACTTTCGGCTTAACTTTTATTTGTTACAAATTATAATTATTGGTAATTTAGAAGGGTGAAGACGCTGTACCCGTGCACAGCAGAGCACGACACGGAGCTGAGTTTTGGAAGAGATCAGGTGCTTTAAATGGTTACTTTTTTTAAATTTCCAAATCGCGCTTCCAGATCATAACGAATGTTTATCAGTCGAAAGAGGAAGGATGGTAAATTTAGTAAAATTTATACGATTTTTCAATTGTTTTTGGTTTTTAGGCTTGTCGGCACATTGAACGGACGGACAGGGCTGATCCCTGTCAATTATGTCATCTACATCGATTCCTTATGAAAATGTTCTCCCCTCCCCTTCTCTCGTCTCTCTTTTTGTTTGTGTTGTGATTTGTGATGATGATCTATGCTTCGTATTCTTACCAAATAAAACACATTCCATTCGGGTGAAACCTTTTTGAGCTAACCGTTTTAATGAGATATGCAAAAATTATTCATTTTCCAATCATTGACTATTTTGGTGGCATTCCTCCATAATCGGTCTTCGACATGACTTCAAAATTTGATGAAATTTCAGTCAAAAAAAAAGGAAAAAGATTTTGGAGTTTCGTCGACTCACCTCTGCTTTGCTTTTGTTCCTGACCGAGTTCGAATTTATGTCACTAATATTTCTAGGATTTATTATCTTTGATTTTAATTCTGATTTTATGCTGGTCTTGTTTATTATATAATAAAAAAAATGCACGAAAATCTTAAAAGGCAATGGTGTTGTTTGTTGTTGGTTGTGGTGACCACAACTGTTTCGGGCAGATTTAATTTGAATAAATATTAATCATTTTCTTTTTTTGAACATTATCAATAGTTGCTAACAAAATGCACTCTTCGAAGAGACTGCATTTCGACGAGAAAATCTCGATGCGCAGGTCGGTTAAAATTTGGTTGAATGCCCGGCATTTTTACTGTTCAGGTTGAGGCCGTTGTACGATGTGAGTATGCTTGCATTAAACACATGGCGAAATTTGTTGTTGCACAAATATTAATTGTTCCTTAATCAGTTGGTCGATGGGGGTCAAAACAAAAAAGCGGTTTCTGAAGCGGACAAAATGCTGAAAAAGCATCCGAAATTGCACACAGCAAATGTAAGTGGATTTTGTCCTGGTTTTCTTTCTTTTTGTTGTTTAATTTCGGAATTTAGGCACTGAAAGCACTCGCCCTTATTCGAATTGGTATTTATAACATTAATGCGCTGGCACTGAACATTTTAAAATTGTGCAATTACTGTCTCTCAACAAGAAAATGGTAGAGAAATCTTTCCACACTTTTTCAGAACGTTTCAACTGATGCCGAAGCACTGATTAACTCCCTGGAGGACATTTGCAAAACTGACGAAGTTGACGAAGCATTTGTCCAGGCACTCAGCCATTGTTACAAGGTAGGATGTCCGCAGAAAATTTTTGGCGCCATGTACAATTTGACAAGAAAATGGTGTTCTTTATTCACACTTTGCTTTTTATTTGTAAAGGAGTTGAACAGGCCGGACCGCGTTGTCGACCTGTACACGGAGCTGACGAGGCGACAGCCGACCAACGAACAGTTCTTTCGGGAACTGTTCTTCTCCTGCGCCAGAGTTGCCAATCTGAGGGAGCAGCAGCGAGTGGCGTTGCAGTTGGCGAAGATTTGCACCACGACGGAGCCGTCCACCTATTACATGTGGGCTGTGCTGGTCATTCTGGTCCAGGTGTGGTGGTGGTTGTATAATCAAATTAGTCGGAGATGAGAGCATTTTTGAAGAACAAAAATTGCGTTTATGAACAAAAATATCTGAAGAGGACAATTATTGTTTTGAAATGGTCTATTTACCATTTTTATGGCCAAAAAATTAAGAACACGTCAAGCAGATATACTTTTTAACAGGGTTTTGAAAACAAACAACTCGGTGTTTCAATGTCGTTCCAACTCGCAAATCGGATGCTGGAAAAGGTCACGGACGTTGAGCTGGTTCAGCACCAGGGGGGTTGGTGCTGGGTGGTCGATTGTTGCTGAACAAACATACATTTTGTTTAAATATTCCGCCAGGCTTGGAACTCAGACTGACGGCGCTTGAAACGATGGAAAAATACGCGGAAGCAATTAAACTGATCGAAGTGCACTTTGATCAGTCCAACCTGAACATGCACATCCGGCAGCGTTTGCGGCGGTTGCACAATTTGAACGGAAGTTACGAACAACTGTTTCAACTGTGCATTGGCGCTGTGCAAAATGAGTTGGTCTTTGAGGCTAGGGAAATGGACATTATTGAAAGAAAATGAATCTTTTTTTCGGCAAGAATTGCAAAAATTATAATTTTTTGATCAGTCGAGCATTTACCAATCGGATGGGTAACTGTGTGCTTTGTACAGGCCCAACGATTGGAGCAATTGGGTGAATTTAACCGACACATTTTTGCAATTGCACGACAAAGATGACAGGTAAATGAGCAAATATCAGTGCTTTGATTGTCATCTTTCCTTTTTCCCGATTTCAGGTTTCTGTCTGAGCTGATCCAAAAATGTCAATTTTTTGAAGAAAAAAACGAGAAAAAAGATTTGGTTGGAAGGCGAAGTGAGTGTTTTTTTTTTAACTTGTTCATAATAAATTTATTTATTGACACTTTGTGAAGCGTTACTTTTGGCCAAACTTTTGCTCATTGAGAGGCTAAGTTCAGCTAATCTGTGCACACAAAGGAATTTGGTTGAAGAACAATTTGGTAGACTTTTTTTATTGTCACATTGGGTAATTATTAATAATTCAGGCTCTCCATTTGTGCTTCACCAAGAAATGATCAGAACATTCCATGACAGACCGTCGACATTTATGGACCTGAAAATCTTGTATCTTTATACAAATTTTTAAAATGAAAATATCTTTAAATTATATTGTACAAATTCAAATGTTTTGCATTTTCAGCCTCAATTTGCTCTCTGCTGAGCAGCAACGCGCTTTGCTTCTGATCATTTCCACGCTTTCGGTATGCAAAAAATTTCTTTGTGAATCTTTCCGCTGAATAGAATTGTTCAGACGAACGGTGAAGCCGCCCAATCCGCCGACTCCGTTTGGACCTTTCTTCTGTCGGAAATGATTTCGTTCCATTGCTTTCGACCCTCGTCCTTAACTGTTGAATGCTTAAAAGGTCGGAGGAGGAGGGGGGAGAGTATGTTTGGCTGATTGAATGAAACTGATCAGATTGAGTGATTTGATCTGATCTGATTCACACAATTCCCATCATTTTTCTTTGATTACATTCAATTTCTAATCAATCCAGACTCAATCCATCGGCTGTTAAACAAAATTCCGCTAATTAATGGAGACGACGAATTGGCTGTCGCTGTGTTTGTCCAATTGGTGTCCAATTATTTTTGGGAATTATTTCAAAGAACCGGTAAATACAATATAATTAAACACAATAACATATATATAATAGTATAATATATATAGAGAATATATTGGGTTTAAGGTGATTACAATTTGTTGGTGATGTTGTTGTCTTTTTTGGAGGTTGTGAACAAGCAGCCGGTGTGCAACGCCTTAACACCAATTCTCTTGTGCAGAATTTACGGTAATTATTTATAAAAAAAGAGTTTTTCGTTTCGTGACTCCATTCTTTCCATAAATAATGAAAATTTCTCGATGACTGCGTTAAAGTCAAACAGAAAAGTGCCAAAAATTTAAGCCATTTTCGGCAACGCTTTGCGCATCAACGAACTGATCGGACAAATGCAAATCAAATTCGTTCAACGCATTAACTTTGCCTTCCTCCAATGTTTTGTTGCCGAAAATTTTGGGCTATTCAAAACGGCCTGAAAATTACTACTCATCAATGGGTGTATCAATTTTTTGTTATTTTTTATTTCAATATGTTTATTATTTCAAAATTCAGTGAATTTGCACAAGTCCAACGAGAGAGAGGTAAACTTGTGAATGTTGTTAGCCTTTAATTTCATTCGACGGACAATTTTCAGATAAGCGATTGCATTGTCTCCGCGTTTAGGAAGGAAAAGTATCTGCAAATCATCAACCTCTACGAGTTCTCGAACGCTTGGTACATTTAATTTAAATAAATATACTTAAAAACTTGATTTAAAAAACAATTTTCAGTCGGAATTCCGTCTATTCTATGTGTGCTGATGTGCAAAATGCTCTGTTCACTGGCTGTTTCTCGTCAAATTCGTTGGAAATGGCGTCAAACTGTTTCACAGTTGACGACGATTTTGGTAAGAATTGTTGGTGTGGGTGGGGGCCCCTTTACTTTAATTCCATTTCCTCCAAATACACTTAGCCATGCCGCGGTCTTCGAAATATTTATTATCCTCCGACAGAATCACGTCCGTAAATGTTACAGTACGAAGATGAAGGGTCGGCCCATGCCCAACACGGAATCCCCGCCGGGGGGGGGGGGCTGGGGGTTCAAAGGCAAAGCACCGACTGCCCCGCTGCTGGGAATTCTTGGGCATTTATCATGGGAAAAGGGCGGCCTTTCAAAGGGGGAATTGAAAACATATGTGAGGACAAATGGCGAGGAGGCGATGCCAAAGGCGATAAAAAAAAGTGTGAGGAGGGAGGGGGGAGGGGATTCTGCCATCGAGAATGGAGTTGTTGCCCTCCGGGGTTACATATCACAGAATTAATGGGCGAGTTGTGTGAATGATTCTCACTTTTGGGGCGGCGCGGTTCGCCGGTGTCCGATTGAATTTAATTAAGTTTGTTAGGAAAGTGATCCAGAAAATGCAAGAATTATTTTGAATAATTAATTATATGACAGATTTGGGTCGCCTCGTCGACAACAGGGAGTTCAGTGCTGTGAAAGTTTTTCTTTCCGACTCAATGCTTCGGGAAATTCGCGAAGAAAGCCTAAAAGAGATTGTAAGTACTGTTTGAAAAACAAAACATTAGCAATAATTCCCAGAGGGCCTATTTGGGGCTGCGCAGCTCTCTCGGCAATGCAATTTGTTCCATTGGGAAACAGACTTTGGAAAGAAATGCGAAGGCTTTTTTTGCGACATTGGAACAATGCCAAAAGGAATTTTCGACCGCACCAAACATTGTGAAATACCTTGTCTTGATTTGTTTGTTTTCTACAAACTTAATTAAGCGCAATTTGTTGGAAAACTTCACGGACACCGGTCTGGAATTGTTTTTGCGCAGCAGCAACACCGGCACCAGTGGGCCCGTTCAGCTGCCCGTTTTGGTAATTGAAGCGGCGATTCGTTTGACGACCGATTCTGATCACAACAACGAGCCCGTGCAGCAGCAGCAGCAGCAATCGGAAATGACGGCGTCGAATTGTCGTCGACTGACGGAAGCGGCGGAACAATTTACAACATTTTTGGACGGTAGGCGAAGCCGAAAGGACATTTTATCAATTTCTTTCTATAAATTGCATTCTTTATGCCATGGCTTTTTCTTTTTGGTGTTCAAGGTTTTGTCGCCGCGGACAATCAATCCGCCCCAATTACTTCTCTGAAGGAACAAATTGACGCGCTCAAAAACGTGTCCAAATTGGTCGAAATGCTCGCCTTTGCACTAATCGGCGGCAAACGATTGGAACAGCTTTTTTGTCGACCAAATGCAATGGGAAGAAAGAGCGGAGTGACAGCGGCAAAAAACGGGAGAAACCGCACCATCCCCGGCAACAACAGCAGCCGCAGCATCATGTTGAATTGGTACGAGGAGAAGATCCTCACATGGTGAAAATTACCATTCGATAAGCCTGACCCGAAGCTAAAGAGTCCACCATCTCAGCTCGAGAGTGTGGTGGAGAATGACACCATTTATTTGCAGGAACGGAAGTCGGTGGACCTCGACAGTCTCGGCCCGTACTCTCAAGCCATTCACCGGGCTTTGCAATGCATACGGACATTTGTCTCGACAAAACTGAAACGCGTGGACGCGCCGCTGTCCTCGGTGCAAGACGACGACCAATTTGGTCTCAGGGAACTGTTTCCGAAAGTATGTGCAAAAATGGCTTCATTGGCCCTTTGGTTTCATGCGTTTAAACAATTCGTCTTAAGCATTTGAAGTCCGAACTCGAAGGTGCCGAAAAGAAAGTGCTTGAGACGGTCTCTTCGCCCGACCTTTTCAATGAAATCACAGAGAAAATTGACCATTTAATTAATTTTTCTTGCCTTTGATTTGTTATGCGTGTTATTTGTTGTTGTTGTTGACCAGTTTGAGGCACAAATTAGGCAATTGTTCATTTTGTGAAATCTTCCAACCGTAAAGGCCCTCCGGGGCGAGGAAAAGCGTAATTCTTTTAATTCTCAATTTACTTGTAATCCTTTGCCGATTGTTGGTTTGGTATAATTTCGACATTTGCCCAATTTACTATTTAAATTCTGATCTCCGCTTTGAAGATAAACATTCTAACCCGGGTACCCCTGCCTTTTCCGGGACTGGAGAGCTTCGTAAGTTGAAAATTAGGATACTTAAAAATCGGTTCCAATTTATGGCTTTGGAATGTTTAAATAATTGTTGGTGTAAATTGCAAATTCCTTTCTCTTTTTGTGATTTTCCTACTATTTTGCTTTTGTGGTTGGTTCCTTTTTCAAAGAAATTGGCACTCCGTTCATCGCCCTGCCGAAGTTAGCCCCCCCGGCGCCGCCGCTTTTCATTTGTCGAACAATGAAAGTGAGCTGTGGCGGCGGCGGCCGGCGGCTGGCCAACTTCCTCATCTTTTACCCACTGTCGCTGCTGCTTTTCTGCTGCGTTGTTGGGGGGGGGGGGGGGGAGCCTCCTCCTAATCCTTGGGCTGCCGGGCCCATCATCAGCTGGCCTTCCCGCACCAAATTTCTGTTTGTTTTGTCGGCGGCAATGGACCGACCGACGCCCCGGGGGCGAATGATGAAGCACATCGGTCGAATGGCACGGCACAGCAGCAACCATCGCCACGAATTTGAGCCGATGCTTCGGCTTTTGCATTGTGCAGAATGAGTGGCGGCGGACGACGAACGATTCCTCTCCCCAAATTCCCCCCCCCCCCCCCCCCATTCCCCGCGTTTCCCATGTGTCCCATTTAGCACAAAAGTTGCCATATAATAATACTTTTTTATATAATAAAGTATCAAAAATGCGAAGTTTTGGGTTTCACAAATTTCGTATTTTCCCCAACTTGGTGGTCAAGTTTTAAAAATGAGCTAATTTTTGTTAAAAAGTTTACAATGATCCGAAAAATCCAAATTTTTGCAACAATAAAGATCGATCCTTGCTCTGAAGGGGTTAGTTTATGTATGCCTGGCGTCGGAGATTTATTTGAAAATTTAAAGAATTTTAATTAGGAAAAGTGCCAAAAACACCCTCCCCCCTCCCCCTCCCTTCGTATTTAATTGCATTACAATGGCAGCAGCAACTGACAGTCAATCAGGCAAAAATTAACGATAGTTTGTCTCATTTAACGTCGAATTTCCGGCTTTGTTCGATGCTTTTTCTATTCAATAAATACATAAAGCGCATTTGCTCAATTGAACAATAAAAAAGTTTTTTTCTGTTGTTTCGCTGAATCCCAAGTAAATCCTCCAAATTCTTTTAAAGCAATGCTTCAGCAATCGCTCACGCGATGTCTTTTTTCCGTTTTGACCCAACAGGAAATGACGGCATCCCTTTGTTGCTGATGAGTTGGGTTGGGATGGGTTGGGATTAATCCCCCCCCAGGGAAACGAAATGTACAACTCGGCACCGCCGCCACACGAGAAACGTCCTAACATTTGTACTAACAAACCAAACCAATCAAACCCCAAGGCCCAAGGTTGTTAGTCCGGACGCTAAAAGCTTGCGCAGAACGGGTTAGGCTCGGTTTGGTTGGCGGAGGAATCCGGCAATTCGATTGTCCCAAAAAAAAGACATGGGTTGCTGGCGCCGTGCCGAGATGGCCGGCACCATCCGGCACTTCCTCCCCTTAATTATGTGCCACACATATGCTTTCAGCAGTCAATAGAAGAAACATTCATTATTCATTCCTGAACAGCAACAGCCCGCCCCTCAGCAGAAATGTTAAATAATGAAACAAATTTGACGTCGTGCCGCCCTTCCAACTCAATTCAATTCAATTCCTCTCCCCGTGGGTGCCGTCTTTTGTTGAGAACGGCTTTACCTCCCCCCCCCCCCCCCCCCGGCTTTACCCCCCCCCCCTTTATTAAATTATCGTTGTTCGCTTTGAGTTGGGCATTTGCGAACAAAGATAGTTACGCCGCTTCAATATGAATTGTCTTGCTTTTTATGTGCACTTTAACAACTACTTTTTAATGCTATAAGTTTTTTAAAATTTAGATTGAATTGTTGTTTTGATTAGAAAACTTACTAGGGAAAGTCTTTGCCGAGACTTAAAGTGATTTGAAGTCCAAATGTCAATTTGTTCTCTTAACTGAAAGTCGGGATGAGATGTAAATAATGCTCGTCTTCATTCACTTCAGATGTTTATTTTCTACACATTTTGTTTTTTAATGTGGGGGAGAGGGGGGGGGGGGGGGGGGAGGGCGGGTGCCGTTGTTGGTTTGTGGCTGATCGATCAAAAGACAGCAGTATCCCCCCCCCCCCCCCCCCCCCCCCCGAGGGGCCGATTAAAGGTCCCCTCCTCTGTGCCCGAGGGTGAAACCCTTGCAGCAAAAGCCGATCGCATTAGCCAAGCGATCAATGGAGTGGGCCAAATGTTTAGGCAACTAAATAAAGAGAAAAAGGCCACTCCCCGAGGGGAAACTCAGCCGGGGCGACCCTTTGTCGCCCTCGGGCCGTGCTGATTTCGTGGAGAAGAAGCACATTAAATGCAAGATTTGTAGCTATTGCCTCATTTATTTTACTTTTAAAGTGAGTCTGTGCCGGGATTTAGACAAATTCGTTGACTTTATTTATGATCTTTAGAAAGTATTCGATTTGAACTGCGCATTTGAAAAGCAATTCTTTCCGTTTCATAATAAGAACAATCGATTTCAAATTATTTTAGCATTTCCTTTTAAATTAATTGCCTTCTTTCAAAATCACTCCAACTTCACTTCTCTCCCCAAATTCAACACGTTCACGACACTGCAGCTTCTTCACACAGAACGCGATCGCCACGGAGGCGCTCTGATCGATCAAATGCGAGCTGTAGGTCTCTCAGACGTAATTGGGTATGAGGCGGCCGGACCCTTTGATCACTGCTCTTCCCCATTAGCTGCTCTAAAAGGTTGGGCCCTCGGTTGACCGGACCGATGTGCTAAACTTAGACCAGTACAGCCCCGCCGTGCTGCCGCCTCCAATAAAGCCGCTGGGTTTTTGAGCTTTAAGCAATCACATCCCTTACAGTATTTGCTTTCAAAAATACAGTATTATTCTCTCAACTAAAAATTGATTTTTTTTCGGCAATTTTTAATAAAAAGAGAAGCGAGTCAAATTGTGCCGATTCAATTTATAGGGCAAAAAACAATGCCGGATTTGGAAAAATCGGTTTTTTCCAAAGGGGGGGGGGGGACACGGGCAACACTTTGTCGACAGAACTTCTTTTGGCCCTCTCCACTTGTGGAGAGGCTGTCCGTCCGTCCGTCCAGTCCATTCGTTCAGTTCTTTCAATACGCTAAACCAATTGAGGGGGGGGGGGGGGAGGGGGGGGGGGCGCTGTTTGTGCCAATTGTGGCCAGGGGGGGGGAGGGAATGCCAATTTTGCGCTCATTTAAATACATTGAGTGAAGTTATCCTGTCGTCGTTCGTCTTCCCTTCCGCACAATTCAACCATTTTATTCCCCCCCCCCCCGGGCATCCTAACCACTTTATTATCACTTCTCTATTGGCCCTCTGTTTGTCGGGGGAGGGGGGACGGGGGAGGGGGGGGGGGGAACAAGAAGAAGCATTTTCCCCCCGCCCCCGGGCCCGTTTTGGAGGGTCCGTCCGTCGTGTCAATGCCATCCCATCAATGCCGTCTTTTGCCCATTCTTTGCCTCTTTCTGCGCCGCTGCCGCTGCCGCCTCCCCTCCCCCATCTCATTCCTACAAAGGCATCGCGGCATTACCCGCCCCCCCCCCGGCGCTTCCTCGATAAAGGGGCCAGGGAGGCCAGCCAAATGAAGAGGGAGTAATCCATAAAACTGAGTTACTTTCCCCCCCCCCCCCCCCCCCCCGGGGGGCCCTCACCCGTCCGTATCATCGTTTCAGCAGCCTCCTTTCTTTACTGCGACGGATTTATGCTCAAAAATTCACACCTTTTTGGCTTTTATTTCCGCCCAAACTTTGGAAGCCCCGGGGCTTTTTGTGTTTAAATTTGAGTTTTCTTCGAGAGTCTCTCGGCATTTAACTGAAAGGGGAATTAATGAATGGCACTTATTAGTCCAGCCGCCCATAATTTTGTGCCGCTTAAAGTGCGAAGGTATTCTTGTGTAAACATTATTCAGGACAAACGCCAGAAAAGGGATTCGTGCCAAAACATTGTCAGAGAGTCCATCGGCCTTCGTTAGCATTCACTACAATTTCTTTTTCTTTCTTTTTGTATGCTTTAATTTATATATTTCCCCCATTTAATTGCCCCCGCCCCCTCCGGGGGCCTTTCACTCGCCTCGCGAGCCCCCCAACTTCCGTCCAAAACATCGAACATAAATTATGGGCCTTATATTTAATTGAAATTCCCCCTCCCCCCCCCCCCCCCCCCCCCCCGCCATGGCACGGCACGCGCTTCATCCCTTTTTTTGTTCTATATGCCACCACCGGCCGTCCGGGGCCCACTTACCTATGATTACAAACACGCGACTTTGGCATTTATGTCCGTCCACCATTCTTTCACCCAAAATGCCCTCCCTCCAATTCTTCAACAGGTGCCCCCCCCCCCCCCCAAATGAATAATCCAATTAAAATTTACGGGCATTTGCCAGGCGCAATAAATCGTAAAGAGAGGTAAAAGAAGAAGATGAATGGAATGGGGCGGTCGGGCAATGTTCAGCAACATTTTGCACAAATTCCTTGCCGAATTTCCTTTCCATAAGCGCTTAAATATTATTTTCCCCCTTTAAATATTGAACAAATAAAGGCATTTCTTTACGATTTAAATTTTAAAATGATTTTAAATCAATAAGTCCCGCAGAATGGACGCTTTTGCGACTTCTTTTTATTTGAATTTCATCACTTATTTGTTAAGCTAAAAGCTAACGCGCGGCCCCCGCAACATTCAGGCCCCCCAAATTGTCGTGCTCCCCCCAAATCGTATAAAATTCGGTGCGCACAATGAAGACGTGCCTGTTCGGGGGTGGCGCGGACGGTGGCGCGTCCGCCGCCGACGCCGCGCAATGCTCCGCGGTGGCACCGTCGCTGTCTTTCACGCCGCCGATGGCCGGCACGGTTGCGTCGCTGAGTACGCGCGGGTCGGACCACCACCTGCACCACTACTACGCGCAGCAGCACAACCACCGTCGACACCTCCACCATCCGCAGCAGCAACACCACCACCACCGGTCATCCCTGTCCACGACGAGTCCATCCTCCGCGTCAGCAAAGGCAGCGTTGTCCCCGGCCAGGCCGCCCATGCCGAAGACGTCGTTCACCAGCGGCATGGGCATGCCGCCCTCCTGGAATGGACATGGGGTGGGCTCTCTACACAATTCACATACCCAATCCCTCCATTTCCCATTCATTCATTTTTGAACAAAGTGTTAATCTGGCGCGTCCAATGGTTATTTATTTGCGCAAATGAGGCTTTGTTACGTCAGTACCCGTCACTTTTTATGTTTAACATTTTGGAGTCGACAATTTTATGGACGGCATTTTAAACGATGCTTAATTAATTAATTGTTCGAGAAATGACATCATTTGACGGGTCGGACGTTTACCGAACAGATTGGGCTGATTTACGCCAGATTGGCCAAATTAACGCAATCAGTCAGTCCATAATGCCGCAAAAAAAGGGATTTTCTTCAAATTATGTAAAAATGAATGGGAAAATGATGGAATTGGGCTAAGAAATAAGTAAAAGTGCTGTCTAACAGGGCAAAGTCGCGTTGCTGGGCGGCGCCGGCACGGCAGAAATAAATCTGAGCGTGAACAGTTTGTTCCCCGCCAACTCCGCCGTCGCGCCGATGATGCGGCGACGGCACTCGCGCATGATGACAAATGTAAAGCAAAAATTTGTTTGTTAGCCAAAGGTTCAATTTGACCCTCCCCCTCTCACCCTCAATCTGAATTTGGCATTTTGTTCGAGATCGATTCTCGAAAGTGTCGCCTAAACCCTTGCGATCGATTGGATATATTTTGTTTTGAATTTTCTTCTGACCTTTTTTTCTTTTGGTTTGCACCGTTGCGATGACGCTTAAAATAGGAAGCAAATAGCGGCGCCAAGGCGGCGAAATGAGTGCCGCCAACCTTGATTAGCGCTGATTGACGCCGGAGGGAATGCCCCCCCCCCCGGCGGCCATTTAAGCAATTTGCAAATTCGGCGAGAAATGCCCGCAAATTTGCGTTAGTGCCATTCAACAAGAGAGTTGAAACTCAAAATTTGATCCAATTTCTCAAGAAATTCGAATTTTTGAGTTGGGTTTGTTTTCCAACTCGTTTTTTGATGCTGAGCCAAGCAGCCGCCATTCACACTTTCCGTGCCACCACTTCCTCGGCGGTGGACGACGATGTAAAGCATCAGCTGATCCCGCGGATTGTGCCGCTGAAACGGCTGCACCAATTGCCGCCGGGCCCATTCTCGCCGAATAGGCCAATTGCTGGCGTTTTCTTCAGCAATTACCGATTTCTGAAGGTTTAATTACTCCCCACCAATGCTTTTGCGCAAAATTCCCTCCCCCCCACCAATTTATTCGATTGATCAGTGATCACTTTCCTATCTCTTTTAACCGCCTCCACATAAACGAGTTATTCTTGTTTTCTTGTTCCAATTAAAGTACGGAGGGCATTTAACATCTGCTGCCCGGGGGGACCTAGTAAATGGACATTGGGAAACAATTGGAAGCCGATGCCAAGAAGCTATGAGAATGCTGGCTTCATAATTGAATATCAAATCAAACAATCTCGAGAATTGAAGAATTCTCGAAGTTTTCAAATTTCAATCCGTCTCTGGTGGGTGGAAGACGGCATCCCATGCCATGCCATCCATCGTTATGGCTACCGACACTTCCACGCACTCTCTCACCTTCCTTTTGTTCCCACACTTTCCGTCCCATTTCATTTTTCATTTTTCAACTCCCCCCCCCCCCCCTCTCCCCCCCCCCTCACTTTTTTTGTTTCTAAATTATGAAACAACAAAAAATTGTGATAATGCCAAAAGGGAATCGGCTCCCCCGGAGGGCACCCGCGCAAAAAAGTGTAACCCGCCGATTTTCCATTGCCGGGCCATCCTTTGAGCTTTCGGTAGGTCGGTAGCTTTGTTAGGTCGGCGGTTGGTCGACGGACTTTTGCCGACAATTTTTGAATTTTTAAACGATTTTGAAAGTTTTGGGTTATTTTGCATAGTTTTGATGAAGCCTTTGGTGTTAAATCTTTTTCTTTGTTTGTGTTGTCTTACTTACTCAATGTTTGGGTATTTATAATTTTATTTAAAGAAATAATTGTGATTAAAATTTAAATAAAAACCATTAAATATTAATAAAATAATTGTAAAGAAGTTTGGATGCAATTCCAATCACTTACAAATTAATGTACTTTAATTAATTAAGTTTAGGTTCTGTCGCTGGGCGCGGACGTTTTGCCGGAGGTGAGCAGAAATTAAAGCGCAATAATTTGAGTTTGTTCTTTCAGTACAAACTTCAGCCGAGTCGATTGAATCATTGCACGTGAGTGTTGTTGTAAATGTTACATTTATAAAGTTCGAATTTTGGCAAATTATGTTCGACCTTTTTCAGAATCATCCATTATTCCCCATTCAAAGGTAATTAATTAGTGTTAATTGGTTGAATATTCCAACCAATTAAATAATAAATGCTTCAGCTTGTTGGGATTGGCTCATTCTGTTGCTGGTCCTTTATACGGCAATTTTCACGCCTTATGCGGCGGCATTTCTTCTCAGAGAGGCGAGTGCCTTTTTTAAATCTCTCATTTTTTGATGTTTTCTCGAACCATTTTATGAAATGCCTAATTCGGCACAGCATTTTTCGATCAATCCGAACGGATTCGAGTGATAAAATTAAACAAAATCCATGTCCATGTTGCGGGGATTTCGATTTTTTAGCCCGAAACTCGGTCTGTGTCCCGGGCTGAGTACAGTCAGCCGGACCCGACCTCCCTCCCGTCGATGCGTTAATTGAACAGCTCGAATTTGACGAATCCCTCCCGCGTCAGGGCCAAAACCATTGGCAGCACCAGCGGCGCGTCCGTTTCTCCGAACCGCTTGAAATCATAGATCTGATCGTCGACATTTTCTTTATCATCGACATTATCATAAACTTTCGCACAACTTTCGTCAACGAAAATGACGAAGTTGTCAGCGATCCAGGTCCATCTACATGCACAACACTCGACTTTTTGCATTGATTAGAACTTCACATTTTTCAGGCAAAATTGCCACACATTACTTCAAGGGATGGTTTTTAATCGATGTAAGTCTTTGCCTGCCGAATCGATCAGAGATTTTTTTCTGTTAAATCCATTTAATTTTCTTATTTGAACAAATGTTGCCCAATTAAAATTTCGTTGGCCTATTTAGATGATTGCTGCAGTGCCATTTGGTGAGTGTCCGTTCCTTCATTTTCGCCATTTAAAATGAAATTGTTAATATTGGGCAAAACAGATTTATTGCTTGTTGAAACTGACAGCGATGAGGTGGGTTTGTGCTGCGTTGAATTTCAATATGACTCTGATCTGATCTGATCAAGAATTTGGAATCAGAATTGGCCGTCCTTGAATAGAAAGATAAATGATCTTAGGAGGACCAAAAAACAAAATGTTTGGAGACCGAACCGGTCAGATCAGATCAGAACGTGTGAATTGGATCTGGAAAATTTGATTCTTTAGACAACGACTTTAATTGGACTTCTAAAAACGGCGCGTCTTCTACGCTTAGTCCGAGTAAACATTATTTGATTAATTGATCAAATCAATTAGGCAGGTATTTAAGCTGAATGAAACTCTTTCATTAGGTGGCACGCAAATTGGACAGATACTCCGAATACGGCGCGGCGGTAAGTGACCGCCGGTCAAAAGACGGACGGACACTTTTTGTCCATTAATTAATTCATTTATTGTTCTTTTAGGTGCTGCTCTTATTGGTAAGTTGAGGAGACCTTTTCAATGTTATTATTTAATTAGTGTTAATTGTAATGCAATGAAAAGCCCTCTCCCCCCGAAAGATGGCGCTGTTTTGTCTGATCGCCCATTGGCTCGCGTGCATTTGGTATGCCATCGGGTCGGCTGAACTGCTTCATAAAGTTGGTTGAATTATTTAAAATTGTTTTTTTAAAATCTTTTTAGAACAACATTACGTGGCTGCATCAGGTGACATTTACATATATTGTTTCCTAGGCTAAAAAACAATCATTTTAATTGATTGAAAATAAGAATATATAATAATTTCAATATTTGGTTAATTTTCTGTGCTGCTAATATTTTAATTTTGTTTTGATTAAAATTGAACTAATAATGTGCCGTTTACTCACTGAACAGCTCGCGCGCCATCTGAACGAACCGTACCGGCAAAATGGGTCTTTGATGAACGGCGGTCCTTCGTGTAAATAAATTCGGGGAGGGCGGGGGGGTGCCATTGGATTTGGAATGTTTTGTGGGCCGGGAAGTCCAGAAATCTCGGCTTATTTTATATGGCGATCCATCGATTGGAATTTTTATTAATATTTCCCGCATTTTTTCCCCCGGGGGTTTTTTTGATTTCGAATGGAATTAATCGCTTTAGTGAAATCGCGTTATGTGACGTCCCTTTACTTCACACTAAGCACAATTACGTCCATTGGCTTTGGGAATGTAAGCGCCACGACGGATTCGGAGAAGATTTTCACGATCATAATGATGATTTGCGGGAGGTGATTGACTATTTTATGCGGCGCGGGCATTGTTTAAACAATCAAATAAATAATTTAGTCTAATGTATGCGTCAGTGTTTGGAAACGGTAATGTTTAATGGTTAATGGTTATTATGGTTACTGTACCCTTAAAATTGAATGATGTTTAAGTCTCTGCAATTATTCAACGGCTTTATTCGGGCACGGCACGATATCATACAGAAATGAGGTGCCATTTTGGGTGATCCAACTTAAACTGAGCTTATGCAGCCATTTCGGATTTAGATCATTTTTTGGATATCATCCGGCATGGACTGAATTAAATTAATAAACGGAAATTTGAGTCAAAAAACAAAGCGATTTGATCCGTTAATTCAAAAAATTGTCTGATCAGCTTAAAGGGGCTAAAGCACAAAACACCGATTCCAACCGATCACTTTCAGCCGGCTGAGGGAATTCATTCGTTTCTACCAAATTCCAAATCCGTTGCGCCAGCGATTGGAGGAGTATTTCCAACACGCGTGGTCAGTGTTGTGAATAAATAATTTACAAAAATGCTCAATAATTGTGATTCAACCACCCCCCTCCCCTTAATTAGGTCCTATACAAATGGCATTGACATGAACACGGTTCTGAAGGGATTCCCGGACTGCCTTCAAGCAGACATTTGCCTTCGTACGTATGCCTTAAAGCATCTTTAATTAATTGAACGCTTTCCGAATATAACCAACCGAGAACATCGATCGATCAGTTGAGCTTATAACACAAAACATGCGCAGATTTGAACCGGAACTTGCTGAACAACAGTCCGGCCTTCTCAACCTGTTCACCCGGATGTCTGCGCGCGTTGTCGATGCGCTTCAGGCAATAATTTGATTTTAATTAATTTACCTAAATATTTAAATATTTAAAATCTCCATTGTTCAGGACAACGCATGCACCTCCGGTGAGCAATTTTAGTGTGACAAAAGAATAAAAAAAAACATTTCAGGGTGACACTCTGGTTCATCGGTAGGTTATAACTTTATTTTATTATTCTGTCTTAAATTAACAAATTGAATAATTCATTAATATTTATGAATTGTTTGTTAATAGTGTGAAAGGACTCATTAATACCGTATACCGTATACCTAATACGGTAATTGTTTTATTAATACTTTTCAGCGGTGACATTTTGGCACGACTTTATTTCATTGCGCGCGGCTCCGTTGAAATAGTGAAGGACGATTTGGTCGTTGGCATTTGCGGTGGAAACATTTATAAGCAAAAGGGGAGGGAGGGCATTTTCATTCATTAGCCTGTCTATAGAATAATTTAAATTAATTTATCTTTGCTTTTAAAACAGAAAAATATAAATTAATTTACACATTTTTGCGATAATTGCATTAATTCATTCAAATTGTGCAGGAAAAGACGACGTTTTTGGAGAAAACCCGCTGATTTACGAGGAGGTGGGCAAGGCCAACTGTTCTGTCCGGGCGTTGACTTATTGCGATTTGCATGTCATTTTGAGGGACGATTTGCTTGGTGCGTTCATTTCGTTTTGAAAAATAAACTAATTTCCCCTTTTTTTTTTGAAGATGTTGGCGATATGTATCCCGAATTTGCTGAAAATTTTTGCATAAATTTGGTGATCGACTACAAATTGCGCGACGAAAGTCAACAGAAGAAGCGGCCCGTTTTTGAACGACAAAAGCTGCAGAGAGTTTCGTCCAATTCGATGCGGGAACAGAGCGAAGGTTGGCGCCCGGGGGGCCGGCCGGCAGCAATTTAACTTTATTTGAACGCCCCCTAAGCGATATTATTATGAGAACCTTTGGCTCGAGATTGGCTTAACCCGATGCCAAAAGGAGCCTCGAGACTCTTGAACTTTGGCACTTCCATTACAGATGTGCGCGCATTTTCTTCCCATTTGACTTTCAATGCTCAAAATCATTTGGCGGCAGCGCCCGCGGGCGGCTTCGAAAGTGTCAGGCGAAGTTTGAACGGCATTCCCCGAAGTGACGGAGGCACCGGTCCGGCGCCCACGGAATCGGAACAAAAAGTGCGTTCGTTTGGCGAAAACCATCCGTTGCTGTTGGCGGATGCGGACGACGACGACGCCGGCGGCGGCGGCGGTCGGGAAGAGGGAGTTCATAAGCAGCAGCTTTTTCTGATGCCGCCAATGTCGAACAACAACAACGACGACGGCGTCACGGCACCAACGCCGAGCCCGTCGTCTTTGATTAATCAGGCACAATGTGAGTGATCTGAAGTGGGCGGGAGGAGAGGGCGGGGGGGGGGGTGGCACGTGCACTTACGCCTAATCAAAATGCCGTCATTGCTAGTTGCCGCAGTGGATGGGCATCATTCCGCCGTAAGACTGGGTCAGATTGAGGGAAGGCTGGACTCCATCGAAAAGTGAGTCGGTTTTGACGTGGAAAGTTCGGTAAATATAACAAATTGTGCCAAAATTAATTTGCTTTTTTACGCCAAAAGGTTTTTTCAAAGCTTTTTGAATTTGTTTTTTGAGCGAGAGGACACTTATGTAGCTAATGAGAACATTTCTAATTTATTCTCTGGGGCCTCCTAACATTCCCCTGCACAATTTAAGTAACATTGCCGAAATGCAGAACAAAATGAACACGGAGTTCGAGCAGATACTCTCTTTGCTCCGTCGTTCGGTTGCGGCGGACAGTGCCAACAAATCGTACGACACCGCCTCCTCGGCGAGTTGCGGTAATGGGCGTCAAAATTGGAAATTAAATTCGGCAATTACGCGTTTATTATTAAGGGAAAAGAACGGCATTCTCTCAAACAGACGCAAATGATGAAAAAGAACATTTTGAATGTTCGTGCCCAATCGACAGCACCGGCAGCAGAAGGGATCAGCAACAGCAACGTGCTCAACAGCAGACGACGACGTCCTCCTCCTCCCCGTCCTGCTCCACCTCCTCTCAGCCATCGTCCAACACAATTCGACCACAACTTGTTGAACAACAACAACAACAACACCAAAGTTCGACATATAACGATATTTCAGCGTCAAATTCGACGAGTTCGAAGAACGGCGCCAACAACGACAAAGACGACGACGGCATTACGCAACGGCACGACTCGGCAGAAGAGCAGCAGCAACAGCGCAACAAATCGCCCGACGACAGCCGCCACTCCGTCACCTTTTCGCCGGATTCTGCCGACACAATTTTGTAGCTAATGGCCAAAATTGCTGCGATCAATTGTTTTTATATAAATATTGGCCTTTGCCATGTTCTTTCTGATCACTGTTTGAGACCAGATCATCAACCAATAAGGACAGATCACGACGAACGAAAGCGTCGGATCAGATCATAGATCACTCCAACAGACCATTTTGAGTTAGAGCAGCAAAAGCCAGTGTAACCTAGAGATCGGACTTAAGGACCGATCGAGAATCTCGAAAAAATCTTGTCGAGATTTACCTAGATTTCGTTCGAGAATCTCGATTGGTCCGATCTCTAAAACCCTTTTTTATTCCCTATGTCAATCCTCCAAAATGTTGCCAGGCCGAACTTTTGCGTCTCTGTGATAGTCAACTCACTCATCACATTCATTCATTGACCACAATTTCCTCATTGTTTTTTAAATTCTTTGTTTTAATAATTTAGTCGCCACCATAATAATATTTTACAATTTTATTTTGATATTTGCTCAAAGCATTGGACCATTTTAAAGATATAATAAACATTTTTGTAAGTGTTTTTATTTAATTGTCTTAAATTGAAAAATGCGCTTAAGTTAAAATATGTTTTTAGGTTTCAACCCCAAAATATTTTTAAACGCTAAAAAGGCGATCAACTATATTTAGTAAAAATTGGTTAAATTCTTTCAGCGTAAATTATATCAATAAAAAAGCATAAAAATCCAAGCCGCTAATTATTAATATATTAGGTACATAATTATGCGCCATAAATTGACCCGAATTAGACAATTTGCTGGCCATGGCCCGACCGGACAAATTGATGTCATTAAATATAAATTAATTATTAATGTTTTTTCTAAATCCGGCCGGCTCAGAAATAAACTTTATTTAGTTGCCCCGTTTGGGCAAACGTTTGTAAATGCCGTGCCGTGCCGCGCATTCACTCAAACATTTTATTTGACGACATTTATGGGGGTCATTAATTGCGAGAAGAACCCGTAACTGTGGGGGTGGGTGACCCAGCGAAATCTGAGGACATCGGCGAATGAATTGGGGGGAAAGGGGGGAGGAGAAGAGACCTTTTGGAATTGCTTTTTCTCAAAAATTAATTTTTAAAAATCAAAATTCGAATGTTTTCACTTTTGAACTGTTTGTGCAATTCTAAACGATTCTCTCCCAAATGAATCAGAGAATAATTACATCATTTATGGACAAAGTGAATCAAAAAATGTTCAAAGGGTGCCGCCATTTCAGAATTCGCAGATCAAACAGAGTCCATTCTAAGTAATCTTTTCCGCCATTTCGCCGCCATTTAGGCGCAAATTGGGCGAGACGGTCGCCGATTCCGTGGACGACAACTTCAAGATGTTCAGCAAATTGGTCGCCTCTTCGGTCGACGGAGTCCGCAGACTGGACGACTTTCTGCACAAAATGCCAAACCATTCATAAGAATGCCAATTTGAATTTCATATCTGTGCCCTTTAGGCATATCAAAATTCTTTCCAACTCAAAAATGTTTAATTTCTAGACTATAGGCGACATAAACTCACCTCCGGGAACGAAAACTGTTGGTGTTCTGTTGGAATTTTCGGAAACTTAAAAAATTTCAATAAGCAATTCATTCAAAACCCCCCGGGGGAAGGAGCCCAATTATTTACGGATTTCCGAAATGCTTTTTCCTGCCCATTGCCTTCACAAGGATCAGCGTGCCGAGATGGGGCATCACGCGAATGGATTCCGTCACTTCCTGTTCGGTCACCTCCACCAAATGGCTGACATAATTAATTAATTAATTAATTAATTAATTAGTGTGTAATTAGCACCAAACAAACCAATTCTCTTCCTCCGACGGCATGGGCCTTCTGCCGTCCATCTGAAACGAAATCATTACAGTAATTTACAATTTACAATAAATTGCCATCGCTTACCGTAGCCCACGGGTGCCCCTTTATCTGCAAAAAATAAACTTAAGCCCCGGCTAATTTATATGTGATAAACACACCTGAATGATGTCGAAGCGCAAGCCGGGATCTTTTCTCAACATTCTGAAAATCTCGTCACATTAATAAATTAACGGAATCGGAAATCCCATTAAATCCCGCGGGATCTCTGCCCGTTTACTCACCCGACAATCAATTCTTTGAGCCCATCACTCATTTTGACACTGTCCGGGAAGGCGATTGGCTGTGTTTTGATCCTTTTATGCAACGCTAAAACATTTGGCGGCGACTGACATTCAAAAAGAGTTTTTGTCCCCCCGGGGGCATACCAATTACATATTTGTCCCAAAATGGCACGTTGCCGACGACCAACGCGTACAATGTGATGCTTAACAGAGCGGCACGGCACAAAGCTTATGATAAAAAGACGCAAAACATTTTGTTACCCGAGTGACCAAATGTCCTGTGCCCTTCCGCTGTAAAATTGGGACGAATTCTCAGACAATGCCTTAAAAAGAAAAAACTTTAATTGTAATCAAAAAAAGATTGTGCCCGGGGGGAAGGGGCTTTTATGGTCCGATCAAATCGATTCGGAGCATAAAGTTGTTGTTCAGCCCCACCAAAAATATTCATACCTCGGGCGCCATGAAGGCCGGTGTGCCGGCTGTTCCCTATGTGAATGAATGCATTTAATTGCTTTTAATTGTTGTTAATGCATTTGTAAGTGTGCCGTGACGTGCCGTGCCATTAATTCATCATTTATTTACCGTTAGGAAGGCATCAATGCCTAAAGGGGAATGCTATTTTTGGAGAAACATTTGCTAAAATTACCCTCAAATTCACAGGAAACTCCGAAGTCGGCGATCTGACAAAAACATGTAATTAATAGTAAATATGTTATGTTATTAGAGAGCTTATAATTCGAGAAATTTAACAGATTTTAAAAGAAAATGTTTCAATAAAATAAATTAAATTATTTCCGTTGCAAATGCTTTCATAAAAAGTCAAATTGACAAAATTGAAAAGAGAGCGCCCACTTTGACGAGTTCGGACTCGGACAGAAGCAAATTGGACGGCTTCAAATCCCTGTGGACGATCTTTTGGAAGTGTACTGAAAGTTCGGACGGAATTGGGAGGGGCGGACGTGGGGGGGGGGCAATTGGCTTACAATATTCAAGGCCTTTGAGTGCGTCTCGAAAATATTTCCAAGCCGTGTACTCGCACAACGGACTGTCCGTCGGAAGGTCCATTAGAGAGCTGAAACAATTAATTAAAATGGAAAATAAAACTGTTGAAAATGGTCAATTTTTAATCCAAAAATTGGGTAATGACGTCACTCTTAAATTGGCGAGTAAATCATTTTTTAAGCTCTCAAAACATTTCGGTTTCTTCCCATAATATTTGAAAAGCCCACCGCTTCTCGACGTATTCGAAAACCATGTACAAGAAGTTGTCCTGTGAGAAGAAATTAGCAAAGTTGCATTAAAAATGGTAAATAATTAGCCTTAATTGATTACGGTCGGCTATTTAATTGTACTAATTACCTGGGGGTCATCAAGCACCTGAAAGAGTGAAGAGTTCGTCGCGTTTAATTGATTTGCAATTTAATGTTTAGAATATTCAAATTTCGATTATTCAAAACTTAATTGACAAATAAAAATAGAATAAAATTGAATTTCCATAAAAATTAGAGGAGCCATCTTTCCGATGCCAACTTCGACAGACATTTCCAAAACATTCCCCCCCCCCCTGCCCACCTCGACCAGCTTGACGACGTTGGGGTGCGAAAGCTTTTTCAGAATTGCAATTTCGCGCTGGACAAGTTGAAGCGGATTTCTGTGGACGGCCAATTGGAGAGGGTTGGCACTTTTTTTACGTATTGGCGGCGGTTTGAAGCAGGCGTAGTTTTTTACAAGCTGTAAAAGTGCGGCTTTAACATTGATTCTTTGCACCGATGACGCCCAATTCGTTCCCACGCATTTGGGGGGGGGGGGGGGAAACCCCTCAAAATGTTCACAAAATTATTACATTTTTCTCAAAATAACACAAAATGCTTTTGTGACGAACGACGGGAAAACCCGTGTTGTGGAGAGGACGTCCCGACATTTCATTCTAATTAGGGCATCATTAGAGGGGGGAACGAACGGAACAAATTTCGACACGAAAATAATTTAAATTGCCCTAAAATTAATTACTTTCAATTTGTCGAGCACTTTCATTGCGTACAAATTTTTGTCCTGCTCACTGTACGCGAGTTTCACAATGCCATAACTGCCCTGGGCAATTTCCTCCTTACAAATTAAGCAAATTGCCATTCCAAAAATGACAGCGCGAAGAAACAAAACTGACCATAAACCGGTACTGAAAAGGTGGAAAGGAATAATTAACAGAATTTAAACGGCGGGCAGGTGGTCGAATGACCCCAAAGGGGCCAAATTTTTGTGCCAAAAGTACTTCAAGTTTCGACTTAAGCCGGCAGCCCTGTTTGTATAAGCACCTGATTGAGCTGTATGTACGAATTGTCCCCGTCAACCGTTCCGACAATGTTTGTCTGAAATTGTTTGATCATTTTAATCATAAAAGATGGAGAGAGCCCGCCCGACCGACCGACCGTTGCATAATCCCAAAAAGTAAGGCCGAAACCTCATTGCCAGAATGGACCTGGATTTTGGCATTTCTGCTGAACCCGGGACTGAGGTGGGCGGGCTCTGTTAAACATTGTGCCCTCCCCCACTACCTGAATGGCATCGTTGTCGGCACTCAATTTGGATGGCCGATGCAACTGAGGCGATGCAAACATTTATTATAATGAATGCATTCAACAATTTATAGACAATAAACTTTCAGCTTTTAATTTAATTTTGGGGCGGGCAACGCTTTTCCGATCGGTCCCCTGAGGGGAGCAAATATTTTGGGCGGCTCTCGGCTTGGAAATGCCTCAATACTTTTCGGTCTCGGAAATCGCTTAGCGTCCCTTTTGAATTCGTTCAGTTTGGCCAATAAGAACGGCCAGATTCTTCAGAAAAGAGGGCATTTATTGGGCCTTTTCAATTCAAATTACGCTTAAACGAAACGCGCCTTCTTTTAGAAGAAATGGGCCCGCCATTCAGTCAGTTTTTGTGAGTGGTACCTTCTCAATTTATGGCATCGTTTGAAAGAACCCATCCCATCTCTTTACCCCTTCCCCCCCCCCCTTTTACCCCCCCCCCCCCTTTTACCCCCCCCCCCCCCCCCCCCTCCTCCTCTTTACCCCCCCCCCCCCGTTGAAAAAGCCGCACATCCCACGAGAAGCGAAAAAGTGAAGAGGGGAGAGGGAGAGGGGGGGGGGGAATCCAATTTCAGTTGAATCTTCGAAAAGATAAAAGCGGGGGGGGGCAAGGTTTGGAAATTACGATAAACTCGAGAGAAGATGGCATTTCTCACATTTTGGCACAAAGAAGGGGACGGCCGGGGGGGGGGGGGGAGACATCCGTCCAGTGCATAAAGTTAATTAAAAGCAATTTGGTGAGAATTTCATTCAATTATAATCCTTCTTTGATGCCAATTTCATTGCAAAAAACGAATAATTTGGGCAATTTTATTTGCCTCCGCCCCTTTTGCCGGATTGGCATTTTGACGATTTGTCTTTTTGTGCCCGTGCTGTGTTCCAAAAGTTCCAAAATTTGTTTTAAAAATAAAATGAATTACTTCCCCCGGGTCCAGACAGGCGGCGGAGGTCGTCGGCCGATGGCTATCGCTGTGCTCAAATGCGGGCGATCGGTTCAATTTGTTGCGCAATGTTATGAGGCGATTGGACGAAGTGTCGCTTTGTTGTCGAACCTTCAATTGGGAGAGGGGGGAGAAAACATTGGCAAATGAACTAAATTTGTTCCCAAAATTGTGGTGATGTCATTGCAGCAATTAGCCAAATCCATGCAATTATATTAAACTCAAAATTTCGCAAATATATTTATAGGCGGTATTTATTATGATTAAAAACGAATGAATGGGCCCGGCCCGGCCCGTCCAGCCAACAAACCATTTGAGCGACATTCAAATGCGCAATTGTTAACTGTTTGTGCTCTGCCGTTGCGGCATTGGCATTGGCATTGGCATTGCAATTGGTCGGGCTGCTGCCGCTGCCGCCGACGCCGACAATTGATGGGCAGTGCATTATTTTGTTAGCTTAGTGTCGGAAGTTTGGCGGCGCTTACAACAACAACGTGGACGACAAAAATGCATTTTGTTGTGTGCGCTTGTGCAGCAGGTTAATTTCACGCAAATCAATTGGCCACAAATTTGATGGATGTTGAGGAAGGGGGGAGGGGGGGGGGGGGAAGCGTTCGGCACAACGACGGCAGGGGGCGGGATGAAGCAGTAGTGGGAGGCGGGCGGACGGGTGGGGGGGGGGGTCTGCGGACAGCGAAAGAATGGCAAGAAACCCTATTAGGCTAGAGGGGGGTGCCGGGGGGGGGCATGGCATTGCATGTAAACGTGGGGAGGCCGAGCAGGGCGAGAGAGAGAAAGACGGGCGGACGGACGGCATTATTTATGTGCCAGAGAGGGGAGAAACAAGCTAATCCTAGCAGGCGACAGCTGGCATTGGCGTATAAATATAGTCGACGGCGGCAACGACGGCACGGGGGGGGGGGAGGGGGGAGGGGGGGGGGAATGGCAAATGTCGGAGGAAGGCATCGCATGGGCATCAATTTTTCATATGTAAATGATACACACAATGTGATGTTTTAATCTCATCCCGCGCCCGATTTTTATAAAAGTGCTCAAAAAATGATGTTTTTGAGTGGAATTGACTGGACGAATGTATTAACAGAAACTGTGGCATTTATTTTCAAAAATTGAACCAAATTTCATTTTTGCATTAAGCCTAAGCCTAAATTGAAAATAGAATCTCTCCGTTTTTTTTGCCTAATTATGTCGAATAAAAGTGCTTAACTTAGCCCTTTTTAGAAGTGCCTTTATTTATCAAAATAATATTTAATTTCTTGTGAATTCAATTTTTTAATTTAAGTTCGTTTAAAAAACGGATTCATTTTAAAAACTCGAGAAATTTTTGTCATTATTGTTGATGCCGTGGAAAGGACCTTTATCGTGCCAAATCTCCCATTTATTCGGATTTGCTCACGAAAAGACCTTTCGACAGAATCATTGAATATTTTTGAACAAATTGGCAATGTGTGAAGGGTTTTTTGTAACCAATAGCCCAGTTTGCATATGAACACCCGGTGAACAACATGTTCGAGCAGTTCAGTCCACAGAAGAGTTCATACACAAGCCGGGAAAGGGTTTTTAGTGGGGGAAGAATAACTCGGAGGGCATTTTGGATGTCGAATTCGAAGTGCCAAGCAGTCCGTCCAATTCAATCGAGCCGAACCAGCACATTTCGATCATGTGAATGAATTTGACGATGCATAACATTCACAATGAGAAATGTGCTGATCCGAACGACGGACATTTTGTGGACTAATTTGTAAGTTAATTGATTATGCAAAAAAGCATTTTGAAAGCAAATAGCAGCTTCAAATGGAGTAATTATGAACATGAATGAATATGTAAGGGAATGGAGGGGAATAGGTAAATCTTTTTGGGGTTTTTTGGAAAAGGATAATTTCTGCTGGAGAAGAGAATAAAAACGAATTGTGGAATGACTTCGGCTGTGAGTTGAACGCCTTTTATATGGGGACAAAGTCAGTCGTCCAGTCAGTAGATGAACAAAAATCATACGGACGAAGACGTCTCAGTAGACCAACAAGGATTAGGGCAACAGAATTCATATCAGCCATCATCCGTCCATCTCCAATGCCATTTTGCTCGACTTTCGCAGATTAAAATTGCCAAATGCCCGTGCCCGGGTGAATTCGTTCAGCAAAATCGCCGCAGGCAATTGAATGGACGGGCATTTTCTTTGGTCACGGCATTCGCAGGCAAATCCCCAACGGACGAAGAATTTTAGATGGGGCTGAATCTGTTGACAAATCGTCAAATGAACAAATCGGCAATAATCTGCATTATGTTTAATGTTTAATTACTGAAATTTTGAATTTAAACACAAAAAGAAATTGACAGAGTGAAAGATGCCAAAGGTTAACACTCAATTGGACAAATTAAAGAGCTCCAAAATAAGACCAATTCAACCCAAAAGCTTTTGGGTGCGTTTGAACCTCTCTCAGCTTATTAGGGATGTTCGAGAGTCTCGGTCTCGAGTCGAGAAATTCTTGGTTTTTTTGGGTCCTCGGTGTCATTTCTCGGTCTCGACGAGTGTCGGTTCTCGGTAAATTTCAAGTCTCGAACATCCCTCCCTACTGCTTATAAACCGCTTATTTAGACTTTGCGGGTTCCTTCCTTCTGCTTAATTAAGCTTAAGCTGCAGACTTTCTAATCAATGCTGTCATTTGTGTTTATTACATATTAAGCGGCTTCATATTTTTTGCCATATTTTAGTCACCTAATTCACTTTCAGAAACACACACAGCCAAAGTGTCCCTAAAATTTAAAATAGCGCGTCTTGCGGATTGGTGGGTGCAGATGGATACTCCAAGTTGATTAATTTATATGGTGAGAATAGTGTTCGACACGGTACGTTATTGTATTATCGTTTCGGAAGAATTCATCGATTTTAATTCGTATTTAAAATGTTTTAATAAGAAAAAATTAAAGTATAGAGCGATGTGAATGAATGTCCGTCCTTTTTAAACTTTTTTCCCAAACCGTGAAGTTCGAGCAGTTCAACAACGCCTCGCTAAAACTAATCATAAATTTAGCTGTTGTTGATATTGCCCAATGCCCCCACCCACCTCTCCGCCTACTAAAATGCAAATTAAGGGTCAATTCACACTTTGAGAAAAAAGATTAATTTATGTATTGCCAACTTTTGATTTTGCCATTTGTGTCAAAGAAAAGAACTAATTAGTGGCGAAACGTCCGTTTTTGGCCTGCTGGTTGGTGAAATGACCGGTGGTGAAACGGGCGAGAATGTTCAGGTGGTGAAGTGTCCATTAATGAAATGTCCATGAGTTAAATGTCCTTGGTGAAATGTCTAGGGGTGAAATGACTGGTGATGAAACGTCTGTTTTTGCCTTAGGCGGTGAAATGCCGAGGTGGTGAAATGTCCATTAGTGAAATGTCCAGCAGGTGGTGAAATGTCCATTAGTGAAATGTCCAGCAGGTGGTGAAATGTCCATTAGTGAAATGTCCAGCAGGTGGTGAAATGTCGTGCCGTTTCACCTCATACACTTACGTATACAAACATATTCAATTTTTCCCTGCCACTTGCTCATTGACCTTTCTTGTCTTTCTTTCTACACCATTTTCATTTCAGTGGTAGTCACGGCGCTGCACTTATGGGATTTGGTCTGCCGGTCGGTCCCTTCCGCGGTCATCTCACACTCACACCACCAGGCACCAATAATGTCTACGACACGCCCGGGGGGGTGGACGAGACGGGACGAGTGGGCAGAGGGGGGGGGGGGGGGAAGGCGGGGGGGGGGGAGAGGGAGGGGAGGGAGAGGGGGAGAGGTAGGGGGAGAGGGGGGAGGGGAGAGGGGAGGAGAGGGGAGGGGGGGGGGAGAGAGGAGAGAGAGAAGAGGGGGGGGGGGGGAGGTGGGGGAGAAAGATGCGGAGGAAAAGCGGGAGACAAAAGGGAAAGAAAGAGAGGAGGAGGGGGATGGGGAGGTGGGGAGAGGGGGGGGGGGGAGAACGACGCGAAGGAAAAGCGGGAGACAAAAGGGAAAGAAAGAGAGGGAGAAGGGGAGAGAAAGAGGAGGGAAAGAGAGGGAGAAGGGGAAAGAAAGAGAGGGAGAAGGAGAGAAAGAGAGGGAGAGAGTGTCAATTGGGGGAATGAAACAGGGCGATGGTGAGAAGGGATGGATGAGCTGCTGGGCAGTCAGCCAGCAGTCGTTGTCCTGCTCCCGCCCCCCCCCCCGCCTCCCCACCGCCGTCGCCTCATCTCCTTGCCCCTCCTCAACACTGACCTCGTCTAATTTTAAAAATGCGAGAGAAGGAATATTTATGGATTACGCCCGTTGTGGTGTGGACACCGATGCTCGAGACTTAAATTTACCGCGACTCCACCAACAACAAACATCTTCTCACTCTTACAAATTAGATCAAAAAATGCAATTTCCCGAGCACTTGCAAGCACATTGACACATTTACTATTTGTGCTCTCTAAATATGTATGTATTTGGCCATACGTTTAGAGTTCAAGCAGTCATTCTGCTGATCTGTCCAATGTTTGTAGCTGTACATGTCCATGTCCATCTCCATGTCCATGTCTGTGAATTAAACTCTTGAGCAACTGCTTGCTCATTTATTAGCCCCACAGCGTCCGTCCGTCCGTTGTTTCCCATTGCATTTGAACTATTGATGGTTCCGCTTCTCCCAACAGGTTCTCCCCCCCCCCCCCCACCACCCCCCCCCGTTCCCTTCTCTTTCCCTTCTCCTCCATATGTTGTGTACGTACACATACATAATACATTTTGGGCTTCACCTCCTTCCATATCGGAGACTTATGCTTGCTTAATCACAATGCGAAGCGACGGCGAAGACAACAAACCCACAAAACAATTAGGCACACATGCGTAGAGCTCCAAGATTCCTGCGTTCCTCCAGCACGCCACGCTAATCGGTTAATCCCTGGGGGGGATGCGATTTTAGCATTTGTCCAATTTGTCCTTTGCTTCCCAACTATGAAGTGCAAAGAAAGCACATTTTATAGGACATTTTGTGCAGTTTTTGCCGCTTTTATAGTTTACATTAATTTTAAATTAATAAATATTATTTACATTAAAATATTATTTACATTAATTTTAAATTAATAAATATTATTTACATTAAAATATTATTTACATTAATTTTAAATTAATAAATATTATTTACATTAATTTTAAATTAATAAATATTATTTACATTAATTTTAAATTAATAAATATTATTTACATTAATTTTAAATTAATAAATATTATTTACATTAGTATTATTTACATTAATTTTAAATTAATAAATATTATTTACATTATTTTAAATTAATAATATTTACGAACATTAACTTCTTTTTGAATTTAATGAAGAAAGACTTTACCGATAATTTTAATCAAATTTCATTTTTACGTCTTCTTTTGGCTTTAATGCCCTATTGTCCCGATGACAACCAAAGTTATTGTGTTATTTTTTCTGATGAATAATAATAACTTTTAATCAATTCGTTTGTACAAATCAATCATTTTATTCATCAAAATTTTTACTATTTTCGATCAGCTGTTTGGGAGAGTTTTTTTTGTTGTTTAATTTACGTGCAGCAATACATTTATCGGTCGGTACATATGTAGCTTTTTCTAAAACTGAAATATTACCAGTCAATACAATAAAACGGATAGATTTTAAAATTATAAAAAGTTTGACCATTTAAGCTTTAAATAATAGTTTTAATGAGCACCAAAAGCCCCACGGCCCCATTTAAGGGTTCAGCGAGAGATCAGCCCATTTTAGCCCCAATTGCCGACCCGTACTCACATCTTAAATAAATAATTCAAAATTCAAATTAAAAAATCCTTTTTTCCCACTTATTTAGGGATGTTAATTTCGCATACGGGGGGCGTTCAGGGGACACAAATGCTAAATGCTCAACTAAACGGACATAATGTAAGCATATCTTATTTATTTAAATGAATTTACTTTTTTATATTTAAAGAATTCGTCACTTCTCCATCGAGCCCAGCAGAAGTATCAGCAAACGCTAGCGGAAGATGCCGAAAAAAGTCAAACGCGCTCGGCGGCGGCGGCGCAACAACAACAGTGCACGTCATCGTCAGCTTCATCAAATTTTGAGCCCGAAAGGCCTATTGGATACGGTGCATTTGGAGTTGTGTGGAGTGTTACGGTATGCGCGCACAGACCCCTCATTACCGGACCTCCACCATTTTCTGAGACGGGCAGGCGGGCAAATTTTCAAAAATGACCATTTTGAATTTTAGGCTTTTTTAAACAAAAGTACAAAATGAATTATTGTTTTCCGTCCACCAAACGAAGTGATTTTATTACATTTTTAAACGATTTATGTCTGATTTTAGGGAACTGTTTTTGTCTAATTGCTTTTATAAATACCATTATATTATTTATTATAGGATCCAAGGGATTCGAGAAGAGTGGCCCTGAAGGTAAAAGCGTGATAATAATTATTGCCATTTTTATATAGTCAATTTTAGAAAATGCCCAATGTCTTTCAAAATCTGGCGAGCTGTAAAAGAGTTTTTCGGGAGTTACACATGGTTTGTGCCTTTCTTTCATTCTTGGCCTTTTCTTGGCTTTTGCTTACCGATCGACCGGCGATTGATCGGAATTTTTATTTTATTTTATTTATTTTTTAAGCTTTCATCTTTCCACCACGACAACGTTTTGGGGCTGCTCGACATTTTGCAGCCGACGAACCCCCACTTTTTCTCCGAAATTTACATTCTAACCGAATTAATGCAGGTTTATTTTTATTGTTTAAACTTTAAATGATTAGTCTTTTTTTGTGCACAAATTGCGACATTTTTTTAATAATAAAAAAGCCCGAGCCATTTTAGTCGGATTTGCACCGAATAATCGTGTCGCCACAGCCGCTGAGCGCAGACCATGTAAAAAGCCCCCATAAATTTTTCTAAAAAAACAAAATTAATTTGTTTTCAGGTCAAAGTGTTCGTTTACCAGGTTTTTTGTTTATTGGGAGAAGAAAGAAAATGATTTTTTGAAAGGGGTAAAAGGTTTTTTTTTAATTGTTGGGCTTTCAATTTCACAAAAATAATCGTCGATTTAGGAATAAAATAATTAAACTTTTTAGCTTAAAAAATGCCTTTTTTTTGTTCAGATTTTGCGTGGCTTAAAGTATCTCCATTCGGCAAATGTGCTGCATCGCGACATTAAAGTTTGTCGCGCTTTTTCAAAAAGTTTGGCATCGAAATTTAACGCGCATTTTTAGCCCGGCAATTTGCTGGTCAATTCGAATTGTACGCTGAAAATATGCGACTTTGGCCTGGCACGCATTTTTGACCGAATTGATGTGCAAAATATGACGCATGAAGTGGTCACGCAATATTATCGGTTGGTTGGTGTCCTCCCCCAACTCAAACAAATAAATTTTGTTGTTTTTAATTTATTAATTCCTTTTAAACAGTGCGCCGGAACTGTTGATGGGGGCGAGAAGGTACATTCATTCTTCGAGACTTTAATTGCAAAAATTCCCCTTTTTTTTGTTTTAAGGTACAATGAGAAAGTTGACGGTGGGTGCAATTCTTCCCAATTTGCCGGCAATTTGCATAACCAAAAATGTTTTTTTAGTTTGGTCGGTCGGATGCATTTTTGCGGAGGTTGGCTTTTTTATTTTATTTTTTTAGTAAAATGGGAAAAAGCCCAAAACGGGGTGATTATACCGTCAAAATTGTTCAAACCAATCTTTCCAATATTATTTTTGTTATTATTGGAATATAATTTATGAAAATTGCTTTTTAGTTGCTTTCGCGCCGAATTCTTTTCCAAGGTATTTTCTTGGCACTTTTTTCGATATTTTTATGCCAAAATTATTTCAGCACAAGGCCCGATCGATCAGGTTCTCATTCGCTTTTTTTTGGCCTTCATTTTTTGTTTTGTTTTATTTTGTAGCTGAACATGGTGCTGGAACTGCTTGGTATAATTGTTGTATAACATTTAGAGCCCGCACTTGAGGACCGACTAATTTAACGGAAAATCGGCCACCTCGGTCCCGGCTCTATAATAAATAAATAATATACAAATTATTTAAAACTTTTTTGATTGTACATTTAAAAATTCCTAGGCACACCGAAGCCGGATGAAATGCGCGAGTGTTGCGAGGGCGCGTTGAAACATGGTAAAAAAAAAGTATTATTCGAAATTTTTGGTTAATTAATTTTGTTAATTTTGTTTAGTAATAAAATCGCCACAACGCCCTCCAGCCCTTCACCGTCTTTGTAAGCATTTTGTGTTATTATTAAGGCACTAAAACTCGGAATAAATGCAATTTTTGAGCTTAACTCTTCAAAGCGATCCGAAAATCCGCGCTTTAGCATTGATTTAGGGGAATGAGAACACTGCTAATTATAGGAAAACAGAAAATTTGTATTCAAATTCTATTTTAAATTGAAAATAAACAGAAAATTTGTATTCAAATTTCTATTTTAAATAAAATGTGTTGTCCACTTTTAGACAATTTGGCCGACGCATCAAATCGCGATGGGATTCCGTTGCTCACCGAAATGCTTCGATTTGACCCCGTAACAAAAAATAACCAATCCTTTTTTATTTTTTATTTTCTTTAGGGGAAACGCATTTCAATTGAAGACGCGCTGAAAAGCCCTTACCTCGAGGACGGGCGAATGCGATTTCACTCATGCATGTGCACGTGCTGTCATCTGATCAAGTGGGGGAAGGGGTGGAGGAGGGGGGGGGGAAGGGTTGTGCACAGTCCAAAGCTTAAGCTTAATTATATGCTTTTAAATTATAAAGGGGGGGGGGGCGGGGGTGGGCATATTCCCCTTTAAGCCTGAGTCGTAAGGGTGTAATCGAGTGCAAAGAAAACATTCTGAACCGGGCCCTAAATTGCCGGGTTTTTTTTTTTTGTTAGATTAATTTTTAAATTGAATAAATTCATTTAATTATTGTACAATGGCGGCATCTTTCAAAAAGTGTGCCCCTTTTCCTTTTAGTGTGGGAGGCCGACGCGAAAGGG
Source organism: Globodera pallida (assembly GCA_020449905.1). Lineage (NCBI taxonomy): Eukaryota > Metazoa > Nematoda > Chromadorea > Rhabditida > Heteroderidae > Globodera > Globodera pallida. Next base: position 3,989,683 of record JAIXHY010000004.1, on the reverse strand, counting down.
CTTTTTGCCGTGTGTTTGAGCCCGTCCACCAGCAGCCGTTTGACCCCCAATGGGAGAAAGGTGCGGGGGGCGGGCCTTCTCATTTTGTTAACCCTCATTTTCGAACATATCAGAAAAATTTTGACCAGTAAACTCTCAGACCTGGCCTCAGATTTATCTTTGACATCCTTTAAAAATATATATTTTTTGCAATTGTAAATCATATTAGCTGATGTCATGTATAGTAATAAATCTGATAGTGAGGTCTGAGTTTGGCGGTTTAAAAAGTCTCCAATTTCAAAATGTTAATTTTTGGACTCTAAAAAATTATGGAAAATTTCATTTACAAAATGGCATTATTAGCTCTAATTCCTGAATTTTGAACAGAGATGTCCAGGAAATCGATGTACCAGATGAAGAATGACATGTACAACTATGTGACCAAGGTGAATTGAATGCAACTGAAACGTGACTCGTGGCATAAACGACCCCCCCCCCCCCCCTCCTGAATTTAGAACAAAAAAATGGGCTCTTGCTTGAAAAATTACATGGGAAATCCCCCCCCCCCCCCCGCCCAATTGTTTCCCGCCTTCCATCTCAAAGTCTTTGCTTTCAGCGAACTCCTCTCTACGGAATACCGCTTTGTAAGTTGCTGCTATTTACTGTTTGGAATTAATTAAAAGCAAAGCTTTAAAAGTATCTTTTTTTTAATTACTAAATTTTTAAATTTTGACAGGTATCAACACTTGCGCAGCTGCTTACGGAGAATTTCTTAAGTAATTATTTGAAAATGCTAATGAAATGGCGGCATTGAATGAACCCCTTTTAACATTGCCGGTCTTCGGTAGCGCAGCCGTCGGAGTTGCCTCCGTCGCCGAATCCATGGGGCTGAGTGTGCTGCTTTCCGTACCAAAAAAAGAAGTCGCCCTTACAACAAAATACGTCCAAATTCGTCCATTCTCTTCTCGTCGTTACCCCCCCCCCCCTTTTTTAATTGGCCACGTTTTCTTCCTCCCAAAAAAAGGGAATTTGTTTTGTGCCAAATTTGAGGACTGAAAATGCGGCTAACACTTCCAATGGCAATCTCTCGACCATCAAAAAGTGCTTTCAACAAGGGCATTCATTGCGTGCATTTTGTGCGGATGCTCTCTTTTTCCCCTCCAGCGAAATTTCCCCCCCCCCCCCCCCAAACGATAGTCTTTCATACAAATGGGCTTTTGTTTTCCGTTCCCGTTTTCCGTTCCCCCCCCCCCTTTTTTACGTCCAATCACTTTCAATTTTATTGTCCTTTTCACACGTCCACTTAATTAATTGTACATTTTGCACCTTATCAAAGTGCCGACATTTGTATTACTTACTTCGCTCTTTCAGCATTTTTTTATGTACCTTCTTTATTTGCTTGTCATCCATTTTTATTGTTTTTAATTGAGTTGAATGAGGAGTTAATGTCGAATTTATTTGATTTGATCCCCCCTACACACATACACACAAAACAACAAAACAATGTACATAGGTGTTCCTTTTTCATTATTGAAAACATTTTTCGAACTGAAACAAACGGAAACGAACGAACGAACACTTATGTAATGTAATGTAATAAATTGCTGCTATAAAACTTTGTGGCCAATAATAATAATGTTTTTTACTTATTATGGTACATATTTAATACAAAGTGATATTACGGTTTGGTTGCAGAGTGTTTAAATGAAATAATTAATTTTGGGTATTGCATTTTGGGGACCTCTAATTCTAGTCGCCAAATGGACTCCCATTTCTAAAACATCTCCAACGCCGTTCTTTTGTGCCGCCACTAAAACCCCCTCCCCCACTTACTTTTCTAAAAATAAATATCCAAAAATCAACCAATTCAAATTTAAGAGCTTTTATCGTCGGATGTTACGACTTCTGGGGCAAATGCGGGATCAAAAACCAAAAATGACGACGAATATACTTGCAATTTTACGATATTAGATGTGGATGGTTGAAATTTTGTTCGTTGCACAAGAAGAGAAATTTTCAAAATGCTCAAATTTGATTGGACAATTTAAAAAACTAACGGGACGGGAATCCCGTCCCCACCGAACTCGCCTAAACAATAATAAATATCGTTAATGTGCATTCGCTCTGTATGCCACTGATAAATTCTCATACTATGACGCCCGAAGGTCGACCCCCCCCCCCCCCCCCCCCCGGCGTCTGCAAAAAGTGCATAGAGTCAAATCGCAGGTTGATTGTCGATATTTTTGTGAATTTTAATTCGATTTCGTTACATTGGTACATTTTATCTGATAAATAAACATTTGTAAAAATTACTTAACCCCTCGTTTATAAAGTGCCAATATTTATACAAAATTATTCAAATGCCTCCGTCGCCATTTTCGGCTATTATTTTTCAATTTGTTGTCCCAATTCGGCGGATTGCCTTCATAAAAGTTGTCGAGCCGTTTTGCGGTTGCGGTGAAACTTCGCCAATCGCCGCCGCGTCTTTTGTGACGCTTTCGTCTTGCACATGCACCGATGGACCTTCAATTATAAATTTGACGATAATTCTGTTACAAATAGTAATTACTATAATTAAAGCCATTGAAAATCGAATTTTGCTCAAATTTATCAAAACAAAAGTTGATATTTTTATTCATTTAAAGTTTAATTAATTGTCCAAATAAATAACGTGAAATTGCAATAAAAATGAGCAGCGCAGTGACGAGAGTCAACAAAACGGCGATGAACGGCGCATGGCTTTTGTCCACCATATAAATAAATAATTAAATACTAATTAATAATAAATAAATAAAATATTATAAAAATATGCAAAAAGAGGAGAGAAACAAATACTAACAATGTGAACGCATTTTATGGACTAAAATTGTGTTCCGGGAATCCGACCAAACTTCCGGTCCCAAGCAATTTTGACAGAATTGTGTAAATTTGGTTCGATTAAATATGTATTTATCAGTGTATTTGCTTCTTGGAAAGAAAGATGAAAAAATAATAATTGGAAGAATCGCTTGTCAATAATTCCATTTGGGGGAGGGGGGGGGGGGGGGGGAGGGCAAATCGAACAAAAACCTGTTTCGATCAGTTCAGACGGGGACATTTTGCGTGATCATCAACAACCGACAGCAGCGGAATGGTTGGTTGGCTTCAGTTGACTGTGTGCTGATTTCTTTTGGCCTTTATAATCATTTTTTAGTGACTCATTTTATCACCGATCGATCGATCGATCGGTTGGATGTGTCGAAAATGGGTTAATTATTCGGAATTTAGTTGAAGAACTTCTAACTTTTAACTCATTAAACAATGCGCATTATTTTATTCACAAAAATAGATATATTTTATAATTAATTCTCTCAAAGTCACTAACAAATAAGTTTATTATGCACAAAATTCTTTAACTTTGGGGAAATTTTGAAGAGTTCGTCGAAATCTTCGGCAATATTTGCTTAGCACTCGAAAAGGCCACGGCTTGGCCACTGTCATGTGAGGAAAGTGCGCGACCCGCTGCACAAAAGTACAAGCTGGGCTCGTCGTTATAAAAGTGGTCTCGAATTGTGTTGCTTTACCGCCATTAGTGAAAAGCTTTTTCTGATCAAAACATAAAAATTGTAAAAGAAAAGCATCGGCCAGCCGTTACCCCAATAATTCCGATCAAAATGTGCCGTCCGCTGTTGCTGACAGCAACCTGCTGTCTCATTATTGGCATTGTGCTTATTGTGGCGCCTATCCAATCGGCCGAACCCGAAGGAACGGAATCGGTTCAAATTAAAACGGCTGAATTCAAAGGAGCACCACCAAATGAAGCAGTTCAAACGCCGGGAATGGTTGATTCTGCAGGTCGAACGATTGAGGAGCAGCAACCAAAGCGCGCAGCAGAAACAGTCCAAGCACAAACGGAGGAACGAGTTCAACCAGTTCGAGGAGGAGGAATAGTAATTGCGGCACTGCCAGCAAGTTATAAAAGTGATGATGCGAAATGATCACTTATTATAATATCTATCGATATCCAGATCAGATTTCTCGATCGTTTAGGTTCCTCTCCAATTTATTTGTCCACCAAAAGATAACAGAAAAGTCAAAATGTGCACCTTTTGTATTTTTAATCGAATTTTTACGACAATATGTAAACGGACGCTCTCTTAAAATAACAAAAACTGAGGCGAATCAAGCAAAGAAAGGGTGAGAATTGGGCGGGACCGAAACTTTATGTAAAACTGAAGGCCAAATGGGGAACAGACCAATCCTTTAAAATCGGCGCTTTGATAATTTGCATGGACACAATTTTCTGTCTCAGTTTCGGTCCCGCTAATGGAAGAAGAACGCCGGATAATATGCAAAATGTCCGTCCGTCTATGTCTGGTTTCAATCGATTGTTATTTTATCACGATCTCTGGTCTTTATCTTGGACCACGACTTGCTCCCAAACATGGCCCAGAACGTGGTTTAAACGAGGGCGCAATACCCGCCGCGTGCGGGTACGAGCAATTGTAGAACAATTGCGGGTCGGGTATATCCCCCACCCCCACCCCCGTACACGCGTTCGGGTACGGGTATTCGTGAGTATTCGGTGTCTCTGGAGAGCTTGGTAAGCAGCTTTTTAAATTAAAAAAAATTAAGCATTTTGGCTTGGGTTCGAAAAATTGAAAAACAAATTGCTTTACGACGTAAGTGTGGAGGAGGTCGGGCGGTGCCAAAAATCGGACGGATACCCGGACTCGTACGCGCGGAGTATTATGCCCTGGTCTAAACAAGCTCGGTAAATCACATTGTTGGTGCTGCTTCACATCTCAATACGGCATTCGTTGCTGCCAGCCGTCGCTGTTGCCGCCAAATGGTTGTGTTGCTGATGCTGCTGGAGTTGTTTCTGTTGCAGAACGGCCGCGTGTTCTGCCAGCCGAGCCTTGTGGCGACGTTCACGCTCCGAACGCCGCTGTTCCCGCTCGACCGCGTCAATTTGGCAAAGTTCCAGCGATTCCTGCGAGTTAAATGCAATCAAACACTAATTATTTGTAAGTCAACAAAACGATTTATTTGCAGTAAGTGCCGTCAGAAACGTTTTGTTTTTTACTGAACTTTTTGCCTAACAAATTTCAAAAACAAAAAGTGCTATATTTGTAAATTGAAACAATGCCAACTTCGTCGTCCAACCAACTGCTGCTTTTCGTCGGCTGATCAAAGTCCAAGTCGCCAAGTTCGTCTAAACGGCCCACCTGAAATTCCGAACAAAATTTGGATCAAGACTTTCTATTTTGCTTATTTTGTAATGGCATTTTTGGCGGTTTTATGCCAGAAAAAGCTTTTTTTTTTTGGCAGAATAAGCATCAATTTTTCAGCAAGCATGCCAACCTCAACGGGGAAGCCGCTTTCAGAGGGTTGGACGGCGAACAAATTGCGCTGTTTGGACTGTTTAGGCCTTAGCAGAAGCTGCAATAATTATTTAAAAATGAATGGCTTCTTAAAATGGGCATTTTTTGGAATTTTAATGACCTTTTTTGGTGCCTTTACATTGGGCTGAAGTTCAGTGAACAAATCGGCCTCGTGTGGTGAAGAGGGCTAAAAAGTTTTACGTATATGGCGAATAGATTACTTTAACCGAAAAAACTTGCAAAAATTCCTTAAACCCAAACTAAAAAAACCAAACAATTCTGTTTTTCCCTTTAGGGGTTTTTTCCTTTTCCGTTTACCTCAAGCGATGCCCGAGGCGAATGGCGTTGATTCGGCTTTTTTGCTCTCGTCTTGGCCGCTTCTTCTTGCTTTTGTCGTCGGTATTCCGCAATTTGGTCGGCCACTGTTGTCGGCTCGGCCTTCCAAATGTCCCAATCTACTTATTAAGCCAACTTTGAAGCATTAGCCTTCATCTACTTATTGTGCCAATTTTGAAGCATTAGCCTTCATCTACTTATTGTGCCAATTTTTAAGCATTAGCCTTCATCTACTTATTGTGCCAATTTTTAAGCATTAGCCTTCATCTACTTATTGAGCCAAATTTGAAGCATTAGCCTTCCCCCAAGGGCAGTGGGAGGTTTTGTGGACCCCCCCCCCCCCCCAGCAAAACTGGCATTAAACCAATAAAAGAAAATTTTATCACATTTCTAAATTAAGCAATTCTCAACAAATTTTCGCCATTTTTTTTGTCGAAGCTCACCAGCAGCAGTCGCATTTTGAGCCTTTTCTGTGCTCGGCACGACAAAAGGCAATTCGCCGATTCGATTTTCATGGCGCCGAAAGAAACGGCACGAGATCAGCTTGTACACGGTGCTGAACAATGCAAGAAGAACAGACAAAAGGCGTCTTAACAAAAGCATCGGAAGGCCGAGGGACATCGGCCGCAAATTTTCTGAAAAAAAACAATCTTTTTTTGTAAAGTAAGATTAGTGAGTTTTAATCGTTTTCTAATGACGAATTTTCTAATACGAATTTAACAAAATTTGTAAGCCAAAAAATTTGACAGTAACTGAGCAAATACCGTATTGGCAGTCCGAACCTGTTACTGTATTCACTGGTGCCGGAGGTTCGTAATGCGTACATACATATGCAAAATACACAAATTTACATTGGAATGGCAAGTTAATCAGCTTCTGAAATTCGCTTTTGAAATTGCTTTAAACATTTTATTTAAAGTTACAGAAATATATAAATTATATATAAACAAATCTTTTTAAATAAAATAAATGTTTTATTTTTGGAATACAGCAAAAAATGCCAAATTTAAATTGTTTTAAACAAAACATAATGCCAAATTTTTCAAAATTTCAAACAAAGAAACGGGATCTGTCTCCGGTACCGCAAGAATCGGAATTATTATTTTTACTTAAAATATTTCATTATTTTTGGAAGGATTTCCGTTTCCGAATTCCGTCAGTAAATTTTTTAAAGCTTTGGCTTCAAACTTTGCGAAACTTCGCATATTTTGAGCTCCGAACTTTGTGCTTCAAAAAGAATTTTTCGAGTTTATGTTAACCAAATATTTTTTATATTAAATTAACGATCAAAAAATATTTAGTGAAATAATAATAAAAAGAATTTAGATAACGGCGGTCCAATTAAAATATTATAAATACAAAATGCGTAACGCTTCTCACCACCAACCAACCAACCAATTCCGCCGTTCTTCTGATAAGAAAGATGAACGAAAGAACGATCGAAAGCATTGAATTTATGAAACCATTTTAAGACTTTTTCTTTCTTTCTATGCCCGAAAATGTCAATTTTAAATCAAATTATTAAGTTTGAAATTATTAATATTATTGTTTTTTGATGTTTTAAGCAAACTGAAAACAAAAAGTGAAATGATCCCACTGATTTTACTTCCATTTTTACTTTTGTTTTCGTCGTGCTTTTCGTTAAAAATTGTTTCTGCGTCCGTCGATGATCCCGAACTGTGCACTCGCCTCACAACAGCGGGCCAAGACGAAATAGCGGCGCTGCCGGGCCTCACCTTTCAGCCCAACTTTAAACATTATTCGGGTTGGCGGCATTGGCACTGAAACCTTTCAAAATATTATTTTTTAAATTATTTTTTTGATTTACAGGCTTTTTGAAAACGACGTCCAAACATTACTTCCATTATTGGTTCGTCACCTCCCAGAATAAGCCGTGCCAGGACCCATTGGTTCGGTTTTCGCAAGGCTTTCGAAAAAAGTTTAAATTTTAAAAAGGTTTTTTGGTTTAACGGAGGCCCCGGATGTTCGTCTTTGGCCGGCCTGCTCGACGAGATGGGCCCGTATTTGATCAATTCCGACGGCAAATCTTTGCGCCAAAATCCGCATTCGTGGAACAAAAACGCTTCCGTAAGGGTTTTTTTGGTTTGGAGCTAAAAAGGCATTTTTTTTGGGGGAGTTTATAAATCCAGGGCCGCATACATTTTTTCAAAAGCCTAATTTCTTTCTGAAAGCCTCATTTTGTCGTTTTTATTTAACCAATAAAAATAATGTAAAAATGTTCAAATTTTTGTTTTATATTTTGGGTAACCGATGATCGGGCGGGCAGATAGCTTTTAATCGCCTCTCTTATCCATTCACTTAAATTCTAAAATATTGCTTTCTGCAGATTGTTTACATCGAATCGCCCGATGGAGTCGGCTTTTCCCATTCCGTCGATGGCGGGGAGCCGGACGCGTCCAACGACGACTCGGTCGGTAATTGGGACTCAAATTGGGACAATTATTCTGTACCTTTGGGGCTTACTTTTCACACAAAACGACTGATTTATTTTATATTTAAAAAAATGTTTATTTGCAGACGGCCGCGCAAAATTACGAGGCGGTCAAGCAGTTCTTCAACAAATTCCCACTGTTTCGTGTCAATCCGACATTCATCACCGGGGAGTCGTATGCCGGCGTTTATGTGCCAATGTTAGTGGCAAAAATTGTGGACGGCCAAACGCAATTTCCAATCAATTTGGAGGTGCTGCTGACAATTTAAATCAAATTTTATAACAATTATTATTAATTTATCGTTTTTAAATCAAATTTTTTAAAATAAATAAAAATATATTTAAAGGGAATGGCCATCGGCAACGGGTACATGAACGCGCCGTTGGACACCGACACGTTGGCACGTTTTGCCTATGGCCATGGGCTGGTCGAGGAGAAGGAATGGCAACAAATTAAAAAAGAGTGTTGCCAAGGTTGCCTCGGTGAGTGCTTAATTGGACTATTAATTAACGCATAATTGAATTGTGCCAAATTTAACCTTTCCAAAGATACTTGCGATTTGGGCACTCAGTACGGAAACTGTCGGCAAATGGTACGTAAATTTGGAGTTGCCAAATGTCCGGTCGGACCAATTGAGTAAAACCGGAGACAAATAAACACAAAGATTAACATTAACTTAAGCTTATTTTTAGGTGGCTAAAATTGTCCACTTTTGCTGGAGGGGCGGTCTCAACGTATACGATCTTTATCAGAATTGCGGTATATTTTAGAACAATTTAAACAATGCCACCGATTCAATAATAATAATTATTATTATTATTGTAAAGTCACTGGCATTCCTTCAAAATATTTTAATTACAATTTAATTTTTATATTTTGCCTTTAGCGCCGCATTCAAGCAAATTGGACATTATAAGGCGAGGCATTTATAGGACAAAGTCATTGCATTCGAATGAGACCATTTTGTGGGCGAGTGATAATGCCAACGAATTTGAAGGCTTTGAGGTAAATTCGAGTGAAATATATTTTGAATTTTGCACTTTAAAATCAGAATGCCAACGGGGACAAAATGCAGCATTTGCTCCGCTGTTTGGACGGTACAAATAAACAATTTAATTTAATTTAAATATAGAAAATGGTAATTATATCCCTAAATTTGCAATCGGATAAACACCAATCAACAACTAATTAAACAAAACAGGCCGACCACTGGTCGACTACCTCAACATTCCCCAAGGTAAGTGTAAATACGACGCAATTTCTTCAAATTTACTGTTCTTACAGTACGCGAAGCACTGCACATTCCAACTACAGTAACCGCATGGGACCAATGCAGGTTGTGGTGCCCCTTTGCTTTTATGGGCAAAATGCCTACAAATTATGGGTTTTTACAGTGATCGGGTCAGCCGCAAATACAGAGTGCAGTACAGTAAGCGGCAGGCAATTCGTGTTAATAAAAAGCAATTTGCATTTGTAGCGGACATGTCCCATTTCGTGTGGAAGGCTTTGTGGGCCAATGTGCGGGTGCTGCTCTTTTACGGGGACACGGACATGGCCTGTAACTTTATGCTGGGCCAACGCTTCTCCGAAATGTTGGGCCTCAAGGTAAAATGAAGCACAAAAAAACGCCAATTTTTGTGCCCTTCGGCGATGGACACTTTTGAAAAAGGTTTAAATTCCATTTTTAGCGCCTCTCGGCGAAGAAGCCATGGCATTTTGATGGGCAAATTGCTGGCTTCAAAACGGCATATGCCAACGGATTTACGTTTATTACCGGTAACATTTTTGTGCAATTTATAAATATATTTTATTTATTCATTCCTTTTGCAACAGTGCGCGGCTCTGGACATATGGTAAAAGATTTTTTTAAAGAAAAATTTACTAAAATTTAAATTTTTAGGTGCCCCAACGCCGCCCGGCAGAGATTGAATATGCCTTTGGACACTTTTTGGCGAATCGAACGATTTAAACGCCCAATACATTTAAAAGACAATTTGTTGTGTCGTTTTGTTGTTAACATAAAGAAAATAAACTTTGTTATTTTATTTGCGGTACTCATTGGACCGGACATAAACTGAAACCCCCAAAATTAATGATTCGATTCGTTGATTTTGCGCTCAGTTTGGCACTTAAATTGACCTCATTAAGGTTTTGGAATGGTTTATGGGTCGGCTAATCAATTATTGACAATTAATAATTTTTTATCAAACAAAAAATAAGGCAAATTTGGGGAATTGTTTGATTGGTCATTGGCCGACGTTCGTTTAATAGGCAAATAAAAAAAGTGTTTATCCAAAGCCGAAAAAGTTGAACTTTTGGTATAGTCGGAGGTAGCGCTGCAATTAGTTAATTAATTACCTAATTATTTTGTATTTATAAATTAAATTTTGCCTAATTAATCTCACCATTTTCCGCTGCGATGTCCGCGCGTCGGCGTCGGCCGTTTCCAACGCCTCGTAGCCAAGTGCTTAAGTTTTATGGCAATTTTTAACATTGGAATTTAGCCTCGAAAATGTCACAAAAACCTTGCTTTTTGCACTCCGAAGTCCGTTTTATGTAAATGTTTGTGAACGGCGTGTACAGCGGCGTTCGCACGGTTGATTCTGACAAATTTGTTTAAATTACTTTTCATTTTTAAATTTAATCTTTTTTTTATTAATATTTTTACCGCGATAAAATTCGCATGCGAACACATCACGCCCGCCCTGAATTTTTTTTTTTCAATTTATTTTTTATAATAAAAATGCCAATTTTTGTACAAATTACCACATAACCATAGACCACCAGACGGCACTGTTCTTCGTTCATACAATGTGCCAAACACCGGTCCTGCATAATTAATGAATGTGAATGGCATAATGGACATAGAATAATGAATAAACATTGCGCGAATTCATTTTAAAAAATGATTAAAATTGCATTTCTCAAAATATTAATTAAAAATTACGCATGGAATTTATTGTTTATAAAACTATTTGGCAATTTAACCAACTTCCCGTCCATTTTTTGACAAGTCGCGCTTACCTCAGTGGCCTGAAATTCATAAATTTTAAAATTGGTAAAAATAATTATTTTATTATTTAAATATATTTAAATGATTTATTTAACACAAACTTCGTAGGCAAACGACGCGTTCAGCACTTGGTATGGCTGCGTGAATTGGTTTACGTCTCTGTCCGTGTAAGTGACGAAGCATCTGTCACAAATTGTCCGTTAATTAATTAATTAATATTTATTTATATTTTTGCCCACTCGCAAAGCTGGCACGGCGCCCCAAAATGTTGGGCTTAAGCGTTTTATTTGTTACAAAATAAGTTTAAAAACATTTAATTTTACCCGGTATTGTCAGTCCGCAAACAGTTGCTATTACTGAGAAAGCTCCGACCAACGAAAAAACTAATTTGTCGCCCATTTCTTTTAAATGTTTCTAAAAATTAAATTGCTAAGATTTTTAAAAGTTTATTAAAAATATTTTCAATTATTTGTGGCAAAATGATTCAAAAGGTTTTTGGGTTTCATTGCTTTTACAAAATTTTTTGGTGCAATTTTTGCAGAATAATTAGCGCATTTGGGCGGGGGATGGACGCGCTGTTGGGAGAGGGGGGGGGGCATGTCCACCGCACAGTTTCAAGACTCTCGAACCGCTCGCTGATCAGATCAGCGGGGAGTGGGGAGGATCCTTCTCATTAATTATACCTCTCGCCCTCCCGCACTTTCCATTCTGTCGGCTCCTCCCCATAAATCATACCAAATAATTACCCCCCCCCCCTCGAGATCATTCCCCCCCCCCTTTTTACCCCCCCCCCCCCCCCTCCCCCAAGCTATCGGGCGGTGCAGTCTCATTTCAGCGCCAGTCATTTCAGCGCCCAGGCTTTTATTTTTAAAACTCAACTGATCAGACTGCTTGGGAAGCTTTGCATATTTAGGTAATAACAAAAAGCGATTAAGCGCTCTCAAAAGTTCAATTGCCAAATGTCGAAGATCTTTTTGAATTTAGCGTTCAAAGGTAGACAATCTTTCTGAGATTTCCAATCGCTTAGAATTGCCAAAACTCAATCACTTTTTGTGCGTTTAAATGCTATCATCAAAGTCCAAATTCGGCTAACAAATGAGCGCAAATAGTTGTGGCGCTGAAATCACCACACGCGCACCGCCCCCGGGGGGCTATTATTTGGGTTAATCGGGGCGAAACGTATCCATTGTATTTAAGCTTTATGCGCGGTGCACCACAGCTAATGATCGTCGTCGTCGTCGAGAGCATCACTTTTTTGCGTATAATAAATGAAGCAATTGATTGATTGATTGAAGAAAGGGCACCAGAAATTTATCGCAAAAATATTTTTGTGAAGTTGAAACGGCGCCGGGGGGAGGGGGGGGGGGGGGGAAGAATTCTGCTCGAATGTTGGGTGGTCAAATCGGTGAAATCGGTATGCGGATGTCCGGAATCCGGACGGATAAAGCATTTCCCAATTTTCCGGTTTAAGGACACAAATAATTTAGCAAATTCCATGAAAATAAACACAAGCCAGCCTCTCTTACAAATTAAGTGAATTAATCATCCGCAAAATGCCAATACAATTCGCGTCTTTGCACGAATTCCCAGACATTTGTCGGCGAAAAGCGCAAAAATGCGGCGCATTTGCCGGGCGGTGGCGGTGACACATTGGCGGCGATGGGATGACCTTCGAAGCGGCGCCAAATTGGATTTGCTAATGCGAAATTTCCATTAAATGCACCCGCAAATGAAGTGATTAAACCGGTTTTTCAACAAATAATCAGCCGAAAAAATTTGAATGAAACGTGCAAAGTTTTGGGCACGCAGCCGAGTACTACTTAAAGTTGATTATCGTCAAAATTGAAATAATTAATTTGAAGTTGAAAATAAAATGAATTTTTAATTGAATGAAATGCAAAATGGACGTCCTTTTGGACAATAAACGGATAATGGAAGCTAATTAATCAAAAATAGATCATAATGCAATGGATTCCATATATGCACCTGAATCCATTCCGCGTTGAAAGCAAAGTCTGCACAAAATTAGAATAAATTCGGATTTGAATTAGCACAAATTGCCTAGAAATGACGAAGAATGGCTGATCAAAATTGATTGAGTTCCTCCCAAACCATTTTTGTCAATTTATCAAAAAGTGATTCAAAACAAAGTGCCGGCAGCGCCAATCTCTCCTCGTTTTTCGATTTTATCGGAAATTCAATTTTTTCCAATATCCAAAAGACATTTTGGACACTTTTCGTCTCGTCCAGGACAGGTTTTCCCGCCACGGTTATGGCTAGGTTCGGCTTGGCTCGGCTGCTGGTGTGATGTGATTTGTGTTTAGCAGTCTCACAAAAAAAAAAGCCTCCGGCGATCCCACCGCCTTCACCCACCCACCTGAGTGCGGTGGACACCAATTAAGCCGCTTCATCATCCGAATTTCCCCAAATTTGGATGATGAAGCGGCTTTATGCACTGCTTCTGTTGTTGCTGGACACATTGCCTACCCGCCAGCAGCCAACCGACCGATTGATCGGACTTTTTGATTGGACTTTCCGCCCACGGGCTGTTGTGGACGGGGGGGGGACGGGGGGGGGGGGACGGGGGGGGGGGGGAGGGGGCTGTTTGGCTGTGAGGGGAAGCGATCAGCGCGGGTGATCGGCCAGCCCTCCATTCCGACCAGCCTTTGCTGTTGCTGCTTCTTCTCGGCTGTCAGCAAGCGCCTCCAACCTGCTTTTTGCTGCTGTTGCTGCTGCTGTTGTGCCTGGCGACTGCGCAATCGAAAGTCAACCAACAGCCAGCCGGCGGCCGGGCAGTCGCGGAGTGTGCCTGCCCACCTCTGTCCATCGCATTAGCATTAATTTGTCCATCTGAAAAGCCGATCAGCGTTTTTGATTATAATGCCCGAAAATTTGACAAAAAGCCTATAACTGATGGGCAAAGAATGGGCAGGAAGGAGCCGGATTTCTGGGTTAATAAGTCATCATGTCCAAGTTCTGAAACCATTTCAGCAAATGTTCTCTCTGTCGTCCATTTTGCTGACCAGCATTTTGATTCGGTTGGCCAAGTGCCAATTTCCACAATTTTTTGGCCAACAACAGCAATGGTTTCCACAACAAACCGCCTCATGGGTTCCATGGCAGCAACAGCAACAAGTTGTTCAACAACCATGGGTCAATAACAACAACCATCATCATCATCATGTGGATCATGATCATCATCCTCCCCCTGTTCATCATGACGAAGACGATCACCATCACCCACACCATCATCACCATCACTTCCAGCAGCATTATCCTCCAATTCGTAACGGCAACAACGACAATCAGCAACAACAGCAGGCGGTGATCCCCTACTGGCAGGAACAGTTCAGTCCGTTAGGCCCTGATTTGGCGGCGGCCAGCAGAAGTTCGCCAGAGTTTCAGGAGGAGTTGCCGGAGCTGTACAAGCCACCGATCATCCAACACGTGCAAAGTGCGTTCACCTAATTAGATCGTAATTGAAAAATTGAGTCAACGAGCAAATGAAAATTTCAACAAATTTTGAATTCAAATCATAAAAAAAATTGTAGCTGTTGGACAACACCCGCAACAGCAACAGCAACAACAGCAAAATGTCGACAGTCGCAGGCCGCCAAATGGCAGCGGCGGCGGCAGCGTGAACAATGCCATCTTCACTCACCAACAACGACAGCAACAAGTACTTTTGATTCACTTACACCTCCCCCCCCCCCCAAATCATGAAATTTAACAAAATAAAATTCAGTAAGTTTATTCCAACAAATAGCAGAACCCAGCAGCGACGGGCACCGTTCAACCAACAGGCGCAGTTTCCGTAATACAACCAACAGGAGCAGTGCCTGCAACACAACCAACAGGAGCAGTGCCTGCAGCACAACCAACAGGAGCTGGGCCCGCGTCAGCAGCACAACCAACTGGAGCAGTGTCTGCAGCACAACCAACTGGAGCTGGGCCCGCGTCAGCAGCACAACCAACTGGAGCAGTGTCTGCAGCACAACCAACAGGAGCTGGGCCCGCGTCAGCAGCACAACCAACAGGAGCAGTGTCCGCAGCCCAACCAACTGGAGCTGGGCCCGCGTCAGCAGCACAACGAGCAGCATTGAACAACATTCTGCGGCGCATTATCCCTGCCGTACGACTGCCGCCAAACACGGCGGTGGCCGGTAACAGCAACGAAAACAAATTTGGCACCAATGGAAATGTTCAGCAGAGGAAGTTTTTGTTGCTGACGACGGCGGCAACGACGGCATCCGTAATGCCAAAATTTGAATTGATGGGCTGTTAAAACGGCATTTATAAATTTGATACGCAACCAAAATTAATGAGCGGAAAAAGGAATTCAGAGGCAATTAAATTTAAAATTAATTTTTGTCCAAAACATTTTAAAAGATTTGTTTTATTATCGCCAAATTCTGTTCGTTTGTAGGCGAGGTTTGTGTCGAGACGGCCTGCACCTCAGGCGCCCCCTCCTCCTCCAGCGGTGCCTAAGCATCCACAGCAAGCAGTACCTGCAAAACAACCATCGCCGACAATTGCAAAAGAAATTGACTTGCCACCGCCACCGCCGCCTTCGCGTTTTTTGCCTGATGTTTTTTTTTAGACAAATAGCAAATGGAAAAATGGGCAATTCAAATTATTGAGGGGCTAACAAAATTATTTATAGAAAATATTAAAATAATCGGAGAAATGAAAATTGCCCAATTTTAATTCAGCAGAAATGTCCGATGGTTTAAAAGGTTTCCTAATTTTAAGGTGGAAAAGGCGCGAATTGCCGAACAATTGCGGCACAAAGGCCTTTCGACTCCCCGAGAAGGCGTCGCTGTAAGAATTAAATAAAAATGCAAAAATAATTTAAAATGTTTATTTTGTCAGAGCGATGCAATTCCATCGGAAGAGCCCGCCAAAGTTGGCACGCTTCTCTCAACAACAGTGCCCACAATAAGCACAGAAACAGCGGCAACAACAGCGCCATCGCCGGCACCTGCGCGACTTTCGGCCACCACAACAGCAACAACATCAAGTCAAAAGGTAAGGCAAAAAAATATGCCATAACTTTGAAGCTAACCAATTAATTAAAAATATATAAAATAATTATTAAGACTCCGAACGAAAGCTTTTTGCACTGTTGCCGTGTCAAGAGAGTACCAAAGATTTGCGAAAGCCGATGTGTGCGTTTTTTACCATTTGAATTTTCAAAAAAACTACACCCCCAATTAAATCACTTTGGCTTTTTTCTATTCGCCTCAAATTCTTTGTGTAAAGAAAGTAAAATTGCAGAACTTCGAGGTGTTGAACAAGAAGACTTTGACCGCGCTGTTCCTAAACACGGACAAATGTCCGTCCGAATATGGCAAGTAGCACAAAATGGCAAATTGGCACGTAATTCACTAATTCTGCTCGGCCTAGGTCTGGAGCTGTTCACATGCGCGGCACAGGATTCGGATCATTCGGTAAGGTTGGCATGGCATGGATTGATTGGTCCCCGGATTTGTCGGGGACGAGTGATTTCGGGAACGGGGATGAAACTTGCGGGGGGGGGGGGGGGGGTGGGGGGGGCCTACCGCATTCTGACTATTTAAATCGGATGCCGGGGGGGGGGGGGGGGGGCGCCTGCCGCATTCTGACTTATTTAAATCCTACAAAATGAAGGAATGCTGCAAGGCGAAACGCGTGCAGCGGACTGCCGCCGGCAATAAATGTCTGTTTTTTTTAAATATTTAAAAATTAAATTGGCAAAACTTCAGGTTTGGCATTCTGCAATTTGAGCCCGGAGGCGCCACGGGTACAGGCCGATGCCAGCTATTTGCCATGTGAGTTTTAATGAACATTTTAAAGATAATTTTTGCATTTTATTTAAGGCTGGGCAGTTTTGAATGAGGTAAATTAATTAATTAAACAGGGTTTATGAATGCTTAATAATTAATTATATTAAAACATTCTTTAATATTAACAGATAAAAAACTGTTTCCGGGACAAATTGACGGCGCATTGACAGCAAAATTTTGAAGATTTTCTCTGGTGATTAATTATTAAATAGTCTCAATAATATACATAATCAATCGGTGGGTACTTTGTGACTTGCCGATAATGCCACACATTATGCTCCTAATCAGTGCCAATTTGTTTGAGAGGGTCCGGCACCTTTTAGAAACATTTAAATGCGCTAATTGTTTGTTCTTTTTATTAATTCCGCAAAAGTTTTTTTATTGCTTTGAATTGACGGAGCTGAACTGATCTTGACGAGTTCAACAACGACAACTCCATTTGCATGGGCGTGCCCACAAAAAAAAAGGGGGGGGGAGGCAAATTGAAAAAGTCAATTTCTTAAAGAATTTCAAAAAGGCAAATCCTCCACAAATCTTATGGATCAAATTTGATTTCGGGAAGGGGGGGGGCTGTGGCCTAATAGCTCCCCCCCCCCGGGCACGCCCCTCAATTGTACAAATCATTTTTAGCAATTTTTCTGCATTTACAATTTGTTGAATGATTTATTAGTTCACATAATGATAATTGGATTAATTTCACCAGAAAAATAGCTGTGCATTTATAATTTCACTAACCATTTAAAATTAGAAAACCGTTCGTCCTTTCAATTCATTATTTTCTGAAAATTTGGAGGTTTAATTTTGTTTCTTAAAATATATCCCAAAGAATTGCACTTTTCGTTTAATATGTAAAAAGCCATTTAGGTCAGTAAACGATGGGCCGCTTGCCTCTTTTCATTCTTCCAGCCTTCTCGAGATTAGCATTTGGGGAGGTCCGTAAACGAAAAAGCGATAGGAAATGCCAAAAAATTTTACTTTTTTCAGATGAATAATTGTCCAAATTTCAGAAATGTCTTTGCCTTTGAAAGTTTAATTTTTGAATTTCGGAGGGGGGGGGGGGTGAATAAAAGTGAAGCATATTCAAACCCCAGCAGAGCTTCCAGAAATAAAACAAACTTTGATAATCTCTATAAATCCAAAATGTTTATTTGTACTCCGAACACGTTATACAAAAAAAATGAAAATGTTTTGATTCTTTGAGATTAGAAGGGCTGGAGGATGCCTCCAAGGTTAGAAGACGGCCAGTCCCAGAGAACAAATCGTTCGACAGGAAAATTACAAAACAAAATAAGTCATTTTATCGGAAAGACTTTTTCGTTAAATTTCTTCAAGCGCCTCACACAAAGGCGGCAGCCCGATTACATGTGTCGGTGGCGGCCTTCTTGTTGGCACAGCTATGGACTTGCAGCAGCAACGAGCCCAAGCTGTTCGCGTAGAAGTCGGGCAACAAATCGTCTCGGCCCTGCAGTTGACTGTCCAAAATGTCGTCCACCTCAAAAGAGAAAAACGTTTACAGCACATTCTCACAATTTATTGGGGTTTTCATCCATTGAATTCGAAAACATTTTGCAATTGTCCGTCCCACCCCGTGACAGCCGGACAGGACGAGCATCGTTCGAAGGCCATGGTCGTTGCCGAATTTGACGTCGGTGTTCAGGCGGTCGCCCACCATCAGAGTACGGCGCGGGTCGATCGTCCAACGCCGACAAATGTAGTCGAAGGCCGGCGTGTTCGGCTTGCCCACCACATGCGGGTCACGTCCTGAAATTTATTCGGTTGGATGCGATGAAAGGGTTTTTGTTTACCTGAAGCGGTTCTGACAGCTGCAACCAGCGGTCCAGCGTCGGGAATTACGGTCTCCGGGTTCGGGCCCGGACACGTCTCGTCCTCGTTGGTAGCCACGAAAAGGCAGTCCTCGTTCTGAAAGCCAAATTAATTATACAGAATAATTCGTTGGTTGCATTAACGCACCCGCAGGTAGTTGGCCGCCTTCATCAGCTTCAGATAGTTGAAGTACTTCTCGTAGCCGACCACCACCGCACCGACCCGCTCCATCTTCTCTTCCAACTCCAGCTCGTACAGAAAGGCAGAGCCCTTGGAGGCAGGCTGCTCGTCAACCGGATCCGGTCCGTCTCCGAAGTGGTCGATGTCCAGTTCGTCCATCTCGTCCTTGATGCCCTGGCCGCCGATCATATACACCTTCTTGTCCGAGCCATGGCCCAAGCCCGAGCGGTGCAGCAGATCCGCCACAACGGCAGCCGGGTTCACAATGTTGTGCTGAAACAAATGGACTTTTATTTTGGACTGGACGTTACCCAAGCCGCCCCCCCCCAAAAGTATTGCCCACCTTCGTAATACAGCGTCCGAAGCCGAGCTGACTGAGCTTCCGCGCATACACCGCCCGCGATTTGGTCGCGTTGTTGGTCAGCACGATGATTCGCTTTCCGTGTTCGGCCAAAAAGTCGATAAAATCGGAGGAGCCTCTGATGGACTGCTCGCCAAGCCAGAGAACGCCTACGAACGGTGAAAAACATTAATCCACAAAAACAATTTAAGTTTTTGTTGCCCTCCCCCCCGCAAAACGCAAACTCAAAAAGAAACCATCGGCGTCGAAGATGAACGTGTCGACGTTGTTGAGCAGTTGCTGTCGGAAAGAGGAGGCATCAAGATGGCGCGGCATCGGCAAAGTGAAAGCGGGCATTTTGTCAGAGTTAGTTGGAATGTTGCAGAAAGAATTTGTGAGGTATAAGCTGTGAACGAAAATTTAGTAAATCATTCTCAAAATTTTGCCTTAGGGGACTCCTTTCAATATTTGCAAAAATTTGGATTGGGGAAAATGGAGCTGCACAAACACCCCAAACTATTTTGGAAAATTTCAAGGCATGAATGATTTTTGAAGAGCGGATCCCATCTTTTATATGGAACAAAATGATGCCCGCCCCGCCGACCAGTAACAGAGACAGGCAGAGGAGGCCAGCCCCACCTCCCCCCTCCCCTCCCCTCCCATCCCTCCCATCGTGCATGTGCAAGTCACGTGAACACAATAAAACCTCCCCTCCCCGCCCCCCTTACCCGCCCCGTCGCCAGAGTCGGCGGCATGGCATCCGCGGGGAGTGATTAGGAGAGGTGGGGGGGGGGAGGGGGGGGGGGGGGGGAGAGGGGGGGGGGGGGTTGATAATGATGGAAATGGTCGGTCGGGGATAATACACAAACGATCAACGAGCATCGTCTTTGAAGATCGCAGCATTCCCACCCCCCTCCCCCCGCTGCCCATCGCCCACATGACATGCCCAACTTTTGGTTTCCCATTTCCCATCGGCGGGGGCGGACCTGGACCCGGGCGATTCAAGTCTTAGCCATCTCAGTCCCAACACGTGAATGCGTTATTTACCTAATTTAATTCCATTTGATTCCATCCCATTGGGTGGCGGCTTGCCTTCAAATTTTCAAAGCCATGGTCGTAACAAAGAGCAGGGAATATCGGTTTTTTGAAATGTAAAAATCCTATTACCGTATTTCTTGTAATAGAAGACCCCCCTGAAATTAGAAGACCCCTTTGGAGAGGGGTTGAAAAATAGAAGACCCGGGTCTTCTATTACAGTAAATACGGTAATTTAAAATAAATTGTTGGCAAAATGTTTAATACAATTTTTAATTTTCTCAATAAACTCCCATTAAAATTCCATCACTAGGGGTGTATTTTTTCGGTTTTGGTTTGGTTAACCGACCGTGACCAACCATAATATATTCCATACATAAATCCAAGCAAAAACATAGATCTAATTCATATACATGTAGTTGTTGTTCACGTGGGAATAATTCGCTTCTCTCTGAGACTGAAATGGCCGAGACTGAAACGATAGGAGCCCGGCGGCGTTTGGGGCGCATGGGCTGTGTTGTGTGACCAGCAGACGACCGATTATTACGATAAAGATCGGGCTTTCTTTGCTGACGGGGAAACCCCCCCCCCCCAATCCATCCATCGTGTTTGGAGAGATAAGAATTGGATGGATGGCGGGCGGGCCGGTGTGGTCACTACCATCACATGACCACAGTGGCGGTTGATTGAGTCGACCAACAACAACAGCAGCGGCGCGGTAGATGAAGTCGAGGGGAGAGGGAGCAGCAAATGCACATCATTGGAGGATTGGCGAGAGAGTTGGTGTGTTGCAGAGAGTGTGCAGAGGTAGAGGGGGTGCCGAGAGAGTATGGCATCGGATGATGGATGGGTGGGCAGTTATGGCGGCGGGGGACAGCAGCGAGCAGAGCAGAAACCTCCTCCTTCTGCAGCTCCCCCCCCCCCCCCCGCCATCTTTTGCTTTGCTTTACACAATGTGCGTTTTGTGTCAGTGTTAATGAGCAAAAAGCCTTTCAATGTTTGATGAATTGACGACGGATGGCGCCGAAAAGATGGACTTTGTTCTGATAAAGTCACATGGAATCATTAAAGGTCGCAAGGAATCACGTGAAAGTCGCGTGACTGTTTTAAGCAGAATGTGCTGATACTTCTGTATGCTGAAATAACGAGAAATTAAATTTAAACATATGACGGCAACACAAAAGGGTAGCCATTTTACCGCAGGCAGTTGTTTGATTGCTTGACGCATTTTTGCTTAAAAATGTCAACGTTTGGCAAATCTAACAAAATTTGCCAATTTCTCAATGTCTTTGACAATTGGTCAGATTTTTTTATTTTCTTTAACGTTATCCAATCTTTTAAATGAACGTCATATTTGGACCTTTATAAAATTTTAACCGACAATTGTTTTTTTGCTTTTTCTTAATGACCGACCCCGATACGTTTTTGGCATGATATGTATGTAATGATAAAGTTTTGGTTCAGACTCAAAGTTGAAAACCGATCGAAATGCAGATCACGTCCTAATGAACCATTTTAAGACCGTGTGGGAAGGAAATGAACCCCCACTTTGCCCACGCATATTTCGTCCCGACTTTTTTTTTGCAATCCGGCCGGCCGGCCGCTTATATCCTTGATATGTAGGGATGTTGGAGACTCGAGAACATCCCTACTGATATGCAACTGTCCTTGTCTGGAATTCGTTGAAAAAGCAGAAAATAAAAATTGTGTCACAATGTTCATTTTGTTCCAAAATTAGCCCGATTTTTACAATGGGAAAGAGGGGGAGGGAAAGGTCAATGTCCGCCTGTCCCGGCAAGCAAAATTGGGGTGGCCCATTTACAAACGCGGGAGGAGGGGACGGGGGAAAGTTTAGCGGAGACTACGAAAATGACACCTCCAAATAAATGGAAGCACAAAAAAAGCGAGAGACGCATTTTGACGAAGAACAAAACCAAACTATAAAAGTTTTTGCAAAAATTCTTTTGGAAAAGAAATAAACATTTGCGTAAAGGTTTAAATAAATTAAAATTTAAAAAGACGCATTTTTATTGTCGGCGGCAGTCCGCTGCACGCGTTTCAAACCCTGGTTTACTCTTTTTTAGTATTTTAAACAAATTCTATTGGAACCAAAAAACGGAAAGTGAAATTGACAAATAAAGCACACTTCTACACGTTTGCCAAAATGAGTGCTGGCGGAACAAAGTCTGTCTAACACTACACACGTGTCGGCAAACGCAGAGCATAAACTTAGCTCAAGGTAAGCTTTAGGCCTAAGTTCAGCAGGTGTTCTTATTTGTAGAGTAGGGGTCGACTCCGTCCCGCCAACTCCGTCCCGCCAACTCCGTCCCGCCAACTCCGTCCCGACCCAACTCCGTCCCGACCCAACTCCGTCCCGACCCAACTCCGTCCCGAGCCAACTCCGTCCCAGCCAACTCCGTCCCCGACCAAAAAAGTAATTCCTCAGAAAAACAAAAATTTTCACAAAGGTTTTTTCAAAGTTAAACAAATAAAGTAATTGTAAACAAAATAAATAAATTCGGTACTTTTCCGTTTTGTCACCCCCCCTCAAAAAATTTTTATTTATTTTTTTTTAGGGGTAATTAAGGGTGCTGATCACGAATAAAATAATATTTTTTTGATCTGACGCCATTTGAACATTGGCCAATTGAGTCCCAGTGTAAAGGGACATTTCAGTACCATTAAAAAACCGATAGGGGAAAAGTTAGACAGTAAGGTGGAAAATAGCAGCCAAAGTACCGCACACTCGACTACGGCGGCCAGTAGGTGGGGCGAGACTCCGGGCTCCGGAAGTCCGCGCGTGACCCGGCTGGGGGTCTCGCGCGCGCCCGCTTCGCGGGTCCCCGCGCGCTCGCCCCCCAGTGGCGCTCGTCAGACTTCTTCCTCCGCCCTCCGTCTCGCCCCACTACTTGCTCCGTCTCCGCATGCTCGCTGTTGGCGGGCCGTTACACGGCCTTTCATTATTTTATCCGGCTTTGGTGTTTAAAAAAGTCGTTTTTCCTAAATTTCAAAAATTTACAATCGACCCTGGATTTTTGAAAATATTTTTTATTTAAAAAATTGTCTAAAAATAGGTTATTTGATGCGCTGATTACGAATTCGTCAATAGAAAATCAAAATTGAGAATTTAAACCGGTTTTTGAACCGGTTTAAAATTTTTTAAATTAAGGAAAAAGTCACTTTTAAGTTATAATAAAATGAAAGGCCGTGTAACGGCCCGCCAACAGCGAGCATGCGGAGACGGAGCAAGTAGTGGGGCGAGACGGAGGGCGGAGGAAGAAGTCTGACGAGCGCCACTGGGGGGCGAGCGCGCGGGGACCCGCGAAGCGGGCGCGCGCGAGACCCCCAGCCGGGTCACGCGCGGACTTCCGGAGCCCGGAGTCTCGCCCCACCTACTGGCCGCCGTAGTCGAGTGTGCGGTACTTTGGCTGCTATTTTCTAGTGCTGCACGAGACCCGAAATTTCTCGATACTCGAGACTCGAGCCCGAGCCCGATACTTTACCTCGAGACTCGAGCCCGAGCCCGATACTTTACCTCGAGACTCGAGCCCGAGCCCGAGACCCAAAAAACACGAGACTTTTCTCGAGTCGAGACTCGAGACTTTTTTTGTAAAATTTTTAATTACCCCAAAAATGTCATAATTTTCTAGGATAAAGTCAATTTTAGACCAAATCTAACAATATTTATCTTGATTTTGACTAAAAATAATTGCTTGTAAACAAGTTATGAGTTTCTGAAATTTATTCATCAAAATTAAAATGCAAAAAAATTTGCTGCATTGCATGTGCCGCGGACAGACTTGATCTTTTAGGACTGAAAATTTCCGACAGCTGGCTGAAAGTTCGTTCCGATTCAACTGTTCCCGGCGGGGGGGCCAAATATTTTGGAACAATCTGTTTGATGTTTGGATATGTTGAATTCCCGCGCCAAAAAAGTAACGGGTCGGCATCAAACTCGATTGTAGGACTCTGAATTACTAGATTTTACAGACAATCGCGATTAATTAATTCTCACTTTAAAAAAAGAATCGATTTCATTGATTATGACATTGCTTGAATCATTTTGCGATTGGGTATTAGAAATATATTGTTAAAGCATCTTCAGGCGATTGTGTGTACATAAATGTTTCTTTTATTACAGACTTAAATACAATTGGCGAAATGAATCGCAAATTTCAAATTTTGTTAATCATTTCTATATCTGAAGTGAATTCCACCAAAAAGGCCATCTTTAGGGGTGTAAAAAAGTCTCGAAAATCGAGACTAAAAACGCGAGACTCGAGCCCGAGCCCCGAAAAACTCGAGACTTTTCTCGAGTCGATACTCGAGCCCGAGACTCTCGTGCAGCACTACTATTTTCCACCTTACTGTCTAACTTTTCCCCTTTAATGGTACTGAAATGACCCTTTTACACTGGGACTCAATTGGCCAATGTTCAAATGGCGTCAGATCAAAAAAATATTATTTTATTCGTGATCAGCACCCTTAATTACCCCTAAAAAAATATAAATAAAAATTTTTTGAGGGGGGGTGACAAAACGGAAAAGTACCATAAATTCAAGTGTTCATTCGATAATTGCCCGAAATTCCCCTAAGCACTTCAATAATCAAATGGGGATTGATCTGGTTTATTTGTAAGTCACTCTAGCTTGGGGTTCGTTAGGCTTAGGCCTAAGCCACCCTAGCTTGGGGTTCGTTAGGCTTAGGCCTAAGCCAATCCGGCTTTGGAGTTACTCAAAAGTCGTTTTTTCCTTACTTTTCAAAATTTAAACCGGTTCAAAAACGTTTTAAATTTTTAATTACGAATTCTAATCAGTGCATAAAATAACATATTTCTAGACTATTTAAGAATAAACCTTTCCAAAAAGTTTACCAACAGGGTTCCCCTATGTTTTTTCGAAATTAGAAAAATTTTGAGGTATTAACTCTTTTGAATCTAAAATTTGTAGCTGGGACGGAGTTGGCTGGGACGGAGTTGGCTCGGGACGGAGTTGGCTGGGACGGAGTTGGCGGGACGGAGTTGGCTGGGACGGAGTTGGCCCGTTTCGTTATTTGTAACCGTCGGGGCCCAAACGTCCCTAACTCGAATTACCTACGTGCCAATTTGGCATTTTGTGCCACTTGCCATATTCGGACGGACATTTGTCCGTGTTTAGGAACAGCGCGGTCAAAGTCTTCTTGTTCAACACCTCGAAGTTCTGCAATTTTTCTTTTTTTACACAAAGAATTTGAGGCAAATAGAAAAAAGCCGAAGTGAATTAATTGGATGTGAAGTTTTTTGAAAATTCAAATGGTAAAAAACGCACACATCGGCTTTCGCAAATCTTTGGCACTCTCTTGACACGGCAACAGTGCAAAAAGCTTTCCTTTGAAAGGAGTACAAAAATCCTAAGGCAAAAATTTGAGAATGGACAACAAAAACTTAAATTTTGTGGAGTAATGTTTTTCATCGTTTAGGCGTTCTCTGGCTTGGCGAGCAGTCCATCAGAGGCTCCTCCGATTTTATTGACTTTTTGGCCGAACACGGAAAGCGAATCATCGTGCTGACCAACAACGCAACCAAATCACGGGCGGTGTATGCGCGGAAGCTCAGTCAGCTCGGCTTCGGACGTTGTATTACGAAGGTGGGCAATACTTTTGGGGGGGGGGGCGGCTTGGTAACGTCCAGTCCAAAATAAAAGTCCATTTGTTTCAGCACAACATTGTGAACCCGGCTGCCGTTGTGGCGGATCTGCTGCACCGCTCGGGCTTGGGCCACGGTTCGGACAAGAAGGTGTATATGATCGGCGGCCAGGGCATCAAGGACGAGATGGACGAACTGGACATCGACCACTTCGGAGACGGACTGGACCCGGTTGACGAGCAGCCTGCCTCCAAGGGCTCCGCCTTTCTGTACGAGCTGGAGTTGGAAGAGAAGATGGAGCGGGTCGGTGCAGTGGTGGTCGGCTACGAGAAGTACTTCAACTATCTGAAGCTGATGAAGGCGGCCAATTACCTGCGGGTGCGTTGAGGCAACCGACGAATTATTTTGTATTAATTAATTTTGGCTTTCAGAACGAGGACTGCCTTTTCGTGGCCACCAACGAGGACGAGACGTGTCCGGGCCCGAACCCGGAGACCGTAATTCCCGACGCTGGACCGCTGGTTGCAGCTGTCAGAACCGCTTCAGGTAAACAAAAACCCTTTCATCGCATCCAACCGAATAAATTTCAGGACGTGACCCGCATGTGGTGGGCAAGCCGAACACGCCGGCCTTCGACTACATTTGTCGGCGTTGGACGATCGACCCGCGCCGTACTCTGATGGTGGGCGACCGCCTGAACACCGACGTCAAATTCGGCAACGACCATGGCCTTCGAACGATGCTCGTCCTGTCCGGCTGTCACGGGGTGGGACGGACAATTGAAAAAATGTTTTCAAATTTAATGGATGAAAAAACCCAATAAATTGTGAGAATGTGGTGTAAGTGGACGACATCTTGTTCATCCTCCGTCCCTTTGCGTCTTTCTAATCTCAAAGAATCAAAACATTTTCATTTTTGTATAACGTGTTCGGAGTACATAAAGATTTTCGGTCTAAGTTTGTTTCATTCTGGAAATGATCGTTCGTTTGATGTGCGAAAAAGTGTGTGAGGCTGTGGCCAGAAATCTAGGGTTTTTTCGTTTTTATGTGGGTCTAATGATGTCGTGGTGTGTTCAGACTCCGACGACTCTTCATACTTTTTATGCGGCGGTGAGCGCGTGCCGACCCTGCCTCTCTGTGCCCGTCTCCTCCACACCTGCTTCGTGGGCTCCGCAAACTCTTCAGATATGGCGAAGGTACTGGCGGCGGAGATCGCAAAAGACATTGGCGCAACGTACAGCCTTTTTTTTTGTTGGTTGTTTAACTCATTAAAGGGATGCAATTCCCAGAATAATAAAAGATCGTCTCGGGGCTTAGTAAAGAATCTCTCTTTGCTCGCAAAATTTCTTCCCTCCCTTTGCCCTCAACACTTTTCCCAGACATGCTCTGTCCGCCCTTGTCATACTACTACTCCTGCGGATCTCTCGTACAAACTATAGGGATAGGGAGGGAGGGGGGGGGGGTAGGGGTCGACTCCTCCCCCCCTCAAATGGGGTGAAAATCGATGACTTAAGTCGGAGCACAGATGTGCAGGACAAATATGTAGTAATGAATAAATCAATTGGGGAAAATGGCTCAAACATTTTTTTGCTCCATTCCATAGTTGAGCCTTTTAGTCAAAAGTTTTGTAGAATTTTTAGCGTTAATTCGTATATTTTGGAGGATAACATTTTGTCAGAATTCCGGCGTTTTATTTTCACTGAATTTGTTACATTAACCATTTGTAATTATAATTTGTTTTTGAATATTATTATTTTTAATTTTTAATTTCAGTCGTTTGACAGTCGCAAACACATCCCAGCAACAACAGCAAGGCGGTCAAATGAGTTTGGACATTGGCTACACGCGTACCGATACGATGAACGCTTTGTCGGAATTGAAACATCTGCGGACACAAACTTGCATTGACCAGAATAAAATTGCGGACTTGGAGATTGAAGTGACGATGTTGCGGGCCAAAGCGGAGGCAAACGAATTGGCGATGTTGCGGGCCGACGCGGAGGCAAACTTTTTAATTTTTGGAATATTTCTCATTTTGAAAAATATTTAGACGCGTCAAAAAGTTGCTATGGAAAAGGCACAATTAGTGCCTCAACTGAATGAACTCCGCGATGTCCAATCGCGTTACCAACAGTTGAAAAAGACTTCGGACGAAGTAAACCAACGCAATGCTGTGCTGGAAGCGAGCCAGCGCGAGTTGGAGCAGAACAAGCGCAGTTTGGAGGCACAACTTGACGCTGCAACAAAAGTAAAAGGGGTGGGGGGGGGGGAGGGAGGTAATACGCAAATTAGTTGACCAAACTTGAATACCGTATTACCCACCCTGTAATAATTACTCATGGGTAATTAAACAGTATATACGGTATAGGCTTTTTAACTAAATAAATTGTTGTTGTTTAAATGCACTTTATTGGTTATTCCAAACAATTTAGCAACTTAATTCTGGAACACAATCGAAGGAAGACATTTTGGAGCGCTACAAAAAAGCAACGTTAATTGCGTTTTTTTGCAATTAATTTAATCCATTTTTTCAGAGCTCAACTTACCGACCTGGACGGAATAAAATTGTCCACCAAATACACTTCCGCCCGCAATCTCGCACGCAAATTCTGGGACGAGCGCAACAAGTTTGAACAGGAGAAAAGGGAGTTAGAGGTATTTGGTGGGGGGGGGGAGTTATTAAAAAAGGATAAATTTACCAAATCAATTGTGTAAAATTGCAGGTGGAGTTGAAACAAAAGGACAAAGAGTTGGTTCGAAAGAGGGCGTTAGAGGTATTTTTTGGGGGGGGGGGAAGTGAGTTATTAAAAAGGATAAATTTCCCCAAAAAAATTGCAGGTCGGGTTTCAGGCCGATTTAAAAAAAAAGGACGAAGAGTTGGTTCGTCTTCGTCGGTTGGTTTTGCTTTGTTCGCAGGAGTGGGAGCCAAAGCGTAAACGAGCAGCTGGCGCCTAGGTACTCTGTCATTTGGTGCACTGATTACGAATTAGCAATAGAAAACAGAAATTGAGAATTCAAAATATCAAAAAAAGTTGAGCCGGTTTAAGCGCATTTCCGCCCATTCGTTCTTGTTTATTTTTTTTTTCAAATTTTTTAGACATCGGAGGAGCAAAATAAGGAATGAGACGAAGACAACGCCGATTAATCCAGCTCCGTTTAACTCTGTCAACGATTAACGATGATCTTTATGAGTATTAAACGCATCTTCAACACTTAACCTATCTATCACACACGTTCTCTTATGTTGTCGCTTTGTTCTTTTTATTTCTCAGGTTTTGTTAATCTTTTTCTTTTAATTCCATACAATTAAAGTAAAAAGGAAAGCTGCGATTGAATCTTAAAAAATAATAGATGTATTGATACGACAAAATGATGCGCAAGAATTTAAGAAGTTCACTGAAACTGTCAGTCTACAAGTTGTTCGAGGCGGACGGTGCAATAAACGTACTGGAGGAGAGAAGCATCAATTAAGAAACAGATTGCCAACTTGGAGGAAGAGGTACCCTCGGGCACTTTTTAGACTGGGGGTTGACGATTTTCCGAAAAACCATAGGGAGGCCCCTTTACTTTTCTAAAATATATATTTTATCAGAAATTACGATTTAAAAACCGTTTTTTAAGTTTTCTCACATATGTATTTGTAGGGTTTCTAACATAATTTGATTTTAAAAAAATATGTGATGACAATCTAAAAGAGTCCCAATTGGTTTGCGACCCCCCGTCGTGAAAATCATCGAGCCCCCCCCCCCGTCTAAAGAACTGTCAAGTAGGGTTTCTAACATAATTGATCAAATCTTAAAAATACGGTAAATTTTAGAAGTTTTAGTTGTTTTGAGGCTTTATAATGAAAGTTAATGACTCTATTAATTATATTTGTGTCTCTCGCAGGCTTTCACCAACCCGGACAAAGTCGTCAAATATTCCGAAGCGGAAAAGCAATGCAAATCGGAGGGGGCTGAGCTGGCGTCAGTTCACAATGAATTGGAACGCGAATATGTGAACGGTACAAAAAAGCCTAAATTTAAAATTAAAATTATTTTCATCTCTTTTTTTAAGTGATCGTACTTAACGAGGCCAAGAAAACGGAATTCCACTGCAAAAAGCCGGGACGTGCCTTCTTCTGGTTCGGCATGAAGTTGGAGTGGGACGGCAAGAAGCTAAAAAATGTAGGCATTACATTACAAAAAGAGACTTGTCAATTGTCCGAAAAGAATGGCGCTTTCATTCTGGCACTATTTAGGCAAGCTGGACAGATGGAAAGCCGATGGACTACTTGAGCCCGACGGAGTGGGGAACAGAAAAGAGACCGGTGTTGCTTAACAATTCGGGCGGTGGCGGCTACAACAAAGAGAATGAGAACTGCGTGTTCTTCGGCCAAGCGCTACGGACGGTCAAGGAGTATCTGAAGTTGGACACCGCGTTGGGCAAGCAAGGCCTGGACGTGCTGTGGTTGGACGTGAACTGTGAGAAGCCCGGAGACTACTGGGGCCCCCACGGAGGCGTCTGCAAGACGAAAGCCAAGGAGGAAGAGGGCTACGGTAAGGGAAAGTACGGCGACGGAGGAGGAGGCGGAGGCTCAGCAGATGAGGAGGACGCGTTGAAGAAGCTGATCAAATACGTCACGGTCGGATCCGGCAACTTTGTCTATGCCGAGAAGAACACTTACATGGCAAGTGCTTCAGAATAGGGTTCCGACCCCCGACATGGCCAACCCGACTTTCCCGCCCCCAGGGGGTCGGGGAGATTCAAACAGCACCAAAATTTAAATTCTTTTTGTTCAGCTTCTGCTTTTGAAAGATTTGTACGGCAAACAAATGAGCGAAAAGGACAAAAAGAAAGTCTGCGCGCTGTACACATCTGAGTACGTGAAAACAAAGGACGAGCCGAAGAACGCGCAAGGTGAAAACTGTTTGAGCGGTTAAATATACCTCCAAAATTGTTCTTTTAGCTCCTCCAACTGAAGTGGAAATACGGCAAAGAAAGAGCGAAGTGGACAGAACAGAACCGCCTCAGGCAAACAAAAACCCTCCATCGCCTTAGGCATCCAACCGAATAAATTTCAGGACGTGACCCGCAGGTGGTGGGCAAGCCGAACACGCCGGCCTTCGACTACATTTGTCGGCGTTGGACGATCGACCCGCGCCGTACGCTGATGGTGGGCGACCGCCTGAACACCGACGTCAAATTCGGCAACGACCATGGCCTTCGAACGATGCTCGTCCTGTCCGGCTGTCACGGGGTGGGATGGACAATTGAAAAAATGTTTTCAAATTCAATGGATGAAAAAACCCAATAAATTAAGAGAATGGGGTGAAACGTTTTTCTCTTTTGAGGTGGACGACATTTTGGACAGTCAACTGCAGGGCCGAGACGATTTGTTGCCCGACTTCTACGCGAACAGCTTGGGCTCGTTGCTGCTGCAAGTCCATAGC
Source organism: Globodera pallida (assembly GCA_020449905.1). NCBI lineage: Eukaryota > Metazoa > Nematoda > Chromadorea > Rhabditida > Heteroderidae > Globodera > Globodera pallida. The sequence continues at coordinate 3,958,281 of JAIXHY010000004.1, read as the reverse complement.
TGTGCCAACAAGAAGGCCGCCACCGACACATGTAATCGAGCTGCCGCTTTTGTGTGAGGCGCTTGAAGAAATTTAACGAAAAAGTCTTTCCGATAAAATGACATTTTTTTTGTAATTTTCCTGTCGAACGATTTGTTCTCTGGGACTGGCCGTCTTCTATAACCTTGGAGACATCCTCCAGCCCTTCTAATCTCAAAGAATCAAAACATTTTCATTTTTTTTGTATAACGTGTTCGGAGTACAAATAAACATTTTGGATTTATAGAGATTATCAAAGTTTGTTTTATTTCTGGAAGCTCTGCTGGGGTTTGAATATGCTTTTACTTTTATTCACCTCCCCCCTCCGAAAAAACGTTCAAAGGCAAAGACATTTCTGAAATTTGGACAATTATTCTTCTGAAAAAAGTAAAATTCTCGACATTTCCTATCGCTTTTTCGTTTACGGACCTCCCCAAATGCTAATCTCGAGAAGGCGGGGCGGTGCGTGAAAATTGAAAAAAGAGGCAGCCGACCCATCGTTTACCAAAAATGGCTTTTTACATTTAAACGAAACGCTGCAATTCTTTGAAATACATTTTAAGAAACAGAAAATTAAACCTTTCCAGAAAATATTAATCGAAAAGACTTCGGTCTTCCAATTTTAAATGTTTAGTGAAATTATACTGCACAGATATTTTTCTAGTAAAATTAGTCCATAATCATCAATAAACTAATAAATCATTCAACAAAATGTAAATGCAGAAAAATTGCTAAAAATGATTTGTACAATTGAGGGGCGTGCCGGGGGGAGGGGTATAAGGCCACAGCCCCCCCCCCCCCCCGAAATCAAATTTGACCCATAAGATTTTTTGAGGATTTGCAGTTCAGCTCCGTCAAATCAAAGTAATTAAAAAAACATTTGCGCAATTAATAATTAATAAAGAACAAAACAATTATCGCATTTAAATGTTTCTAAAAGGTGCCGGACCCTCTCAAACAAATTGGCACTGATTAGGAGCATAATGTGTGGCATTATCGGCAAGTCAAAAAGTACCCACCGGTTGATTATGTATATTATTGAGACTATTTAATAATTAATCACCAGAGAAAATCTTCAAAATTTTGCTGTCAATGCGCCGTCAATTTGTCCCGGAAACAGTTTTTGATCTGTCAATATAAAAGAATGTTTTTATATAATTAATTATTAAGCATTCATAAAACCTATTTAATTAATTAATTTACCTCATTCAAAACTACCCAGCCTTAAATAAAATGCAAAAATTATCTTTAAAATGTTCATTAAAACTCACATGGCAAATAGCTGGCATCGGCCTGTACCCGTGGCGCCTCCGGGCTCAAATTGCAGAATGCCAAACCTGAAGTTTTGCCAATTTTATTTTAAAATATTTAAAAAAAACAGACATTTATTGCCGGCGGCAGTCCGCTGCACGCGTTTCGCCTTGCAGCATTCCTTCATTTTGTACGGCATCCGATTTAAATAAGTCAGAATGCCAGCCCCCCCCCCCCCCCCTCCCTCGCAAGTTTCATCCCCGTCCCCGAATCACTCGTCCCCGACAAATCCGGGGACCAATCAATCCATGCCATGCCAACCCTACCGAATGATCCGAATCCTGTGCCGCGCATGTGAACAGCTCCAGACCTAGGCCGAGCAGAATTAGTGAATTACGTGCCAATTTGGCATTTTGTGCCACTTGCCATATTCGGACGGACATTTGTCGCGCAGGTGCCGGCGTTGTTGTTGCCGCTGTTTCTGTGCTTATTGTGGGCACTGTTGTTGAGAGAAGCGTGCCAACTTTGGCGGGCTCTTCCGATGGAATTGCATCGCTCTGACAAAATAAAAACATTTTAAATTATTTTGCATTTTTATTTAATTCTCACAGCGACGCCTTCTCGGGGAGTCGAAAGGCCTTTGTGCCGTAATTGTTCGGCAATTCGCGCCTTTTCCACCTTAAAATTAGGAAACCTTTTAAACATCGGACATTTCTGCTGAATTGAATGAGCAATTTTTGTTCGATTATTTTACAGATTTTTAATGTTTATAATTTTGTTAGCCTCTCAAAAATTTGAATTGCCCATTTTTCCATTTGCTTATTTGACTAAAAAAAACATCAGGCAAAAAACGCGAAGGCGGCGGTGGCGGTGGCAAGTCAAATTCTTTTGCAATTGTCGGCGATGGTTGTTTTGCAGGTACTGCTTGCTGTGGATGCTTAGGCACCGCTGGAAGAGGAGGAGGAGGAGGAGGCGCCTGAGGTGCAGGCCGTCTCGTCACAAACTTCGCCTACAAACGAACAGAATTTGGCGAATTTTTAATTAAAAACAAATCTTCTAAAATGTTTTGGACAGAAATTAATTTTTAAATTAATTGTCTTCTGAATTCCTTTTTCCGCTCATTAATTTTGGTTGCGTATCAAATTTATAAATGCCGTTTCAACAGCCCATAATTTTTGGCATTACGGGTGCCGTCGGTACCGCCGTCGTCAGCAACAAAAACTTCCTCTGCTGAACATTTCCATTGGTGCCAAATTTGTTTTCGTTGCTGTTACCGGCCACCGCCGTGTTTGGCGGCAGTCGTACGGCAGGGATAATGCGCCGCAAAATGTTGTTCAATGCTGCTCGTTGTGCTGCTGACGCGGGCCCAGCTCCTGTTGGTTGTGTTGCAGGCACTGCTCCAGTTGGTTGTCTGCGGACACTGCTCCAGTTGGTTGTGCTGCGGACGCGGGCCCAGCTCCTGTTGGTTGTGTTGCAGGCACTGCTCCAGTTGGTTGTGCTGCGGACACTGCTCCAGTTGGTTGTGCTGCGGACGCGGGCCCAGCTCCTGTTGGTTGTGTTGCAGGCACTGCTCCTGTTGGTTGTATTACGGGAACTGCACCTGTTGATTGAACGGTGCTCGTCGCTGCTGGGTTCTGCTATTTGTGGGAATAAACTTACTGTATTTTATTTTGTTAACATTTCATGATTTTTGGGGGGGGGGGAGGGGTCAGTGAATCAAAAGTACTTGTTGCTGTCGTTGTTGGTGAGTGAAGATGGCATTGTTCACGTTGCCGCCGCCGCTACCATTTGGCGGCCTGCGACTGTCGACATTTTGCTGTTGTTGCTGTTGCTGTTGCGGGTGTTGTCCAACAGCTACAATTTTTTTTATGATTTGAATTCAAAATTTGTTTAAATTTTCATTTGCTCGTTGACTCAATTTTTCAATTACGATCTAATTAGGTATCTAATTAGGTAGACCCACTTTGCACGTGTTGGATTATTGGTGCCTTGTACAGCTCCGGCAACTCCTCCTGAAACTCTGGCGAACTGCTGCTGGCCGCCGCCAAATCAGCGCCTAACGGACTGAACTGTTCCTGCCAGTAGGGGATCACCGCCTGTTGCTGTTGCTGATTGTCGTTGTTGCCGTTACAATTGGAGGATAATGCTGCTGAAAGTGATGGTGGTGGTGATGTGGGTGATGGTGATCGTCTTCGTCATGATGAACAGGGGGAGGATGATGATCACGATCCATGTTATGAAGCGGTTTTTGGATCCCGTAATACATGCGTTCCGTAAAATATACTGCCGCCCAAACAAGCGCCCAAACGTCCTCGGCGCCCAAACAGCGGCGCCTCAACGTAGGCGTCCTAAACGCATCAGGTGGTTCCGCCAGTAGTTGATTTCGACAGTGAGTGATTTCGACAGTGAATTCCAAATAAATGTTTTGAACTTGTTAGACATTTCGAATTTTCAACTTCTAAATGCTTTTTAGACCTGTACGTTATCCGTTTTGCTAAAAAAATGCATTTTTAGGCTTGCTTCGAAAATTACAGATTTTTTGAATTGTTCGAATTTTTTACTTTTTCAGGTATTTTATATCATTACGTGGGTCGAAATGCCTAAAAATACGAATTATAGACTTCTTGGAAAATTACAGAATTTTTAACAGTGGCACTGTCGAAATCCACTGTCGAAATCACTCACTGTCGAAATCAACTACTGTCGGAACCACATGATGCCGGCGTCCTAAACGTCCCCGATCCCCGCGCATAACTCGCCAAAACAATTAACTAATTTGGCAATCTGTCTACATATGATTTATTCAAAATTTAAACGGAAATTCTTCAAAAAATTCAGAAATCTCAAATAAAGGACCAAAGACGGCGCGTACCCCGAAAGGACGATCTTGAAAAAAGGACGTAAATATTGGGGGATACCCCCAAAAAGGGAAAACTTTAAAAGAAGGATGTATATCACATCCCCGGGTTAAGCGGTAAATTATGCTGTTAAGAAATTGAGATTTGTGGATGGGGTGTTGCCCAGATTTACGTATAATACATTTGTTCAGAGAAAGGTATGAGCGAAGGAGCACCACTTTTTCCACCACCATTAACAACCCCCCCACCCCCGGTTATGGAAGATCCGATCGGCGATTTTGATCCAAGTGATTGGAAAGATCCTGTCAACACCAGTCAGCAAGTTATATTCAACTTGCTTTCTGAGCCGACATTGGAGCAGACAAAACCGAAGACAAAACCGAAGGAGATGAAGGAAAATGCGGCACAGACTGAATTAACGGACATGGAAAGCCATTTACGAGCGGAAAATCAGCGTAGTAATGAGGTACCCTCGTTTTTTTCTTTTTATGCATTTTAATGCTGTAATTGTTCCAAAAACAAATTTGTTTAAGAATCTGTTTTACTTTTGGGGCCGGGGGAGGGGGTCGCGATAGGCGCCGCCGAGAATTTCGTTGTCGATTTGAAGATTCTAACTATTTTTAAAGACGATTCACGCATATTCCATAAAATGCGCAAGAATTTTAGAAGATTGGTGACTTAGACTTCAACTTGTATGAGGCGGAAAGTGCACAAAACATACTGTCGGAAGAGAATCAACAATTACTGAAACAGATTGCCAAATTGAAAGAGGATGCACTGGTTATGAAACAGAATGCAGCGTACGAGGAAAATGAACGTTACAAGGAACACCTCTTGGGAGAAACATCCCAGCAAGGCGGTCAAATGAGTTTGGACATTGGCTACACGCGTACCGATACGATGAACGCTTTGTCGGAATTGAAACATCTGCGGACACAAACTTGCATTGACCAGAATAAAATTGCAGACTTGGAGATTGAAGTGACGATGTTGCGGGCCAAAGCGGAGGCAAACGAATTGGCGATGTTGCGGGCCGACGCGGAGGCAAACTTTTTAATTTTTGGAATATTTCTCATTTTGAAAAATATTTAGACGCGTCAAAAAGTTGCTGTGGAAAAGGCACAATTAGTGCCTCAACTGAATGAACTCCGCGATGTCCAGTCGCGTTACCAACAGTTGAAAAAGACTTCGGACGAAGTAAACCAACGCAATGCTGTGCTGGAAGCGAGCCAGCGCGAGTTGGAGCAGAACAAGCGCAGTTTGGAGGCACAACTTGACGCTGCAACAAAAGTAAAAGGGGTGGGGGGGGGGGAGGGAGGTAATACGCAAATTAGTTGACCAAACTTGAATACCGTATTACCCACCCTGTAATAATTACTCATGGGTAATTAAACAGTATATACGGTATATGCTTTTTAACTAAATAAATTGTTGTTGTTTAAATGCACTTTATTGGTTATTCCAAACAATTTAGCAACTTAACTCTGGAACACAATCGAAGGAAGGCATTTTGGAGCGCTACAAAAAAGCAACGTTAATTGCCTCTTTTTTTTTGCAATTAATTTAATCCATTTTTCCAGAGCTCAACTTACCGACCTGGAAACGGAAGGAATAAAATTGTCCGCCAAATACACTTCCGCTCGCAATCTCGAACGCAAATACTGGGATGAGCGCAACAAGTTTGAACAGGAGAAAAGGGAGTTAGAGGTATTTGGTGGGGGGGGGAGTTATTAAAAAAGGATTAATTTTCCAAAAAAAATTGCAGGTCAAGTTGAAACAAAAGGACGAAGAGTTAGTTCGTCTTCGTCTGGTTTTGCCGTTGCAGGAGGGGGAGCCAAAGCGTAAACGAGCAGCTGGCGAAGGTAAAATACCCCCCCCCCCCCCCCCCCCCCCCCCTCCCTATGGGTTATCAAAAAAAGTTGAGCCGGTTTAAGCGCATTTCCGCCCATTCGTTCTTGTTTATTTATTTTTTTCAAATTTTTTAGACATCGGAGGAGCAAAATAAGGAATGAGACGAAGACAACGCCGATTAATCCAGCTTCGTTTAACTCTGTTAACGATTAACGATGATCTTTATGAGTATTAAACGCATCTTCAACACTTAACCTATCTATCACACACACACGTACTCTTATGTTGTCGCTTTGTTATTTTTTATTTCTCAGGTTTATGTTAATCTTTTTCTTTTAATTCCATACAATTAAAGTAAAAAGGAAGGCTGCGATTGAACCTTAAAAAATAATAGGGGTAAAGAAACCCAGAAATCAATTTTTAATTAAAAACAGCAACACAAAAACTTCTAATTTAAAAAAATGTCAAGACAAAACCGGTACCCGTTGACTATTTAAGACCATTTTGAGGGTTTCATTCGCAAAACACCCGTTTCCTATCGATAATAGATATTTAAATTGATTAAAATTTTCTTTTATCGATTAATGGGACGGGCGCCTGTTCCCTTCTGCCTAATTTCTGGGCGTGATGAGTTAAATAGGAGGAGCACAAGCTTAGGCAAAGCAACTGCTCCAATTCAATAAATTAGGAAAGCCGCACATTTTGTTTCATTTAGAATTTTAAATATTTAAAAATTTACAATTTTGGCATTATGGACCCATCGAATGGAACACAGCCGGCGGCAAACAGAACCAAATCCCAAAATGCCGCTGATCTGGTATACAAAAATGGCATTAGAAAGCTTTTGGATTTCCATGGCCATCAACTTAATTCATTTTAGCATAAACTATTAAAAGTATGAACATTTTTAGTGTGTATTTGGGCATTAATGAATTTTATTTCATTTTTTAAATTTATTCATGTAATTTTATTTTAACCCTTCACAAAAACAGCCCGTCGCTGAAATTTCGTGCACCGTGCAAATTGCAAACAAAAAGTGCCATCAGCAGGAAATGGCCGGTAGTGCCGAGGAGAGCCAACGACCAAAATAAAATGGCTGGCGCTTTCTGATCGATCCGCGCCGAACAAATTTTATTTTGAAAAATTGGCCCCAATGAAAAATATTATTTTGTTGAAATTTGTTTCCTTTTTTTTGTCCGCAATCCGTTAAAATGGGCATTTTCAACTGCTTTTTGGATAAATAAAATGAATTAAATAAAAAAAAAAACAACAAATGATACATTTAAAATCTCAAATAGGCACTAAATCAGCCAATTTCTGTTTAAAATTTGTAAAATATATAATAATAATTTGCCTACGTCTTCCGCAGAGTTGCAAAATCTGATCGATTCGGTCAGAATGCTTTCATTTTTTTGTAAAAGAAAATTCTTATTTTGGGATGCTTTTTCTTCAAGAAAAGTTAAAAGTAAAAATCCAGTACAGACCATTCATCTTGCAATCAAATCTTCATTCTCGACAACTTTTGTCTAAATTTAATTGGAATCTCGAGCCCTACGCTTCCGATCCGAGTGCCGAATGGTCCGAGTACCGAATAGTGCAAATACAGTCCGAGTACCGAATAGAACAAAAAATGTCCGAGTGTCGAACGTCCCAGTGCCGAATGGTCTGAGTGCCGAATAGAACAAAAACTGTCCGAGTACCGAATAGAACAAAAAATGTCCGAGTGTCGAAATTCTGAGTGCCGAATAGAACAAAAACCGACCGAGTGTCGAATTCTAAATTCAAGTTATGTACTTCATTTAATCTTTTTTTTTGTCATTTTTTGAGTGTTAAAAGTCCAATTGGGCAGCTTTCAGATTTATTATTTAGTTCTTTCTATTTATTTTGTTTTTCTTTGAGATGAAAGCGCAAGTCGACGACGAGGTAGAGTGTCCCGTTGTGCGGTTCGAGTTCGGAAAAACTCAGAGGGGGCGGCACTTTCCTTTGGTTGCCTAGCTAATGTCACAATTTTGATGAAGGTTTACATTTTTTGACGCGCCAACAACGCCGTCCAAAAGTTGTTTAATCATTATAATCCAAACATTTTATTCCTTTTCTAGTTTTTTCCGACTCCGATAAAGCGGAACTCCTTGCCGTCCGCGCGACATATCCAGCTGTAAGGACACATTAGACTGACACAACGACAGATGCAGCAAGGATCCGGTGCGTTTGAGTGCGATCCACGCCGTTCAGTTGACACAGCGTCAGGTAATTTTTCTTGCTATTTACTTAAAATATTAAGACTCGTCAGCGCGTTCGGAGCACTGTTACGCACAAAGTCACGTTCAATCAATTCACCAGGGTTTTTTTACAAAATCTTATTGCGGTGGTAATGCTGCGCATCCTCTCGGAAGTCTCCTACGAGTCCGACACGGACATTATCAACATGCTGTCTCATCTTGGACTCCAAATTGAAGGCTACGCAGGACAAATGAAAGAGGAAGAAAATATGAATGATTCGACGAATGCCTAACAAAAAATTCTCGTTGATCGCCTTTGTTAGGAAATTTTAACGGGTTATTATCCCATAAAAATTGATCCCAGCTGAGTTTTTTTATTATTTGCCGGTTGTTATTTTATGAGGTTATTATGAATAAATATGTATAGCAATTTAAAAGGTATTTTTAGCAAAATTAATGGTCTTCTTAACATCTTTTTATGGCTTAGAACAAGAACTGCGCTTTTTCTTGCAAATTTTTTGAAATTCGACTTTGAATTTTGCAAAATTGTTCGAATTCGGGTTCAGGGTTTGAAATTGGTCAAAATAGAGTTCTAATTCGGATTCTACGCCCCCGAAAACCCCTAGAAAAAGCTTTTTATCTTGGCTTAGTCGGTGTTTTGTTAGCGCGCCATCGGCACTCGAACATTTTTTGTACTATTCGGTACTCGGACAGTTTTTGTTCTATTCGGCACTCAGACCATTCGGCACTGGGACGTTCGGCACTCGGATATTTTTTGTACTATTCGGTACTCGGATATTTTTTGTTCTATTCGGTACTCGGACTGTATTTGCACTATTCGGTACTCGAACCATTCGGCACTCGGACTTTCGGTACTCGGACCATTCGGCACTCGGACCGGTAGCCGAGCCCTAGACATTACTGTGCTTCTGAAGATTGCCAGTCGATTTGCATGCGATTTGGGCTGGAGATATTGAATTCAAATATTTTTATTTTATTTTATTCCATTTCGAACATGATTAGAACTTGGCCCAGCCCTAAGGCCGACCGAAAACTGATTGGATTGGGACCGATAAACTTTCTACGCCCGATCAATCGACCACCGGGATGATATTTAAATTACATGATCAGAACAAGACGAGTAACAAAATCCTTACATTTTGTTTAATGGTAATTAAATTATTTTAAATGTAATCCCTTGATTAAAAATAGGTAATAGATCACCTCACCTCATTTACCCCAAAATTTTATACTTTTATATTATTATTCACAATGAAAACAACGATCAAGAGCAGAGATGCGCCGAACAATGATCAACGCTTCAATTTAATTCGGACGCGATTTGATCTGATCTGACAGATTTAACGGCAGAAGTGTGCTCCGACGAATGGCTCGCTAATCGAATTACCCACACAAATTATTCAATCACCCGCCAATTAATCTGCGATTTTGGTTTTGTTATGATTCGGATGGATTGGCAGGCATTGATTGGACGGACATTGATTGGACATTGATTGAACATTGATTGGATCAGTGTTTCTTTTTCTTTCTTTCCTTCCGTGCTCGGATTTTATGAAAATGATCAATCCTTTCTCAACTAAAGACACGGCCGATTGGATCATTTAAATCGGTTGGATTGAATTACCTTTAGAACAGATCATGCATGATCAACAAGTTTTCTCATTTTTGATCACTATTCTCGGTTCACAGTTTGATCATTAATTCTCCGATTACTGTTCCCTACTTTTGTAGCTTTTGACATTGCATAGGCAACGAGTTGATCACAACAATGTAAGAGAACCGGCATTTTGAGAAAAGGGAACCGGGAGTGACCGAGACCAAAACCCCCGTTTTTGGGGTGCATTTTTGTTTTCAAGTCCATTTTAGGGCTGTATTCCGGGGATTGCGGTTTTGGGACCGGGATTTGGCCAAAACCGGGACCGGGACGCAATTATATCGGGAATTCCCGACCGATTCCGGCCCCGACCTCCACACTAATTTAAACAAAAGTTTATTTTTCGACTTATTGTCAATAGTTTTTTTTAAAATTTCAAAAACAATTGAAATAATGCACGAATTAGCGTTGATTACATTTCGTCAAAAATAATAACAATTTCGCCTGACAAAGGGAGGGCCCCCAAGTGTCCGCGGAGTTTCGGCATGAAACTTGGCACACTGATAGATCACCCCCACATTTCTACCACAAAGTGGCATTCATTTTTGCTAAGGAGGCCTGGGGAACGAGCTATAGGACCTCAAAGTTTTTAAGTTTTCACTTAACGACAAAAGATTATTAGCACTCAAGTGCTGGTGTGGCCTGGTGGTTGTGTTCTCAATTTCCTTTTTGTCTGTGAAGTTCGAGTCCTCATCGATTCAACAATTTTTTTTTTCATTTTTTTTACCAAATTAGACAAAAAAAATAATGATCAACCTGCAAAATTTTATTCAAATCAACTTTTAGAATTTCAAAATCCACTTTTCCATGCATTTTCCATGATTGAAATAAAATTTTGTGAAAGAATTTTTTCTTCGTAATTGACTGGCAATCTGTGAGAAGTATTATTTTAAAAATTTTTTTTCTAAGCTCGTTTTATAGAAAACTTGCCACCGAAAAGTTGATTTGAATAAAATTTTGCAGGTTGATCATTATTATAGTCTAATTTGGTAAAAAAAATGAAAAAAAAAAAATTGTTGAATCGATGAGGACTCGAACTTTCACAGACAAAAAGGAAATTGAGAACACAACCACCAGGCCACACCAGCACTTGAGTGCTAATAATCTTTTGTCGTTAAGTGAAAACTTAAAAACTTTGAGGTCCTATATCTCGTTCCCCAGGCCTCCTTAGCAAAAATGAATGCCACTTTGTGGTAGAAATGTGGGGGTGATCTATCAGTGTGCCAAGTTTCATGCCGAAACTCCGCGGACACTTGGGGGCCCTCCCTTTGTGAGTGCCTTGGCGCGTCAGTCGGCGGCGGAGGGAGGGGGGGGGGAGGCGGGGGAGCTGTCACCAAATACTTTTGGTCAAAGCCAACACGTGGCCCCGTAAATTTTGAGCAATTGCTTATTGTTGAAATGAAAGTGATTAAAATTTGGTGACAGCCGCAAGTTTTTTAAATTTGGCATTAAAACAAAAAGTGCCGCCATTTATTTTCACCTGGGAAATTAAACAAAAAAGGGCAGACAATATAAAACACTTTTAAATACTTTCAATAAATAAAATTCGATCAAAGTTTTAGCTTTGTGAATTTCATAATTTGAAAGTTTTCAATTGTGCATAAGTTTAACAAACAAACAGAAAATTATTTGGCTTTCCCCAAATGCTTTGAAAACGTTTTGAAGCAATTTTCTAAATGCTTTGGCTTTATTTGGCGATAAAAGGGCCGCCAAATATTCATTCTTAACGCTTAATCGCCTCAACAAACATTTGCTCCACTTTTGTCACGTGGTGACCAAAAAGCGGAGGCGAAAGAAAGGGATGACGTCATGCTTATTCGCCTTTTGTCCAATTTGAGTTCAGAGCTTTCAGACCGGCGCTTGGCACAGCCCCTATCAAATTCAAAATCATTTGTTGTTTTGCCAATTCAAAATTCGCCCGTGTGGCCAAATGTTTTATGCACGCCGCCCGTTGTGAAACCGCAAAAAGTCCGGCCGCCCCCCGCCGCCCGCACGCACACGTGACAGCGGCAAGCGGCAGCCTTTTCGAGCCTTCCCAACGGCTGTCAGCACATCAAAGCACAACGGCGGCGCCGACGGCTGTCAGAAGCTTGGCCATCATTACGGACGGACGGACGGGCGGCGGCGGCCTGTCAAATGGCCAAGTGCCATCCTTTGGCCGGCCGGGCGCGTCCCTCGCGGCGGCTGTCAGAAAAAGGCAATTCCACCGGCCGCCGGCTGTCATAAAATTCGAACAAACAAAAACGGCCCACACGTGACAGCGGCAGCAGCAGCAGCAACAGCAACAGCCTGACGTCGTCGGCTTCAGAAAATGCGGGAAAAAGTGGGCGGAGAAGCGAAATAATTTAAGTCGGACGACAAACATTCGCTAGCAGTTTTCACAAATTGGAGAGGAGGCTTCAAATGCGGCCAATTAATTCATCTTTAAGTTGCAATTTTTTATTTTTCTATAAAAATGGTCTAAACAAATCTCTGAAATTTTGTTTTTTACACTTTCATTTAAAAAAGCAGCCAACGATCTTTAGTCTCATGGTCAATGTGAAACACTTTTCTTTACATTTGCACTCAACCAACCGCTGATCACGTGAATTTCTAAGTGGGGGGGGGGGGGGCGGGGACCTTCTGGCGCCGGATATTGCCGTCGGCAATGTTCCTTTTTAATAAAATCCCCTCGAGGGTTTTGATCGCAGCCTCCGTTTCCCAAGGATAGGCATTGAAGCGTAATCAAAGATTTAATCTTTCCGTCGATCCAAACGCGACGAACGGACGGACGAACGGACGGACAGTTACATGAAGATATAAATATTTTATAAACGCAGCAATTTCCGTGAATACTTTTTAAGAATTATTTTATTTCCTCCCATTTTTCAACACAGAAAAACTTGGCAATTTTTGCTGACCAATACGCCACGTGGTCGCCGTCTCCTGAACCCAACAACCCAATCATCCGGACACTTTTATAGTCACTATCAACAAAAAAACATTTAATATGACAATCCTTCAAAAAATTTGTCTCCTCATAATGCTCGTCATGCATTCCATGGCCAAAACGACGCCCAAAGCGCCGCGCAGTGAACTTGTCGCCTACGTAATGACCCAATAAATAATAAAAAAACAAATAAAAAAACGGTTCAGGAAGACTGGAACTGCGGCGCCACCAGCTTCGATAGTACCCTCTCCCATCAGATGGCCCAGGGGGATTGTCCCAAGCGAATGTGTAAGTGCCGTTAGCCAATTTTTGAAAATGGGAAGCCATTGGCGTTATGTCAGTCGAGACCGACCTGTGCTGCAGGGTGCACGACATGTGTTACATGGAGGAGCACAGGAGCAGGGACCACTGCGACGAAGCGTTCTGCTACTGCTTGGAAAGGACGGTGGCACAGCCGACACGCGATGCCAATCAAACGGTTAGACACTCGAAAATTTGGACTCATTTTCCCAGCTTCAACTTCAAGGCGTCTGGCTGTGCCTCGGTGTCCACTAGCTTCTGCGAGCTCGTCAGGCTGTTCGCAGGCATTGCCTATTCGTCCTCCCGAGATTTGATGGCCCAGCAGAAGAAGGCAAAGGAAGCGCTTGAGGCCGAGGAGCGATCGCGGAAGGCCATGCTCAGCAGCACAACAGCAAAAGCAATGCCGGAGAGCACCACGAGTCCGAGCAGTACGAGCAAGGCCAGCAGCACAACCCCATTGTTAAAGTGCGTGTTCAAATGGCAAAATAAATAATAATTATGAGAAAAATACTTACATATAAAGAAAAGTCAATTTAACGCTTTAAAGGTCTTCAACGAGTACTTCTACACCTTCTTCAGTGCACTCAACAGCTTCACCCGCGGAAATCGGCCAATTTGTCACGCATAAATTGCCCCTCGAATGCTTTGATAACGGTAATTTCTGAAAAATTTGCCTCAATTTCCATTCAAATTGTTCAATTATAGCGCTGTCCACCTGCACCCGACAATTGCACCAGTGCGTCTCCGAGCAGTTCGGCAGGCACAACGAGGCTAATGAACGGTTGGCTCCGCCTGGGGAAAACGTTCTGCTGCTGGGCGTCCAATTTGCCGAGTGTTCTACACAGTTCTGCGCCTGCTCCGCGGCGGAGAGTGCGCGCGCTCGGCAAGCGAGCGTGCCGCGATGGCTGCTGGGCGGGGAGCAGTGCGCGAGGAGCTTGGGCAACATTTGCTCACAGTTCCAGGACGTGCCGAGCAAGCAGTCCACCGGTGAGAAGATAATCCTTGAAGAATTGAATGATTATCGACTGGAAAAGCAATCGCTTTTTAATGTCAGGTCCCGCAAATGTGCACTTCTGGTCCGTCTCCGTCAACTACACCGGCTTCTCGGCGAGTTTGGGCCTTGTCGCCACCAGCACTCTCTTCTTATCGGTCGGTTTAAGTTTAAATGGCCGGCATCAAATCAAGAATTGGGCAAAAATTGTATAATTCAAGTTGTTGGTGCTCGTACTGCTCGGCCGCTTCTGCTCAAAAGCCCTCGTTCGGTCTGTCCGTAAACGGCTTCAACACCAGGAGTCGACACGCAAAAACTACACATCTCGGTCGAGCATCCGGCGTGAGACATTGACCGCCTTGCGCAGTGTCAGCGGAGGGCAGCACGATGGCGGTGGCCCCCATTATGTGGGTTTTTGAATTGAAAACTAAACGTTTGGCATTCCATTCTCGATACAATGGTTTGTTTAATTCCAGAGATCAATTTGTTCAATGATCATATCCGGGGAATGCCAATGATTAGAACCGGAACAATTTGATCATTTCAGAACCAAAAAATGTTTCTTAGAAAGTTTTGCTATAAAAATTGTACTGATTATATCATTGTAGTTGCCTCTGGCCGGCAAGGAGTCGACGGTGTCATGTCCGAATTCTGCCACCACCACCACCACTGCTGTTGCTGCTGCTGTGGCTGGAGATGAACAGAGCTCGGTGGTGGACGGGCCGCATTTGTTGTGCCCTCACAATCAGCCTTCCAACCACAACCAAAACAAGCATTACAACAGCAAACAGCACAAGAAGGCCCACTCGGAGTCGAACAAGCCGCTGGTGTTGAACTCATCTCAGGTGGGCAAGGCGGGCAACTCGGTCTCCAACTTTAAAATAGCGAAAAACATGGAAAAGCCCTCAATTGAATTGTTCATCTTCAGGAAGGTCATGTTGTCGGCTAAAGACAAAGCCTTTTAAATGAAAAACTTTTATTGATTTTTGTTGGCTAATAAAAAAAGCCGCAATATTCAATGATTTATTTAACTCCTCCCAGGTGCATTTGATCGCCGGCTCCGGCAACTCGTCCAGCACGCTGTCCGACGTGTCCTCCGCCTCCTCTTAGAACAGAATGACGTTTGAAAGTTGCAAAATGCACACAAACGTCCAAATAACCCAGAATTATTATTATTATACTCGGAACGGATTTTTATTAAAATTTTTATTGAAATTCTGAGAATTTTTTCTTGCCAAAAAATCCGTTTCCCAATTTATTCAATAAAATTTTTCATGCGTTAGTACAAATCGCTTAATTTTACTTTCCCAAATTGTTCGGATGTTTTTGAAATATATAAACAGGGCATTTACACTTTCCCGATGATTATTTATAAAATTAATAGGTTAAAAAACGAATATTGGCAGCAATTTTTTTAATTGTTTCCTAATTATCTTCAATTCAATTAACTTTATTTTTTATGACTTAAAATTGGATAAAATTTGTCTGTTTTTGTGATCAAATAAGTCAAGTCCTGTTGGTTAAAAAGTGAATTTATTAAATTGAAATGATTGATTTTATTATTTATTTAAAATACATAAAAACGTTCTTTTCATTAAATTTAATTAACATTTTCTGCCAAATTGACAAAAGACAGACAATTCAAATAAAAAATACATAAAAATAAATTAAATTGGCATTTACAAAAATTAAATCAACAACTTATCCTAATTATAATTAAAAAATGAAACAGCAATTCAGTGCATAATTTAGATCAAAGCATAGCCGACTCAAAAAAACAAATGATAATTGGTGGTATACGGTATGTTAAAGGCATTTGGATACGGTGGGCATGATTTAGGTGAAATTGTAAGTAAAAGAATAGCAAAACCACTATTCTTTTGGTGCATTTGCGCAGTTGGTTTGGTCTTTTGGTGGTGGCAAAATTCGATGATTTTTCCATAATTTTAAGGAAAATGCAAATTTTGCAAAACAAAAATTATGCGGCATGGAGGAAGCTAAGAGGCCGTTGAACACACATCGGACAGCGTGCTGGAGGAGTTGCCGGACCCGGAGAGCAGCCGAACCTGGGAATGGAGGGGGCCGGTGGAAAGGATTTATAAATTATTTAAACAGAAAAAGAACAATGATTTGTTTATTTATATCCGATGGACTTGCGAGGAGTTGGAGGAGTTCAGCACCAAAGGCATGTTCAACTCCGCACGGGAAGTTCGGGTCGAGGAAAACAGCGGATGTTGGCCCAGAGACGGGAACTGTTGTTGACCATCTCCGGTCGGGGAAGAAGCAGTGGACTCCTTGCCGACGGCTAACTGACAAAAACAGGAAGTCAAAAAAATTAAAATTTTAAATTGAAATTCCCTCACATAAAGCGGATCTCCGCCATCGTAATGTTTGCGTATAGAATGGCCGTAAAGCCGTTTACGGACAGACCGAACGAGGGCTTTTGAGCAGAAGCGGCCGAGCAGTACGAGCACCAACAACTTGAATTATACAATTTTTGCCCAATTCTTGATTTGATGCCGGGCATTTAAACTTAAACCGACCGATAAGAAGAGAGTGCTGGTGGCGACGAGGCCCAAACTCGCCGAGAAGCCGGTGTAATTGACGGAGACGGACCAGAAGTGCACATTTGTGGGACCTGACATTAAAAAGCGGTTGCTTTTCCGGGCGATATTCATTCAATTCTTCAAGGATTATCTTCTCACCGGTGGACTGCTTGCTCGGCACGTCCTGGAACTGTGAGCAAATCTGGCCCAAGCTCCTCGCGCACTGCTCCCCGCCCAGCAGCCATCGCGGCACGCTCGCCTGCCGAGCGCGCGCACTCTCCGCCGCGGAGCAGGCGCAGAACTGCGCGGAACACTCAGCGAACTGGACGCCCAGCAGCAGAACGTCTTCCCCAGGCGGAGCCAACCGTTCGTTAGCCTCGTTGAGCCTGCCGAACTGCTCGGAAACGCACTGGTGCAATTGTCGGGTGCAGGTGGACAGCGCTATAATTGAACAATTTGAATGAAATTGAGGCAAATTTTTCAGAAATTACCATTATCAAAGCATTCGAGGGGCAATTTATGCGTGACAAATTGGCCAATTTCCGCGGGTGAAGCTGTTGAGTGCACTGAAGAAGGTGTAGAAGTACTCGTTGAAGACCTTTAAAGCGTTAAATTGACTTTTCTTTATATGTAAGTATTTTTCTCATAATTATTATTTATTTTGCCATTTGAACACGCACTTTAACAATGGCGTTGGGGTTGTGTTGCTGGCCGTGCTCGTACTGCCCGGACTCGTGGTGCTCTCCGGCATTGCTTTTGCTGTTGTGCTGCTGAGCATGGCCTTCCACGATCGCTCCTCGGCTTCAAGCGCCTTCTTCTGCTGGGCCATCATATCTCGGGAGGACGAATAGGCAATGCCTCCGAACAGCTTGATAATCTCGCAGAAGTTGGTGGACACCGAGGAACAGCCGGACGCCTTGAAGTTGAAGCTGGGAAAATGAATTCAAATTTGTGAGAGTCTAACCGTTTGATTGGCATTGCGTGTCGGTTGTGCCACCGTCCTTTCCAAGCAGTAGCAGAACGCTTCGTCGCAGTGGTCCCTGCTCCTGTGCTCCTCCATGTAACACATGTCGTGCACCCTGCAGCACAGGTCGGTCTCGACTGACATAACGCCAATGGCTTCCCATTTTCAAAAATTGGCTAACGGCACTTACACATTCGCTTGGGGCAGTCCCCCTGGGCCATCTGATGGGACAGGGTACTATCGAAGCTGGTGGCGCCGCAGTTCCAGTCTTCCTGAACCGTTTTTTGTTTTGTTTTTTATTCTTTATTGGGTCATTACGTAGGCGACAAGTTCACTGCGCGGCGCTTTGGGCGTCGTTTTGGCCATGGAATGCATGACGTGCGTGGTGATGAACAAAATTGTTGTACATTTTTTCATTGAAATATTTGTAAGTCTTTCGATGTAATTCATTTGCGCGACCATTCTCTCTCACGAGAGGCAAAGTTTGGAAGTAAATCTTTTAGAAAAGGTAAATGTTTTTGCTGGTCGAACCTTTTTTTGCCTATAAAATGCATACAAAAAATGGAGAGAGCGTTTTGTTGTAACACCTAAAAGTTTGATTAGAGCACAATTTGCTGATCAATTTTCCATTCAGAAAATTTATGTATTTATATTAAATTGAAATTTATGCAAATAATAAATAATAAACGCCGAAGATCATTTTACGCAGGCGGCCACTCCGGTTGTCCGGGACGGTGTTGAACCAGCAGCTGAACACCGACCCGGCCTCCTCCAGCTCCTCTTTTGGTACCAATTATTTTCTCTGTGCACACACAAAACAAAACATTATTCTTAATTAAAATAAACAAAACTTGTATTGAATTAATTAATTTTAAACAATTCCATTTAAAGATAAGGGAAAATGTTTATGTGAACATAAATTTCTCAAAAAGAGGGGTTGGGCAGGGGGGGGGGGGGGGGGTTCGATTCTAATTGAAGGCACGTGATCGTTTGCTGTTGCTGACCCTATCAGTCAGTCAGTCAGTCAGTTGGACGTGCTCACATCGACACATTGACACGAGATGATTTTAGACGGGGGGGGGGGGGGAGGGAGGTTACTGCGCACAAAAGAGACACTTTTAATGCCTGATTTGATCAGCAGGTTTTTGTGTGCAATATATGGGTGGGGGGGGGGGGGGGGTTGGGTGTGTTTCCGCAACACCACCACTAATCATGCCAAGTTTCGTTGTCATTGTCACGTTGTTGCATTTGCATGGAACTGTTTTACCCACAAAAATGAGCCTAATTCCTTCCGATCGGTATAGCCCATTCATTCCAACAATGTTCATTCTGATCAGTTTTATTCCATTTATGGAGTTGGCATAACCCCGCCTCCGATGTATGGCCTCCATTTAGGGGCGTGGCGATGGACGACGACACAAAATGATGACGCGAGGCGAGGCGGGCGGGAAACTCCCGTTTTGGTGTCGGAGGACCAACAAAAGTGGGCTGCTGCTACGCCCAAAATGTGCACGAGTTTTTGGGCTATAATTCTAGAAATTTAAAAGTTAATATTGACGCTCAAAAAACAAATCATCAAAAATTAAAATTAATTTATATTTTAAGAATCAATTTTTTTTACAAATTATTTCCGTTTCAGCGTCGTAATCAGCATAAATATAAATACAATAAATATTAATTCTCTCAAAAGCACTTGAACGGATTTCCCCCCTCCCCCCCCTCAACCACTTGACGAGTTGAGTCGGCTTGGCCGCTAAGTATTGTTTATTCGCTTTTTTTGCAATTATGTGCCAATTGTGGCCATTTGCAGGCACAAAATGTGGCCCAAATTATTTTAAGCGGCCCCTCCCAAAGACGGCAAATATTGTTTTGGCCCGTTCATTTCCTGATTATCAGATGGTTGGGGGGGGGGGGAGGGGGGGGGGGGGGTCAAGTGTGCATTCTGCCGGGGGGGGGGAGGGCCAATGTTTATGGCCACTCGAAAGTTGGCCGATTGCTTGGGGGGGGGGGGAAGGACACTGTTTTGGGACTGAGAATAAATAAACAACAGCCGACAACCACTTCGCATATGCTAAAAGTCAGTCATCGAGCAAAAAACTGGACGTCTTCGAGCATTCGAAAACATGTCAAGAGTCTCGCGCGAGCGCCGTCTGCACCTCACGGCCCGCGCAGTGATATTTAAACAGCGTGCACGCAATGCATTCCGAAGAAACATTTGGCCCACCAAAAGGCACAAAACAGCTCCGTGAGCCTTTCTTTTATTTTAAGAGACAAAACATATTTTAATACCAATCTAATAAATCAGTTAATAATTAATTAATTATGTGAATTTAAAACCAAACTACCTAATCTCTAAAATTCAGATTGAATATTTGTGAGTGAAAATGCTTTCCACCAAAATGTTGATCGCTTCTTGCCTTGTCACCGTTTTCCTGTTCAGCTGTCTGGTCGGGCACAGTCAGGCATACGGGTGGTGGCCCTACTACGGTATCCCCTTCCGAGATGGCACAACGCACCAAAAGCACAGTAATTCATTTTCAAATGCTTTAGGAAGCGGATACAGCAGCGGCGGCTACGGTGGTATGGGATACGGTGGCATGGGCAGTTCCGGGATGGGTTACGGTGGCATGGGCTATGGCAGTGGCATGGGGGGATACGGCGGCATGGGCGGTTACGGTGGCATGGGCTATGGTAGTGGCATGTACGGTAAACGGGAAGCCGGCTTTGCGCCACCGCCGGGCCCGACAAAGAATCAGTGATTGGCACAATGGCACGACACGGAATAATGCTTTGAGACCGATATTTGTTTTCGACGGAATGCTTTTTCTCCAATTTCTTATTCGTGTGTAAATCCGACACATTCTTTCCTTTACTTCGCATTGGTCGAATAAATTAGCATTTCTGCAGTTGTGCCGTCTTTAGCTTCTTGAATTCTTTTTGCAATGATTTTTTTAAATTTTTATTTTATGTAAACAATTTTTTTAAATTTTTATTTTATGTAAACAATTTTTTTAAATTTTTTTGCCAGTGCGCGCAAGTTATTTTGGCAATATAAACGCCACATTGGACTTCGACGAGAAATTCACGGCAAGTTTTGGTTGGCCTAACAGTCTGAACGGACAGCCCAGAAATTGTTCGGACAAAGCCCACACCCCTCCGGCACAATCTGTCGCTTCTGGGCAATGCCAAGGCATTGGTCCGAAAAACTTTTGCCAACTGCCATTTTGAAATAAACCGGAGGAAAAATAAATTTTCCATAACATTCGACGTAACATTGAGTTTATTTTGCAACAACACGAGAAAATCGGACAATTTGCTTTATTTACCACCAATAGTTCAATTAAAGGAAGTCTTAAAATCACCAATCTACAAAAAAACCTCCGGGGGGAGGGGTCCAAAAGATTTGTCTAAAAATGTTACAGTGGATACAATTAAAGAGAGAAAATCTTTTTTATCTAGAAAGATGAAGAAATAATTTTAAAAATGATGAATTTTTCCATTTCCGCCCTCCAGGGTATTTATAACTTCCAAAGCTTGCGGGGATGTCTAGGGAAGATTGTTTAAAACAGAAAAATGAGGACATGGAGCAAATCCGAGAGACATTCGCCACTATTTGGGCCGAATCTTTGACACCACCGAACATCCGACACGCCACACGCCATAACCGAGCAGTCCGAAGAATGTCAACTTCAGCGCCGACTTGAAAATGCGCGACTTCACTGAAGGACGAGGCACACTAAAAACACCACAAATTTAAATGAATTAGTTTAAAATGTTTACAGAAAATTCACAAAATTCATAATTTAATTCTAAGAGACAAACAAAAAACAAAATATATTTGCTAATAATAAGAAACATACGTCAACAGAACAGCGCCGTCAATGTGTTTGGTCCAATTCGCCCGAATGCCCGCCACGTGGCCCATGCCGACGACGGCAACGACAGTGACAGGCTCAAACGTTGCTGAACACACAAAAGCATGTACATTTTGAATAAAAAGCCAGCCTACCCAAAGCCTGGGCATGCGTAAAAAGACAAATCGAAAAATCACCTCGACACTTTTTGCTGGCGTACAGCTTCTCCATGGTGCCTCTTTGGAGCAGTGTGTGCAACACTTGGGTCATGTACCTAAATTTTGTAATGTTGTTATATCATAATTTGATGTCATTTAAAAATTAAACACAAAAGAAAAAACAACACACTGGTCCCGCTCGTCCACCAGAATGCGCGATATTTGTGGGAACTCGCCGGCCATTTGCTTGAGCAGCTCCTCCAGCATGTCCATGTCCTTACAACGCTCAACATCTTCTTGTCTAAACGACAGGGAAGCTGCTAATGAACTCACAAAAAATGTACGAGTCTATCAATTTCAAAAAAATTGGGAATTTCCCTTGAAATTCATTTTTTGATTTTTAAAATAAATTTAAAAGTTGGGGGGAGGGCAATTTCGGCATCACCTTGACAGAAAAAACTTTTTGGTCATACCCTTTAATGGGTAAAATGAAAACCCACTTTATGTCCATGCCCAGTGATGCGGCCAAGTGGAAAAAGAACTTCAAACGCTGCAGGGGCCCCAACGCGCCGAGCGCACGCTGCAGCGTAACGTTAAGCGGCCGGTCGCCGAGAATGATGCCGCAGCCAACCACCTGTTTGGAGGCAGCATTTGCGGCACGGAACTCGCCGCCCGGTGCCATGCCCAACTGCTGGGTGATGTGGGCGGACAGTGACAGCAACAGCACCTGCATCAAGCCTTGCGCAATGCCATTCTGAACACAACAAATTCAGCGGGGGTTTTTTATTCGTAATTTAAAAGGACCTCTCTGATGATCGCCATGATTTTTTGTCGCGTGAGTGCCTGCGCCTCACGCATCAGAATCTGTTCGTCCATGGAGAGAATTTGAATGCGGGAAGAACACAGTTCGACCATCACAAAGTCGGGTTGTGTTTCCGTCACCGTCTGCATCACATCTCGACAGCTGTCCAAACTGAAGAATAATTAGAAATGGGGCGTAATTATCCAATATAGTCCGGTAGAAATTTGTAAAAAAAAAAACCTGAAATGTGCCGTGCCGACCAAGTACACTTGCGCATCGCTGAATGCTCGGCGAAATTCGTCTGAATCGATGCCAGACGGAATTGTTGCCGGCTCGAATGGATATTTCAAAAGGCTGACTAAATGAAAAATGTCCGTAAATAAATATTATAAAACTTCTTCAAAAACAATTGCCTGTATTTTTGTTAAGGTTCGGCTTCAGAGATCGGTTTCGTCCAAATGCAAAGCCGTCGTAGAGAAATACCTAAACAAAGTTTTGAGAGTTTCAAAAAGAAAAAGCCAAAAAGAGGCAATTGTCTTTTATTGGTGCTAAAAAGCTGTAAATTCTGGCCAAGTCCCTGGAAAGAATCATTCGCCGCCACCAAAATAAATTTTGTTTTTTTTAAAATAAATCAAAACTTCCTTTTTTGCCTGCCAAACCTTGGAATCCACATAAAATCGTCGTTCCAAATGGCGCGTCGACTCATCCGACGCGGCGGCGGCGACGTGCATTCCCTCGGGGCCCACCTCCTCATCCTCCGCTTCTCCTTCCTCGTCCGACTCCTCGTCACTCTGTTGCTCATCACTTTGCTGGTCGCCCGCATCGGCGATGTAATTGGACGCCGAGTCGACCTGCGAGACGGCGGACTGCACTTCACTAGCATTAAGTCCTGGAATTATTTATAATTCTTGAAATGCAATAATTATCTCAGTTTAGTTTCACACAGATAATGCAAGCCTGTAAGCCAGAAACATTTTCGGGAAGGGGGTCTGGGTGTTGGGGGGTCAGCTAAAGAGCACGAAAAAGGCTTCTAATTAGAGTGCCGCGGGCACCCAAGTCGGACGAGTACTCGTAAGATAATTGGTCCGGACTCCGGAGTTTTTTAAATAACAAAACAAAAAGGTGTACCCCTACGGTTTCCCTGCCTGTGCGCACCGTTTTCCAATTAGAACACGATTTTTTGAAATTACCATGTTTCCACCCGTTCTGCTCAATGGACATTGCCTTCATCCGGAAAATGTCCTCCTCAGTCAACTCAGTGGTTGGGTCTGAGATGGACTGGTTGATCGTAGTCGGACTGCCGACCTCTTCTGACGCATGGGCACGAAACTTGTCGGTCGAGTCCGAGAAGGACACGTTTTGTTTGTCGCCGGCAGTGGACGCATCCAACGACGCGTTCGGGTCGTCATGCGCTGTTGTCATGTTCAAATCCATCGAAAATGCAAAATTATAATTTATTCAAAAAGGATGAATGTCTTTTCCCCCTTAAAGAAAAAAGCTAAATCCAAAGCTGACGTCCAATTATTCTTCCGCTTCTAATCTAACCAGCCAAGAACATGACACTTTAAACACAAACAGAATGCCAAATTGGTATTTAAATTTAAATATTAAACAGAATGCCAAATAGGTATTTAAAATATTTGCAAACAGAATGCCAATATTTAATTTTAAAATATTTGCAAAATGTTTGTGCATGCAAAATGTAAATGCTTCACGCAAATTTGTCACCTTTTACGCTTTAGCATTAGTTTGTTAAACAAAAATATGACAAAGCTCTAAAAAAAGGATATTTAATAAAGCATACGACCTTCCAAAAAAGGTTAAATCGTGAAAAAAGAACAAATGGGAAGCCTGTGCTACATAAAAGCTATTTTTCGCTAAATGACGGAGGATAGTGCGCTAAAATCAGTGATCGGACTTCGCATCGAACGCGTGGCCGATTTGGATGGTGCTACAAAATTTTCTCCTGTTAAGCGCATAGCCAAATTGCCCTGGTGTGATATAAACATAATTTTTTTGTTTAATCTCTGAAACTTACGGTTTTGAGGAACAGAATTTTTATTAATTTTTGCCAGGCGTCTTGAAGTACGAAAGAGTGCGGGTGAAGGCCAATATTCGCCCCCCACTTTGGCCGTCTACGTGTGGTGCAACTGGGCCAACAAGTCACAATGCTGGCGCTGCAAGGCCATCGTCAAATTTGTCATCAAATCACGTGAAGTAAAGCAAATGAAATTGTCCAGGGCAGGGCGTAGTAAAATGATTGAGTTGGGGCGGAGGTTTGTTTTGATATGGGGCAGCCCACGAGGAATTGCCAATTTCTGTCATTTTATCCAATTCGGGGTCAAGAAGAATTTCTGAACTTATGTTTAAATTTAACCATTCAGCTGGACTTTGTGCGCAACTTTGAGCACACTTTCTGCGCTCGTCAGCCGTTCGTGAATTGGACTCGTTTGCTGGAGTCCACAGCAAGCAGTTTGAGGCGGGCCGAGGACACTCTCGAGATTGAGGCACAGATCGCTGTCAACGAAATTGTCGGATACGGGTTGGTGTTGGCGGGTTCAGCGAGTCGTAGCCGATCGTCCTTATTATTTTAATTCTGTTTTTTCAGAGTTCCGCCAAAGGAGGACCAACTGTTCGTAAATGGAAGCGCATTTGACGTGAACAAATATGTAAAAAATTTATAATAATATTTTTCTTTAAATCTGAAACTTAAGCTCCTTGCTGCCCATTCACCCTATTTTCGTGCCTTTTTTTTCCACGACAATTTTCGTGAGTGCAAAACACAAACGTTCACAATCAACGACGGTGCGGTGGAGGCCGAACTGTTCGGTATGATGCTGGAATGTATGTATCCGGAAAGCGGAAAACCAACCGGTACGGTGATGAACGAGACTAAAAACCTTTTTCTACCATAGGAAATGCTTTTTTTAAGTTGGCATTTGAAAATTTGGGACTGATTGACCTGGGCTTCCGTTAATTAAATTTGTTCCCAACTAAACCCAGACGATTGTGTGGAGACCATTCTCCAGTTGAGCGACAAGTACGACCTTGCCGTGGTGAAGGAGCGCTGTGAGCGTTTTTTGATTGAGGAGAGTCGGCGCTGTATGGTGTTCAAGTTTCGAATGGCCGAACACTATGGACTCACCTCGTTGAAGGTACCCAATACAAATCAAGTTAGAGTTGGGCGGCTGCAGTTCCACGCCCTTTCCCATGGCGAAAATTCAAAAAAATAGATGAATTTTCCTTCAAATTTACTTTCAGAATCATTGCTTTGAATGCACGAACACCATCGATTTCTGCTCCGATTTGATCGAGAACGTCGGCGAGTTCACGGAGCTCTGCGAGTCATCCAAGCAGTGTCTTTCCACCCATTTGGCTATGCTATGCGAGACGGAGAAGACCAAGCAGAATCTGGCCACAATGTTGCAGCGGGGAGTGGAGGCGCAACAACAGCAACAACACGGGCTGTTCAATGCGTTCTCCTCGCCAAGTCTTGACGAGTCGTCGGATGATGCGCCGTCTTCGAGTCTGTCGTAGGGCTTTGGAGTTGGGCTGGTTCGATTTATGCAAATCCCAACAGAAAGCTGGTCCACGTTCCTAGCCCAAAAATCGTGTTCTTGAGTCAGATTCGAATTTTTCCAAAATTGCAATCTGTGATTGTATTTGTTGTACTATATCAAAAATTGCTTTATCACTATCAAAAGGATAATGCCCAATGTTTGCTAATCACCACCGTTAAATGATCATAAAAAAGTTGGTTAGAAATTCGAATAATTTAGTGGTAAATGGGTTTTATTTTTTGGTTCTGTTCTTTAAAAAGACTGGCTATGTCTGCGAGAATAATACGTAGATGAAAGAAAGTCCGGCTTCATCCTTAAAATACTGTACCCACACACGGCCTACTGTAATGGTAATTGAAATTGAAATCCCAAAATTACTTTTTGTGCGTGGGGGGGGGCGCTCGTTGTTTTGCCCAGTTTCTCATTTATATGCATTAATTAATAATAGCGCGCATTATATTCGTTTAATTTGCATAATCAAACATATTGTTTATGTATTTGTTTTCGTTTATTGTGCATAAATTAATTCTTTAATTAGCGAATCGGAACTTTAATATTTAAATATTTACCTAAATACATATTAACAAAACAAAGCAAAATGGGATTTGTTGATTTTAGAAAAAGTTAGGAAATTAATTGGGGGAAGGTCAAATTCAAAAACAATTTGAATCAAATGATGAAATTTGCCCAATAATTGTCCATTTTAACTTCGACTGTACTGAGACCAATCAATCGCCTCGGGGGCAAACAATTCCTTCCGTTCATTATTGGCCACCAATGCATTCCGGTCCGTTACTTCTTCCCCTCGCCCATCTCACCTCCAAATTTTGTTTTGTTTGGTCTTTGAATCGGCCCCCCCTACCCCCGGGGCGTGTTCACAGGTTTCAAATTTCATCCCCTCCAGCGTTTTCTTTTCCCGTCATCCATTTCTCCCCTTTCCCAACCCCCCGGCGCTCTCTTCCATGGCCCTCCGAGGCGGAGAAAGCCAATTTGACCAGCAAAAACAGGAAAAGGAAACCTTCATTCATTCATCATACCGGGAGGGGAGATGCTTTATTTTAAAAAATGCCAATTATTGATCAAAATTTAAATTAAAATATTTTAATCTTGTCGCATTCCCAGCCCATAAAATGTTTGTCGTTTTTTGAATCCAAAAATTATTTATATTTAAATTATAAAATATTTCTTCTGACTTTATTCACATTGCTTTGCTTATGCCCAAAAGGCTGTCCCCCCCCCCCCCCCCCCGTTGGTTTGTTTATTGGAAAGTCCCCCCCCCCGGCCTCCGCCAATTTTACCGTTGGGACCATCCCGTCAATAGTTTGGGTTGGCCATGTTGTTGGCCCGTGTCCGTCCACCGCAAATTGGTGTCGACACAGCATTTGGCCATTAGCCCAGCCCCGACCGTGTCCCCGTCCTTGGCCCCACCAAAATGAAGGAAGATGGCCCAGGGGAGGGGGCGGGCATTGGGACCAAATTACTTCTCTCACTCAAACCGTCGAAACTTTTCTTAAAATTCAACGGTGACAGGGGGGGCTGACAGATTTGCTGACAAATTGCTTGAGACTCCGAATTTTGGGTAAAAGCTTAAAATTTTACGATCGTCGAATATTTAAAAAAGAGTATTTATAAATATTATTTCCCTTTTGATACCCTAAATTTTGGTCTGTAGTCATTTCACGAGCCAGAGAGGAAGCACAACATTCCGGTACAGCCCCAAATTTGTCTGTTTTATTTAGCGGTCACCTTCGATCTGATCAGCCCCTCCCCCCTCCCCCCCCCCAATCGCTCGCCCGCTGAGTCTGATGAGTTTCTGTCATCAGCTGAATCTCGTTCCCCCAACCCCCCATTCTTACATTGGAAATGAAAAACCTCCGTCGGAGGAGGAGGAGGAAAGGGAAGGGATCCATCCCCCCCCCCCGGCCACATCACCCCCCCCCCCCACCCCCAACCGCCCGCTTTTGTTTGCGCTTTTGCTCTTATCGACAGTCCCTCCCCCCCCCCCCCCCCCAAATTTTGTGGTCCCATCGAATAGTAATGGGACGCCGGAAAGAAAGAATGAATGGGGGGGGGGAGTTGAGGGAGGGAGGGGAGGCGATGTGATGGGAGCTCTTTCCCCTCCCTCACCGTTTGCCTTTTCACTCCGCTCCCTGAGAAGCCCCTCGCCGCCCGTTTATTTGTGGGTGAGCTGAGCCTTCGGCGGGTGCTGGGCAAAAGCCTTTCTTTGCACGCCATTCACTCACTGATCACTCCGATCACTCCCCTTCACCCTGGCCCGATCGAACCGTTGTTGCGCACCGATGGGATGTTTGGGCACTTTATGGAAAGAAAAAGCTAACGCAAGGCCATTAGTCCGATAGGTAAGTTGACTTTACGATGGCAAGAAATCTGACGGTAGCCGGGGAGCAAAGGCCAACAAATTGTAAATCTCGAGAATTATGTCTACCGAGAATGGGATTAAGACGGTACTGACTAAGTCAAAAATGTTTGGGTTCTTCGTCTGGCAACTGCAAAAATATGGAGATAGCGAGCTCGGTGATTGAAATACATATTGATCTTGCCATTACATTTTTCGAATTTTCTGATTTGGCCCAAAAACATTTCCGCTGCTACAAATTCTGCCGAAAGCCCTGCCCCCCGGAGGCATCAACCACCAAATCCGCTGTCAATCATTCGCTTCCGCGTCAATCACTTTTATTGCTGCGGCCAAATGGCAAAACCGATCATTGGCGGGCGGGAAATGTTTTCATTTCATCGTATGAAATGTTAATAATTGCGCCAATTTATCCGAACTTTCGGTGAATTAACAGCTTTTTAAATCACCCAAAAGCACCCAAACAAAGTTAAAAGCCCATTTTTTGTTTTTTATCATTTCTTCAAGGCACATAAAAGCCTTTCTTCTCGTCCACCCTCAGCCTCATCATTATCATCATCATCATTATTGCATTGTCGTTAGCATCGTAAACCATTCATTCCCTCCGGTTAATACCCCTCAGGGCAATAATTCTGAGGGGAGAAAGCTGCTTTTTGCCCCAGGCAAAGTGTTTGGGAATTATTTGTGCCCTGGAGGCTTTTGAAGGACCGCATTAAAAAAGGAAGACATTTTTAGGCCACACTCATCCAAATGCAGACAAAAACCCCCTGATAGTGAGTTTTTTGATCAAGAGTCCCGTCCTTCTGTTCCTTTTTCTGTTTTGACCCAATAAAAGTCCCGAGGCATTTTTGCTCAATCAATCTGTCCGGAAGGCGAAGCAATTCCATTTTATGTATAAAATGAATGAATGAATGAATAATGCTGTTCTCACTTCCGAATCATCCCGCCACTCACTGGGCTTTCAACGCGTTTCGGCCCTTTTTATAATTATCGATCAATCATCGGCTTCGTCGGCCGCATTTTTTTGTTGTCCTTTTGGCCAAATGTTTTTTTGTGAAGTGAAAACAAAATTTAAATGTTGCCTATCGCGCACCCCCCCCCCCCCCCCCCCCCCCCCCCTCAATCCATCAATGAATGATCAGCCGTCCCAATTCTCCAAATTGATCAGTCTCAAATAGAAGTGCTTAATTGGAATTTCCAATCTAGACTAACCCCGGAGGCGCGCCGTCTTTGAAGATCCGTCCCGTAAATTACCATCTTCCCTAATCGACCAATTACGTGCCGCCGCCCCCCGTGAATGCACCATTCCAATTCCTCCACCGCCACAGCAACGAACATCGCTTTGCTGAACGGTTCAAGAAGCCCATCATCCCATCATCCGCTTCCCTCACATCCTCATCCTTCCCATCCTCCTCCTTCACATCCTCATCTTCATCATCCGTCTTCGTCCTTCCAGCAGAAGGGTTTCTTCTCCTCATCCAGCACCGTCTCGCCAACGACGGCGACCACCGCAACTCGTCCAGTGGAAGCGTCCGGCAACGGAATTGTGCCGCCCGGCGAAACTGGCACCAATGGCCAGCAGCTGACAGTGATACTCACTGTGCGAATGCTAATGCAGGGAAAGGTTTTGCATTTAATTAAATATATAAATGAATTTATAATTAATTTATATTTAAGGAAGTTGGCAGTATAATTGGCAAACGGGGAGACTATGTGCGCCAAATTCGCGAGCAAAGCGGGGCCAAAATAAACATTTCCGATGGTTCATGTCCGGAAAGGTGACACGACACGTCCAAAAGCATTTTTCAAATGCACAAATTTCCAGAATAGTGACCATTTCGGGGTCTTCCACATCAATTAACAAGGCTTTCACGATGGTGGCACAAAAGTTTGAGGAAGTTTGTTTCAAAAAATGACAAATTTTTTAAAATTCGCAATTTTATTGTCCAGGACATGCAAGCTCTTCAGTGCACAACGCCAAAGCCGCCGATCACTTTGCGCCTGTTGGTGCCAGCCTCGCAGTGCGGCTCTTTGATCGGAAAGGGCGGCGCCAAAATTCGAGAAATCCGCGATGTACGTTCATTTTCTATTTTCGGGAAAAGTGCCAACAAATTCAATCAAACAAATTCAACGACAAAAAAGAGAAAGTGAAAGTCATAAAATATTTAAATAATCAAAACATTTCAGAAAACCGGCGCCTCACTGCAAGTTGCCAGCGACATGCTGAGCAACTCAACTGAGAAACCGGTTACGATAAGTGTGTCCTAATATTCTTAATTATCTAAAATGATTTAATTAATTTAAATTTACAATTCTTTTTGTTGTCGGCTTTTGGGCCTTTTCAACAAATTTCATTTTACTAAATTCTGAAGGCGGCAGCGGTGAGGCGCTGATTGGCTGTATGCGCGAAGTGTGCCAAATTCTGCTGGACGCTCCGGCAAAAGGGCCCACGATTCAATACAAACCGGTCAGTGGAAAAATAAAAATGGGGATTTCTGTCACAATATGTGACTCCCCGTCCGTTTTGAGTCCTTTTTTTGGTTCGAGAGTCTCGAAAAATTTGAACAATTCAAATATAAAATTGAATGTTCACAAAAAGCGCAGGTCAACCAGGCGTACAACCCGCTGGCGGTGGTCAACTCTGCGGCCGCAATTGCGGCTGCCGCTGCGGCGGTCACAGCACAACAACAGCAGCAACAGCAACAACATAAAGGCGGCCCTGCACTCGCTTTGCCCATGGGCATTGGCACGGCAACTGCCGGAGGTGCATTTTCGCCGCAGGCGACGGCACAACTCAGCGCACTTTTGCCTCAAGCAAATCCGGCGGCACTCTTCTCCATGCAGGAAGTACGCTAATACCCCCCGAGATTTTAAGTAAAATGAAATGAAATGTACGGCGTTCAGACTTTGGAATGGCCAAATTATTTAGCCCAATTCCATGCACTCATTTTGAATAGTCAAATTGAAATCGCCGGGAGGTAATAATTAGTGTTCAGTGCGTATAAAAGCTAACTAAACGGTCGGAACGTAATTTCCTGCAAAACCCCAATTTTATTTGCTTCCATTTCCAAACTTTTCTTCCACGCTTTGATGGTCTGTCAAGTTTTGCGTCTCTCCCAAAGTGTCCAAACAAATACTCGTTCTCCCACAACAACAACAACAAAAACTCCCCCTAATTGCCTAATTTCGGCTAACTTTCATTTGGCCAATTACTTACAGTAAGTCTCATCATTTTGTGTGTCCATAAGCTTTTGACTTCCTTACTCCTTGCATTTGTTGACCTTTGATCGTTGATCATCCACTACCCCAACCCCCCCCCCCCCCCAGTGTTCTCCCCCCTCCCCCCACGTTTTCCTTCCTCACACATTTCTTTCAGCAACTTGCGCTCCTTCAGCAGCACAACCACCAACAGCAGCAGCAGCAACAGCAACAGTTGCTGCTGCAGCACCACGCAAATCCGAACTCATTCCCTTTTGATCCGGTTGTTTCCCGCTTTTTGCTTCAACCTAACGCTGCTGCAGGCCTTCCAATCTCAACATCAGCAGGTATCATCTACCTAATCTCCCCTCACCGCCCAATTGGTTATCCCGGACCGGACCTCCATGGCCATGGTCCAATTTGGTCAACTGTCTGCTAGACAAACAAAATCAGTCCGTTAGCCTGGTCTTTCCAGTGCCTAGGACATATTGGTCGGGATGATCGGCTTTGATCAGACTTTTTTCTGTTCAAAACCCGAATGCTTCCAATGTTTAATGCAAGAAATATTTTAAGTGAATTTGTTTACCAATTGCTTTACTTATCTTTTGCTGACTTTTTGTCCCATTTCTCTCCCAAATTTTGTGCCTTTGTACGTGATGATAACCATCGGCGGGGATGGCATTTATATTCTTTTTTATTTGCCTTTAAATTTACACCGTTTTTTTGTGCCCGCCCTACAGTACTTTCCATTGCGCCCACAGCGTCCGGCACCTTTCTGGCAAACCCTTTGCTGGTTAACCACCCGCCGCTGTCCAATACAGTACCGAGTTCGGGTGCCAACCAAAAGGTACTGTACAATAGAATTTGTTATTGTTATTGTTTCTCAAACATTAATTAAAAAAGATGTTTAATTTTAATCGAAAAGGATATTTTATGTTTTGTGGTTTTGAACAAATGAAAAAATTAAATTTGATATAATAATATGTACATAGATCGACGGACTAGAACTGTACGCGGGAGGGTTGGACCCCGCCACACTGGCACTGCTCCAGCAACACCACGCGGTGGACGCCATGGCAATGTTGCAACAGCAGCAGCACATCCAGCAGCAGATGATGCTGTACCAGCAACAACAGCAATTGCAGCAACAAGACATGGCGGCCCCAGAGAGGTAGAAAAGGAGTTAAATCACCGGGGATCAAACCCCGAATAGGGAAGCCGAGGCGGGCTCATGATGCCTTTAAATCCCGGGAACTTCCGTCCCGATTCAGTTCCGAATCCGAACCCACAAACTCAAACGGGGCAGAAATTCTAAAATCATAAAATTTTTGCAAAAACTTAGCCAACTCA
The DNA here is from genome assembly GCA_020449905.1 of Globodera pallida. Lineage (NCBI taxonomy): Eukaryota > Metazoa > Nematoda > Chromadorea > Rhabditida > Heteroderidae > Globodera > Globodera pallida. The sequence goes on along the minus strand of JAIXHY010000004.1, from coordinate 3,925,383 downwards.
GCGGACGCGCTATTCGCAGCAACGGCAAGGCGGCCGAGAAAAAGAATGATGCCGTGGCATCGTCGTCCTCTTCCTCCACAACGCAGCAGAAACGGTTTACGCCCTACTGACTAATTGATTGATTGACTAATTAATCGACGATGGGCGGGCGGGCGGATGGATGGCACAAAAATGTGATTGATTTTATGCGACAAAAAATGGGATCGATCTTTAATCAAACGCTTGCGTATTAAATATTTCTAATTTGGCCATTGGCACACTCTCCCACCAATTAGCCTCAATTAATATGGCCACATTTGTGTTCGTCCGTCACTTTGTTCCAATTCGGGAAAAACGCGTGCCGGATGAGACGGTACAGCTTAACGCTGAACAGCTCGTCACATTCCGGACGGAACTGAAGCCGGGAATTTCTAAAAACTGTCAACTCCAAATGAGTATTTGCAGCATTAGTTTTTGGAAAAATAAAACAAAACCGCCGTTCTACATAATTGAAAACATTGCATAACAATGAAAAAGATATTTTATTTCAATTCAGAAAGTGCCAAAATTTTCAATTTCGATTTGAATTAAAATTGTAATTTTTCCAATGCTTTTTCCTTCCGTCATTCCCTCGGCCGCCAATTTTTGGCCGTCATTATGTCCAAGTTCCGACTGTGACGTCGACGTCGTTTGTGCACGTACAAATTGTTCTCTGATGAAATTACATAATTAAATTATAAATTATTAAAATAATATTTTGAATTTACCCCCCGCCGATTTGGCCATTGGCACACTTTCCCACCAATCTTTGGCCTCCATCGCTGCCAATGTGGCCAAACTTTGGCTATGGCGTCGACGTCGCTTGAGCAGTACCGAATTGCTCGCCGATGCTTGGCCTTTCCCGGCAGAATTGACCGTTGCTAAATTTTGGAATTGTTTTTTTTTTGTCCAAATTTAAAATGTTGGCCAACCATTTTGGGAGTTGAACAACGACTGCTGCTTGTTCTGATCGGACACATTGGACACGCTTTGCACAAAGGTCTGGTCGCCGTTCGCATTCACATTGCCGCGGATGTTCGAATCTGCTCATCAATTTTGTTTTTTTAGGATTAAATTGCTACGATTTGAACTGTTTGAGAATACTAATTGGGTTTTAAAAGGGTGACTAATTATACTTCGGATGGTGTTGTGGACTTTCTGAGAATACTAATTGGTTTTTAAGGGTGACTAATTATTAGGGATGCTCGAGAGTCTCGGTTCTCGGTAAATTTCAATTCTCGAGCGTCCCTACTAATTATACTTCGGACGGTGTTGTTTGGTCCGTTCAGTCGCAGTCCGGTGTCGGTTATGGCACTTGATGGACCTTTAAGCATTGAAAAAGACATTTAAATTAGCGTCCGCCCTGCAAAAAACCTGTACCGCCACCCTGGGCGACGATGTCCGAGCTGCCGGCTTGTACTTGACGGGTCAACTCGAGCAAGGAGTTGCCCTGCACCGAACTGCTTTGTCCCATAACTTTTCCAATTGCGTTGCTGGATGCTTAATTAGTGTAAGCCCTCATTAAAGACTTAATGTGATCATTAGTTGTTTCCCTGTCATTCTTTACCGTTTGTTGTTGTCGTGTTGCCCGCCAACTCAACGCCCTGGTTGTTGATGCGCAGTTCGGACGGCGTGTTGTTGGTGGCCATGGACTTGCCCATCGTGTCGATGACCTGTGCCGAGCCGTTGCCCGTCTGGTACCCACTCAGCACAAAGGAACTTCCGTTGGACGCCACGTTGCCGGTGCCCTCCAAATTTCCACGGCCAATCAAAGCTCAAAAAGTTACGGAGGCTTTTATTGAAGAAGTCAAAGTGCCAAAAAGATTGGCTCCCACCGACAGGTGCCGCCGACCCAACATTGGAATTGATGCCATCGTTGACGCTAATGCTTTTGTTGCCGCCCGTCTCCATGCCCGAAATTGCCACTGCGCTTCGTGGTGTCCCGTCCGGGTTAATGCTGGAGTTGGACATGAAGCCGCCCATGCCCGGCCCCGTGCCGTTCAACCGCAGATCGCCAAAAGTGTTCAGTGCTGTGGCATTTAATGTGCCAATTGAGAATGGCACTTTTCAATGAAAACCCCGGCATTTTGTGTGTTTTGCACTTACCGCCCTTGTTGAGAGTGCCGGCACTTTCCAAATTGGACGCCCCGACCATTTTTGAGCCGCCACTGGTTGTGTTCACCGCACCCACAAGTACCGCCTGCGCCGCCGCCGAGTTATTCATTAAAGTGCCTGAAGCAAAAATGTAATTAATTGTTTTTAATTTAGCAATTGAGATAAATTGTTGAATAAAGACAATTTAAAATTGACCGTCTCCCGAAACCAATGAAAAAGACGTCCCGCCCGGCTTGTCGTTTACGCCCGACACCAGCCCGTCCACGGACAAATTTGTTGTGGGTGAGCCAGCCCTCAGGTCCACGTTGGCCTGCGAATTGTTTTCGCCTGAGGGGATGGAAATGTTTGAAAATTCGAAAATTTAAATTTTTCTTAAATTTTGCCGCCCACCTTTTGACATCGAAATGCCGGACACTTTTGCAAAAATTGAATTCCATGACATTGAATATGTATTCGAAGAGTTTGCAGCTGCCATTTGATTGCCAGTAGCCCCGCCTATGCCCACAACTCCAACACGTTGGCCTGGCAATAATAATAATAATTTTATACAAATTGTTTTTAAACAAACAAATTTAATTGAAAATGTAAAATTTAAACAAATTGAAATTGTGGCGTAAAATAGTGAATTTTTGTTTGTTTGTTTGTCCCATAAAAATGAATTTTAAATGCAAAATTTCACTTGGCTGTGTCCAATTGGTCAGGCTTCCGCCTCCCACGGAGTCCACTCGCGCATTGCCAGAACCGACGGCACTTCCCGAAGCAGTACCCGACTGACTCGACTGCGCGCCGTTGAGCACTGAGAAAAGCAAACATTTTGCACTTAATGTACAAATTCATTAACACAAAATTATTTATTTATATTTAAATTAAACTTTTTGACTTGAACTTGACGAGCCGACTGATTGGGACTGTGTGCCGATGGCACGCGCCGTGTCCTGGCCGCCGGCATACGAATTGCCAACCGTGCCATTGGAACCGGCCACAACATTACTCGGGCCCTGCCCCCCAGCCGTGCCGATTGAAGTGCCTAATTAAACAAAACAATCTAATTAGGGAAACATTTAATTATATACCGTTGGCTCCAACCGTTCCGTCCGGTGTCTTCCAAAGAGCGTTTGATGCCGACATTGACTGTTTTTAATGAATTTATAAATCAAATTTATTACAAATTTAACAAAGAATTTATTTGTTTAAACGCGTCAAATTTGTCTCCAATTTTATTTCGTATGAGAGAACAAATTTTAATGCCTTCTTTTCGGCTTTTAAATTTAAATTTATAAATTATTAAAAAGGTTCTCATTTTACCGTCTTATCGCCAACGGAATCAACAGTGCCCGATGAACTTGCCGGCGCTGAATGTTAAATTTTTGAAAGTTTCTTATTTAATTTGAATAATTAAAAATAGTGGTTTTTGATTCCCAATTTAACCATGGGAAAAAGTAACACATTAAATGCTTTTTGTTAAAGTTAAATTGCTAAAACTTTTGTAAAATAAAATAAAAGTCCAAATTTGGAAACTTTGTCTTCGGTTTCTGACGACGACCATCCGATGGATGGACGCGTTGGACACGCCGAAAAAAGCACAAAAAGTGATGGTCAACAACAGCAGCAGCAGGTGGCAGTGCCAATTGTGCCAATTTGCTGTTGTTAAACGATGTACGGTCGCCCTTTTTGACACCGACGGTACGGTAATTGCCGAATCGGCCGCTGCAGCGTCCAAAAGCGTCCAATCCCGCGGCATTTTCAGCCTAAAAACTCCGGAGCCATTTGTCTGATTTTTTTTGAGTTTTTTGGGGGGGGGGAGGAAGTTCAAAAATGGTGTAAAGTTGCAGCTGAAGCAAAAAAGCATCAATTCATTCATTCATTCATTCATTGATGGATCATTTAAAAAGTGGGGGGGGGGGGCGATTTGTTGAAAAAAGGACAAAACCCCCCACTAATTGAAGTGCACCCACAAAAGTGTACTGTCCCGTCCCCCCCGTCCGTCTGTCACGCATGGAACGAGGGCAAATTCGCACGGAAATCCGATTTTAATGAGTGGATTTAAGTATTAGGGAACCCAACCATTTATTTGATATAAAAACTAAACAATTTTAAAATTGCTTCGGATGGCATCCATTAAATCAATTTTTAGAGTTTGTGCCATTGGATACAGTGCAAATTAATGAATCAGAAAATAATTTTGTTATATTTATTTGCAACAAATTGCATAACTCTTGCATCAAAAAGTCATAAACCATAAGGTAAAAGCGCTAAAAAAGGCCTCACGCCCTGTCAATGATTTTAAGGATCAAATCAGAGATGGACAAACTTTGATTCGTCATATGAAAGTATATTTTAAAAATGTTAGTTTTGATTAAACACAAAGTTAATTTTGTAATTAAGGAAAACTTTGATTGTTTCTTGTATCTCAAAAAAAATATCATCGATCGAGATTTATTCGAATCACTGAAAAATCACGGGAAAGTCTCGCGAAATTTTGATCGAGAATCTCGATCGGTCCTTTCACTTCTGTTGATGCTCCCTGTGCTTGCTATGCTAAGGCCAACTCATCCCGAAGTTTTTTTGTCCTCTAATTGCCGGAGGACGCACGAGGAATTCGGATGAGTCATTTTCGTCGATAAAAAAAGACAAAGTTAGAAAATTCGCTGATAAAATTCATTGAATATTTTCTTTCTCATATTGCTTTTGATTTTCGTAATTTTTCTGAATGAAAAATATTATGTACTAATTAATTAATAAATAATTAGAATTGAAATTTTTATGCTAAATCCTTTCATTTGGAGCATTTAAATTGTTTTGTATAAGATTTAATGACATTTTTAAGAGTTGAAAGGTCGTCGTTAAAACTTAAAATAGGAAAATTGCAAATTTCAGCACAAATTCTCTCCCGATTTTGCCATGTCAAAAATTGATGAAGTTGCCGGTGATGGACAACAAAATGTGCCTTCGGCATTAACCGAAGAAGCAGCAGAACAAATAACAGAAGCATCGGCAAAAACAAATAATTCCTTTGATTATCCGCTAATTGTGGTCCATCGAAGCAGCACAACTTCGGAGGATAGCGGCGGCGGCGGCGGCGGCGCCGGCGACGTCAGAACCAATGCTTTAGCGCCCGGAGATGGCGACGGACAACAACATTGGCACGGCCAGCAAATCGAAGGCTTTGAACTTGGCCAAATAAAATAATATTTAAAATTGTCTTTGAGGGTAGGGCTTAACCAACATGCCTATTTAAATTTACAAAAAAAAATTGACGCAAAAAATTTATTTCAAGTGGCACAAACGGCGGCATTCATTGAAGAAGATGGGAAATTGTCGCCCCGCATGAGAACAATTCAGGTGCATTGGAGGTTAAATTTGCACCAATTAGTTTTTCCGATGCCCTCCAAAAACGAAGGAGCAAAAAGGCATTTGCCTTAGGCTTAGGAGGCACGCCCTGGGGGGTTGTGCCAGATTTCTCAAATCACCGCAAAAATAAAAGAATAAAAATGCCATTGAACGATGGGGCACCATGGCAAATTCCCCGCAATGCGAGGAAACCAATTTGGTCATTGAGACTTTAACGTCTGAAAATAATTAATCTCAAAGATGATGATGAGAGGTGCTTACTGCATGACGGGTGAGTTTGGGGGTACGGTAATACCGTATGGAAGAATCATCGAAAGTACCGTAACGCAAGGCGATTGTGATGGCGTCGACTGTATTCCGCAGCCCGAATTTGAATCAAACAGCAAACTATTCACAATTGATATGAAGAAGTCGACCATTTGCCAGCACATGGCGAGGTAATAAATTTAAATTAATTATAATGACAGCATTTAATGTTTTTTAATCAGATTTTATCACAAATTCGGCATTCGGCACTTCCTTTTGGTGGGCGTTTTGGCAATTTATTCACTGCTCGGCGGCCTATTATTTCAAGTTATAAAGTTGAAATAAAAAACATTTATTTTGTAAAAGTGCCGTGCCCAATTAGGCAATTGAGAGGGACAATGAGTACACCAGTCTGAGGACGAACAAAGAGGCGCTGGAGGCGATGATCGGACGATTGGCCGAAGTTCTTTCAGAAAATAAGAGTAATCAAATGCCATTCTTCGTCCCGTAGAACCTCACCGTACTGCTTGAAGTTCGACCATCGGACGAGCAGCAGAAGGCCATGCAGCAGCTGATCACGTGTGTAACAGTTACAGCGTTCTTTTGATAACCGACCAATTTTTGTGTCCAACCGCAGGGAATACTACCAGACAATGTTGAAGGTAATGTGCCGTCAGAGGCGATGCTTTTGCCACCAAATTTAATTTGAACAACAAAAAAGATTGAGGGAAAGTACATCGGCTCCGTGTTCCACAAATATGAACACATTGTTTTCCATCTGAGCTGGTATTTTGAAAGCTCCGTCTTTTACGGTACCGACAATTTTAATTAATTATATTTAAAATTATATAAATATGTTAATTTTGTAGCGATCACTCTCTTCACAACGATTGGTAATTTTTGTGAATTAATATTAGGTAATTTATCAATTCGACTTCAAAACACTTATTCTTCGCATACAGTATATGAATGCAACTGTCATTCTGTTCAGGTTACGGTACGATTGCATGCCAAACAACTTTGGGCAGAATTGTGGGTTTAAATCGAATGATTTGCTCAAATTACGCAATTCAAAGTTTACAGGTGTCCATCTTTTACGCATTGTTAGGTATTTAACTTAAAATGTGTTCGTCCCGGTAATATTAAATTAAAAATATGAATTATGTGAATAATATAAAATCTAAATCCAATCCAAACAAAAAAAGAAAAATATTTTACGGCTTTACCCCTTGATTAGAAAGTTTTTACGCAGAAATAGCTGAGCCCAAAAATGCCTTTAATTGGGGAAGGGGACGCGGACTAATTACCTAATTAATTCAATTTTATGTATTCCTCTAATGCTGGTGGTTCTTAGTGACATCGGCCAATTGTTGTTGCACTTTTTAATCTTCTGCCACAATTGCTGCCATAATATTTGCAGGTAAAATGTAAAATTTATCGAAATTAAAATGACGATTTGATTATTTAACAAAATAATATTCAAAATTTAATCGCAAAAGTTATTTGATAGTTCTTGGTTGCGTTCAATGGCTTTCCGCATTTTGGAAATTGATGAAGAAGCGGCCCAAGTTGCCAAAGCGAAGGTGGAGCAGCAACAGCAGCAGAACAACAACAACAACAGCAACAACAACGTTTTGGGACCGCCACAGCACCAACGGCACAACTGCTGGGTCACCAATGGGTCGGCACAAATGCCGTTGACAGGTTCCAACATTTTGTTCTCTGATCTCGAGAATTGTTTCTACAATTTTGAATTGTGCATCAGAATCGGTGCTGATCAATGACGATGTCGTCGATGAAGATGACGACGATGAGGTCGATGAACAGCTCGAGCGTGTGGTGCCCTTGTTCGTGTCCGTGCCAATCGTGCTCGTCTACCTCGCGTTCATGGCCATTGTGGTCAGCTGTTTTGATTGGTCCAACCAAAGCACCGGCACCAACGAATCGCAATTGTCGTTCTTCGAGGCTTTCTACTTTGCGTATTACCAAATACAATATTAAAAAGAACATTTTAAGTTAATGAATTAAATTCAAATGATTTTATAAAAGATTTGATTTTTGTATAAAATGTCAACAAAAAAAGTAAATGCTATTTTCAAAATAATTTTATTTTTGGAGATTAATTTATCTATGGGCAAATACTAATTAATTATGGCAATTAAAAAGGTTCATTTCGTTGTCCACCATCGGTCTGGGCGATGTGATGCCAAATAACATTGAGTTTTCGCCAATTCTTGCTTTGCTTTTTGTTGGCGGGTTGGCACTGCTCAGCGTCGTTAATTTGACGGTAATATTTAAAAAAACTTTAATCAAAATAAAAAGAAACAAATTAAGATCTATCAGCACATTCAGAGGCTATTTTTAATCGTCTTTGATCATTTGGTGCCGCCATGCCTTTGAATGTTTTTAAATTTATTTCAAAATTTAAAAAATAGGAAAATTATTTGGACGAGGTGTACTTCGCTTGTCCTGCAGATGACGGTGCGGTTTTCGTCTTCAGATCCTTAATTCCGAACATTCAGGCATAAAATTTTAAAAATTTGACGAAAAATGGTTGAAAGTTCAGCTTCTGACATTGGCCCTGCCAATTTTTTCGGAGGACCAGTGGAACAACCAAACAACAGAAAGAATTCCGGAGCCCGAACTGCTTCAAGTTCGCCGGCTGTTCTCAATCAGCAGAACGCCATCCCTTCTGCAATCGGCCCATTATCATCCACGGAAGATCAACAGGTACGGTATCTAACAATGTTTGATATATGTACGGTATCCAACAGTGTTTGATATATGTACGGTATCCAACAGTGTTTGATATATGTACGGTATGCGCCTTTGGGGGGATATGGTCAGTCGGTCATATGCAAATTGTTTTAGGACTCGCACCTTTTCCATTGCCAAAAGTGAGGGCCAAGAACAGAACAGCGACGCTCGCCACCGTGCCACCTATCACACTGTTCATGGCACCGACTTTCGTCCGACTCTTGGCATTCTGAGCACGGCACCGCAATCGCCGTCCCGCTCAAGAGGTACATCCATCCGGTCGCGCAGGACAAGTGCACACAAACGGGCAGGTGCCGCTTTCAGAATGCCAAAGAAGTCACTTTTTTGTTCTTTTTTAAAGGTTCGCCTTCCTCAATACGGTCATGCCGAAAACGTGCAGTCACTGTTGGATGCCATTTTGATTATTCCGAAAATGATTGTGCCGCCGGCAAAAGTGAAAATTGCCAAAAAATGTACGGACGCGCGTCGTCCGCCATGTGGAAAAGTACGGCAAAAAGTTGTGAAGCGATTTCAACAAATATTGCGACAAAAAAGCGGTCATTATCCCCGGCAGCTTTATCAGAAAAAGAAGCAATTGTTCAAAGGGAAGCCGACGTTTGGCCGCCGGAAGCGGAAGTAATTACACCGCCGGCAGAGCGGCGAATTCACTTCAAAAAAGGTGAAAAGCGTCAAAACGACGCGCCTCGACACATTAACATTAATTATCTCATTAACGGGCAGATAAACAAATAATCCATAATTTTGAATGCTTTTCAATTTGAAGTCGGTGATCGAACTGCATCACCACAATTCGACGACGACATAATTTCTATGGCACCACCTGCAGCTGTAGTCGAAAGTTCTTTAGACAGAGCAAAACTCATTCGTCGCACGCACAGTGAACGTGTATCGCAACGAAAACATCATCCGCACAGCGGGCTACTGTACGTCATTGACGAGACGGAGCCGCATCAGCAGACCATCGCCGGAGGGGAACGCTTGCGACCGCGGCGCCAACGCTTGCGACCAAATGTTGGGCACATTTCGTCGGCACCGACGGAAAGCGGCGAAGATGAAAACAACAGCGCGCCGAGTCCGAGCAGTCCAAGACGGGTGCAGATACGTGTTCAACCGCCTGCACAAAGTCCAGATGATCGGAGAGGGGAATGATCATTATTTTATTGATCGCTTTTTGAATTTAATTGATTGACCTAAAATGTTAATTGCCTTGTTCTCCTCCAACTTGTTCTCTTTTGTGCATGTTAGAGGATTGGACTGTCTAACTCTAACAGTCTGCCGCATTAACAATAAAGAAATAATAACACTTTTTTAATATTTATGAGTCTTTCGAATGAAAAAAGCTAATTTTTGAATTCTTTTATTGCTAAAAAATTCTTTCGCTGGAAATCCGCAACAGCACACAATTTCGGATACAAATGGAGTAAATAGAAAATATATTCCAAATTTCCAATACCAAAAAAGTTCCATTTTAATAATTTAATTTATAGAAAATAAATCTTCAAAAATGGAAGAAAAATTCACAACAAATTTACTACAATATTTGTCTGATGGCCAAACTGAAACTTCGTCCGCTGTTTTAAGCGGTCAAATTGACGCACTTTCTGCGAATGGAACAGTTTTAAAAAAGCTTTTTCTCGCACTTGAAGGCGCCATCGATCAATTGTGAGTCAAAAAACGTTTTCTAATAAAATATAAAAATAAATTCGATTTAAAATCATTATTTCATAAATTCCAAAATTGGGTGCCAAAAATCAAACCATCGCTCGCCTTAAGCAAAGGTAAATCGGAGGTGTACGGCTTGACCCGCACCGACAAGGGTTGGCCACCGCTAATCAAACTTCTGCACATATTGATCAGCAACAGTGATGTAGACGTGCAGCTGAAGAAGCGGGTACTGAATGTACTGCTCGAACTCGTCCGACTGTCCAATGCCGCCGCAATTGAGCCAAACTTGGAGCAGTTGGCCAATTTGGCACTGACTCCAATTGAGTATTGTGGGGAAGAGGTCCGAATGAAAACTGAATGACTTCAAAAGCATTTCGTGGGTTTAACAAAAAAAACAAACAATTTTTTTACTTTCTTTTAAAAAATCTGTAAAAATTGAATATTTTTTTAGTATGAGCCTTTAATGCTTTTAAGGGTTTGTTAATTTATTGCCTTTAGGCGCAAAAAACCTCCATAAATTATCCACCTGCTGACCTTCGGTTGGTCGCAATGCGTGTGCTAAGTGCCATTTTTGAAAAAGTAATTAATGCTTCACCAATTTATGCAATTTTCTTCATTTTTTTGGCCTATTTAATGAACAAATTTCCATTAGTTTTGTGCTTTTTGGCTTAAAAGTTATTTGAAAACAGTTTGATCCCGCTTTTCCCACCGTTCTTGAGCCGCTTTTTGCGCGTCTGCAGTGTGTACTGCTCGCAGTTCTTGCGGACAAAGGGGACGAAGAGGCGCGCGAGCTCGCCAACAAATGCATGACTTTGGGTTCGATTTGAGAGAATTGTCCGCTGATTTTAGAAAAGGTTTTGGTCTTCAGCCAACAAATCTTTCTTTATAAACACAAAAAATATAAAAACATTTTTTTGATTAAGCCTAAAAAAAGTTATTTTTGCAGTGATTGGCAACCACAGCGACCCGAACGGCGTTTTTGCTGTACTTTCCGATATAAGCGGCGACACGGAATTAATGCTGAAGGATGATCCGTTGCTGGACGATTTGATCGAAAAGTGTTGGGCAAGGGACAACCAACTCCAAGGAAGATGAAACTGATTGACTGACTGATCAGTCCAAGAAACATGATCGAATTGCTTCCATTCTATTGATCTTTACCGCTTTGAAGCCCGATCGTTTGACTTTGTTGGTCTGCTGCCTTTTAATGTTTGGCATTTTCCCTTTTATCCATTGGATTGGAGACAAAATCAGAAAATTAGATTTTTGATAAAATGAAACGAAAAGTTTTAGCCTCAGTGATCAGACAAAAGCTATTCCACCCAAAATTCGATCGTTTTGCCGCTTCAACTAAAATTTGCTTTCCCCTTCATTCTCTCCCTCCCACTTCTCTCCGGACGGCTTCAACCGACCGACTGACTGTTTGAAACTCTCATCGGTTTCGGCCACCGGAGGGGTGGACACAATGGCCATCACTTTCCGGATGGCGGCGGGTTCGGACATCATCTACCCGCCGGTCCAATGAATGCTAATGAGCGAATGTTTGCCTCCCCCCCCCCCCTCCGACCGGTCTCCCCCCTCCCCCCCCCCCTCAATTTTGGCCCAGCCATCGCCAACCAATGCAACACTTTTTGCTGTGTTGGGTGTGGCGAGTTGGCCATTTCAAAACCGCTTTCTCACGGCCGCCATTTTGAAGTGCGTTCTTCCGCCGCCGCCACCGCCGCCGCCACCGTCCAACAAATTGTTTTGTGGACACAAAAGCGGACGACGCTGAAAGGCCGGGCAGCAGCAGGCCCATGGGTATGGGCAGGCACTCACCTCCTCCAGGCCAAGGCCATTGTTTTGTTGGGGGACATTGATCGGCAAAAGCGTCAAAAAACTACCGAAATGAATGCATATAACGGTGCAGACGCAGTGTCCTAATGTCCGTCCGTCTCAGTTCATTCATTATTCATTTTGGTTTGCAAAGAAACAGCCAACCCAACTTTTGCGGGACGTTCAGTGCAGCAACTGCTCATGCACAGCTTATTTTATTTAGTGAATACTTTCAGTGCCATCAACAAAATTTAAAAATCCGTTTCTTCTCATAAACCTTTTCCAAATGTCTCTGATCACCTGAAAGCTTACTTCAAAGAAATGAAACTTTCCCCGGCGATCAAATGCGTGTCTTTTTGAGTTTGTTTAAATGGGCCCATTTTTAGACTTTCTGCAAATGCGTTTTTCGGAATTTCTTGTTTATTTGTTTCTGCTCCTCCCTGGGCCCGGTGCTGGTCAATTTGGCCCATTGCCATTTGGTGGTGGTGTTGCAGGGCCCGGACTTCGCCCGAACGAGCTCAATACGGTACCCAGAGGCGGCAATGGCGCCGCTGGGGATCAATTGTGCCATCAGTACTGCTTGGCCGATAGCGACCAACAGCCACAACAGCTGCAGCAACAACAACAGCCCCTGCAACAGTTTGCCATTCTGCCGTCTTCTCCACCGTCGCAGCATTCGTCTGCCCGACGGCAGCGGGAAGAGCGATGTGAGTGAACGGGTCGACCCGGGCCTGGTTGGTCTACGGTCCGAGCGTTTTGGGACGGTTCAGAGAATAAATAAATTGACAAATAATTTTTATTCATTCTTTTTTCCTCAGTTTATAAAAGAGAAAATATTTTGAATCAAAATTTTGTATTGCCTCAGGCTGTTGCTGCTGTTGCCCGCAGCAACAAAATGCAATGCCTCCGCCGCCGCCGCCTCCATGTAATTTTTATTTTGATAAATGAGAGAATTAGAATTTTAAAATAATTGTTTAACGCTTAATTTATTCCAAAATTCGCTTTCAAAAGGTTGCTGCCTCTGTTGTTGTCCTCAACAACAGCAGCAGGCGCCGCCACCGCCGCCTCCGTGTTGTGTGATTTGCTGCTGTGATGAAGTTCAAAAAATTTAGAAAAAAATTTCTATCAAAAAATTTTGTTTAGCAAAAACCGCCGCCTCCACCGCCTCCGCCAATCATTCTTCAGCCCCTTCCACCGCCCCCGCCGCCCCCTCCCCAGGGTAAATTAAATGCCCGTTTTTAATTATTCATTTTTAAATTGGCCATTTGTTCAATCCGTTCATTTATTCGTTCGTTCAGTTTGTCTGTTGTGCTGCTGTGAACAACAGCAGGCGCCCCCACCGCCGCCGCTTCCCGCGCCGCCTCCGCCCCCACAGCCGGTGTGCTGCTGTCCTTGCTGTTGTTGTCCGCCTCCAGCTCCGCCGCCACTTATGGCAAGCTTAAAATAATCAAAAATTAAAAGCCCAAAAACTCCGATCATTTGCTCTAGCTAATTGTTGTTTTCATTTAAATTTGAAAAAAATAATAATTTTTACGTTAAGCCCCCGCCGCCTCCCCCGCCGTGCTGCTGCTGTCCATGCTGCTGCGGACCGCAACAATCGGCCCCTCCTCCGATGCCACCACCGCCGCCGTGTCCGTGTTGCTGTTGTTGTCCTCCACCACCACCGCAAGTAATCTTTGTGCCACCATTATATGGCCAGGCTTCCATATTAAATCGGACATGCCCCTGGGACCATTTCAAAATGAAAGCTGATGATGCTTTGTCCCTGTTTGAGATGCCGCCTCCGATGCCGCCGCCGCCCTGTCCGTGCTGCTGTTGCTGCCAGCAGCAAGCGGCTCCTCCGATGCCGCCACCGCCCCAGCAGGCGCCATGTTGCTGTTGCCCCTGCTGTTGTTGTTGTACTGTACAAGCACAACCGGCTGGCGGTTACGGTGGGATGCCACCGCCTCCGAATGGCGGATTTGGTGGCGGATTTGGTGGAATGCCACCCCCTCCGAATGGCGGATACGGTGGCGGTTACGGTGGTATGCCGATGCCACCCTCTGGTGGATACGGTGGCGGATTTGGTGGGTTACCAGCGCCTCCGGCTGGGGGATACGGTGGCGGATTTGGTGGATCTCAAATTCGACCACCGATGGGCGGGGGCGGCGGTTGCCCGTGCTGCCAGGGAGGAGGCGCTTTTGGTCGCCGCCGCAGGCGCAAAAGGTATTTATTGGCATTTCCTTAGAAGCCAATTTGCGGGCACTGATTACTCGAGAGTGAATTCAAAATTTTAATTTCTCGACATTTGTTTTGACACTTTTAAACTTTTTACGACATTAAGATGGCAAAATGACGCCGTTGCTTTTGGTGCCAAATCGCGAAAGGCTTCGCCATTTTTTTCCGCGGATCCCAACGATTGCCGAATTATCAGTCCGGACGGATGTTTTGGCGGCGGTTATGCACCGATTGAATGCGTTCAAAAGCGAAGCACGGCACTGTCGACAACGGCATTTGGCTACGAAAGAACGCGATCGGCGGCATTTCTTGGCAAGAAATGAGTTTTTTTGGTCATTTTTTTACGAAAATTTGACTGTCATCCGAGGAATGATTATTAATTAATTTCGAAAACAAAAACATTTATTCATTTGTTTAATATGTAAATCACCAAATATTTGTATTTGAAACTTTGAATAAATTTGTTAATAAAAAACTGACAAAAAATGCAAAAATATTATTTTGTTTTCATTCATTTGCACTGTCCAAAATGCCAATGCAAAGGCACGTCTTTCGGCAGAACAAAAAGCGCGTGGCCCTGTTGATCTCGCATAGTCCGCCTTACATTGAAAACAATTCTCTTTTTTTAATCAAATATTCCCTAAAATTTTAAATTTTTCAACAAAATCAAAGTTATCTTTTTAAATTATCTAAACCAAAAAAATTGAACGACCTTTTGCCCACTCTTGGCACAAACTCTCGCCCCTCTCATCGGCTTCCAACGCACAATCAAAAACATACGGTGTCCCTAAAATTTAGAGTAAATGTACGGTACGTCGTTCATTGGTTGGTGGTGCTTGGAAAAAGGTCTTTGGGGCGATCGCAGTGATTGATTGATTGATTGATGGATTGATGCACGCGATCACTGATCATTGATTCGGAACCGAAATACCGAAATTAACCCGCCCCTCGAGAAGAACACCGATCAAATCAACGGGAAGCTAAAGGAATTAAAAGCCTCACATTTTTTAATGGGACGCGATGGTGGCGTTGTCGATGATGGGAAAGAGCCTAATTGGAATAATTGTTGATTTGAAAATTCAATCAATCGACTCACTGCTGCTGCTGCTGCTGCTGCTGCTGCTGCTGCTGCTGCTACTGCTAGAAGTTGTCGCCGTCTCAATGGAATTGGCCAAATTCAAAGGCACCGTTGGCGTTCTGCGCTCCGATGAATCGGCATGACTTTGAATCCGATTGACTGTTAAAGTTGACCGATCACTAATTGATCAGTTCTGGTTAATATAGTTTTGATCAATCAATTTGTCAACTTGACTGATCTCTAATCGATTTTTTGAGTTCTTACAGTCTCGCTCTCTCAACTCCTCTTTTAGAATTTCCAGTCCGCCACCGCCCCCCGTCGTCGTCGATGCTAAAATTTAGATTTAATTCCAAAAAAAGCAGCTTCTGCTGACCATCTTGAACGACTTCCCAATGTGCTTTAACAGTTGCGCCCTCCAGTTTCTCTTCATTTGCCTCTTCCTCGGCTTCTTCTCGACCTTTCGTCCCCAATTTATTGTTGCTTACCACAGCGTCAGTAATTTTTTGGTCCTTTAATTAAAAAAATCAAATTTATTTTTATAAATTTAAATATTTACCCCCAAATCCGTGCCAGAAAAGAATTCGGAAATGCCGCCGTCTTGCCCATCAATCGCTGATGCAAATTCGCTTCCATTGCCCGTTTTGCCTTTTAAGAACCGCAACAATTTGCAACAATTCTCTTCTTAATTAATTAATTATATTATATTATTTTGATTATGCCTAAGGCGTTGTTGTCAATTCCGAAATTTAGGAAAATAAAAGCCAAATGATTTTGTGCTCCGTCAACACTTTTGCTGCTGCTGCTGACCTTTGGGCTTAATAACTTTGCCTTCAATCGAATTATTCAAAGGGTTGAACAATTTGTCCGCTCCCTTCCGATCATCTACGAATGTGTTCTGATCAGTGCCAGTCAATGTTTTATTGCCAATCGCCGCATCAAAACTGATCAAATTGCGTTCTAGAATTGTTGCCAATAATTCTGTCGCCAATTCTTCTACACGACTCGAAGTTGTCGGTGCCTCGTGCAATTTTTTGTTGCTTTCATCACCCGCCAAGATACCCTCAGGCGTTATGGGCAATACAGTAGTATCCGACGGCAATGTTGGTACAGTACTTTCCGCGCTATGTGCAGGGCAAGGCTCTGAAACTGAAAGGAATTCAATAAAAGACCGCCGACCCCTCCGTTTTGGGTCAGTTCAGTCAGTGCACATTTGAATTTCGCTTCACTTACCCTGGGCATGATCATCTGCTGCTACTGCTGCCATATTAGCCGCGGCTTTTTCATTATCACTTTCTTGACGTTGTCTTTGGCACTTTGCCTTTTCCGCCGTTTGGTCACCGCCAGCGGACACTTCCGTCGATGAACCGTTGTCAGGAAGCGTGAAGAAGTCGGCTTGGCCAAGATGGGGTGGTTGCAGCTCCAAATCGGGCAGACTTTCCTCCTCCCTGGCCTTGCTGTTGAATGGCACAATTGGTGCTAGTTCGGCAAATGCCGTGCCGTTGTTGATGTACGGAAGCCGAGTAAACCCTAAAGACGGGAGAGGACGACAGACTTTGGATGGCAAAAAGCAGAGACAATCAAATGGAAATTGGGAAACAGAACATGACGCAAAACAAACTCCAATATTTTGTCGAGTCCGTGCTTCCATTCCGTCCGGAAATGCCACGACTTGCGGGCGGGCGAGGTCCTTCTAAGTTTTGCCAAAAATTAATTACAATCTGCACCAACCAATATCGGCTGTCAAACTGTCGTTGCTCAATGTTGATGAACTTTGTGTTGTCGTCATGTCGATGTCGTCGATGAGTTTGTTGTTCAACAACAGCTCTTCTGCGGAAACAAATGCCGGGGGGGACGGTTCAATTCCGGGCGGCAAAGTGCCAACATCTGGTGCCATTGCAGAAGCATTGGCTCCGGTGAACTTCAGGCTTGGCTTCAACCGGGTTCTGGCCAATTCTGCCGGTTCTTCGGCATTTTGTGCCCAGCCCTATTCAAAAAACAAATTTAATAACGAAAACAAATCGGAAATTCGTTGGAATTATGCTGAAAATAAATCATTTTGCACACCTCCGTCTGCGACGGTTTCGTCGTCGTCGTTGTCGCAATTGTCGTCGAATTGTCGGACTCTCGTTCCGTTGCGCTTAGAGCGGCTAAATTTCCTGCACCATTTTCCGCCGCCTCTCTTTGCGGCTGCTGTTGTGCCATGCCATCAACATCGTTCAACAAAAATTGCTCTGTCGCAGCCGTCGTTGAACTGCTTGCTATCGTTGCGATTTGTGTAGTTGTGTTGCTGCTGCTGCTGCTGCTTGTCCTGGTGCTGTTGCCATCAGCCGGCGGCAGGGTAATGGCAATATCAAATGCCAATGAATCGTCCGATTTCCACGTCCATGGACTCAACAATTTGTTCTCTTTGGCCGTGCCGCCCTGTTCATCTTCGCAATTTTTGTTTTTGACGTTAATTGCGGCCGATTTGCTTGTCTTTGCCGCTGTAATTAGTTTTTGAATCAATTTTGATGCTTTTTTTGATTTTAAAAAGGATTTTATGCAAATTTTTGAGAGTTAAACATTTTCCCGACCCCTCTGCACTGGACGATGTCGTCGCTTCTTGCCATGAACTTCGTTCATGTTCAGCAGCAGCAGAAGTAGGCAAATTGTGACGAGAAAAGATACGTTGAGGGACAGCCTGGCATCCATTAAATGACCTTTCAATTTGGTACAATAAACACTATCAAATTCGGCATGTTCTACACTAACAAAATCGGTCAACGGTAAAATGATGGAGTTTGGACTGATTTGCCAAAGCTCGGCTTAGTCGCAGTCTCGCGAATAGTGAAATCAACGATAATGTGATTGAACTCGACGAAGTTGATGGGTTTCAATTTTAAGCACTTATATTATAAGTAGATCAACCGTTGGAACAGATCAAACGAATCAAAACGCAAAAGCGAAATCGCCGCCCCCCTCCCCAAATCTGCGCGCCGGTTGATCAGTCACAAAGTCACATAATCCATTATAAATCAGAGCAAATCGAGCGGCGCTAAGGTGCAAAATGTTTTATTGCGCCACCCAGCAAAGATTTTGCTGCTCTGCTCGAATTGTTTGTGATCAAAATGTGGTGGTTGTTCATTGGGAGAGTGGAGGAAAAGCATTTCCCGATCACTTTGACCCTTCTCATAAGCGGGATGGAAATTTGTCTCTCTCAACAGTTTTGGATATTTTTTGGCGAATCGATGAGGCTCCCGCCCGCCCGCCCGCGTTGCAATCATTCTGGATGAGGACAAATCCGATCAACAAAGTGGGACAGCTGAACTGATCACTTCCCCTCCCCTCCCCGAGGGGCTAAATGTTTGTCGGTTGATGAACGCCGTGGGGGGCAAGCAGAGCAGCACATAACGAGGCCGACGATTTGGGAAGATGTGAGCTAATTTGCGGCCGATGTTGGTTACCAGGACGCCATAGGGAGCCCCTCAATTTATACCACCGATTTCCATCCATAACAGCACATTGTTCCTGATTCTGTCGGAAAAGCGATAAACATTTTTTGCTGATCCCCTGAAGCTTAACACAAACACACAGCGCCCCGGGCGTTTTTTTTGGGTGGTCCGTCGGTCCATCAAAGTCGTCCCCGTCCATACCATTAAATTGGGGCGGGGGGAGGCGGAAAATGGACCAATTTTCACGCCTAATTTGTTGGACCACCAATAAAGTTGAAGATGGGATGCAACACAACAGAGCAAATTGCTTTTTAATTTAAAAAAAAAATTTAAATGCTCTATTTTAAAAGTGAAAAAAATTCAAAATCACGTAAAACCTTTTTGGGTGAAGAAAATAGAAATTTGATTTTAAAAAATTTAGTCTCTGTCTTTGCTCGATAAACATTTTATTGCTTTTAAATGTATTATAAAACGGAGTCAAATCGAAAATTATATTTAAATAATAAAACAACACTTTTGGTGCAAAAAAGATAAGATGCATAGAGGAGCAGTGATCAGAGTGCCCGGCCGCTTTACTTTATTATTAATTGATAGAAGAAGAATTTGGCTTTTCCTCTCAACTCCCTAAACTTTTGCTGAATATATTCATTCATTCATTCCCTGATCATTTGCCCCACAACACCGTCACAATGCCTTTGGGCGGTATTTCCAGTCTGATCACTTTCCGCTTCCCCTCGAGCACTTTCACTTTTGTTGTTCGATTTACTTTGGAGATGAGCGCGAGCACGCGACGCCCGCCACAGCAATCGGACGGCGACCGAAATGCCACAAATTCAACGGCATTCGATTGGGCATGTCGAGCCGAACTGTTGCCAACAAAGTCGGCACCAATTCGAACAGAGTTTGGGTTGATGAAGCGGCTAAAATTGAATCTTATTTTGCTATTTTTAATTTAACAATGTTTTTAATTACCCAAAATGGCCAAATCAAATATTGATCAATCAATTATGAGAATACCTAAAATGTGCCATTGCATAAAACATCGGCTGCTTGTAAAACTCATCAGCACTTGCGTTCACAATCACCGGAGAATCCACAAAATTTTGCGCCCAACTTGGCCCACCGACCGTGTCCAAACCTATCGTAGTAAAGTGAAAATACGTGCGCATATGGTAGTGGAGTCTGAGCAAGTGTCTAGATCGTGCATAGAACTCATGACAGTGATCGTGAACATGATCGGAACTTTTTGGTGGGGCTTAGTTGGTTCAATTCATAAAAAAGGATAACTGAACTGATAAACTACACTCACAAATGTTCCAGTCCACCCAACCGACAGCCCAATTCCGCAAATCCTGGATGATGTCATGTCCGTACTGAAGAGCCCGGGTCCAATTGCCCATCGACGGGCCGGCATGTTCGGCACGTTCCATTGCTCCGGCACAAGCCTTAAAATTTGTTGCAAGACTAAACGGGATTAATAACAGCACTGTTCGGAGTTGGCGGCCTGCCCTTAAAATATCCCCTTTTTTGTATCCGATTCCATTTAATTTATTCTCCAATTTTTCATTTCCAATTAAATGCTTTTCCTTTAATTTCATTCACCTCAGTTGCAAGCAAAAATTTGTTCGGATAAAGCGCATGGACTTGTGAAAGCACGTCGTAGGGATACCCGGGGGGCGAGTACCAATGGACGCCCAAACCGGCAACGGCATTTGCTGACCGGTTCTTCCAATTGCCGAAAATCTGAAAACATAATTTACCAATCAAAAACTTTTAATTATGTATATAAAAATAGTAATAAAAAAATGCTTAATTCTTTCGCAGCATCCAAAAGCAAATGTCGGTTGTCGTCATGGGCCATAATTGTCACATTTTTGGAAATGGGCGATTGTTGTAAGGTCGGCGCCAACACTTTGTTGGCCCATTCACTGCAAAAATTCTTTTAAATTTTAAATTTAAAATGAATTTTAAACATTTGCTTCATTTTAAAACAACTTTTATGGCACCAAAAATTCTGTCAAATGTCGGCACCGTTGGGTCGTCGAATTCATTGACATGCCCGGACGTTGGCCGTGCAGCGGCTCATTGGTCAATGTGAGGCCCCAAAAGGTGACGTTTCCGTGCGATTGATATGCCTCGAAAAAACTGACAAAATAAATAATAATTTATTCCTTTTAACTATTTTAAATTAATATTTTTGAAAATAATAATTCTTCTCTACTATTTAATTCTTTTAACAAAACTCACCGTTTAAAGTAATTTGCAAATGCTTTATAATACGGTCCGTCCAATGCTCCTCTAAAGTTTTACACTTTTGGCTAATTATTTATTTATTATTTTTCATTTGATTTAATAATTAGAACATCATTTATTATTTTTTTATTTGATAGAACAACATTTATTATTTTTTCAAACTAAAGATATTTTATATGCACTAATCAATAAAATTAT
Source organism: Globodera pallida (assembly GCA_020449905.1). Lineage (NCBI taxonomy): Eukaryota > Metazoa > Nematoda > Chromadorea > Rhabditida > Heteroderidae > Globodera > Globodera pallida. Next base: position 3,904,218 of record JAIXHY010000004.1, on the reverse strand, counting down.
ATGCTAACTCATAATCCGATGTGATCAGACAAGATCATTTGCTTGCTTGAGACTGATCAGTTAATTAGGCTCACTTTAATGTGCCCGCCCCGACCATTTGTCCGTTCGTCTTCATCCAGCCGGGCGCTGACCATGGCGTGGCGAAAAGGCGAAGCCCGCCGCCGCTGAGTGCGTTAGCCGAACGAATATTTGGCAGCTTAAGTATTTAAAAATAAAAGAATTACCAAAAAATTGAAAAATTAAAGTAGAACATATGAATTTTTAAAATTAAATTAAAATTAAATAAAGATTCACCTTCCACTCGACGTCCTCCTTGGCCAATGCAAAAGTGCTGAGGCTCAAATCGTCCGGCGTGTCACAATACGAATAATCGCGTACAGAAAAATCAGTTGCGCCCATCGGCACTCGGCCGATTGTGTAACGAATACCCAAAATTTGTTTTATCTCAGAAATAAATAAACTTTTTTGAAATAAAAAATAAATAAAAACTTAATCATATTATATATTCTAACCTATGTTTTTATCGAAATAAGCTCGTTGAAGGGCCGCGCGGGTTGGCCCGCTCAACGAGTTCAAATTGTACGTGGCCGAGTCGGTGAACGCGCCGCCAAAGCCGAGCACAGTTTGAAACTGTACGGACGCGTTCACGCGAATGGAAAGCCAAATGTCTAAAAATAAATATTCAAAAAGTCTGAAAAAGCAAAATAAGCCATCGCTCAAAGTGTGCCGCCACGCACCTTTCTCCTCCCGCCGGCCAATTTGTTGCTCTTCCTCAACGCCATGCAAAATGGGGACAAATTGTCGATGGAGTCGAAATTTGTCGGCGTCCGACATGAACACCAGTGCCGTTGTGCCGTCGTCCCCTCCCCCACCACCGTGCCAATGCCATTGGACGTCGTCGTCGTCGTCGGCAGCGGGCCGGTCGCAATACGAACTGTTGCACACGCACACAAAGCTTTCGGCGCCGGGAAACCAGCGTTCGGCACAATCGACGGGCAGTGCCGTCACATCGCTTAACGGCAAAAGAACAAATAAATTGAATTTTTGAAATAGTCAAAGAATTCACAAGACAAATTGAATTGATTCTTGAAATAAAAAAAGGTTAATTAATGCCGCAAAGCATTAATTAATTAATTACCTGGCAAAAAAGCAAAATTGCCACGGAATGCAAATGGCAAAAAAATAAAGGAAAAAGGCTTTAAGTGTTGCCATAAAGCCTAAAAATTAAATAATAATTAAAGAAAAAATAAAGCAAGAATTGCTGCAAAAACTGTCTTTTTTAAGTATTTAAATCTATTTAATTTATTTGATTTACAATTTGTGTCGCGAAATGTTTAAAATTTACGAAGGAATTGAAGGACGCCAATTTAAGTTTGTTATTGATCAAATTAGAAACAATTGTTTCTTTCTTTGAGAGGAATTTCCAATTTCTTCTCCCCCGGGGGGAGGTCAGCATAATTAAATGACCGAATGCCGTCGAATTCAAAGAATTGACCAATTAACGTTTATTAGTTATTTTAAATATTTTATTTATTGATTTAAATATTTATGTTATACTTTTAAATAAATTCGTTTTTTTGACAAGTTTGAAATATCACATCTAATTTTTTGTTTTCTGAACTGGTATCAAGGTTCCTCCGGCCCCATTGGCGCATTTGGAATGATGCCATGTGGCATATTGTCATTCCCTTTTTGTGGCACATTGTCATTCCCCTTTTGTGGCACATTGTCATTCTCCTTTTTCTTATTTTGTGGCAAAATGTCTTCTTCCAACTGTTCACCCGTGGCACTGGTGTAGTCCTCTGCTGATGTGCTGTTGCTGTTGTCCGCTAACGGCGGAGTGAACGCCGTTTGGGTATTATACGGCGCCGCTGGAGGGGCATCTATGCCGGCGTTGAACAGCAGTGGGGGAAGAGGGGCGTCCCTACGTCTAAATTTGGTGTATTACAGTAGAAATTGAGTGCTAGGATGGAGTTACCCAGAACCGGTATCCGGGAAAAGGTTTAAATAGCGAAATTTATCCGGCTTTTTTGGAGCTATCCGCAATCTCGGAATATCAGCGATTTTACAAAAACCTCATTTTCATACGGTTTTATCACTCCCGGATTTCAAATAATATCGAAAATCGCAAATGTGTTTGACATCCATTTAAATTTGTCTTTTTTTGAATTTTTTATTTTAAAAAAAAAAAATTTTAGATTTTGAGCATCTTCTGAGTGATCCACAAAGAAATTATAAAAGAGATAACTATTTTTATCCCAATTTCTATTTTATTTCGATTTTTTTTTGGCCAAATGCAAATACCGAACAGCACAAATTGGTAATTGAAATACGGGCACAGGGATGGGTGGGGTAATCCGGAAAAACAGTTAATTTTTGGGTTGAGGTCAGTCTGTGCCCGATTTTGAAAACCCGGACCGGAAGTGTCAAAACCGATGAAATAATTTTATGAAATCGAACCTCTCAACTAAGTCTTGAGGCTCGTTTTAAGCCTCAAAAATAGAAGTTCAAGACCGTAGGAACTGATCGATTGAAACTTGCTGAGACTTTGTCTGTTTCAGAAATTGCGGGCGCTCGAAACCTTCCCAGTCTCGGCATTATAACCGGGGGGAGGGCACAATTCTTCCCGCTCAGAAAGGTCCATTATTAAACATCATGAAATATTGTATCATTCCGAGCACGGCCAGCATGAATATCGGCGGTTGGTCCAGCTGGTCGGCCATGGTCCTCAGCGTCAACCTCAGCAGGTTCATGGCCAGAATAGCAGCTATCGTTGCCCGAAAGATGTTCAGCAACTGGCGCTGTGTCAAGTGCAGACTTCGGCGACGCCTGCGACGCGTAAGGACTGCAGGCCGAACATGCTGCACCTGCTGGTTGAACTGTTGATGTGCATGGCCTGGCTAAACAAGATGAATTAGTACAGAAAGTATCGGGTTAATTCTAGAATAAAAAATAATGACTTTTTACCGGTTGAAAAAGTTGCGCATCATTTGCTTTGTCCAAATCAAAAGGCTGATTCAAACTTTTTCCATGTATTTTACTTTCTTTTCTCTTGTTTTGGTAAACAAAGTGCCAAAGTGTCATTACCGATTCAACCAGATCGCTTGGCATTACTGTAGCAGTGACCCCACGAGCTACAGTATCCCTATTCAATAATTTGGCAATTGCATCTTTTGCTGGGCCGGTTTCCATCTTTCGGTTGATGGCATGTAACAAATTGGTCACGGCCACGTATGTTTGGAGATTCGGCGACTTTTGGAGTTTCTTCGGCAAAACCTCCGCCAGGGTACCGTACACGCCGTCAACAGACACTTTTACCGTAGTCTCTGCCCTTCGAATTTCCTCCACCATTTTTGTGCCCTCTTTTTCAAATGCCATTTTGACATCATTTATGAGTTTTTTGCCGTTTAATTTCGCCATATTATGGGCGTCACAGAAGTTCATGGCATAATCTTTGAGCTCAACCAAATTTATGGCATTTTCATTGTCTAATTTGACCATTTTGCACTCAATTTCCAAAAGTGAAGCCGACAACTCCAAAGTTTTCCTTAAAACTAATTGAATTAATATAATTTTAATTAACTAAAATTACTTCCATTTATTTTCTTCCCCCTTGTCGCTTAATTGCGCTGAAAAATTAAATTAATTAAAAATATATTTTTATTTATACGCTTTTACATTCGAATTGATAAATCAAAGTTTGAACGTCCCGAATTTGTTGGTCAAATTTCACTTTGGTTTCTTTGCTTTTCGTTACCAAAATAAATCCAACAATTGCAAATAAAATCAGTTTTTTACTCATTTTCCCAAAAATCTTAAAATAAATTAGACTTTTTTCAATTAAATTTAATAAGTAAAAGACACAATAAATAAAAAGAAAATAATTTGTATCTAAAATAAATAATAAATAATTCATTTATGTAATTTAATGGGTGATTTTTTGGGCTTATATATTTGTGTTTGTTTATGTTTGGCTCAGAATCGAGGCGGAAGCAATTGATAGATTGAAAGATGCCATCAAAAAACGTGGCAATTTTTGAATTTTTCCGAACATCAATGCCATGCCAAAGAGAATTGCAACTGTTAATTATTCATATAATTAATGGATTAATTAAACACTAATTGAGTCTTTGTCATGCATATCTTACCGTATTAAATGATCAAAAAAAGAGAAACCGACAGACACTAATCACATCGCATTAATGTGATCAATCAGTCTGATCTGATTTTTGTGAGTTTAGTTCCCACTCACCAAAAGTTGATCCGGCGCTGAATCCGCCGTCTCCCCCCTCGACTTTTGTGCCGTTCTCACTGTCCGTCTTGCCCTTCTTTTCATCGTCGTCCGTCGTCGGCTGCTTTTTCGACTGATCGTCCCCTTCTTTTTTCGACTGATCGTCCCCTCCTTTTTTCGACTGATCGTCCCCTCCTTTTTTCGACTGATCGTCCCCTTTCTGATCACCCTCTGACGGAGACGGAGGTGGGGTGGTTGCATTTTGGGCTAATTCTCGATCTTTTTCTGCAGTTTTTTCTGCCTCAGCTGCGCTGGTGGCACAAACTAATGCTAATATGAGGACAGGGAGAGCAAGCAGTACTTTTGGTTGCATTTGGATGACTGGTTCAATTTGGTTAGTCCTTTTGAAAACTGAATGAAGAATTGCCATAATTATAATGGAATTAAATTAAATGCAAATTTAGAATTCGCTGTAACTTTAATTTTTCTTAATTTTAAATTTGATAGAATAACAATTTAAATAAATAATTTTATGGATTGAATTTTAGGACCAAAATTTATATGTTTTGCGCAAAAGTAAAGCACCGGAGGCGCCTTGGATTGAATGAGATTTATGATTATAATTAAAAGTCCTTTCACAAAACATTTAACGATTTTGAGGAAAGGCTATAAATGAAATGTCACCCTCAAAAGATTGAGAAATTAAAAAATTGTTTGGATTGGCTTATTGTGCGTGGAAAAGCAAAACTACCCCCCCCCCCATCCGTCAACAATCCCGACTCATTTTAGGAGGAATTTGCGTGGAATTGGGCGAGAAATATGAAAAAATGCGGGGGGGAGGGGGGCGATCGATTGTTCCTTCGGGAAATGGCTTATCAATAGGCTTTTTGAGGCAGTTCACCTGGCCAAACTGCTGACAAAATTTAAAATCATTCATTGGCTACAAATGGTGCAAAATTTAAAAATGATTTTCCAATGAAATTTTGTCAAATAAAAGCATAAATGGAAAATGGGAAAAACTTTCAAACAAACAAAAAATATTCGAATCCAAAATACGAATAAATGGACTAACAAAAATAAATATTTTGAATAGAAAATTAACTTTTTACAAAAAAAGAGGCCATACCTAATTACAAATTCAGTTTGCAAACAAAAAAAATAAAAATAATATTTTAGTGCCAATAATCTTAGACATTTGAATGGAAAGGGTTCTTATTTATTTTTTTTGCTTTTGTTTATCGTTTCGAAGCTCTTGGATTGACATTATAAATCGGTGACTTTTACTTCTTCAAAGATAATTTTCATGCAATTAAGTCTCGTATTAACATAAATAATACTCCTTATTTAAACGAGAAACAATTTATCTTGAATCGACATCAATTACGGTCACTATTTTACAACCTAAAAAATCGTATTCCCTCAAATTGACCCCCCGGAGGCTCTATTTTTCAATCCACTCAAAAAAAGGGGGGGGGGGCTCTAATAGACTAATTGAGAGAATACGGTATGAAGTTTCAATTTCATGGACAATTACCAAACAATTTCGATCAGACATTTTACCAATTAAAAAGTAAGCGGACGTTTGAACATGTTTTATTTGTGTTTGTGTACATATCTGTCTTTCTACAATAATATAATAGGTCGCCCGTTTCTAGTTTTAAATTATTTTTGGCATAATGATTTAAATTATAACATTTAAATTTTTAATCCCTAACCTTTTTTTTGTTGCAGTGTTTTAACTTTTTTCCTCTTATTGTTTAAGGATTAAAATCATTTTAGTTAATTGTATTTAAGTTTGCTTACTCTGCTTTTTCAACTGGAAATGAATTCTTCTGAATTGGCCAGGTTCGATCAAATAAATACAAAAATTTTGTTTCAATTTCATTTTCATTTTTTGAAAAAAGGAAATCTTGAATTTTAAGCAACGACGACGTATCAGTTGCCGAAAAAGCTGCAACTGCCAGCGGCTCAGCCTTTTCCAGCATTGACGAGAGGCAGCAACCGCCGACGAATCGAAACAAAACGGTTGCAGACCATTTGGATTGGAAGCGCGAAAAGTTGGAGACAAAAATGGAGAAAATTCGCGACAAACTCACTCGCAATTCCATTGGTCACGAGCACGACGTGGAGGAGTAATTAATTTAACATTAACTCTTTTTTATGCTTTTGAAGACATCGCTCGAACAAATTTTATTTGTCGTTTTTGGCATTTAAATAGTTTTATTCTTTTTTTAAAGGTTTTTGAAGCTGACTTCGCATCAGACAGACAATCCGCAGATAGCGCGCATCAAACAACACTTTGAAAAAGTCCGCTAAAATTTAAAATGACGCAATTCAAATTTCACCTTTTTTAGAAAAACAAAAAGCACGCTCAGGAAGCGGTCAAACTTCAGGTTGTTTTGTTGTCTTTTTTTTCGTGTTTGGGTAATATTTTTTTCAGAAAAAACTCGAGGACTATGAGCGCCAACTGAATGATTTGGATAGCGCCGACGCCCCAAAATCGTCCGCAGAATTTTCGCATGCTTTTAATCGTTGTGACAGCGGCCGATTCGTCCACAGTTTTGGGAATGAAATACGCTCAATTGGAAGGTAACCAAAAAGAAATGATTTTTTAATTTAAAAAATCAGACAATAATGCTAAAATTGGGAATGTAAAGAAAGAAACCCTCGCCGATTTGACCTTTAAATATAAAATTGTTTGCTTTTGTGACTCGTTTATTTTAGAAGGACGGGAGCAAATTTGATGCACGGACCTCTCGAAATAGCGGAGAAAATGCGTCGAAATGTTTTCGGATCGGCAGAAGAACTTCGTCGGAGAAGAAGCACATCGCCCGCCGGTATTTATTTTGTTAACCGAATATTTCAGAATGCGTTGGGTGGAACCTTTCAATTTTTGAATTACAAAAAATTTGTTTAATAAAATTCGAAGAATTTAAATTTTTCATCATTTTCAGTTCCATGCCAAAATGTTGGCGGTTTATATTTTGGCAATTCGACATTTTATGACGCCGAAACAAAATCTGCGGCACCCGCCGGCGAGTCGTACAAGAATGAGAGGTGACCTTTTGATGGTTTCCAGCCCCTGTTTTGACCATCTTGCCAAAGTTTTTTTGAAATCAATCGGAATATATAAAAGTAGATTTGAATTTGATGTCTTAAAAATATGAAATTGTTGCAGAACAGCTCCAGCTCGTGCATTCTCACCTCAGTCGAACGCTGTTGAGTCGGGCATTGTTGTGCCAATGCCAACAACGGACGGTGCCGCCGAAGGTACATCGGCGGCTATTTACAGCGACGATTTGTCTTCGCCAAAAGAAGAGGGCGGCGGTGCCGGGGATAGCGGCGGCGAACTTTCGCGCACATTTCACACACTTCGACAGCGCCACGCCCACATTCAGCGGCAGTTTGACACGTTCAGTGTACGTTTTTTTTGGCGTTTTTTGTTAATCCGTCAAAGTTTTGTCGAAATTCGTTGGCAATAGTTTTGTTCCGATTTAAATAAAAATAAATTCATCAAAAATCAATCCAGAAAGCAAATCGACTTAAAAAACATGTGAAAATTGCCGACTTTGGGTCGAACTGTTGGAAACGGACCGACTTTTTCGGGTATGCTAATATTATTAGCTTTTTAGAAGGAAACGAAGGCTGAGCTTCGGAGTCAGGAAAACGAAATTGTGAACAGTCGGTTTCGAATTCAGGTCGTATTTTTATCTTCTGCGGATTGTTTGTCTGACACTATTCTTTTTGATACAGCATTTGGAACAAGCGATCAATGAGGCGTTGGAGCTGCATCAGAACGAACTGAAACAGCTCAAAAACGATCTGAACATGATCGGAATTCGGGTGGGCAGGCACACTTTGTTGACTTATCAGCAATGAAGAACAAAAAGGAGAAAACGATTTTTGCGCAGATGGACTACCAGTACAATGACCGCTTCAAGAAGATCGAAGAGTCCATTGAGTCGACGGAGAACAACATGGTGCGCATTGAGACAAGCTGGCGAGAGAGTGCGTCCGCGCTGGAACGGTACCGGTCGCCGTGGAACTCACTCGTGTTTAGGTGGGCGTGGGGTGTTTTTGGTTTTTAGGGAGTGCATTTTAAGTAAAGTTTAACTTCGGTTTTGACGGCACGACATAGGAACGGTCGGGAAATTTTTTTAAATCAGAGAAATTGTCAAAGAATCCTACATTTTTGGCATTTCGGCAAATTTTGCGATTTTAGCGGAGCCAATATTGTTGTCGAACTGCTTAAAATAACGTTGTACCTCATCGCGGTGACATTGGATTCTGTGAGGGTGTGCCTCGACTCGCTCGGGTTTTCGGGCACAAGGTGCCATTTAATGTTTTGGTTTTCATAAATAAAATTTATGCATATTGCAGGAAACGGGCCGGCATCGTGCTTATAACTTGCATCACCCTGTTTCTGTTTTGGAATCATCTACACGCTTTTGCCCTCTCCATTTTTTCGATTTTTTGATTCGAATTTTTTTCTCATCGCCTTTTATGCATTGTCTGTGATTCGAATACTATTGGTTCCGTTACGCAATTTAAATTTTATGTAATAAAGTGTCACGTAAATCGACTCTTGGTTTAAAAGGCGTTGTTACTCATTTCTGGATTGGAAACACAAATCACGAGAATTAACGCAAACTAATTTATAGTACAAGTTTATAAACTGCAAAGAAAAAAGACATGCTGATAAATAAAAATTATTATCCGAAACTGTCGCCAATCACGAGGCAAGATGAACTATCAGGTCCTAAAAGCAAAAAACTTGGTGTTGTATTTGTTTTTTGCTATTTAACGAGCCCTTCCCACGCTAATACGAAATCCGTTTAGATCTTGGTCTCGGCTGATGGATTAGTTTAACACACCTTGGCCGGAAGGATTCTGTCCAAAACATTGAACCCAACCGAACGTAAGAACACGTAAAATCCCTTGTCAGTCGAAAAAAGGCGATTCAGACAGTCAATTGTGAGCATAATCGGCACATTTCTCCGTTGGCATTCGCTGTCAAAGTCCCTCAAATTATTGAGCGAACCTTAAATAAATTTCAGTTTAACAAGACGGGGCAATTTAACTTTTTGGATTAATTGCCGCAATTCAAAAAGTAAGGGAAAACTTACCAAAATCGCCCCCTTCGTTAAATGCTTGTTCAAGAACTTTGGTGAGTAAGCGCACATCGGACCAACCTAAACAAACGTCTTCAACAAAGGGGGAAAGCCCAACATGACGACCCACCCAAATTAACTCCTTGGCCCGCCAGCGGATGGACACGGTGTGCAGCATCACTAAATTGTATCAATTAAGCAAATTCTAGGAAAACGCACAAATTTCCAACCCTATGAGAGCAACCCTCGACCGAACGTAATCGCGGGCGTATCCAAGCGACAGGGGAAAAGCGGCTCGGTCGTCGTGGTGTAACGAAACAACGTGGGGAAATTTGCGCTTGGCAGGCACCTCTTTAAAAGGCAAACAGTTGAGAGCTTTGCCAAGGAAGTCCAGAGACGTGTTGACGGCGGGGTACTGGAACGACGTGTCGTCAGACTGAAACAGAACGCCATAACCCCTACATGTTATTCTAAAATTACAAATGTTCGATTCAACTCCTCCACAAAATTTTCCGGCGTCAGTTGGAGAAGCCGTTCCGCCTCGGCATTTGACACTGTCCAAACCAACGAGCACAACTGACGGCCGAGCGGAAGAAGCGCAACGGGGCCCAACGGCATAAATCTTTGCCAAGCGTATGATTCCGCCGACTAAACGGAGTTAATTTCTGAGATTTAATTGATGGAATTTGTCAAAATGCCAACCTCCGAAGCGTGCTGAATCTCCAAAGTGCCAACAATGGCCTTTTGGTCATAACTCGTCTCCACATATTCGATCCCCGCAACTGTACGAGCCATGCTCCGTTGCCCATCAGCGGCAATCTTAGAAGAGTAAATTACCAATCAAGCATTCGAGTTAGCCTCAACAGCTCCTCCCAACTTTTCTGACTACATTCATGTTAAGTATACCCAAATTCATAAAAATGCATACTCCGAGAACCGATCGGCTTACCAATAACGGAGTCTCAATTGTTTGACCACCATCCAATTTGAGCAGTACATTTTCGCTGACATTTTCAGGCACACTAAAAACTGCTTTTTTACAACCCACAAAGTTTTCAACAAAATATAAACATTTAAAATACAAAGATGAAGCAGTACAGGAATTGAATTCCCACGAGAAAACACTTTACGATAAAGAAAGGTTTGTCGGGACAAATTTGTGGGCAGACCTCAAATCTTGAACAATAGTCCCCTCTTTGAGTTGCACGTTAGAGCAGCGCTCTTTAATGCATTTATGCAACGCACTGACGATAAAGTCATTTTCGACGATGTGAGCAATCGGCGAGAAGCGATCCAGCTGTTTGAAATGGATTTGGGACCCGACACAGCCATCTTCCACCTGATTTTTTCCTGATTCCGAAATACAGATAAAACAAACAAACGTAAAGCGCAGAAACCGGATGAACACGCTTGGAACGAATCTCATCCCAAACAGAGAACACTAAATTAATTTAAAAACTAACAATCTCTTTACAAATCATGACAAATTCAAAAGCAAGAGTAAATTTAGTTAGGGTAATAGCGGCGGGGCAAATAAAACGGAGGAGTTCATAAATAAAACCAAGGCAATTAATTCTCTGTGCATGGAATCGACAATTTGAACATTCCCTACATTTGATAATACATTAAAAATGCTTTACCAACTATTGGACACCTTAAGTTTCAAAGACCAAAACCATAGAAAATAGATTTGTCGAATTACTTTTGAACATCTCAACGGATGATGGGCTCACTGCGGAAACCCGGTTACTATGTTTGTCACTTTCGCTTGGCTGCTTAACAGTCTGCCTCCCACTCTCCAACAAGAGCACCCTCGTGTTTGAACTCAGCACCGAATTTGTGCCTAAAAACCAATGCTTTCGAGCCGCGCTAAGCACCAACCGATGGAGCAGGCCATTGCGCTCCCAACCAATCCTCCACCGACTATGACCACGTCGAAAAAGCCGCTGGGAGTGGAGGCGAATGAACGAATTTGGGTGCAAAGTTTGATCATTTCTTAAGGTCAATTTGTAAACAACCGATTTAGGAGAGCATTTCAATAGACAGAGAATAAATAAACGAAACCAATTTGGCAATGTTGCAGTTTGTCGCCACTTCCAAAATTTGTGTTTTCTATTTGATTCTGCACCCCTGCAATACAAGAAACATTTTAGACGGGGGCGGACATACCACAACAGCACCACAGATTTGTATAACTTGCCAGTACGAGTACGACTTAGTGCTTACATATGATCTTCCAGATATTTTTGCTCGCGATGATCTACAAATAATTTATCTGTGATAAAAAAATATACAGGTAGAAAGAAAACTGTAATCATATCACGACGACAATGCTTTCCGATTACAACACCCGTCCATTTTTCGCAACTGACCCTTAATAACATGAATTAATAATTGGAGGCACAAAAGAAGCCAAATTAACTTACCACCGAACTTTTGCTGCTCACGGTTCTCGTCGTCGAGATCGAAGAGCGTAAAGTCGTCCTCGCAACTTTCCTTTCGCTTCCGTTTCCTCGGGGGCGCATCACCTTCAGAATCGAAGCCCATGGAACAGTTTTGGACCCGTTGTCGGCCTCGGCCACCACCACCATCATCACCAACATCGGTCTCACTCTGAACCGTCGACTCAAACGCAATCCCCAGGTTGGGGGATGTGAATGACGCTCGGCTATCCGGGACCACCTGGTCCCTCTCTCTCTCGTCACCGGTTCCGCTTGCGTCGTCCCAACGACGGCGCTTCACCACTAACTTACGCCGCGACGAACAGCGGCGGCGCTGTCGCCGTACTCGTGCTCGACCTTCTCCGAGGAACTTACACAAGTTCTGGATGAGGTGCGAATGGAGCAGTTCCCGATGGTAGTCGCGCTGCTTGTCATCAAACAGATTGCGACGTTTCTTGATGGCGAGCGCAAGTAGTTGAGTTGGCGATGCAACGTCAAAGTCACCAGAGCTGCTTGAGGTCGAGCCGGTCGGAGAATGTGCACCAGTGAATGTACCAGAGCAGTTGTCGACATCCATGATGACAATGATCAAAAAGCGTAATTTGTTAGCAATTGGAAATTGGATTTCTAAATTGGAAATATTAAGCAAAAGCACATGAATGTTTGAGTATGCAGCAAAGACAAAAGACATTACGGCGTCATTTATAATTGAAGGGGTCCACTTTCTTTTACGATTCTACTCTAATTATAATGGCGGACAGGAATTGGGGGAATGAATGAAAGATGGAATGGAATATGTGGAGGCAGAGCAGAGGAATCGATAAGAAAAAAGCAAGTCACACGACTCACTCGTCCTTCGCCTCTTCCATTACTCTATTCAATTTTCGTTCCTTTGTCCTCTTCACTCTTTCTCTCAAAATGTGACGAAAGTAGGGAAATAGTGTGCGACAGACGCACACACACCACACTTTTTCCTCACCATCGCGCCCTCTTACTATTAGAGAAGCCATTCCCCAGAGACGCCCACCAGCAGCAGACCCGAATTGGTTCCCTGTTGCTGGGCATGGCTTATGGATAGACCTAAATGATGAATAAAATGGAATGCGAGGAAATAAGAAATAGTGTAGAGTGAGCGCGCCTGCTCTATTACTTATTTACGACGCAGTTGCTGCCGTAAAAAAATCAATTCTGAAGGTTGTTTGACCGAATTCGAGATAACATTTCGCCGAGTAGGGGAAAATCGGGCATTTCGCCGAGTAGGGGAAAATCGAACTTCGCCGTCAGAATTTAGCGGTGCCGCTAAGCGCCGCATAGTTTGTTAAGAAATGTTAGAAATTTGGATAAAAATGAGCCTGTTAAATTTTGGACATTTTTTAAGCAAAAATTTTCCAAGAAAATTCAAAAGTTTGAAAAAAAATTAACAAATTTGGCCATCTGTTTATGAAAAATAACAAATTTGGCCATCTGTCTAGCGCAAATTCTTCAAAAAATTTCAAAAGAATCTCAAATAAAAGACGGAAAAATCTTTATTAGTTTTAAAATACATTCGAATCCTTGCTGTTTTAACTTGAATCATTTGGTACATATACATATGTGTATAGTAATAATATCTGCGGCTTGTACAGTAAATTGTGAGATTAATTAATATTAGTAATTTGGTGAAGGCAATCACTGTCGCTTTATCCTCAGATTTGTCACTATCTGATCGGAGTGTGCTTTGGAAAGTCTGGGAGGCAATGGCGGTTCTGCAATTAAAAATTAGTGAATAAAAAACCCTAAATTAAATTGTACCCATTTCTAGTAAAAACATGTCCATCGATGTGTCGGATTGACGCGCCTGTGAAATGGCTGACAAAAACTCGTGGCCCGCTGACAATTGTTGCTGTGTCGTCGCTGGCGTTGCAATTGAATTGGCGCGAATTGCCACGGCTACTGAACATTTTCGGCTGGCCTTTTGCTTCAGCTTGGCTTTTGCCTAAAAATGGCGGGGAGAGGTGAAAAATGCCCTCAAAAACAAACCTGAATGGTTGTTTTGATCAATGCAGCACCCAGGTTGGAGTTTTTAAATACATTTGTTGATGACGACGAAGAGCCGCCACTTGCTGAGCCCATTGACGTTGGCCGAACCTTCATTTTAAAAAGTCCGCGATTTATTTTTCAGAATTGTTTTGGTGGGGGGTGGGGGTCACCTGCTGCTGATGATTGTTGTTGGATATGCCATTTTCGTGCATTGATGCATTTCTGGCAATTTTCTGCGGTGCTCTCTGCGTTGGAGGAGTGGGCGATTGATTCGCTGCTACTTGACGACTAAAATTTGGACATAAAAGTCCATAATTTAAATGTGAAAAAGCCACCTTCCCTCGAAGTGATGAGAGGCTTCATCCGACGACGGCTCCAACACGTATATGGACGTCTTCTCCGGCAGCACCGATTTGACAGGGCCCAACCAATGCTCCACCCTCTGACGATGCTCCATGAAAGAGCCGGCCAGAGAGTTGTGGAACATCGCATTTGCCTGGGCTCGATCGCTCTAATAAAAAATCCATTAATAAAATGAATTTAATGAAAAAAAACCGTTTAAAAAAAACCGCCACCTGCGAATGTATGAACAAAGCATATTCCAAAAGTGCCGTCTGCTCCAAGATCAGCTGTTTCAGCGTCCCGACAGCGTGCCGTTCGTCCTCTGTACAGACAGCGCGAGATTCTTCCGAGAAAAATGCCTTAAAATTGATTGGTTGCTGCTCTACATAAATCGGCTTAGAGAAGAGAACAGTCATTATTTCTTGATCAGTACAAAAACACCGAGAACAGAACCTGATAATTACGTATGCCACCGCCCACATCGGCCTGCACAACCCCGCGGATCATTCCGGCCAAGTTGACCAACGACTGGGCAAACCCTTCGCCAACCATCGCCGCGGTCTCGGCCAGCTTATCGTTGGCTATGAAATTGAAAGTTGACAATAAATTATTAAATTTATGCAAAATACCCTCGCGCATTTTTTCAATGGCCACCTCGGCGGGATTCAGCGGGTCCAGCTCGAGCTCGCTGACCACTGGCCCAAGACTTAGCAAGTCGGGCAGGGGCCTGAATTTACACAAATTCAAATATTTAATTTAAAAAGTGTATAAATTGCTTTTTTGCATTTTATTTATTGTTGAAAATGCCGCCGGCGCACCTTTGTATTTGGATGATGCGCTTATGAAGCCACAGCCGTGTAGTCTCGTTGTCCTCCAGTTGTGTCCATTTTGTGTCCGCACGAAACGCCCTTCGAACGAGTTCAAAACGTTGGACCCTAAAAATTTTGCTTGTTTTTGAAAACAGAAAGTGCCAACCAAACCAGCCAACCTATGGTGTTTGTAGTACCAGCTGGCCAAACGGCATGGGCTGTTCTGCAGCAGCTTGGCATACACCTCCCTGAATGGCATCGGCGAAACTGGCAAAATCTGAAAAGAATTTTAATGAAAAAATATTTGAATTGCCTGAAGGAATTTGCCGTCCAATTCCCGATACGTCTCCTCGCAGTTGTCCACCGTGTCGACAAATTTGAAATCCGAAAAGTTGGCCATCAATCGCTGCTTGAAACAGCCCCACTGCTCCAACGGACGGCCGCGCGCAACGAATTTATGGTTCGCCAAGTGAGCGGGACACCCTAAAAATGGTGGCGGCGGTGGTGAACGACAAAAAGAAAATTGTATAATTAAAAACGATTAAAAGCGATGGGTTTTTGCGGATTTTGTGTGCCATTCCAACCGCACCTTTGCCATAGAATGCGATCATGAAGTAATGGCTTTCCATTCTCAATGTTTTCGTCACTTTTTCATACAGTGCCGCATTCCGAGTCAGCAAATCGGCCAGTTTGGCATAGTCAAAGGTCGTAGTCTCGTAAATGTTGGCCAATTCCCGGTTAGTTTCGATGGCCAATTCCCAATGTTCGCCTGTAATTTTGTACCGTACCTTTTGCACCAACCAAACCAAAAAACTGTACCCCGCGTGAACAGCTCCGCCATCTCCTTGTAGATGTACTCCTTCAACTCCAACTCCGTGCCAAATTCGCCGCCTTCATTGTTCCGTGCGGTGCCACAAAGGTACGAATCGGGCCGATGCGACGCGCTCCAGCGCAGCAGGTCGGCGTGCCGTTTCAACGTTAGCCCGGCTTCCACCCAATTTCCAACCGTGCGGTGCAGCGTGTACAGCTTGTATCTGTTGAAAAGTCCGTTACCATGTTCAGTCGGATAATCGACGGTCATCTCACCCACCAAAGAGTTTCATAAAAAAATTCGAATTCTTTTTGAGATATTTTTTTCTGAGCTTTATTTGTTTAGTATTTTTAAAAAGGCTAAATTTTAATATGGTTTTCAACGCACAGATAAAGCACGTAAAGTTCATGCTGCTCGATGGACTGGTAGAAGTCGACCTGTATTTAATTGTCTTTAAAAATTCTTTTGGTTTTTTTTGTGATTAAATATTATAATTGTATTTAAGTTCAATTCACAGAACGGATTTCCAAAATCAGAAAATGCACATTCCGAATTAATTCATAGCCAAAAATTCTAAATTCTGTCTCCAAAACTTTCCCGTCATTTTAATTGTGACGTTTTATTATAAGAAAGAGGTTATGGCGTTCACATAACGAGTTGGGCGGTGCAGAACATGCCCATCTCGGCCATCTCATCTCCCGTGCCATGCTGCACCGATCTGTAGGCAGTGAACAGCTCCAGCAACCTGTCGACTGTCTGAACATCACTAAGACGTGACTACGGTCCAATACAACGAGCAGTACCGTACCCCCTTTGTGTGATGTCTACAGTACCTGGACAAATGCGTTGAATTCAAATTGTTTGGCCACAATTTGCTCCAGACAATGGCGCTGGAATGTGCGGCTGAACGCCTTGCGAAAAATGGCAAAAAGCGCGTCGGACAGCGAAGAGTCCAGCAACGGGTCCAACCGACTGATGAACACGTCCGAAAACAGTTGCTGTGGCTGTTCTAGCAGTTCTAGGACAAACCCATGGAAATGAATGACAAACAGTTTAAAAGCACAATACAAATACCATCATAATCCTTTTTACGCCTCCGAACCACCACAACATCGTCAGCAGAGCCCCCGCGCAGTTCGGTGGCCAACATGTCGACAAAAATTGAGACGGCAAATTCGCAGAGATCGCTTCCGACAAAAGCCATCTGAACATGCGATTTAATTAATATATTAATTATTATTATTATTATTTATTTCTATTTTTTTATTTATGTACTTATTTTAATCTTTGTTTTTTGCAATGTTCTTTCGACCTTCTCAAAACGTTTATGGTTGGGAATTTATCTGCTGATAAGCGGGCAAAATCGAAGACTGATATGAGCAATAGCAAACGTTAAATGGGTGCAAAACATTTCCCGAGCTTATTTAACAGAATTCCCGTCGATTAATAAAAATTGGACGACGAAGTCCGATCAATTAAAGCGATCAGTGTATCCAAAAAAGAACAATTTGCCTAAAGCATTTTTTGCAGATAAAATGCGCTCATTCGTTCTTTTGCTGCTTTTGATTTTGTTAGCCATTTGTGCGACCGCTTCTCTTCCAGCAGTGGCCGATGGAGATGAAGCCGAAGATGAAGGTGAAACCGAAGATTCGGAATCGGTAGATGAACCGGAAGCACACGAAACGGTGGACTCCATCAAACAGTCCGTGCCGGAGCGTCAAACATCGAAAGCCCCCGACAAAACGGAAGACAATCGGACTTTTTTGCGCAATGGCAGTAAGTCTGACGGCATAAAACAGACTTTGGGTCCAATTGAAGCATTTGCTTAAGCGGGAGGGAGAACAACGGCACGGCATCGTGCCGGTTTCAGACTTAAAGCAGCCGTTTTTGCCAAAGTTTTAGAAGCTCAGCAGCAAAATCACAGCACATCGATGGCTCGGCGGAACTATTTTGGGTGGTTGGACTTGAGCAGCGCCAACGGCGTCAACGCTGCGTCGTGCTATGATAGCCGCTTGTCCAGCTTCATCAACAACGGACTTTACTATTATTCGGTGGCCCTTTTTGGAATTTTCCAGAAAATGAAGCCCCTCCAAACTTTCAGCACAACATGGGCCAACTCTCCAGCTACATCATTGACCAGGTTGAACATGAGGGCGAAAGTGTTGAAAGACGGTAAATCCCCCCCCCCCCCCGTTGCTTCTTCAGATCAAACGTGCCGGCTACTCGGGCTTCTGGTTTGTTCATGCGGTAGGCACCGTACCCAAATTTTGGTGGAAAATGTTATGGCATATTTAGGCAATGATCGGCGGACAAACGCAGGGACTCCAATGGCAGTCCCAGTCAAATGGCGACATTTTCACGCCTTCAAGTCGGCATGGCTGTGAGTTTTGGAAGAAAAATTCCGTTTTAAATCAAAAAAATGAAAAAATTTGTTCAAAACTTTTTAGGCTTCTACCACGACACGCAGACATATGTTGTGATCGTCCGTTATTAAAGCAGAGGGAATTCTCGAGAAAGATGTTGCGATTCTCTTCCATAGAAAATAGTTTCAAAAATTTGGTTAAGAAATGAAGAATTGTTTAATTATTGTCGATGTTACTTACAAAGTTGGTCCCAGCCCCGGAGGCATTTTTCGTTTTATTGAAATTTTCTAAGAATTTGAATTTTGAATTGAAAAAGTGGCAAACAAAATTTGTGACATGTAAATAAAAAGTGTCTTTAAAAACATTATTCTATTATTTTTGAACAATTATTTAGACAATTAAATTATTGTAAAAACTTTTGCCCACCTCAAGTAACGGCCCAGTGACGTGTGGCATCAGCTGGCATTTACTTTCCGGCAAAAGTGAGAACCAAAGAGACCTAAAAGCATAAATAACTTCCAAATTTATTTGTTAGCGTCAGCATAAGCAATTTGAAAATGTTTGCCTGAGTATTTCTGTAGAATATTTTCTCAAATTTTCTTCGTCCGCCGCTTTGAATGCCGCCGTTTCAATTTGTCCATTACATTCCGTCAAATCTTAAAATACGTAAAAATAAATACCGTACCACAAAATAAAAACAATCTACCGTAATCCTCGTCCTTGTTGCTCTTTGTGCCGTTGTCGTCGCCGGCATTTGGCGTTGATCCCGCGCATTTTGCCAATGTTATACAGCTGAGGATGTTTTCGCACCAAATGGCCGCATCAAAATGTGCCGGCGTGCCAAAGTCGCGTTGGCACAACGCGGCGGCCAATCGCAAATGCTTAACGAACAGTCGCAGATGAGCGCGACGCAATTGGCACCATTCTGCGGGCACCGGACACCGGACGAGCAAGTCCCGGAACATGTGCAGCATTTCGGACAGCGTGTCCAGTCTGTGAATTTCAGGCACCAAATCAGAAGAAGTTAGAGCCATCCGATCAATAAAAATATTTAATTAATTAGTTACGGTACCCACCGTTCCAACTGATTGGAAAGTGATCGGAAATATGCATCAAAATGTTGTGCCGAAAATTTGTCCAAAAATTCGAGCAGCAGGGCGTGCAGAGTTCGCTGATGTGTGGGGTCTCCGAGAAGGGTTACCCTGAAGGGCATTTTTGCTACAATTATTCTCCATTTATGCCCCAAACATTGTCTGATTGAGGGGCCGAAAACATTTCCGCAATATCAGCTGAAGCTCATCAAAAGTGCCACGGTTGGAGCAGTTCGGGAACAGACGCTCAACCAAATTGGCAAGAATTCGTGCCGACTGCTGCACCGACTCCAACATGGAAATGTTCGTACTCAAAAAGAGTTTATTTTTTATTTAATTACCTAATTAACTTTTTCCCCAAAAATTCCTCCCGTACCTGCTGCTGTCGTCGCCCGAGGCGGCAAATGTCCCAACGCTGCAATTGCTGCGACTGCGCGTTCGGTGAATGAATTGTCCGCCGCACGCCTCCTCGCCGCGTACATGCGGCGGCATCCGACCGACCAACTCGTCCAGACAACGGCACAACAGCAGACGACGGCATTCAACGTTGAAGAACAACTGGCAAATTGTTTCGATGATCAGGAAACAGAGTTTAAGGGGGTCAAATCACTCTGGTATGAGATAAGTAATAACAGTGATCAGAAAAGGCAAAGACACTAACATTGAGAACCAAAAAGCTTTTTTTATTTAATTTTAAATATTATTTTAAAAGTTTTTTAAATTGTACCTCGCTCTCAATTAGTTGCCCGATAAAATGCAACTTTTGGCTCATTTGCACGCCTTCAGACAATGAATCCATCACTTCAAGGGCATATCTACAGCACTTAAAATTGGCAGAATCAAATTTAAACGGCACCGACTTTGCCAGTTCGATTTGTTCGTAAATGCCATCGGATGCCATAGGGCGAACAATGGAAGACTCCAAATGCCTAAGGGCCATATTTTGGCATATCACACGACGCCCCGGGCTCGTCAACAGTCGTCGAATCGCCGCAAGCAATTTGTCCATGTGCTGCTTGAACAACTGCTTGCTGCTGCACTCAGCCCGCGGTGGTTCTTCTGTGGAATTTCTGGGGGAAAATGTGAGTTTAAATGTTATGGCATTTAGAGTTATTTACTCGATCATTTCGGCACAACGTTTTGAAGAAAGTGCGAGTTGAATGAGCGGGCTGAGCGAGCTGAGGACGGCCAAAACTTTGTCATGGCATGTCGACGACGAAGAATGGCACAGTGTCCCCCCGGACCCCTCGCTTTCGTTCTCAATGTACCTGGGGGGGGGGGGGGGATTTATGAAAATGTTCACTTAAACATGAAAAAATAATTAGAATTTTCGGCATGGCACTCCGCAGACCAAATGATGTGATGCAGTAAAAAGGTATAGGCTTTGGGGAAATGCATGCGCTGTATGTACTGCTCCAAGTCCATCTTGAACTGAGGCGACTGCTCACAAAAACGGCAAATGTACGCCTTAAAAAGAAGAATCAAAGTGAAGCCGTTTAAACGGATAATTAAATTTATTAAATTAATTTCTCACCAAAGTATCGAAGACGCCGCGCTGAAGAAGCGGTATGGCCGCTTAACGAAAGAAAGATTTTTTTTTTAATTTTAGATTTTGCCCTAAACCTCCAATTTGGAACAGAGCATCCAGCACAGTTGGCAAAAACTTGCACAGCTCCCTGCTCCAATCGTTGTGCCGTTGTTGATCATCGCTGAGTGCCAAACAAAGTTCATGCATTCGCTGACTCAACAGCTGCTCATTGTCATTCCAGCGCATAATCTGCCGAGAAATTGGTCAAACTCCCGGGATTTGATCGATTTCACCCGATAAAGCCCGATTATTAATTTTAAAAAATGCCGGTTTCGTCGTGTACCTGTAACAAAGTCGCATTTGTGGTGTGCAGCGTTGAGTTGACGAAGCTGACAAACTGAACGCCGTTGCTTTTGTCGTTTTGCAAAGTGTACGGGCCGCCGCCGTTGCTGATGCCGAGTTGGCACAACGATTCGTGCCGAGTCATTGTGCCGCCGCCAATGGACAATGCGCGCGGACGAATTTCCTTCCGCGTGGCCCACAACGCCAAATAGGCCACACTGATCGGCCGAGTTCCATCCGAATCATTCGACATCGATTTGGACGACGACGATGTTGGTAATCGCTTCTCCACCTTTTTTTGGTTATTGGGTAAAATCTTTGAAAGATTCCAATCAAAGTAATCTCGTTGGAGGGACCAATTATTTATAGGCTAATCCAAGTTTCTGATCAACGCACAATTGGAGTACATCTCCAAAAGCCCGATCACCTTGTACACAACCAATTCGTCCTCATCCTCCGCGCACAGCACAAAATTGTTGATTAAACGCAGAAATGCTAGCGCAAAAGGGCCGGCCGCCGGGATGCTTAGCTTCTTGTCAATGCCGGACAATTTGTTGTAAAACAAAATCTGCAGAAAACCAAAAGAAATTTTGTACATTTTCATCCCCGCGGGCGAAGCCCCCGCCGGCAATAAGCAACAAAAAAATGGCACCAATAATTAATTAAAAGGCTGGAAAAGTATTTTCTCACTTGGAGATGCAAATTTCGAACTTCGCCTTTCGGCAAGCGAACTTTGATCAGCTCGTTCAGTTTCGGTCGGTCCTCTGAAAACCAAACGCGACACCGAAAACTGCTTTGGTGTCGAACACCCTCAGGGCTAACGACCTGACAAAATTCGCATTTTAATAAACAAATTTGAAAATGCTTAAAGATTTTCACCTCAATGGCTTCCGGCTGAAAAACGCCTTCTTCGTCCACCACTGAAATGCTAGCCTGGAAATGAAAAGTCTCTCTTTATACGGTTTTCTGTTACAGTATGCCATAAAAGTCGGGGGACTAATTTGTAAGCAAAATATGTACAGTACCTCTACAGTTTTCTCCGATTTGCCCACGCCGTGAAGGTCGGCACTGCGCAGCCAAATGAACACTTCGTTACGTCCTTCGTCCTCTGCTCCATCGGCACAATCACCGCCTTTCAACATGCGCAAGATCTGTTGAAAAATGCAAAATATTTTCCGATCGAAAGCTTTTAGAAAGCGGAAAAATTTGGATTGTAAAAATAGTTTTAGAAGATTGAATAAATGGATGGCATTTTCTTGGCAACACCTGCACATCTTTGCACACGGGCGACGTTGTCCGTGACAGCTGCTGGACGGAAGCCTTGAGGTAAAATTTGTCCCCGGCACAACCGCCTCCGGGGGTGGCGCTATTGGCTGCCGCCAAATACGGCACAGCTGCGCTGCTGCCAGCCGGAAACTGACGACAAATTGCCGGCAGTGCAGCCTCAGGCTTAAAAAAGGCTTTTGTCAACGAGCATAAAATGAATAAATAAATATTCGTTAAACCATTTAAAGTTTAAAAATATGTTAAAATATATTTCGAAGGTTTTAAAATTATTTTATGATTTTTTAGCATAAAATGCTTTAAAAGAATCTCGACGCTTAATTAAACGGCACCCTTTTGTGCATTGTCAGAGTGAACTCGCGCTGTTCCTTCTCCGCCATGTCCCCGCACAGCTCGCTGATGTCCAGCTGGCCATATGCGTAAAATTGCCGCACATCCTCACCAGTGCCCGATTTTCCGAGGGTCCCTTGCAAAAAAACCCTCCAATTTAAAGACCAAAGTTTTTTTTTCGAATTTTTTTTACCGGTGCCAGGCAATGGGCCAACTCGAATTGCCGTCACCCACAAGGTCAGCCCGTTGTGCTCGTCCCCAACATCATTTTCGGACAGACCCACGAACAGTGCACGACTCGACCTGCACTTGGCCATTTTCCCGCCGAGAAAAATGGTCAGCGGTTCACTTATCGGACGAGTTGAGCCCTTAAGAGTCTTTTTTTGTTCAAGAACGGGATGATCGCAATTCGAGATTCTCTAAAATCTCGACCCATTCCCGTGTGGGAAAAGCGCCCAACCTTTGCTTTACGGCCCAAGCCGAGCACAAGCTCAACAGCGCCCGAGGCAATTTGCTGTTGGGGATGTTCAAGCGTTAGCAAAATTGACCGTCCGTCGGCTGTCGTCTGTCCGGCTGGTTGTGCCAACAATTTGTCAACAAGTACAGTATCCCCTGCCACCGGTGACACCGTATGCGGAGACTGTTGCGATACAACGCGCGCGTTTGCCTCTTCGTGCAGCTTATAGGAGGCGATGATGGAGAGTTCTCAAAAGTTAATTTTGCTGGATGCTAATTTGTAAGAAGGATTTGAAGAATTCAAAAAACCCGGGAATCCCGTATCCAAAAAACCCGGGGATCCCGTACCCAAAAAACCCGGGAATCCCGTATCCAAAAAACCCGGGGATCCCGTACCCAAAAAACCCGGGAATCCCGTATCCAAAAAACCCGGGAATCCCGTATCCAAAAAACCCGGGTTCTTAAACTTTACCATCTGTCAAAATCGCTCGACCGGCATAGTCTCGAATATGCATAGGGAGATGCAAAGCGGCATTGCCCGCGTCCAGCAGTCTGGCAATAGCCTAATGACAAAAAATGTTCCCCCATTCTCTTTAAATTTCTAAACCAGTCGAAGCTCCCTCAACTCTTCCGTAGGCACAGTGCCCGAGCGGAGTCTCCGTCGGAGTGCCATCAGTTCCCGAATTCGACCAATGTGCTCATCGCAAGACGTTTTTGTGCTGTTTACGGCCCCGTAAAGAGCCTTTGTACTCCTCCACCAAGCCTAAATGGCAAGGACCTTGGATGGCAATTTAAGCGTA
This sequence comes from Globodera pallida, assembly GCA_020449905.1. Taxonomy (NCBI): domain Eukaryota; kingdom Metazoa; phylum Nematoda; class Chromadorea; order Rhabditida; family Heteroderidae; genus Globodera; species Globodera pallida. The sequence goes on along the minus strand of JAIXHY010000004.1, from coordinate 3,880,260 downwards.
TCTTCCTTCTAAAAGCGGCTTACGCATTCCGTTCATAATTTATATTTTTTTAACATTTGCCATTCGTTGTATTGTCAGTCAGTCTCGATACCTTTGCCGTTTCAGTGATTTCGACCACCAATTCCATCGCCTCATCACTTCCCCTACCGCTGGTGCCGCCTGTCGTTTTTTGCCGTTTCTTTCGGAAAGGCTTCACATGGGACCTCGGGAAAATGCCGCGCTGTTGCTGCTGTTGACCCGCCACTTTGGCACCATCGCCGACCTTGAGGCCATAACACCATTGGCCATGGGAACAGATGACGCGCAGCTGATCGCCGACATAAATTGGCAGTGCGGAACATGGACAGCTGCAGGAGGACGAAGCGGCGGTAGACGAACCAGCCAACACGGAGCAAGACGAATGGAGATGGGAATGGTCGGGGACAAAGTTTGCTATGGCCAGGGCCAGGAATTGGCCTTCAGAATCGCCGGTGCCGGAATTGGTCATAATTTTTGCCAATGATTGTTGGTTTTTGGAGGAGAGAAGGCACGCGCAGAAATGGTTTTAAGTCAAATTTCAAGGCATTTTAAGGCAGCAATTTCTGTGAAAATATTTGAAAGTACTTATTACATATTTTAATAGGAATTTAATTTGTTTTTAGCTGATAATATTTGCTGTTTACTTTTCATAGGTTTGGGCCAAAATTGCACTTTTATATTTAAATATTTTAAATACACTTTGCCAACAAATAAAGACAAAAAGCCGCGAAAAGCAAAAAAAAGAAAAGCTTAAAGCCAATAAAAGTGAAATGTGAGTCTTTCCAATGAATCGTAATTTAATCAATTTTACTTTTCATCACAGGCACACACATTAAATGGCACTTAAACAGCAACAAAACGATAAAGATGAAAAGCATCAACAAAAACAACACAAATTTGTTTCCGAACAGGCCGAAATTGACCTCCCAACTTCGTCCTCTGACAATCGTTGGCGCCAATTGCTTTGGTGGGTGCATATTTATAAGTTTAGGTCGTGTTAAAAGAGGTTTTTTCTTAAGTTTTATTACAACAAATTCTGAAAATTGTCAGTCTAAAAAATCTTTATTTTAAAAAAAGGTGTTGCTGCTTTTTGTCAGTTTCGATAACGTAATAATAACCATTAATTAGGCTTTTCCTGTTGTCCGTTGTGTTTCGACTGTTTGCAGCACATTTTTTGACCGAATTCTTCCAACAAAACCCTCTGTTTTCCACCCCGTGGAGCAGTTTGAAGAGACTGCGCGAGGGCCTCTTCCTGTATCGGCAGCACAACAGCGACCATAAAACAGTTTATGACGGCGATCTCTTCCATGTGGTGGACACTTTTTGACTTGCTATTTTTATTACCCGAACTATTAGACGTTATTTCTGAAAGATTTCAAGATAATTTCATTATTACCGAACTCGAACTTCATCTAAAAAATTTTCTAATTCCAGTGGATTTCTAACAAAATTTATAACGGAAAAGTGGTAAATTCAGTCATTTTTAGCTGCCAATCTTCATTGAACTCTTTCGTTCTTCACTGGACAAGCCACTTCTACTGCACTTTCAATGGATGGTAACTTTTGTAATTCGGGGGTGGGGTGGAAAAGTCCGGAATTTGAAAATTGTCATTAAGAAAATGAATAAAACAAGATGGAATGGGATTTTCAATTTTAACTTTAGGTTTTTGATCTTCTGACAGCCTATTACACAAGCCGTTTTGTCAAATCGTACATTGCCTCGGGCCAACAATCGGATTTTAGACGAAGCCAATGGCTGGAAGTTTTGGCGTTTGGCGGGTTGGACAATAATTTTCAGTCTTCAGCAATTTTCTTTGTTTCAGATACCTTTTGAACCCGATGACAATCGGCTGCTGGATGGTTGGCTCTTTGTCGTCGTTTGTTAACCTCCTTGTTGCCATGTCCATTTGTTTTATGATGGAAGGTTTATTATGCAAATGATAAATGGAAACATTTTTTGATGTTTTAGGCGGTGTTCTTCGTTCTGTGCTTCCGTTGGCATTGGCCATCCAACTGAACCCTTATTATGCCATCATTTTTTGCCCTATTTTCATCCGTTTCACGGGCAGTCGGCGCTTTGCGGCTATCTTTTACGCAATTTTGGCCTCAATTGGATTCTTTCTGCTGAATGCTTTGCTGTTGATGAACAGAGGAAGCTCTGACGGTTCAGTGCCGGACATGTTGCGGTGCACATTTGGGTTTTTGTAAGTATAATGTCACAATAATGTAAACTTTTGTTCCCTATGTTTTAAGCCTAACTGTGCCCGACCTGACGCCTAACACAGGCATTTTCTGGTACTTCTTCACGCAGGTGATGAACCATTCCATGCTCTCTCAAACTGGGAAGCGAACATTTCACCAAACAATTTTGGGGGTTTTTAGGTGTTCGAACACTACCGTATGCTCTTTCTATGCGCTTTCCAACTGAATGCTTTCATTTACGTTGTGCCTTTTGCAGCTCTTCTCAGGTTTCCCCCTGTTTTTTTTTGTTCTTAATTTGATTTTCGAAATTATTATTCAGAGAAAATCCATCACTTTTGGCTGTCCATTTTATGTTGATTGTCGCACTGTTTTCCCCATACCCTTCCTATGCCGAGACGGCACTGTATTTGCCAGCAATGGCTGCCTTTTTTGACCTGCACAAATGTGAGAAAATTTTGTTTTTTCCGTAAATTTTTCATTTGGCCTTTGAGGGCACAAAATCCGAAAGTTTCATCAAAAAGCATTAAAACTCTTTTTTTTAAAAATTTTGCTAACAATTAGTTCTTCGTCAACGGCTATTGGTCGGCTGTGCTTTGTTGGCCATTTTTGTGCTAGGCCCAATTATGTGGTCCATGTGGGTGATCACCGGTTCCGGAAACGCAAACTTTTTCTTCGCCATTGTTTGGGTGTTCAACCTCACACAGGTCGAACAAATAAGCCTCAAAGAAGTTTTTATATTGAAAATAAAAGCTACGTTATTTAATCAGTGGACAATTAAGTCTAATTAAATTTTTGCGTCAAAAATATTATAAAAATTGCTTTTTTGTTTTAACTTTTAGCCTATTCCTTAATGAATTTTTGGAAATAATAGCGAATGGGGCGATAACCAAAATGGTTAAGGTTTTTGTTGCCGCCGACCTTTTGAGTGCCTTTCTGCGCGAGCGGATCGTCACTTCCTATGGGGCCGGTGACCAGGAGGAGATGGAACGGCGATTTGAAGGCATTCGGCTGATCAGTGTCAGTCCCTTCTGATCAGTGCCACCCAATTCTGCCTTCCTTCGATCGTTTTCCGATTTTTTTGGCAAATTACGGGATGGGCGCCGACAATTCAATTGCCTTACAATTAATCGGAGTGGAAAATTCGAACCATTTACATATTTTACAACAGCTGATGATCCCTAATTTTACGCCCACATGGTTTTTTCTTTGCTTCTTAAGAGCTTTAATAATTGTTTTTATTCATTTCTTTATCAGAGAATATATTATACAAAGATAAAAAAGGATGATTTGGAGCCAAGTCATCATGTTCGTTTGTAAATTAGAGATCAAAGTTTAGCCAGGCTTTTCCGAACTCATCCGTTTAAGGCTCTAATTGACTCAAAATCAGAGCTGTGGCTCGGCTTGGTCTCTATTTGGCGGGGTCGGCGACTTTTATTATTGGTTTGGGCCGTTCGCTGAACACCAACTTTTTGCGTACAACTGCCACCACATCGCACTGCTTTACTTTTTGCTAAAAATTAGCATAGTATAAAATGCTTAAAATTCCTCCATCCCGAATTAAAGTTCCACAAAATCTCACATTCCGACCGAAAATTAATTTCACATACTTCCTCGCACGCCTTGCGAAGCGACAAGCTGTCCCGGTTCAACACCAGGTACGGCTTCTCCAACTCTTCCAGTCGGCCCTCCAACAATTGGTGACCAAGCGTCAGACTGGCACATTTCCAATCCGCGCCCCATTCGAGTTGGCCAAGCCTTTGGCCTTCCAATGAACGGGCACCGGGCCCCAGTTCAATGGTGCCCTGAAGTTCAATAATCATCCATTCAGTCAAATTGTCTCTAAAACAAAATGAGCTCTGTAACGGACATTTGCGTTGAATTTGCCACTTTAATTAATCTAATTAAAATTTATTACGCGTTTTTCACAAGCTGAATTTGCATTCTCCCTTTGTGTATGTGCGCATAAATTAGTTGAGTGGGTCGTGAATCAAATTGAATTAATTCATTTGCTGGTAATTAAATATACATAAATTCAAATCGTTAGCATTTCTTTTCCTCGTGAATTAACTCCTTTCCCCTTCTTTTTTACAATTTGCATTATAAAAAGACAAAAATGAATTAATTACGCACTAAAAGTCCGTCGGGATTGAATCCAGACCAAGACACAAATGCTTAGTTTTTAAGCAAATGAAACGCAGTCGATTTTGAATGAAAAACACTGCCGAACAAATTACCAGGGAACCAATAGCATACAAATTTGTGCGCATTTTTGGCTACGTTCAATTACCGGTCGTCATTATTGGTGGCTTTTATTGCCTTTTTTACGAGTTGCATAAGAACCAAGAGGTGATGTCGTACATTTTTTAAAAAATTGATTTCGGCTTTTGCTCAACTCCCAATTTCTTCTCAATAATTTTTAGGCTCGCCAGCGGCTTCATTCACTTTCGCCCACTGCTCTAAAATTCTTCTATTTCACCGAAGATCTTATCTCCGGAGGTCTGCTCACGGGAGAAAAGCTCAAATTGGCCGATTTGAACGGTTGGAACAGCATTTCCGACAACGACGCTAGCGGCAACGACGCCATTTACACGAGCGAGTGATCATTGTCAGTCAGTGTTAAGATTTTTAAAAAAATCCGGGCACCTCTCCCAGTTGCGGTTTTAGGGTTAGGGAGGGGCTCCATTCCCCTTGAAAGTCAAAATTTTCATTTTTTTTTACTGCAAATTTTGAACTAATATCAACAACAACAAAAAAACACGTCGATCCGCGAGCCTATTAGCACCGCTGAACCTCCCACAAAGCCTCAAAAATGAAAATCTAATTCATATCGGCGTCATAGGGATTCTTCCTGGAATTGCCTCTAAACCTTTTCGGGAATTTTATTTTATCTTTACATAATCTATAAAAAAATATTTATTGAGAGTTATAATTTAAATAAAAGTCTCAACTATTCAGCAAAAATGGTTCGAAAGTCCACTCTGTACAGTTTGACAATGATCTCTGCGATGTTTACTGTGGGGATCTTTGGGAGAATTGTTGAGCGATATTTGGACAACATGGAGATGGACCCAATTCCATTGCCGTCTTGGAGACTCTTTGTGGCCAAAGAGCAGGAGGCGGGCAGGGAACTGACCCTTCCCATTAGCAATTGAATTAATTGCCATTCCTTCCAGTTTTCACCTATTTTGTCCCCCATCAAATTAGGTTGATCAAAAAAATGTTTTGCTTTCTTTTGATAAAAAAATTTGATAAATTTTTGGTGAAAGAGTTTGTTTTGTCCGATGTATGAATTTCGTGTTCATATTTTGGTGGTATGGGATGGCTCGTATTTAAATTTTATTTTTCCAGTGAATATTCCATCCGATTTTGTGATGTCTCTTCTCGACGCCCTCGTGTCCAACGCGTTCATTCGCATAGGCACCAACCTTTTGGCTGTATGCATGCTCGGCCGAACGACGTGGAGGGAGCTTGGCACTAACGAAGCAATGATGCAACATGTGAAAAAGACTAAAGACGAACGGAACAATATGGGGAAGAAGTTCATGAAGTTCGATTAGCCAACCCTGACCAGATTAGAGCCGTCCTTTATTGTTTTCGATAAACGTATAATGGTTTTATATGTTAGCGATTTTTGAGTGCGATTGAATTGGATGAGTCTCCTCCATCTGTTATTTTTTCTGGATTTTTTATGAAAGTGATTTCAAAAACAAAACGATGTTGCTCAATTGGCTCATCCGAAAGCAACAACCCAAGCCGCGCGATGATGGCAGTTCAACTTCAGACGCAAATTCGGAAGAAGCCGACCTGGGTGGGTTAAAGTTTAGTTACAAAAAAATAAAAGCGCATTATTGACAAAAACCTTTCTTTGCTTTTATAGGGCGAAGCGACCAAATTGATACAGCAACTGCCGATGCGAACAACAGTTCTAGAAATGGTGTTGAACCAACACAATCGGAGGAACAACCAGCACAATCGGAGGAACAACCAGCACAATCGGAGGAACAACCAGCACAATCGGAGGAACAACCAGCACAATCAGAGGAACAACCAGCACAATCGGAGGAACAAGTCGAGGAGGTGAGACTAAACGAATGCATTTTTTGGTTATGCTGCAGGACTCTTTAATTTTCTTTGTATTCTCATTTGCCCAACAACTCCAATTTTTTTTGCTATATTTTATAGTACTGCTCTGTCAGGCGCGAAATGAGTCTCCTCAACTTCACAATGCGCAGTTGTTGGAGCTGCGTCCGCCCGAGGGCGAGCAGTCTATGCGGCAGCTCAACCTGCTCAATGCAATCTGTTTTCCGATCAAGTACGCGCCGAGTCACTACAAACGCGTGACACGTAATGGCCTGGCTGCAAACAGCATGAACATTGGGGACGAATGCGGTGAGAAGAATTTATTGATGGCTACCAATTCAAATTCATCTTTTTTTTATAAGTAACTTCTTAGACTTGTTTTTTTTGTTTGTTGTTGTTGTTGTAATGGCCTCAATATTTCTTTAGGATAATCATCAATAAACATATTTTTAGTTGTTTTTTTTGCACTAATTTTTAACAGAGTTTAATTTTTGGAGAGCTTTTAGTTTTAGTTCAGGCAAGAACTTATGGACAATGATGGCCTATTACCGTGGGAAGTCTTCTGACATTACCAACTCTCTGCTGGTGGGTGCCATCACAGTGAGCAGCCGCAACAGCAGCTGTTCAACGCCTATTTGTTGCTGTTGTTCAGAAACCAGTGTTGTCGTCCAGCAGAAGCAAATGTTTGCCGTCCAAATTCTCACCTTAGCGTACGTTTTGTTTTTGTATTTTTTCTTGAAAATATTAAAAAAACAAAAAAATTTTAAATTTTGTTTAAAGAAGTTGGATAAATTTTTGATTCCATTTGCCATGTTTTCAGCGTTTTGCCCACATTCCGTCGCCGTAGCGTGGCCACTCGTCTGTTGCGTTCTTTGCTGCGACAGTGTGGAGAATGGACCAATGTCGAAGTATAAATTAAAACATTTTTTTTCAATAACTTTCAAACTTTGCCCAATTTATGAATATGAACAAATTTTGCTAGCTTTGCTTTTTATGCTTTTGAGCAGTTTTTTTGAACCAAATTTTGAAGGCAGACACAAAAAACCAAATATTTTCAGAGGATCTTTTTGCACTGTCAAGTGTCAAATGAAGCCGCGCTTGCTCTGTATCGAGCCCATGGTTTTGTGGTGATTCAACGGCTTTTTGGCTATTATCCGAGCCGAGTCGTTGACGAACCGGATGCCTTTCTTCTCGAACGACCAATGATCTCTGAATGAAGAAATGTTACCCAAATTAACATTTTTGGCGATCTCTCCTCACAAATCTAACATTTACTATAATTTATTCATTGCGTGTAAAGTTTACGTTTTTAACTTCCTTTTCTCAAGTCCTTTATTATTTATTATTCCAATGGTTTAAAGCCAGATTTTTTTTCTAATTAATAAAATAATTTAATGACAAAAGGTTTCCTTGCATTCTTCTAGCAAAACTGGAGCCCTCAAACTGCATAAAGGTTGGGCTTTCGAATTTGTTAGCTGTTTTATTTGACTTCCGGTAAATATAAATTTTTTTATGGATTTTAACATTTCTCCCGTTTTTGTTTGGTTGGTTAGCTGCACTGTTACTGTTTTTTCATGCCATGGAAACATTCTTTTTGTTCAGTCCGTTGCTGTTGCACTGCACACGGAGGAGAGACTGCGCGCGGTGCACGACCGTTGCTGGGCGCTGTGTTGGCATCACTCCGGCAAACTGCTCGCCTCCTGCGGCGAGGATCGCACTGTGAAAGTTTGGCAATGCGTTGCGTTGCCGGAAGACAACGCCAGCAGCAGCGGCGGCGATGGTGCCATTGACGACGGAAGCGGTACCAACACAAAGTTGAAGCTGTTGTGCGCACTGCGCGGTGACCAAACACGTTCCAGTCAGTCGACTTTAGTAACATAATCCAAATTTCTGATCATTTTCTGTTGACAGTTCGATCGGTGGCCTTTTCGCCCTGTGGCCGTTTCCTGGCATCTGCCAGCTTTGACGCCACTGTCGTCGTGTATGAGCAGCAGCAGAACGAAGACTGCGATGACGGGGCTGGTGGTGGTGTGCTGGAGTTTGAGGAGTTGCATCGACTGGAAGGCCACGAGAGCGAGGTGAAGTGTGTGGCGTTCTCGGCCAGCGGTGAACAGCTGGCCACCTGCTCTCGGGACAAGTCCGTCTGGGTGTGGCAGGTCAGTGAAAATGGATGAAGAAGATGGTTAATGTTCTGTTCTAATTTCAGGTGGACGACAATGGCGACTACGAGGTGGCCTCCATTCTGCAACACCACACGGCCGATGTCAAATTTGTGCTTTGGCATCCGCGCGACGAATTGCTCGTTTCCGGAGGCTACGATGGCTCCATTCGTTTCTACTCCTTTGACGGCGACGATTGGATCACTGCGCAAGTGGTAGCATTTTTTACACGGATATTTTAAATGATTCTACCGCCAGAATTTCTAAATATAATAAAACCCCATAAGAATTTTATTCCGTATGCAATTGGTCGTCCATTTCAGCTAAAAGATGCTCACGAAGAGACTGTTTGGTCGGCGGCTTTTGAACCCACAACGGGTGATCACTTGGCCACTGTTGGCACCGATCGGACAATTCGAATTTGGAGGCGTTCATCTTCCGTGAGCGTCGGTGACCAGTGCACTTGGCAAAAGGTGGTCGAACATCCGTTGCTGCTCACCACACGATGGCCTCTGTACACAATAGCCTGGGGCGGCATTTCAGCGCAGAATGATGCCTTAGGCGGCATTTTGGGTGGGTTTTTGTCCATGGTTTTGCGTTTTTAAGAAAAATGACATAAAATTTTAGCGGTTGGCGGTGGCGACTGTTTTGTCAGGCTGTTCAGCTTCGACCAGGACATGGACGCTTTGGTCATGCTTAGTGCACTGCGCATGGACAGCGAAGTGAACTGTGTCAGCTGGCGCCCAACCGCAAAGTCTGCTCGAAAGCATTGGCAGCAATTGGCCGTTGCGCTTGACAGCGGACACATTCATTTGCTTCAACTGCAACAGAACGAAAAGGACGGAAGTGGCGGAGGAGAAAAAGGAAGAGGAAATTTGCCATAGAAACATTTTCTGAATTTGAAATTTGTTCGCACTTTACGAATTCGTTTCCCTTGCTTTGTTGTTTGTTTCTTTTGTCTTAAATTTTGGTTTGTCAAATTGTTGTTAATTGAATACAATGTAAAATATTGATCAAGTTTAGAAATCTTGCTTTGAAAAGAGGAGAAAAAGTCCTTAAATAGGTATTATCAATTTTTAATTTATTTTTAAAGTTAAACTTTTTTCTTTTGTCAAAAACAATGAGTTCCCCGCCATTAACATCGATGTTTGGTGGTCGAGCTGCTCAATTGACTCCTCCGCTGAAGGGCTCATTTCCGCTTGATTATCACCAGGTGTGCCTGGAGGGGATGCGGCACCTTGCCTGGGGGGGGGGGTGGAGTTACCTTGACTGGGGGGGGTGGAGTTACCTTGACTGGGGGGGGGGGTGGAGTTACCTTGACTGGGGGGGGGGGGTGGAGTTACCTTGACTGGGGGGGGGGTGGAGTTACCTTGACTGGGGGGGGGGTGGAGTTACCTTGCCTGGGGGGGGGGGGGGGGTGGAGTTACCTTGACTAGGGGGGTGAGAGTACTTTCGGTTCATTTTGAATTTATTTCTGGAAAATGACCCCGCCGGTCTTTTGGGGCGGTTCGACTTTCGCTTCTAATCGATGCTTTATCTTTTTTTTCCGTCTTAGACTTGTCGTCTGGAGACGCTCAACTATTTGTGCTGTTTGAAGGTGGGAGGGGGAGTTGAAATTGCGCCTAATAAACGGCAAAATTTATTTTTGAAAATTTTCTTTGAGGAGGCGAAAGGGCATAATTCGGAGTGCCGGACGAAGGCGTCTGACTACTTCCGGTGTCGTATGGACAACGGGCTGATGGACCGGGAAGAATGGCCCAAGCTGGGCTTCAAGGAGTTCGAGCTGAGTCAGCAACAACAACAGCAGCAGCAGAATGACGGCGCCGGTGGAAAAACCGATTAAATATTGCTTTACACATTTAGGAAACTTTTGTTGTTTTTGCTGCATTCTCAAACAAATTGTGTAAAACAACGAACATTGTGCAAAATATTATTTTGAAAGCCAGAAAGAATTACATACGGAAGGGTCATTTGCATGGCGAAATTGCCAAAAAAGGGGAAGGATCGGCCATTTTCTGACAGAAAAGTGCTTTAGTTGTGCCGTGCCTACTACAGATTGAAATTGATAACTCATTAAGCTCTTCCAAAAATTGCAAAAAATTGTTTATTTTTTTGAAAAACAAATTCGCCATCCAAATAACAAATTTTCACTCCAATCATCGCCCTCTTCACACGATGTTCACTTCGTCCACGGAGCTCAGCTCGCTTAGGTAGTAGCCCCAGTAACTGTTACCATAAGCCATGGTATACTGTACACTCAAAAATTGCAATTTACCCAAAATTGAATATGAAGTAGGCAGTCGGGAAGAAAATGGCACTAAATTTGTAAGGGTTATTGTTTCATTAAAAGACATGTTTTAATCCGGATTAACAGGTTGCCGTTACCCGAAATTTTTTTTCAAATCAATTAAATTTCGACATGATTCGGTCATCTGCCCGCGGATCCACCAGCACCACCCGCCGCCCACCTGTACTTGTCCACCTGCTCCGGCGTTATGCTTTTCACGGAGCGCCACGCGGCGCGCAAAAAGTGCCGCGGCCCGCGCCGCCTGCCGCGCGTTCGACTGACGCTACGCTCGTGTTGCAGTTGCCGCGGGGCCATGCGCAAGTTGAGCAGTGGCGGTGGCTGCGCCTGAGGCTCTTCGCCAAATGCCGGAGGGTATCGGTCGATGCCTTCAATGGAATCGGAGCGTGGGATGAAGTTTAACAACAAATGTGTGAACATTGAAATTGATCCTTATTGTTTGCTAAAATAACCATACGACGCCGACATGACCCCTCCGGCGCCTCCAATTGAATGTTGTGGATGCTGGTCCATGATGGACGGATGCCGAAAGTCGGCCAAATGCGCCGACGACGGCGTCATCGGCCGGTGATGATGCAGCGGCGACCCGTCCGACGGATACGGCGACGAGGCGCCGCTGTTCCGCGCGAAGGATGGCCGCGAGCGGCGACGGAACTCGCCGAACGGTTTCTGCGGGGGGGTGGGGAGGGCGAGCAGTTCGGACTGGAACAATTAGTGGCGGCAATTCGTTCAACACTTAAAGATGATTAATGGGGGAAAACGGTTGCCTAAACCCCCCGGGGCGCTGGCACTAATTACCGCCGCTGACCTCTGGCGCAATTATGCTGTTTGGCGGAACTTCTGCTCGGCTGTTTGACCTGTTCAGCATGCACTGCCTGTCCACCCAGAACTGCGATTTGATATGAAAATCATCATTTGGCATATTGCCATGGCATCATCGCGCAATGCCGAAGCAAAGCGACCACCTGTTTGAGGCCAATCCTGGGGCTGGGCATCTCTTTCCAGCCCAGGTCGTCGCCGTACTCAGTTCCTTGCGGCCACTTTTTTGTGCTTGTCCCAGTCATGCCGCGTCGAGTGCTTCCGCCCGAATTGCCCTCGTTGCGGGACATGAACCCCACGACAGCAAGTTCAAGCAGTGACAGGAAGATGAACATCATTCTGCGTGACAATGAGTTAACAATAAATTAATGGAATTTGTTTCTTGTTTATAGGACAATGCTCTGCTCACCCCGAAAGCATCCACACATCGATGGCCTTGATGTAGGAGACTCGGGGCAGATTTCTTAAAAATATATTTTAAAAAGTGCCAAAAAAATACCAACCGAATGATGCTGCCAAATTGGAATGTCATGGCTGAATTAAAAAGATGTATTTGCATAAAAATTCACCAAAACGTACCCAAAAGTGAATTTACGCCGAGCATTGTTCGGGCCGGAATAGCCCTAAAAAATAATTTATAAAACTTAAAATATTTTTCAATTCATTATTATTTTAAATTTAAAAGTGTCAAAAAAGTGATTTAAAGTTTTTGAACACACTTTTTAAATCAATTGTATATCATTTCACTTCTCACCTCGACCCGAGGTAGAAGGATATCCAAGAGATGAAGATGGTCACGTAACTGTCGGTGAATGGCGGCGGATAAATTGAATTGGAAAAGCCGCCCGTCCAAAACGTACGTTGGGATATAGCCTAAGGGGAGAAGGGAAGCAAATTCTTTAAAAATATTTAAAATTAAATTAAAATTCTTTTTTCTATTTGTTTTTGCCTTGTAAGATGTACCAGCCGTAGCGGCGTTTGAACACAAATGCCACTGTCAGCTCATCCCACCAGCCGATAAAAGAAATTAATTTTAAAAAAAGATTTAAAATAAAATAAATTTGCCTGCGGGGTATATCTAAAAATTAAATAAAATTTAAAATAAACAAATTGAATGTCCCGGGACACCTGTTCAATGGCAATGACGCTGAAATTGATGAGCACAAAGTCGGGCAGTTCAATTTGCTTGAGCAACATCACTAAAAATTGCATTGGTCGGCAATTTAAAAACTTTAAATATAAATTTAAAGAATTTATTGAAAATAAAATTAATAATAATTGAATTGTGCGCGAAAGCTCTGTCCGACCTGGATAAGGCTGGTTCCACTCCATGCGCACCTCGCCAATGTTGTGATTGAAGCTGAATTTTTGATTAGCTTATTCAAAAATGTTTACAACAAAACAACTCACGACTCAAAGGTCAGAAAGCACTTTTGCTGGTCAAACGGAAACCTAAAATTTGCAAAATTTTCAAATTCAAAACAAAAAACGGACGGACAAACGGACCTTTTCAGGTTCATATCACAGGGCCCGGTGACTTTCATCCGGTAGTTCGTCCAAACGGTGGAATTTGAGAAAATCATCAGGAAAATATTTCTAAAACATTTTTTGTTTCTTCACCCTTTTTTTTTTTGTAAATTTAAATAATTTAAAGCAATTTTTGAAATGGATTTTCGCTTGCCTGAAGGGACTTTCGTGGATCGCCGCCATTTTGGAGTTGATGAAGCCTGAGGGAGCAATTTTTGTTGTTGTTAAAACTTAATTGGACGATTACAGTACATGTATTGGGAATCCACAGCTTCTGTAGCACATTGTCATCAAATGTAATGTTTGATTTGCAGGGATTCTGAAGGGTTTTTTGAAATTTCAAAAGATTTCAATCCTTTCTTTAACCATATAATCAAAGGTTAAGGCCGGGTCCTCCCAGAACTCGTTGATGTACAAATCTGCAACACTTTGGACATTTGTAAAGAATTAAAACAAACAAAAAGCCTTTCCCAATTAATTTCAGTTTGAGGCCCACCGATCTCAAAGTCTTGGGTGAGTTCGCTGACCGCCGTCACTTCCTGGACCCACATGTCCACCCGCACGTGCACCGGGTAGGCCGGAATGTAATGCTGCACAACAACAACAACAATAACATTAATAACATTCATTTAATTAACGGCAGGTGTCCCATTCATTTAATTAACAGCAGGTGTCCATGTGTTTACTTTATTATAAGAGTCTTTGAGCAGGTTGTCGATCACTTCCGTGTCGTTGGCACATGCGGGGCGAGAAAATGCCGGATTATGGGAGGGCGGAAGCTTGCCAAATCCGCCGTAGGAGCCGAGCAGTTCGGTCAAGAAGGAGACGATCATCCAGCCAGGATGGCTCATCTGAAAGCACTTTTAGTGGGAATTCAAGTAAAATAACCTTCCAAAAATTGTTGGGGGTTTAAATTAAAAAAGTTCATTGATTCTTTCCGATGAAAACTATTTTTGGCATTTATCGCAAAATTCTTCCAAATTTCCCTGGCCCGCCGGATGAGCTTACCCTAAAGACGCGGGAAGAGCCTCTGCTGGGAAACATTCGGGTGAATTTCGTGGGAAAACCGTAAAAAATCCCCTCCAGCGCCAAAAAAATGCTTCGTTCAATATTGTTGCCCGAGGGCAAAAACAACAATAAAAAAGTTTTTGGGGCCATAGAAAAAAAACAGGAAAAGGTTTTGAAGGGAAAAAGGGGCCAACTTTTGAATAATTTAGGCCACGTGCCGCCGGAGGGGACGTCCCCATCAATTTGCAAGCGAATTGTGCCCTCCCAAACTGAACGAAAAAAGCACAAAAAGCAGGGCACGGACGGACAAATGAGCACCAAAATTTTGGGCATCGTTTTAAGATTTGAAAATGGTTAAATTCTGTCAAATAAACGAATTTTTCTTTTTTAGCTGAATTTCTTTATTCTATTTAAAAATTTTGTCTAAATTTAAAAACCCGTCTAATCCTTTTTCCATTTTATTAATCCCGATTCAGGGTTATTTAAAATCCAATCCCGCTCTGCTCTCTATCCACGGTCGGCTCAGTTATCAGGTCTTCGAATTTTAAATTTTACTGAAGTTTTTTTTAAAAATTTCCTTAGGCAACCATCAGATTATTAATATTAATTACCCCCCCCCCCCCCCCCCTCCCCTCACTTACCCTTTGCATCGGTAGGTCCTTTTTGCTGTAATGAAGAAATTTTTAAGAAATTTGTGAAATTTGGTTTCAATTTTTACCGACTTTTAGTTAGGCTAACGCATCATTAAGCGCATTTTGCGTGGGCTAAGCCTTGTAAATTCGGCAATAAAAAGGCTTCATCATTTTCGCTAAACGACAAATGCGCGTCAAAAATAAAATTGTGCGCCGTCAGCGCCCCTCCGGGCAAAATCCGATTTTTGCCTCAGGGTTAATGATTTTTGTTTGTGCCCTGAGGGCAAAATTCAATTTGTCGGTTAACGATGGACTGAAGAGAGTCCATTCAGTCGAAAATGAATGAATGGAGGTTTGAACTCTTATTTTGGATAATTCTGCCAAAGTTTTGGGCAAGTTGAGGGATAATGTACGGCGGGTACATAAAAAAACCCCCTAAATAGCCTCCGGTGCTGATGTCGCCGGAGGGTAATTATATTGCATAATTAGTCTATTTTGCCTCGGGCGGGCATTGAAAGGTTTGCCAAAAGACAAAAAGGGAACAAAATTTAAATGCGAAAGAATTATAAAATGTACCCTTTTGGATTAAAATAAAATTTATGAAAATAGCTGACAAATGAATGCCTTTTGATGATACGAATTTAAATATTCCATTAATATTTATTTTTTGCATTTAATTAAGCCCCAATTCACTCCTTAGCCCACCCCACAAATTCTCATCATCACTTTGCCATCCCTCGGGGCATTTTAATTATTTTTATTATTAATATTTTATTGCCCGAGGCAAATGGCACTGCCGCGCCTTCAAAATGCGTGAAAATGGTAAAAGCACAAAATAATTTATTAAAACAAATTTTGGGAAATGAAAATGCGTCGCCGTTAAGTCCACAGAAAGGCGATACCAAGCGAAGCTTTAAGCATTTCAAAAATGTGGAAAGATTTGTTGGAGTGATTAATTTGGGCGATTGAAAATTCCGAATTTTGAAAAAGGTGCTTAAAACATTATTGAGTGGTCCGTACGTGGCACGTCTGGTGGTCTTGTTTTCTCTTGGCAAGTGCATTTTTTGGGTTGGACGGATGATGGATGAAGCGGCTTTTCCCCTACCCCCCCCCACCCCCCGAGGGGACATCCGGCTGACATTTGTGGGCCATCAGCTGCAGAGGGGGCGCAAACAACGCATTTTTGACTCGCCCGCCTCTGGAAACAGCCACTTTGTGCCCCCCCCCCGGCCCCTTTTGTGCTGGGGGGGGGCAAGAAATTATCTGCGCCGTCCCCCCAAGGGCATGTCGCCTCCGGCGTGAAAGGATTATCGCCAAATTCAATCTGCACCCTGCAAGACAACAACAAAGCGCACGTAAATGACAAAAACTATTTATTATAGGTGCCGTTCTCATACTATTTATGACTTAGGATTTTTAGCTTTTAAAAAATCCCCAAAATTCTTTTTTTTATTAGAATTTTTGGGGTCGGCGTATGCTCTGATCAAAAATTTTCAATATATTTAAATGCGGTGAGGCAGAAATCATTTGAAACTGCTTGTTTTGTTCTTTTTGCATTCCTAGCATTGACACTCCAAAGTTTAGTTTCTCCTCCGCTGGCCCCACATCAGACAGAGTCCATTCTCGACGAGTGGAGACAATTCTTGCCAAAAAAAAAGCAATGCCATCGTCGGATGTGCCAAATCCAATAAGCATTTTGTGGCCAAGGATGGACAGATAAGTCCTTCGCATTGCTTTATGCCTAAAGCATCACTCAGACTTTATCCCTCGCGGGGGCATAATCCAATTTGCGTGCTGAAGTTTCCCGTCCCACCAAAAATAATTCCGCCCCCCAAGAATCCCCTCAAGGGCTGATTGGTGATCCCTGCTGGAGGTGGGAGGGGATGAAAAGCTTACTAAGCCGTAAAATACTAATACAGAATTTAAAATAAATAAATATTGCAGCAAAACCTTGTCTCTTAAAGGATTTAAATTTGGCATCAAAGAATAGAGAAACTTTATAATTTTCAAGGGTTTTGTTTCTTGTGAGAGTATTGTTGCATCAATCAATATACATACATAATGTATTTTAAACATTTTTAATTCCTTTTTTTAGAATTTTCTATTTCCTTTGGAATTAAATGAATCGAGAATTAGAAACATTTTACTTTCATAATGTACTCTCTAAAACAATGAATTTTCTTGAAGAAAAATGCATTTCAATTGCAAGGCGTTAACAATTTTTTATTTTGTTTTTTATTCAAACTTTAAGCCGAATTTGCAGAATTTTAGGGCTTATTTCGACCATTTAATGCCTTAAAATCCGATCCTTACGGACGGCGATCATCGCGGTGGTTGGACGTTTGAAAGTTAAAAAAGACAAAATGCGACAGAAGTGAGGAATAGTTTCCTTATATACCCTCTAAATGTAAGGAACTTACAAAAAAAAAATGGTCAAATTATATAATTCAGAGGGTATAAAAGCGATTTTTATTTCCAATTCCAATCATTTTATTTCTTCTGTTGCCAGCAATATCTACATAAAGCCACATGGTCGTCTTCTTATTTGTCCCTCTTCAACTGGTGCTCATTGCCGTAGCCTCCGTGCTGGTGATCATCGTCCAATGTTGTGGTTGTAAGGTAAAGTTTATTTTCTTTTGGTCAACTTCAAGCAGTTCAAACAACACAATTTTTAGCGCAAGAATACAGAGACAGTGATGCCCGGAGCCGGTCCAAGCGTCGCCGCAGGTAAGCGGACGGAGTCTTCTGATCGCATTACTCGAACAAATCATTCTCAATTTAGCAAGCAATCAAGCACCAAGAACGCCAATGGTGCCCGTTGCAGGTAGCGCCATGGGGAGGGAGGGAGTCTGATGATTGCGCATTGCTTAAACAAAACCATTCTTTTTTTCAGGAAACGACCCAAACTACGGCACCCTGGCCAACCTGGACAAGAACATTTTCGCCAAAAACTCAACCGCTGGTGGAAAGCCGATGCCGATGCCGACTCTCTTTCCGATGCCTTCGCCTCAGCGAACGCAGGTGCAGATGATGCCTTCGCCCCAGCGAACGCAGGCGCAGATGATGCCTTCGCCTCAGCGAACGCAGGCACAAGCTCCCGCTCCGATGCCACAACAGAGAACGCAAGCACAGACTCCCGTTGCCGGTAGATGAGGGGGGAGGGGGTTAAGGGTCAATTTAATTAATCATTTCAACCACTTTTTACAGGGAACGACCCCAACTACGGCACCCTGGCCAACTTGGACGCGAACATTTTCGCCAACAAAACGTCATCTGGAAAGCCGCCGACGCCTCCGCCTCAGCGACCGCAGACACAGGCTGCCGTTGCCGGTAGATGGGGGGAGGGGATTAAGGGTCAATTTAATTAATCATTTCAACCACTTTTTACAGGAAATGACCCAAACTACGGCACGCTGGCCAACTTGGACGCGAACATTTTTGCCAACAAAAAGACATCGGCACCCGCACCCGCTGCTGCAAGGCCGAACGTCACACCACAGCAGGCACCAGTTGCAGGTAATTGATTGGTTAGGGGTCAATTAAGGTCATTATCATTTTCAATTGCCTTTTTTACAGGAAATGATCCAAACTACGGGACGCTGGCCAACTTGGACGCGAACATATTCAAGGCCCGTCGCTGATTTACAATGAAAGTGTGGAACGACGTGTAAATATCATAAGGATAGTTGTGTTGTGTATTGTATTGTGATGCTATTGTATGTATATTGATCGCCTTTTGTCAATAACCTTGTTGCGTGTTGCATAAAGAAATTTGATTGATTTTTACCAAAATTGTAACAGCAAATTTTAATTTTTTTCGATTTCAAAAATCGATTCTCGACAATTGTTCGAACTCGGGTTCGGAATCGTCGATCGAAATAGAAGTCGGATTAAGGTGCTGTGATTTTGTCACGCTCATTTATCAGAAACTTTTTTTCAGTGAGAAATCTAAACACTTTCTTCGGTTTGGGTTAACGGTAAAATATCGGTCCAATATTATTGCTTCACCTTTGTAAAAAGATTAAATTTTAGAGAAAACATTTCGCCAATACATATTAATTATGTATGTACATGTAATTTAAACGAGTCCCAAATTAAAAGCAGAAATAATTCAACGAAGAGGTCAGATTCGGATTTTGCGGCTTCAATAAGCCCGTAAACGTCTTTTTGCTCGACTTATTAAAAAGTGGGGAGGGGGGGGGGGGGGATCAGCTACGGTATTGTCAATTTTTGTCGGTTTTGAATGTTGTGTCTTTTTTTGAGTGGACTACTGCATCCCTGAGCATCACTTCCTCTAACAGCACAAAGTTATCTTTTCATTGTGTCCTGCGGGCACCACCTTTTACGGTGCCCAACCTCTCGTCCAGATAAAGAATGGCACTGCCTCCTTTTGTGGCGCTCGAGTTCGAGCAGTACTTCCGCCGATAGCGGCCCAACAGAGCCCCGTGGCGACGGCGTCGACGCTCTAGGCACGCCAACAACAGACACAGCAGCAAAAAGGCAGCCACGCCAAAGAAGGTGCCGTAGAGGCCAAACAGTACCAGCAGCACATCCGAGTGGACGGGCACCGGCTCGGCCGACACCAAAATGCGACGAGGCGCATTACTGCTTCTGGTCGTCGGCTGATAGTTGGGGTCGTGAGGGCCTAAAAACCCCCCGAATTATGCCGTAGTTGAGTTTCGTTATGCCTCGCGTTTTGTGGCTCAGGTCGGCCAACCCGGGGCGGACGGTTGGCGGCGCGGTCGAAAAGTGGTCCGGCTCAATGCTTGCGGCCGAGATTTTGTACGGAATGTCGCGCTCTTCTGAAGCACTTTCATCTTCATCGTCCGATCGATCGGAATAATCGCTGTCGTCGTCGTCGTCGTTCTGATCGTCCTCAAAATAATCTTCCCCAGAAGAACCGTCCTGATCAGCTTCCAACGACTGATCGGCATTGACTTTTTGTTTTGATGGCTGCAATTGTTCCTGTGGAAGGTGTTCCATGTGAGCAGTTACTAAAAATCTTTTAGAATTTTAATTAAAATTTAAATGCCTCCTTAAATTTTTGCGCACCTCGGCCACCGTACTGCTCTTCTGAATACGTGCCGTCGGACTCTCCATCGTCTTCCTCGCCAAATTGGAGAATTTTGGAAAAGTACACACTGTTGATGTCTTCGCGCAACTGCGGAAGAAGTTCAGACTCCGTCACCTTGCTGTGCTGCTTAGATGCCGAACTTTTAGGCACTTTGCCATCGACTGAAATGTGCCGATGCTGTTCATCGTTATCCAGCGGTTGAACAGAATATTTGCCCGAATTGTCTTCAGCCTTTGACAACTTATTAAACAAATGTTCGTCTTCGTCATTTGGCAAATTGCGCGGCCAAAGTTCGCTCAAAGATTGCTTAAATAAAATTTAAAATATTTTTGGATCGCAAACGCTTAATTTTAAAGGCGGAAACCGGCAGAAATCCGGTCAAAAAAAGCATGTCGATACCGTATCAGTCGAACTGCTTGGTACCGTCGCCGTTTGTGTTCGACCGTTACCCGCCGGTGTCTTCTTCATTACTGTCGTTGTGCTCGCCCACTGACTGTTGTTGTTCGACAGCCGTAACTCCTCCTCTGTTCGCCTCCCCGCATTCGTTTCCTCCGTGCCCCACCGTTGGCTCGGCACCGTAGCCTGTCCGTTGATCATGTACGGTAGGGAGACGATGGGTACCGTCTCTTCCTCTTGAAAGGTTTCGTAAAATTAGTAGCTAGCAGTTCAACCAACCCCGGCGGGAATCTCTACTACCATGGCCTGGCACTTGACTGGTGGTGAGCATCGTATCCGGCAAAGTCTCGCGCATGGCACCCGCTGACCCTGCCGCCGTATGCGGCCATGTTGAATGCTGCTGCTCAGTGACCGCAGCTTTTGACGTCGATTCAGGCAGCAACTGAACAAGGGTCGAAGGCGTCACTTTGAGGGGTTGGGCTCGGCTGAAAACAAAAAAATTTTGGACAAAATCCAAAATTTAGTTGGGAAATTTACTTTCTTCCGCCCCACCAAATGGCGTATCGTGTGTAAAAGTCGGGGGGAAGCCGAGCCGTGGAATATTGGAAGTTGGGCGGTATGTCGAGCAGTTCTTCTTCCGAAGAGAATACGCGGCGGCGCCCAAAAGGCACTTAAAAATTAATTTTTTAAATTTTGCTTTGAAAAATTTAAGCGCTTTGACACCTGCCGTCGTGCCCTCGGGCATTGTGCCAATGGCACGCTTTGTTGTGCCACGATTTTGGTTCATCTGCTGCTGTTGCTGTTGCCTGTTCAACAAAGAGTTCGGCGAGTCCACCAATTCTCTTTGCTCTTTCCATTGAGTCGCCATTCTGTTCCAACAAAGCGGCGAATAATGCTAATTAATGCTCAATTCCAGAAAACCCTTTTTTCCTTATTAATTTTAAAGAATTTTGAAAAATTGCGAATGTTTGCGACCTGTTAAAATCCAACAGATGGCACATGTCGAGCATTTCGTCGGAGAACAACCGGTCCAGCTCAATGGCACCGTTCAAATTGGCGTCCTGTTCAGATTTGGCATTTCTTTCCCGCCTCCGATCCGCAGCAGTGCCAAAGGGTAACACAAAAGACAGAAAATTGTCCCTGAGGGCATGCCGAGTGGCGAACAGTCCACGAGCAAACGGACAATGGCGCCCGAGGGCATTGCCAAGACATGTGGAGTGTTGGTGAAGCAGCAGGCACATTTCCTGAGACAACCCGGCATTTTTCAAACTTTTGACATTGGAAAAGCTATTCAGTTGTCCAACTTGATTGATGGCATTGGAAAGTTGTTGTTCATCATCTTGAACAGTGACATCGTCGTCCTGTTGCTGCCCCACAACTTTGGGTTCATCAACGGACCCGCCGCGTCGAAGTTGGAAGGCCATCAGACGAAGTTCGACCGCCTTTTGTTGATAAGCGGAACAGCGAACCTCGACAAAAGCGTGGAATTTGTGAATGCAAGAAAAGTGCACGTAGGGAACACCTGCAAAAAATTAGGGGAAAATTTATTAATGTAATTAATTAATAAACAAATCATTTAATATTTTGAATGCTTCCAAAAAATGATTTGTTTTACGCCACCCACCAAAATCATTGCGATGGCAAAACTGCAGCACCATTTGCTGTTCCAGCCCAACCGGGTCGGCGCGTTCTTTGTCATTTTTTCGTTTCCGACGTCGGAAAAATGCTTTTTCACATTGACTGGAGCAGTCTTCAAAGTCAAAAAACTTCCTTAATTTATATTTTAAAATTTCTCATAAACTGTAGACCAACCAGCAAATGTTTCTGAACGGTTCAGAAGGCTCTTCAAAAGTGGTCGAAGAAGTGTCGTCTTGGACCGAGGCGAGAATTTGCTGGCGACGGTAGGCACTGATTCGGTACAGTATCTCCTCCACAGTACCCGCCTGGGTTCGAGAATTAATTTTTGAACGCTTTTACAAAGTTTTAATTCAAATAAAATTCAATAATTAATTTTACCCCTTCGACTCGTTCCAATGAGCGCCTCAGCAGGCGATGGCACCGGTTTGAGCAAAGTTTGCGCTGTTGGGCCAAATTGGCAAAAACTATGCCAATAAATTCGACCAAAAGAAATAAAACAACAAAAAATTTCATTGGAATTTTAGGGGAAAAATCTGCAAAAATTAATTCATTTTGCAGAAAGTTTTCATTCCAATTAATTAGCATAAAATTAGTCATTAATATGTTAAATGATTCTATCAATTTTGCAACGTTTTTTTGTATGTTTTTAACAAAACTTTGGGGTTTTTGGAATGAAAAAATGGAGCCCATCACAACAAAGGCTAAATACAGCTGCTGGGGTTGATCCGGAAAGGGGCAAATAAATTACTGCCAAAGCGCCCTCATCGATCATTGACGGGCCGGCGGGCGTGGAGCCCGAGGCGTTCGCCCAGACGGCGGCCTTCTGCCAGCCGCCCTCCGGCTGGCAGAAGGCATGGATTGGTTTGCTTGAGTTTTGTTGTTTTTGCTGTTTAAGCCCTCCCCCCCCCCCTCCCCCGGGGGCGTCAGAATCGGTTTGATCGATTTGATGATCCTTTTTTTGTTTCCCGGACAATTTTCAGGACATTCTTCCGGACACACGACAGCTGCTGTTTTCCGATTTCGGCCCCCAATCAAACAAAATCGCACCCGCAATTTTTTCAACAGATTTTTAAGCCGTGGGACTCTTTCTTCCGAGTCGATTTGTCCCGGTGCCCGGCGGCGTCCAAACGACGGAGACAAATGACTCATTTTCGGCGGAAATTGCCGCAAAAGTCCCCCGAGGGGTCCCCGGAATTTACCCTTCAGCCAGCAAAATGGACTTTGATTGATTTATTGCCGCTTTTGTGAACCTTTTAGACGACCATTTAATAATTTGGTCAAAAAATAATTGGTGCGTCAAAAGGGCTCAAAGGGAAATTTAAAATTTAAAAATATATTTAAATGAAATAAACTTTAAAAATATATTTTGCATAGCATTTTTGATGGTTTAAGCGCATATTTTTAAATCATTCAAAAAAACCATTTTAAATTTCAATTTCAATTTTCGGCCGGGGCTTAAACACCAAAAAAGTTCGGCTTCTTTATGCTTTTTGTGCCGCATTTTATTCGTCGTCCAATCCGCCGCCTCCGTCGGCTGATGCCGTCCATCGTCCATCCTCAAGGCCGGCTTCCTTCTCTTCTTCCGCCGCTTCTTCAACATTATCCTCGTCAACTGCCTGCCCATTTGCTGCTGTTCCATCTGCAGTTGGTTGTTGTACGTCTTGCCGTTGTCGTTGTTGTGCACGCTGCACAATGCCGTTGGCTAACAGTTGCTGCTGCTGCTGGGGTTGTTGGCCGTTGTTGCCGCTTGCATCGTTCATGTTTTGCTGTTGAGGCTGCTGCAACTGTTGCCACACAAACCCGCTGGAAAATCCGTCGCCGGCTGGAAGCCAGCCAGAAGGGGGTACTGCACCAACTTGCTGTGGAAGTTGGGGTACTGCACCAACTTGTTGTTGAGGTTGAAATACTGCACCAACTTGTTGTTGAGGTTGAAATGCTGCACCAACTTGTTGTTGAGGTTGAAATACTGCACCAACTTGTTGTTGAGGTTGAAATACTGCACCAACTTGTTGTTGAGGTTGGACTAAGCCTAGAATATACTTTTAATTGCCCTTGCTCGGAATCTCTCAAAACCTGATGAAACTGTTCCATCTCCACCAACAAGAAGACTGGCGACGTCGAATTGTTGCTGCTGTCCTACCCTTGGGTCGTAGAGCGAAACATACTGAACGGCTGGTTGTTGTACCGCTTGAACTTGTTTTTGTTGCTGCTGTTGTTGAGGTATTTTCACCAGAAGTTGAGATTGATCAACAGTAGTCGATGGTTGTTGAAGCAGCTGATTCAAAAATTGCGACACTTGTCCTCCAAGATTTGGCCCAATGTTTGGCAACGGTTGGCCTGAAGCGGATGACGAAGCCGTTCCCGACGGTGTGCCCTGGGGCGTGATTATATTGGAAAATGCTTGAAGCAAGCCCTTGAACAAATTTGTGTCAGCAGAGCTCTGCTGCTGAGTTGGAGCTGAACGGATTTATCAAACAATTTTCGAATTTTTTAAAATTTAATTTTGAGTGAACGCACCGGATGTTGCCGAATCTGCCGCAATTGCTTTATTACGCTCTAATGCTGCTCTTCTATTTGCACGAGAATTGTCTTCAAGCTGTTCCTTTTCCCTTTCGAAGGCATCAAGCAGTTCCAGAATCCGCTGCTGTTGATCCTAACAAGCACAAAAAGAAATAATCAGAAAAAATAGTTGCTCATTTCACTTAATTGGCCTTTCAAATGTTTCCTCACCTGCACCGCCTGCAGCTCTTTGCGGTTGTTCTGCACCAGTTGTTCACGGTACTGCTCGCGTTCCAGCAACTCCACAAAGCGTTGCTGTTCCTGGAGCACAATTTGTTGCAAAGCGACTGCTTTGATTAATTTGTAATAAAATTGAGAGACAAAAGATGAATTAAAAACCGTTGTTGTTGTTGTTGTTCTGCTGCTGTTGCTCGCTTCCTGCTGTCACAAGTTTGACCACCACCGGACGTTCCTGCTGTGGCGCCACTTGTGGACTCGCCGCGTTCGGCAGAACTGCAGCGATTGGGCCCAGCACCGTACTCGAACTGCTCGGATTTGTTGGGTTGTTGTTCAACGACATCTTCTGGAGCAATGCAGTCAGATCAGTGAGGTCTGTCGAACTGCTCTGAAACGGCGGTGCAATTGGCGGCGGTTGTACTGTAAATTTCAAATTCAAAAATTTAACTGGAACTGTCTGTAGCTGTACCCGGCTGGATTCCGCCCAAAAATGAAGCCGTTGCCGCCGGAGGCTGTCCGACAAGACGAATGCCGGTTGATGCCAATTTGCCGGGGAGCGCTACCGAAGTTTGTGCCGGACCAGCACCAAAAAAGCCGGGCGGGGCAAGATTCTGAATAATTTACTTTATCTAATGATTCATCACAATTAAAGTTACCTCACCATTACCATTAAAAGTACTGCTTGCTCTGCTGGCTGAAAATTTGGCATTAAAAGTTCCAAAAAATTTCAAAACCCCCGAGGCGCTCATTTCTTCCTGCCGCATTTTGCCATTGGTTATTCAACAATAGTTGCTGCAGTTGGCGTTGTTGTTGAATCGTTGCGAGCTGCTGAAACAGTGTCTGGAATTGCTGTTGCTGAACCATCCGTTGCTGTTGTTCACGTTCAAGCTGTTGTTGTTTGCCTGTGGGGTTTTATATTATTTATTTAAAAATTTTTTTAATTTTACAATTAAATTTGTACTAAGCCATTAAACCGACCGATAAAATTGCTGCCGACGACGGGATTAATGCCAAATTTGGCCGTTTGTGCCGATTCTCGTTGTTGTTGTTGTTGTTGTTGTTGTTGTTGTCGTAAAAGTGTCGCGAACAGCGGGTTCGTAGGCCGAGTTCTGGCATTTTCTTTTTTTAGAAATTTAAATAAACAAACAATTCGTCTTCAAAAGACCTCGGAAGCCCTCCACCGCCATCGCCTACGGCGATTAAACGCCTTAGGTTGAGTCCAGGAGATTCAATTGCCGGGACCAATTCACCTATCAAAAAACAATTTTACACAAAATAAATAAACTTTTAAAAATCCATTCGAAACAAAAAAAATGTTTGAATTGAGACCCAATCAATTTTGATCATTTATTCCGTCCGTTTCACCTCTTTTTGGCCCGATCGAAGGCGGCCCAAACCGGTTGTTGTTAAGCCTCGGCGGCGACAATCCGAGCTTTTCTTCCACTTCCTTTGCCACATTCTTTAACCGTACAACTTCATCTTGAGTCCGGTCCTCATTCGATGGCATCGAAGCCGCCCGAAACTTACAAATAGTGAGTGGGCATTTAAAAAACATTTAAATTTTGTTGCGTTTGGGACTTACCCCCCCCCCCGCACTGATCAAAAATTACCACCCCCCCCCCCCCCCCGACCCATTGATTTCACTATCAAGGTCCCGTCCGATCCGGCGATTTTGCTAATTATTTAGCATAATCAATCGATAGATAAAATATTTTTTTTAATTATTATTGTTGACCACCAAATAAATTCGTTTACTCTCAATGAATTGCGGGCCGATCGGAATAATTGCGTATTTTGCAGTTCATCTGTCAAACTTGGCCTCTCATCTGCCAATCGAAGCCGTGGAATTTGTTGCGCGAAACTGGTGCCGGTGCCGTTGGCCGCAGTGACGTCATTTTGTTTTGGTTCTGAACGCGAAAATTGCGCCGCTTTCAAACCGTCAAAAGGACGGACTAATTAATTTGTAAAATGAACAAAAAGAAAGGACCTTTTGCTTCCATGATGCGCAACATAATTATGCCGCAATAGAAGCTAATGAGGGGGGACAAAAACATTTTTGTGATAATTCCGTATAATTATTGCCAAAATTGGATAAATGAGCGACGGACGTTTGGCTCCTTTTTCTATTCCAAATAAATAAATAAATTTATCGTCCAATGCATTCATTCGTTTATTCGGTTTGTTTGTGCTGTTCATTTGCATTGTTTCATTTGCGCTTTATTTGTCTAAAAAGGAATGCATAAAAAATAAATAAAAAATTAATGGATTATAAAAAATATTAATGAAAAACCGATACGTTTTGATCAAATGTTTTTAATAATCTTTCCTCCTTTTCCTCTTCGACTTTTCGATCAGATCACTTCACTCACTCACTGATTATGTACATAAAGTCCGTCCGGCTCTTGAAGGAATCTCGTCAAGTTTCTTGGCTCGAGCCGGAGTGCGCGATTGGACGGACTCTATTCGTCCGCAACATCCGCCGCCGTCTCTTTTTCCGTTTCCATCAAATGCGCTGCCGCCGCCTTCAGGAGAACATCCAAAAGCAGGGCGACCTCTTCAGCCTGTACATCTGCAGTTGCAGCAGCAACAGGCCCAGTTTCTCCACTTTTTTCAAGGGAATTTTCTGCCTCCTCTGGCTTCTCTGCACTCTCCGGCCCCTCCACACTCTCTGCACTTTTTGCATCGCACTCTCTGCACTCGCCGACGGCGTAATCGTCCACGTCGATGCCCGACAATTTGTTCAAAATGGCCTCAATAATTTCGTCGGGCAACGGAATTGGCAGCTGAAAAGCGAAGGATTTGAAGGGGGAACAATCGATTTGTTGTACTTCCGCCGATGGCGACGGCTTCCACGCGATTGTAATGGTTGTGCCCGACCGTCGGCCTTTCGGCGGTCGTCCGATCGGCACAATTGGGGGGAGAGGCACTGGCAGTGGGGGCAACGGACTAAACGACAAGCTTTTAAAGTCCAAAATTGCTTTTACTATTTGGGGTTGATTTAAAGCTCTTCAATTTAAAAATGTTTCAAAATTTCAAATTTTAGTCCAATTTTGGGACGTTTCAATAAAAGCGACAGAATTTTGTGCATACTCGGCCGTTGGTCGTGGCCGTGTTGCCGAATGTGTGCTGGTGGCGATGGTGGCGGGCGTCAGCCATTTTAGCGGTGCTATCGGCTCGAGCGGAAGGCACGGGGACGGCAGCCACGGCTGTGCCAAACAATCGTTTTGAGAAAAATAAAAACCCCATTTGGAAATCAAGCCGATTTTGTAAAACGGCGATGCCAGAAACAAATTTGGCACAAACAACGGACGCACCATCGACGGCACCGGAATCGGAGGCAGCGGTGGCAGGGACGGCAATGTGCACGGACGGAGCCGGGGCGTGGTTGGCGTCAGACGCGTGGGCAAAAGCGTTGGCAGAGATGAAGCCGCGGGAAGGAATGGTGCGGCCGCTGTGAGGGCCCAGTTTAGTTTAAAAGCAAAAACCACCGTAATAGTGGCCATACTATGGCCTGCAATTCCAGTTGCTGTACTGCTTGAAGTTGTGGCTGTTGTGGTGGGCTTTGGACTGCTTGAACTCTTCAATGGCTGTGGTTGCGTTGTTGTCATTATAAGTTTAGCCTTCCATCTTTCGCCTACATTTTGGGACCAATTCAAATCGTAAAAAAGGATTTAAACTATTTGAAAAAAACAAAATTTTAATAAAATTAAAAAAGCAATTTAAAATTATTATTTCCGAGTTAAGCATAAAATTGAAATTGTTTCTCCGGACCATTCAATGTGCTGGTCGCCGTTGTCGGAGTTGTGCCATTTGTGGTGGCGATTTTCCACAAGCGCGAGATACAATTTCGATTTTGGTGCTGATACAGCTCGACATCGCAGAAACCACAAGAACGGCGACATACGCGAAAAGCCTAAAAGAAATATTTTTAAAATCGTAAAAAATTCATTACCAATGGGGCGCCGTCCCCGTTGCAATTGACCGACTTGCCCACATTGGCAGCCCACATGCCGCTCTTTAAAAGCAAATAAAACGGATTAGTAAAATCATTAATTTAATTCGAAATTTTAAAGATTATTTAAAAGGATTTTTGTTAATAAATTTAAATCCACTAAAAGATAAAGGCACTCGCAATTTTTTTTTAATTTACCTAATTAATAATAAATTGGCCACCTGATGGACGAAATGGGCACAAAAGTGCCGATTGTGACGGTCAAAACAGTGGCGACTTTTGAGCCCCGCGGCGAACAGCTCGCGCCCTAACTCGGCCACATTTGTGCGACAGCTGTGGCAACACTGCAAAATGGCAAAGTCCGCGTCCGCTCTAAACTTTAAAAATTAAAATCTAAATTTTTTTGCAAAAAATGTCAGTGGCAACTTGCGCAAAATCACATTTAACATCAAACAAAGTAAGTGCACACTTGCAACGCTTCCGAAACAGAAGCGGGTTCCGATTTCTGAGCTCGTTGCAGACGTGTTGGCCAATCGATTCTTAAAATTGCCACAAAAAGTGAAGAAAGATGAAAGAAAAATGTACCGGCACAGCAGGGCATTGCTTTTGCTTTGACGCCATTGATTGGCAATGCTCGTCGGCCAAACTTGCGCAACAGCAATTGATGCCAGCCCTGCGGCCATTCGATCAGCAACTGAATTTTGTATTTGAATGATTTGTTTGAAATGCCATAAAGCTTTTGCCTCATCTTTCTCCCCAACCATCGGACCGGCAAAACTCTGTTCCATGCTCTCAAACGCGTCCATTCCATTATCATCATCGTTGTCATCCTTTTCGAGCAGTTCAGGTGAATCCATCGTCAGCTCATTCCGTTGTTGCAGTTTATATCCTTTAATTTTAGCGATTCATTTATTCAAATTACATATGTTGAACTATAAATTGTTTTACCCGTACCCGCACTGATCAGAATAAAAGTGATCGGGACGATTGCGAAGAGAAGAAAGCTTTTGAGGTGATTAGCCCGTGCCATCGAAGTTGAATTTGGGTATAAGCAAAATGCATCGGAACTATGCAGCAGCAACTTCAATGGACAAGGGCATCAAATCTCAAAACGAAAGTTTAAATTATCAGAGCGATCGATCGATCAGAAATTTGGGAACATTTCCATTCCATTCCATCCCACCGACCCTTCTGAAATAACTAGGGTTGCTCCCCGACCCCTCGGGGGCGGAAAAGTCGGGGTCGGGGTTGGCCGGGGTTGACCATGTCGGGGTCGGGGTCGGGGGCGACCAAATTTTTCGGGGTCGGGGTCGGGGTCGGGGGTCGGGGTCGGGGTTCGGGGTTCGGGGTTGAAGAAAATTCTGTCGATAAAAATTTTTTTAATAAAAATTTCACAATAAATCTTCACGGGCAATCATAAAATATATTATTTTATTTTTAAATCCGTTCATCATCCTTAAAAACCTCAAGAGTGCAGAGGCTTTTTACGTTGTAAAAAAAGATCTGTGGATTGTCGTCATGTTTGACTTAGCCGCCCAACAACTCAGAATAACAATAGAAAAAAAGAGCAAAACTTAAAGACGAAAATTCTCCAAAATTTTGGGGATTGGCGCGAGAGAATTTTAGAAATTTTTTGATTTGCAATCGAAATTTAAAAAAAAATCGCCGTGTTTTTTGAAGCTTTTTAGAAGAATGGGGGGGGGGGGGGGGTGGGGTCGGCGGTGCCGATAGGCGCCGCCGGGAGAATTTTTGAAGATTTTAGCAACCCAATTTTGCTACAAAAAATCAAAATTTGAAATATTTCTGAATTAAAAATATTTAAAAAAAAGGAAAACTATTTAAAACATGATTAGAAATTGTTTTCTTCTCAATAGATGTGTTCATAAAAAGTGCTAAAAATGATTTCTGCAGACGGGATCCGAACCCCACCCGATAAACCAAAACACAGACCCACTCACCACTACACCACCTCATCATTAAAGATGAATCGTTTCAAAAGTACTTATTCTCCCCAAAAAAAAGTCCGATCTTTAGGGGTGTTTGTTCAACCCCGATCCCCGACCCAAAAAAAGGTCGGGGACGGGGTCGGGGTCGGGGAGGCCGGGGTTGGCAACGTCGGGGTCGGGGTCGGGGACGACCCCTTTTTTGGGCTCGGGGTCGGGGTTCGGGGGTCGGGGGTCGGGGTCGGGGAGCAACCCTAGAAATAACAATGTCCGCCCCCAACAAATGATGGACAATTTTGCAACATTGAAAATGGATGAGATGAAACGGAGGAGCGTATTTTGAAAAGAAAGAAAGCAAATATTTGGGCTTAATAATGGATGGGGGGGGGAACTCCATTTGAGTTGGATGTACCAAAAGTGAATTGAACTGCTCAAAAAAGTGTTTGGTCGGAATGGAAATTGATTCTTTTTTCGTATTTTGGTTAAAAATAAATTAAATAGCATTTAAATGTCCCGAAAAGAGACGATTCAAAGTCTGAAACCATCCGATGAACAAGTGACGAATGCTTTAGCAAAATTAAAATTTAAAAATCTTTTGAATCTGCAAAAATAAATTAATTCTTAAATCATCGAATAAAAATAGGCATTTGTGCACAAATATTTATTTGTGCACACTTTCCCCACGTAAGCAACCTAATCAAAAATGAATGCGTAAATTGCAACTGACGAAAATACCAGCCTAATTATTATCAAAATGTTTTTTGGACGTAAAATGATCCAAAACAAACATTTTGGAGAAGTTCGGGGCCAATTACAGTGAACTCGTTCATGGCTTGTGCACATGTCACCACTTTATGCCATATAAAATAGTTGAGGTGTCCGCAAGAAACGGCTTTTAATTTAAATTGAATTAAAATTAAATATTTTGTCTTTAATACATTAAATAAAATATTAAAATTTATTTTATTTAAAAGAATTTAACTCCAATCCCCAAAACGCCATGGCTGCCCTAACATTTTGTTGCCTCATTGTCCTACTTCAATCGGTGGCAATTTTTTCGGCCAAACGTGATCTTGGAGCTCTTGAAGTACCAATAATTATTTTCTATAAAAAAATTATTCAAAAATGTTTTAAACAAAAAAATTTAAATTTGTTAAAAGGAAATTGTGCATGCCGCGGCTTCGCCGGGAAGGGGAAGTTTGCTCGCCGAATACATTTCCCGACGGAACTACCAGTGTGGCATCAAATACGTGCGAATTCTGAGACAACTGAACGAAATAGTGAAGGCAAATCGATTTTGTTTAATTCAAAATTATTTATTTTAAATTGCAATTATTTTTGGGTTTTGAGAACGACAGAATTCAATTGATTAAAATTGGGCCAATTTAACCACAATTTGAAGGTTTGTTAATCAAAACTTCAACGTTTTGCGGACCCTTTCTGTCCTGCACAGTCCCCCAAATGAATTTAAATAAAGTGAAAATACTAAGGATTGTCCAAATTTCAGAATTTTGTAGAAGCCGTCAAAACTGAGAAAATTGAATTTATTTGCTTTAAAACATTAAAATAATTTTCAGCAGGCTTACAAGGAGCACAGCGAATGCCAACAGAATTTGGCACCAAAAACTGACCAAGCATGAAGAACGATGTGATGGTGGAAAAGCTTTAAACGTTGAAAAACAATTTAAACCTATTTTTTGTGCCACCTTCGCGCGCTGAGTCATAACTTCTTTTGTTGAAGTCGTATTGACGAGCTCTTTTCTGTTATAGCATTTACAGACACCCTGGCTTCTATTTGGTTAGCTAACAAAAAGTTGTGATGTTTCAACGCCGAACTGACCTCGACCGCATTAGCGCTGTTCAAAAATTCAAATTTTCCAAAACACGCTTTTATTAGTCTATTTGAATGTTTGGCATTATGTTTTTGAAAATTTTGGTTTTCGCTGTGTTTTTTTTTACAAAATAAAAATTTATTGTTGACAAATAACAACAAATATTAAACCGCTTGAACCTTGTTAGCTTCTATTAAAACAAAAATTTGAAAAAATTGTTTTTTTTGTTCGAATTCTGCTGGTACGGGAGAGTTTTTTTGAATTGCTATTACTGAAAATTCCTCCTTAAAATGATTTACCGAACGTGAGGCTGAACTGTTGAAGCTGAACAACCAACTCGCTCGTCAACATGGCTTCTGAGACGGAGGTGTTGCAGTTTTTGCTTTTTAAAACATTCGAAATTTTGCATAAATTTCCCACTTTTAGCGACGACATTCGCTGTCAATTGAACCGGGAATGGACGGACTTTTGGACGAAATAGACAAATTCAGTGACATTGTCGTCGATGTGCCGGGCAAAATCAGCCGTCAACAGCTCTTTACCCAAATTTATCTCGATGCACAAAATTTTGTTCGCGAGGTCCGAGTGCTTTACATTAAAAATTAATTTATTTTGTTGGTCTTTTGGATCAAAAAAAATTTGTGTACAAATTTAAACATTTTCATGGCGATTTTAGCCGATTTGCGCGTAATTTTTTAATTACTGTCGATGGAAGCATCAAACTTTTGAAAATCCAACAAAAAAAATTAAGAAATCCAACCTGGAACAGTTGGTCTCGTTCATCGACTTGACCACGTTGTCGGGCGATGACACGCCTGGGCGAGTGGAAAGACTGGTCGACCGAGCGCTGAGTCCCGTCAAAGGATCTTCGGTTTGTACGAGATTTTTGAGGTTTTATGAGAAGCAAAAATTCAGATGCCTTCACATTATTAAGCACCTAATTGTGTAAATAAGTTAGCCAAGAAATGAATTAGCACTAATTTGTAAGGTCCGCTGTGCCTCTGTCTGTATTTACCCCGCTCGTGTTCGCGACGCTGTTCAACGGGTCAAGCAGTTCAACGACGATTTGCCGGTTGCCAGCGGTTGGTTTTTGGTTAATCAACAACTTTATAAGTGTTCAAATTTGAATATAATTTATATAATTTTAAGGCAACATTTTCTTTTGTATTTCAGTTGCCGGCGGCTTTCCTTCTGGACAATATTTGCTGGACACGCGTCTAGCTGAGATTCGTCTTGCGGTTGCGCATGGCGCCACCGAAATTGACGCGGTAATCGATCGTTCAATTGTGCTGCGCGAGACGGGAGCCGATTGGGCACAAATGTATGCGGAAATCGCGCGCATGCGCGAGGCGTGCGGTGCCGATGCGCGACTGAAAATCATTCTGTCGACGGGCGAGCTGCGCAACGAGCGCAACATCTACGGGGTCAGCATGGCGGCAATGATGGCGGGTGGGGACTCTTATTGTTTGGCGGGGAGACGAAAGGGCCCAAGCCGCATTTGGCCCGATTGAGAGTAAAAAATGTTGTTTTTGAAATTAAAAATTTAGAAAAGCTGGGGAAGGAGGAAATTTATATGTCCATTTTCTGTTGTAAAAATAACCTGATTCAAAAGGTGCCGACTTCATCAAAACGAGCACCGGAAAGGAAAGTGTAAATGCCACGCTGGACGCCGCTTTTGTCATGTGCGCAGCCATCCGTCGTTTCGACGAGCTGAAAGTGCAGCCGAGACGCGTGGGCTTTAAAGCGGCGGGCGGTGTTCGAAGCGCTGAGCAGGCCGCCCATTACGCGCTGTTGACTCGCGCGGTGCTCGGCGAGCGCTGGGCGGAGCCGGCACTGTTTCGCATTGGCGCCAGCGTGCCGTTGCTGGATGACATATGCCCTCGACTCCAAATGATCAATTATTAATTAATTGTTTATTTTGTTTTAAATCTTCATGAGAGACCAGAAAAAATGCCATTTTATTGTGCCATCCGTTAAGCATTCCAACGTCTATTTTAAGTAATTGAATAAACAATTCGCAATTTTTTCTCCTTTTGTACATTTCGAAGTTTGATAATTTACCAATCATTTCTTTTGCCTATGCTATCGCGGATTTTCATATTTTTTCTAATTTCCCATTTGAATTGCAGTAAGACTTTTAATGTGCTTTTCTCTTTTTTGACGACAATTTCGGAATGGCTCAAGCGTCCTCTTCTTCGACTTCGTCGTCCTCAGCTATCATCACAAGCAGTGCAATGGAACTTGTGCGGGTTCGTCTTTTTTTGATTCATTTGATTATTGTTGAATTGCATTGCATTAGCATTTTAATTAATTATTAACGGAGTTTAATTCCATTTCCAGGAGTTGCGCGACAATCCGGACACCATCCCGCCATATAACGGCGCGCTGCTGAGGAAATGTGCCCAACAGATCACTGAACTGTTCAACGAGAATTTGAACACTTTGATGGGGTCAGAATTTAACATTTTGCCTCTGGTTCTTCGACTGCCCCCTCCCCCGTCGTCACCGATTATTTTTTCAGTCTGAAAGACGGCGCTTTGCACGAAGAGGAACAAGCGATTACAATGGTAAGGGCAAGGGATTAACTTTTTTAATCATTTAAGGCGCTGCCGGGGGGAGGGATAATCCTTTCTTTCCAACAAAATTGTAGGCTTTTTGTTAGGATCAGTCCTTTTTCCGGACCATTTCTTACAAATTGCATAGAAAGAAAGACCAAACATTGTGGGTCAAATTTACGCCCTCTAATATTCAGGTTCGGATGCGCCAATCGGCCATTGAGCAGATAAAGCGCTGTTGTAAGCCAATGGATCACTTGGGATAAAAAGTTTAAAAAATTTTTTGATTGAAACAAATGAAATTGTTGGGTATTTTAATCCAGGTTACACAGTTTCGGCATTCCCCTCCCCCCCAGGCTGCACGTACGTTGTGGAACGCATGCAGCGCCTGCGGCACCTCCGTTGGACGTCCGGCGGGCAAGTGCCCGAGGCGATCAAAGAGGCACTGTCCGCGGAGGAGCG
Organism: Globodera pallida; assembly: GCA_020449905.1. NCBI lineage: Eukaryota > Metazoa > Nematoda > Chromadorea > Rhabditida > Heteroderidae > Globodera > Globodera pallida. The sequence continues at coordinate 3,844,922 of JAIXHY010000004.1, read as the reverse complement.
CAACTGGTTGACCACCTACAACCAGATCTTGTTCGACTTCCAGACCAAGTTTGGCCAGGACGACGATGAAGAGGAGCTGGACGGGCAGCAGCAGGACATTGGAGGCACCGGGGACGGTGGGTGGGGGCGGATGGAAGTAGCCACTCCGACAGACTGACTGAGTGCCGCATGCTTTCTAATGCTTAATAATTATTTGTTTTTTATTTAACATTATTTTTTGCGCAGGAGTCAATTTGCTGAACCATGTGGAACCGCCTAAAACGCTGATGGTACGGTACGAGCCGTTTTACATTATAATTTTCAAGAAAATTTGTTGTGGAAAAAAAAGGTTAATCCAAATTTTAAAAATCCCGAATTTTACAGGTCCAGGTCCGGGCACTGCGCAACTTTGGCACTTTCGAGACTAGGCAAGTTGCGGCACAAAATTTGAATCGGACTTAATTACTCATTTACAGCGAAGGCATCAAAGTGAACCTGAGCAAGTCGTCGCTGCACTATTTGCCGAGGCAGGACTGCGAGAATTTGGTGCGCAAAGGCATTCTTGAATATGTGACGGACGGATGAATGTGTCGACCGGTCGATAATATATGCGATCTCGTATATTGTATTTGAAGTTTGACTCTCATTTTCATTTTTCGCATCTGATCAATAATTAATTTATTTATTTTTTTGTTTATTTATGTTTTTGGTTATTTTGTACGATTTACTTCTCTTGGAGTCTCTGCACATTTTCTTTTGTAATTTCATTTAGGTATTTAATAACAGACCCTTTTTAAGGGTAAGAACAACTGCGGAGACAACAAATGATGCCATTGACATTATCCAACGATGCGCACCGTGAACATAGCCACCAGCTCGCCCAACCCCATCAAGACGTTCTTTTGGCACCGCCGCGACAGCCGGCGCCTTGCTGTGCACTGGTGCGTCGCGAGAACGAACTTTTGAGACGTGCGTTGCGCAAGGAACGTGAGAAGCGCATGTTTGCGGCCAGCGCGTATCAGCAACTCCTGCAGCAGTTCAACCAGTTGGTGGACCTTAGGACGGTGATGGTGGGGGGCCCTTCGTCGGTGTCTGATTCCAGCATTACGTCGTCATCATCAACACCTACAACAACTAGAGGAAGACGTTCAATGATGATGGTTGAAAAACACAAAGAGGTAAATGGTGGTGTGGGTGGCAAGAGTTTCCGTCGTATTATTGTTGTATTGTTGACCAAATCGGGATCGATTTTTTTCGGGAAAAAATTGGTTGGAGTAAATTCCACAGATGTTGATGGTGGCTGGCAGTCGACGGGATGCAAAAGTGTCGACAACGCCGGCGAATTCTCTTCAAAAGCAAGACCGAAGACAGAAACGTGAAGAAATTCGAGCTGTACAATATGTCGAATGCCGCGATGGCATCGAGGGGGACAAAGAGAACTTGGGCGAATCCGGCCCCACGAAGGGCACTCACCACAGACAGAAGCAGCAGCAGCAACAGAAGAAGAAAATAATGGGAGAGTCGCAGGTACATTGGAAAGGGGAAGACTTTAAAAAAACGCTGTTCAAAGAAACCCTTAAGGCTGTCGGTGCTTCTTCGTCAGCGAGCCGTTCATCCACGTCGAGTAAAGAAAAACTGAAGAACCGCAATGACGACAACATATTGAGTGGGAAAACTGCAGAACGTCCGAATTGGCATGTTTCATTTTCTAGCATTTTGGTCACGGCACCAAACAAGCCCCAATAATTTCATTATTTGCATGGGAGGATGTTCAGCTTTAGATTTATGCTTTTACAGGTATTTTGTGCCGCTGAGACGTGGAGAAAGCCGCGAAAACGAAGCAAATTGGCGTGACGGAGCGGTGGGACGTATGTTCGAGCGCTGCGAGCAACGTTGTGACGCAATTCGTGAGGCGTCGCGCGCGCGTGCCCAAATTGTCGCAGGGCGACGCGCGGTTGCGGCCGATCTGGTGACAGGTGATCGTGGCTTTGCACAAGCGTTTTTTGAATGCCATTTGGCTATCGACGACGCCCGACTATTTTATTTTGGTGCTTTTTACTTTCGCAGGACGACGGGCGCTGGACGCAGAAGCGATCAATGTGTTGCTGCACACCGACTCGTCGCGCTCGGTGCATGCATTTCCGCCCGGGTTCATGCGCGAACAGCGTTACGCGTCGCGGCGCTGCTACGACAAATCGCCGGTTCGCTTGCGACAGGAGCGTGACCGTCAACGACACTTTGAGTGCGCGATCAACCGCATTTTGGCACACAGCTCGGCCACTATGACGAAAATGGTTACAACGAATAGGAACACTGCTGGTCGTCAACCCCGTAATTCCTTCAAAATTTGAACGCTTTGACATTTGTTTCATATGTTCGGGAAATGGTAATAGGTATGGGGATGAAAGCATTGCGAATTGTTTTTTGATTTCCTGTGACTTTTCCGTATTATTTTCCTATTTTATACTCTTTGTGTCAATTCACTTACTATACAATGACTTAATGTGATTTTATTATGGCAAAAATAAATATGGAATAAGTTGCAACATGGAGAATCTTTTTTGTCAGTAAAAACAGTAATCTTCTTCACATCATAAAAAACAAAAATACATACAATTTAATATATAAGAAAAGCGTAATATCTGCTATAAATGCAATTTTTTGGTCTTGGAGTTCTTTTGCGACTTCTTTGCCTCCCGCGCGCTCTCAATTTCGTGCCGCCGCTCATTTTGTTGTCGGTTGCTGCTGCTGTTGTTGCTGACTGTCCTTGGCCGCCAGTGCCGCGAAATAATCGGCGTTCCGACGCTCCAGCTCCTCTGCATTCACCGTCATGAAAACCGCGTCGGCCACCGTCTGCTCCGTTTGCTGTTGTTCCGGACGCGCACTCAAAGGCCATGCGGTGCCATCGCGCACGGCTTGCGGAGCGTAACGGAATTTAGGGCCAAAATTGAAGCGGACGCGAGCCGACTGGAACAAGGAGACGGCGGGAAAGTAGTGGCCAAAGAAAATGTCCTCGTAAGCGACGCCGGCCGACTGTCCGTTGAGAAAGAATTCGATCTGCACAAAGAGTTATTTAACCGGACTGAATAGATAAAGCGTTTCCCCCACTTTGGAGCCCTTCAGGGGCTTCAACTGTTGCAGCGCCTGTTGCGGCTCGTCCTTCTCCTCGAAGAAGTAGATCTGCTTGAACTTGATAAGATCACAATCCTTGCGTGACGCGGGCAACACATCCGACGGGGCAAACCCTTGCGCAGTGATCTCTTCCGACGAAGGCAGCACAAGCAGACAGCCAATAAATTGGGTTTAGAAAGTTTAACGGAATGGTTCAAAATGGGCACAAGTTGTACATCATTTTACTCCCTATCCGGTTCACCAAAAAATCATTTGCCAATTCAATGTAATTGGAAGTTTCGACCGTACCGACAACATCGCCCTGCCTGAAGCCGCGCTTGTGGAAATGTTTTCCGTACGCGTCGTGGAAGGCGGTGCCGTGTTTGCTGCGCCAGCTGTACCCGAACTTTCCATAGCCAAGCGAGGCTAGCAAAATCGCTAAAATTCACAATGACAATTTTCATGCATTTTCTTTTTTAATAACATTCTTACCATTTGCTTGGGCCCATCCGACACGTACGTGCGAATCGTCTGGCTGTGCAAGAAAATCCATCTAAAAATTATTTATTTATTATCCAATAATATCTCTTAAAATAAACCCCCCCCCCTCTCCCCCACAAAACCCAGCCCTTTTCTCAATAGTTCCCACCTCGTAAAACCAGCTGCCATGGCACACGGAATGCGTGGCACGTACAACGGAATGCCCCTCATTTCCGGTCACCACCAAATTGTCCAACTCGACAAAGAGCTAAAATCCATATGATATTTACATTTTATTCAAAAATGTTTTTTTTGATTTAATGTTTTCCATCTTTTTATCGATTAATTTGATCAACAACAACAAAGCGTGTTGATTGGTGATAGCATTGCTTGCCTGATTAGCCCTGTCGTTGGGTGACAGTGTGACGGAAGTTGGGATGGTTAACCGGTAGATATGGGAGGGGATTTGCACTGCTCGAGTGTTGTTGTTCAGCTCTTCAGTGTTAAATTGGTCGCTAAATTACTTCATTTCCAATTAATTCCATTTTTTAAATCCCTAAATGACCAACCGATTCGAAATGTTCGGGTCCTTCTCCACCAAATAATACCGGTAGCCTTCCCTGAATTTTAATATTACATTCAGAGGCTCCTCCCAAAGTTTAAAAATTGCCGATTATACGGAACATCAACAAACACTCCAGCGCTGGCGCCAAGAAGTTGCATCGACGAGAATTCATTGCTGCTAGCTCTGAAAATACTTTTTGCAATTTGACCCCTAAAGATTTGTTTAATTTAGAATTTTTCTCTTTTACTACTAGTATTAACACTCCGCCACCACCGTACAGCTTGGCCTTCTTGGGAGCTGACAGACCGCCGACGCCGATCATCAACGACAACGATTTTCCGTCACTGCCACTACCGTTCGCCGAGGCACCAGCAGCCGATGTGCTGCTCGAGGGAGAGCAGGAAACGGCCAGCGCGGCCGCGGCCTTGCGCTTGCTGGCGCCGCGTGTTTTTGGCCCTCCGCTGAGGTCGGACAGAACGCCTTGAGGGAAGAATGGGTGAATTTTTTGTGCGTGCTCAACCCCAGCTCACTCTGCTGTACGTCGGCCTCCAAGGCGCCCAAGCCGAGCAGTTCTTTCTCCACCGCGGTCGGAGTGCCGCCGGCGGAAGAAGAGGAGGAATGGCGTTTGGACAACTCAACAACAAAAAATGCGTTAAAAACAGTGCAAAATCTGGACGCTTTCCAACAAATTTGAGGTTGAGGGTTGGTAAATTCGAGTTGAATGAGGGTTTTTAATCCCTCTTCTCATCGTTAATAGAACGAATTTCAGGGTGAGGATGTGATTGGGCTTTTGATACCGCTTAAGCAGCCCCCGTGTCACCTGCACAATCGCCTCGTGCATTGGGCCAATGCGGAACAGGTCGCGCTCGCGTAACGAAAATGCACATCGCTGCTGCTGCTGCTGTTGAGTTGTGGGTGTCTCGCCGCCTGTCTCACTGCCGCCGCTTCCACCAATTGTTGTCTGCTGCAGTTGGTTGGCATTGACACTACTGGTAGTGGCGGTGTTGGACGGATCCGGCACAAACAATTCGATATCCTTCTGCAACGTTTTCGCGATGGTCTGATGCCATGTTTTCTTCTGACGACGTGCCGTTGTCGACAAATATTCCTGCATTGACCAAATGTTTCAGAAATTTTTTAAACGACGGTCTTGTACAATGGGAAAATATGGTCTAAAAAAATAGCAAATTTTTGTTGCGGAAAAGGAATTTTTGTCGATTTTTGATTGAGAACAATATTCTAGCCCCCCCCCAGTCAGATGTGCCCCCCATACCCAATGCTTTTCCATGTAGGGAATGATTTCGTCCTCCAAACTGAAATATTTGGGGATGTCCTCCTCGTCGGCTGTCGATTTGACTTCGGCACCGTCGTCCGCCGCCATTTTCAGCCGGTATTCCAACGTCAGATTGGCCAACGCCATGACGCACATGTGGGAGAAAGCTTAAAGATTGGGCATTTCAAAAACTTTTAGTTTAACACTTAAATCCCAATCCCTAACGAACTTGCACTTTTGATTGTCCACTTCTCATGGCCGTCTGAAGAACAGGTTCGACAATGGAATACGTATGAAACCATAAAGGGGAGACCACCGCTGAAAAATTTACGTCATTATGGTTTTTTAAAACTAGAAATTAAAATTTCTCACAAATCCTTTAGGTCCTGGAAGCAATTTTGGTGAAACCATCGCTTGCACAGGGCACAATGGACCTCCAAATTGCCCAAATGTCGAATGCCGTTGCTTAACAAAAATGAAAATTGTAATTTTGAAGGGCATTTTTTTTAGAAAATCCAAGCTATAGCTTAGGCCCACTACTATCAGGCCCATAAACATGGGAGGATTTGCTTGTACCAGTAGCAAACGGTTGAGGACGAGAACATTGGGTCCTGCTGACTGAAAGAAAGCGAAGTGTCGTCCGGTCGGCTGCTTGACTCTCTGCTGAATTCCCGAGAATGTGCTCTGCTTGAACTGATCGGCGTCGGTGTTGTTGAGGACGCCCTCGCCGTTGTGACGCATATCGACGCCTTCTTCTGCTGCTGTTGCGTGCTCGCAGTTCGTAATCGCATATTGCTAATTTGTAAAAGGAAATGTTAACAATCGGAATTGAAAAAATAAAATCTCCGAGCGATGTAAATGGCTGATTTTCGAAAAAAATAATTAAGCTAAAATTAGCTGTCGTTGACCAATTTAGGAGCTTTACGGTCCAAAGGAAGTTTTAATCTGTTCGGTTTCTTTGTTCTGGTCCAACTTCGTGCTTTTTGTTTTTCATATTTAATTAATGACAGAACGCCAAAACTGAATGCTTTATTTGGACAATTTAACCATTTTATTTTTTTGTCGTTTTTATGCTTTGCTGGGGCAGCGGTGATGCTAAATTGATGTGATGGCAGAAACAGCAAACTATCGGAGGCTCGGAAGGTTTTGTTCCCACAAATATCCATTATATTGAAGGAATTGGAAATTTAACTTTATGTTGGGTTGATAAATAGTTGGATTTTGCTCAATTTACTTTATATTTTCAAGCCCAATTCTCGCTGCCCCCACTCAAGGACAATGATTTCGATTTTACTGTTCCAGAAATGGTCCAAGCCTGTTCCAGCGCGCGCGCAGCGTATCCACCTTCATGCTGTTGGTTGTGGTCGTGGTGTTTCTGTTCTTGGCCTACCAGTACATGAGCAACAACGCCGAGTTGAACACATTCCGCGCTGACTTCGAGCAGTCCAATGCGCAGAACGTGAAACTGAAGAATGAAATGTTGGAGTTGAACGTGGAGTTGGAACGAACTGAGCAGCAATGTCGGAAGCTAGGAGACGAGACCAACAAAAAATTGGAAGGTCGGCAAATAGTAAATGTAATAGACTGCGTGCAGTAGCCTTGGGAATTTAGGGTTTTTTGGTTTTGTCAAAATAGCAAACAATTTTAAAGAAACATTTACAAAGTGAATGTTTTAGTCAAATTTAGAAAAAATATCAAAATCCAATCTACGGCTTAACCGAAACCTTACACTGCCATAGTGAATAAAATATAATTTTTTTCACAAATAGCCTGTCAAACCGACACCAAGTTGGCTGCCGTTCACATGGACACGAGCAAGTCTCAGTGCGCAAAGAACATTAGCGAAATTAGTGACAAATTGAGCTCCGCAAAAAAGGAAATGGTAAAAATTGTTCAAAAGGTATGCTTAAATATATATACCGTTTTAGCAAAATCAGCAACAACGTTATGCCGAACAAGTTGCCAATTTGACACAAACTGTCGAGCAGTCAGTCTTTTTTTTTTCTTCAAAAAAAGTAACTTATTTGAAGTGAACATCCCATTTAAAATAGTTGCTATAAACAAAATTTGCGGGACTGGTGAAATATTTCAACTTTTTGTTAAGAAATGCTTCGAATTGAAAATTTTTATAGGCTGCGTGCTGAATTGGGTCAAAGTTCATCAGAGCCAAATGACACCAGCACAGCAACAACAAAAAGTGCCACTGTGGCGCAGCCGCAGCGACAGTTGACGGCGCCAACGGAAGCGAACAGCAGCACGGCAAAGACCGGTGATAAAACTGAACAGACCGGAATGGGCGTTGATGCAACAACGACGGCTCCGTCGGATACAATGAAAATGCCAAAGCCAAAACAGGAGCAGCGTGTTCGGAATGATGGTAGGCGACATAACACATATATTGGTGTCAGGGTCACCGAGGGCGTACCGAGAGCTTTTTTCAGTTAGTGTTTTTCACTTCCTTCCTAGTACAAAATAGAACACTCGTAACCGATTTAGACAATTTCATCCTTTTTCACATTCATAGATACAGCACATGAGCGGTTGGATGAGTCGGACATACAACGACTGCAACATCAATACGAGTCCAACAAAAATGAAGAGCCAACGCAGCGACGTCCGATGGGCGCTGGCGGTCGCGTGCACCTCGAGGAAGTGGCGGCGGAAGCGGCAAGACGCGAAAGCGGTAACGCCCGAGGCGAGTTGTTGAGGGCGGCGGCACGGCAGGAGGAGGACAAACGGCACGGGCAGTTGGACAAGGAAAGGGAGGAAGATGAGGAGGTGAAGAAAGGGGTCATTATGTAACAATTTTAACAGCAATTTTGATTGTTGTACAGACAGTGGATGAACAGCTCCAAATGGGCGCGGCAAAGCAGCAACATTTGCAACAGAAGGAAGAGGACCACCCGAACAAAGACGTTAAAGTCGGCGACGGAGCAATTGAAGGTGCTATTTCCGCTTTTTGGAATTGGACTTTTATAAGTTTATGCAAACTTCCAGCCCCTTCGATCGATGAGAATGACATGATGGCAGAGAAGGATGACCAATGACAGCGCAGGGGTTAATTTATAAATTGTATTTGTATTTCCTATAAACCCCACAGCCCAAATGCTTTTGTTACCCCTTCTACAAATTTTTGGGACAAGCGGAATTGTTTATAAGCCGTTTTTAAAACTCGATTTTTGCATCCCTATTTTTTTCAACTGCCATAAAAACACTAAGCAAAAGATCGGAAATGAGCAATTCATTTGCTGGGGTGGCTTGGTGGTGAGGGTCTAGTCATAAATATTTGTCTCGTTATGTAAGCACTTTTTTTAATAAAATGATTTTATCTGCAACTGGTCGAAACCGAAAAATGTCGTAACTTCTTTAGATCGAAAACAAATGAAGGCGGGAGAGAAAATAATTCATGTATGTATATTCGGGAACAAACCAAAAGAAAAAACGCTTAATTACACCTAAGTGATGATCGAATTGAGATTGATTTTGTGTTCAGAGGGTACCGAGGTTAAAAGTTTCGTGGAGGAGGAGGGCTTAACCCAAAAAGTAATTGAAATACGTAATTTCGGATTTGAACACGCAGAAAGTCGCCCTCTCCCCGCTCGGTCGGTACGCATCTGCTGTTTGAGTGTAGAGTTTGAGGGAAACAAAGAGCGGGTGATTCAAAGGAAGATGAGATACGACAAATACGATTATTCCCTTGGTTGTTCGGGAATTATAATAAATCTGTTCGGCCGGCAAGGAGGAATGAGTTTTGTTGCAAAGGTTCGTCCTTATGGGTTGCACGCACACTTCCGCAAGTCAAATTCGAGCAATCTGAAGGAAATTCACTTAATTTTTAAAATTTTGAAGATTAAAGAGCGCTATTATTTCGCAATCCCATCCCAACGACAACTTAAAACCTAAGTCTCCAAAAATCCGCCCTAACTGTGTTTTCGGAAACCTTTTCCTCTTCTTCATCTTGCCGCCTCGCCAGTAATTGCTCCAAGACCATGCCAATTTCGTCGCTGCCCCCCACGGTGATGTCCTCCTCTTTGGACTTTTCCATTTGCTCCTCCTCCTCTTTGGACTTCTCCATTTGCTCTTCCTCAGATGAAGCGTTAAATTTGCGTCGCTTCTTAACAATTTTTTTTTGTGATTTATGAGAAGTTTTGAGATTATTATTATATGATATCACTAGCTGTGACCAATAGGAATTTCAAACCTGACTGTCGTTCACCGGCGTTTTACTGAAACTTCCATTCAGCCTAACGGTCCGAGGCGGTGTGGAAGGCGCTTTTTTGACGACCTCCACAAACATTATGTCTAAACACAAATGTTTTTATTTGAAAAAAACGGGAAAACCAGGAATAACTACTATAAGAGAAACTTGTTCTTTTCCGTTTTCAGTCAAATTTCCCAGTGACAGACAAACCATCGTCGTCCTCTTCGACAGTTCCGTCCTGAACCGAACTGGGCGGATGTGTCGAGTACTCGACTGGTGACAACTCAATACGTGCTCTTTTCAACAACAGCGGCTCCCCGTTGCACACATCTTCCTCTTCGGCACCGGAACTGGCCCTAAAAAATTGTAAATATAAATATTGCGTTTGGACCATCAACCTGGATTTCAAGTCAGAATTCTTTTTGTTCACGTCGTCGATCACATTCGTAAGTTCAATGCGTTTTCGAGCAAGTCGATTAGCCTAAATAACATTATTCAAAACATTGCCACATTTAAAAAAGTGATTTAATGGTAAATATTCTTATTTTTAATTACCAATTTTCCAACAGCAGACAACGTCTTGACGTTGGTGCCCATTATAGATTCGACAGGACCCGGTTGAACTGCTCGGGCCTGTTCCATTCCTTGCTCCACTTCTTCCAGAGAGTCAGTCTGCACTTCAGTCTCTTGGTATTTCTACAAATGTATGTACAAATCATTCCGGGATTTCAAGCCATCGTTTTTAAATTTAAATGATCTTATCGTTGGATTCCAATAACTATGGTAACCATTAGCCACTGTAATAAACTCATAACCAGATTAGTGCAGCAAAGCACCTTCTGTTCATTGTGCGAATGTTTGGTGTCATTGTTGTTGTCTTGCAGCTCAGTGGTTTCAGGCACTAGCTCAAGCAGCTGCTCGAGCAGCTCAACGGCATCCACTCGCATTCTGGCATATTTCTCAAGCAGAGTTTGGCAACGATCCAGATGAATTTGCTTGGTCGAGTTGTCATATTCCAATTGCTGCACTCTTTCCTTCGTCTGTGTCAATACCGCACTCAGTCGATCTCTGTCAGTGGATATTTCGTCGTACAGACCCTGTAATTGCAATAGCATTTGTCAATTCTATTTGGGGTAGGTAGCTCTCTGGGGTAAACCATAACAAAATTCCATTCTTAGAATATTTTAGTTGTGCACAGAAAACATTTCTAATTGATTGGCGGTGGAACGAATGCGCCGACCGACCTTCAAATTATTTTCGCGCTTCTCCGAATCGCTCATAATTTGTTTCTCGCGCTCAAGCGCCTCCTTCTTCTCACGTTCAGCAGCTTTATTCCTCTCTTCCGTCACCTCCTTTATGAGATGGTCCCGCCACGCATGTTTGACGCGCCTGGCTTTTTCCACTAAATTCCCACAGCCAGTGCATCCGTCGACGGCGAGTGGCAGAAACTGAAATTTTATGTAAAGCATAAATTGGAGATTCAAATATTTCACAGTTCGCATCAATGGACCAGGACTTTTCTAGAATTACCTATTTAAAAGAAAAATAACAGGTCAAATCGATCACGTAAAAAAGAATTGACCAAAATGAACCGAGTTTAGTTCCATATTTATGAGGCTAACCGGTTTTGGTTAAATTTGTCTTAATTTGCCATATCAACTCTAAGCCTATGTGGATTAGCCGTGCTTTTTTGTTGCCACAACTTGTAAAAATTCAAGGAATGATATCGTTTCTGATGGTCAAACTCGCATTTGTTAGCTGAAAAAGACAACAAAATGTTTTAATCTTGCTATACACCTCGCATGAAGTAACACTAGCTGTTGAGTTACAACGCTTTACTTGCCCACCATCTGAAAGTCATTAGGCATATTTTAATTCACATCGAATTCTTGTAGTTCATAGGGAATAAACAAAGATACCACGTGACTTTGACATTGGATTTTGAATCGAGGATTAGAATTTTGAGCATTTCGAATTCTCTACAACCGAAACCACATAGAATCTAAACGAACTTTGGCTTTTGAACAGAGAATGATATAATTTGGCAATTAAAGCATAGAGCACCCTTTGTTAGCTGCTCAAAGCAACATTTGTCTTTTACCTATAATTATTAGCGATGTAAAACTCCCTGAACTCACGTTGACTTGTCTTTCTGCTCGCTGACATTTTACAAAAGAATTGGACAAAAAATATTTTGTTTCGGACTAAAATGAATGGAGCATTGAATCAAAAAGCGAAAATACCTAAGGAGACCCCAAGCATATTCCAGTAATGCTGAAATTGGGTGGTCTCCTCCATTTTTTGGAAAAATGTTTTCCAAAGACAAGAAAGTGTTCCTGGGGGTTTCCGGGGTCGTAGAATCAAATGTTTACGCCATTCAGAGTTCGATGGACAAAAGGGATGGACAGCCGGCCTTTTGAATTGATGCATAGGACGAGAGAGAATGGGCATTTCGTGGATTTCAATCGATTTTGAGACATAAATATGAATTTTGAAATTAATTTTTCGTAATTGTTCGACAAGCCCGGGATTCGAGGTCGAAATGGAGCTCAGATTCGGATTCTACGACCCCGGAAATCAAAATTTATGGCAAATATTTTTCTACAACAATAATAAATAAAAATAACTGAGTTAGGTAAATATATTAAAGCAATAAAAATATTAACTTAATAAATGTAACATTAATTAAAAATAACTTGACAGCTAAAAAATGGTTGTGAATGACACTTTTGCATAATCACGAGAAAGGAAATGGCAACTCTAAATTAATCTTAAAAAGGGAGTCAGACATACATATCAACTGTGGCGAATAGAGTTATCGCCCATCATAGAAACAGAGAAAACAGAGAGAGGGCAGGCAGAGAAATTATATCATTAACCGCCGGCGGGCGGGGAGTGCTCGCTGCAATTGCATAGAAACGAATTTGGAAAGTTTCTGCACAGGAAAAAAGACCAATGAACGAACAAGCCAACCCCTGTTTTTGTTTGCGGGCATAAAAACACGGGAGGTGGGCATGAGGGGGCGAAGAGAAAAAGGGGAGGGGGAAGGGATGAGGGGGCGGAGAAGAGCGAGGGGAGGAAGGGGGAGGGGACGGGGCGAGGAAGAGGAAGGGGGTGGAAGAGGGAGGGGGGGGGGGATGGGGGAGGGGAGGGGCGAGGAAGAGGAAGGGGGGACGGGGAGGGGGGGGGGGCGAGGAGGGGGGGGGGAGGAAGAGGAAGGGGTGGAAGAGGGACGGGGGAAGGGGAGGGGGGGGGCGAGGAGGGGGGGGGGGGGGAGGAAGAGGAAGGGGTCGGGGGAAGGGGCGCGAGGAAGAGGTGGAAGAGGGAGGGGGGGGGATGGGAGAGGGGGGGGGGCGAGGAAGAGGAAGGGGGAGGGGACGGGGGAGGGGGGGGGGGGTGGAGGGATGGGGGGGGTGGAAGGGGATGGGGGGGGGGGACGGGGGAGGGGGGGGGTGGAAGGGGATGGGGGGGGGACGGGGGAGGGGGGGGGGACGGGGGAGGGGGGGGGGGGGGGACGGGGGAGGGGGGGGGGGTGGAAGAGGGATGGGGGGGGGGACGGGGGAGGTTTTTTATTTGACTCTTTATCGCCTAGAAAAAGAGCAACAGATAAAAAATCGATTATGTGAAAATCGGCCAAAAACTCGGAAGAATAACAAATGTTGTTGTGTGGTGCACGCTGCACGGAAGCAATTTTATTTGTTACATCCGTCCACCGCCGACTGAATTTCGTGCTTTACGCACCACAACACAATTTAATTTTGATATTTTGGTACTTAAAAGTCATATCCAAAGTTATGTAGGTACAATATGGGCCCGGGTCGGCAAATGGAACTTTGTGGGAGCTGAAATAGGGCGACAAGATAAAGCCCATTCGCTACGGGGCAACAAAATTCGGTGATGCGTCAATATTCAAAATGTTTGTTTTTGATGAATGCACCTCAAAATGGTTATTGAATGTTTGTTATTGGTTTGGCCATACAATCTGTAATTTGGCAGCAACATAAACTGATTGAATCGACCCACGAAAAAGGAACGACAACAACGGGCAAAAAAGGCAATCGAGTCAAAACAAATTTGAACCAATAAACATTCGGTTTTAATTGGTGTCGGGACAATTGGGCACCAAGAAAATTCGGACAATGGGGTGCCCATTATAGTGCAATGTTTTGGTTGGCGTCCAATTGTCCGAATTTCTTGGTGTCCAATTGTCCGGCACCGACTTTTTTAATTTTCGGCAATGGACAGTTCGGCTTTTTAACAAAGTTTGAGCTCATCAATTCGAAATTTGATTCTGTTTCAACAACTAAATTAATGATTTTTTAATTCTTCGTCACTTTGTAAACGTCTGCTAATTGATTTATTTATTAGGCTTGCGACCTTAACCGCAACTATGTAGCTGTTGTTCGCTTTGGATACCCGAAAAATTCCCAGGAACCGAGACGACAGCCCTACTAGCAACCAACATTACCATATTCCATCAATTCATCTTCTCCCATCCCTTTCCCCCCCCCCTTTTCCCCTCTCTTTGTGCAAAAATATTATTACCATCGGTGGCAAATGCTTCTTACACAACAAATGCGTCAAAGAATCAAAATTTTATCAACAGAAGTTCGAGGGTCGCAAGCCGAATAAAAAACTAAAGCATATGTTTGATTGATGATTCTCACAACTTTCTTTTGTTGCCGAACGGTCCATCGCCGAATTGGCTTTGTTGCCAAAACGTCTGTTGCCGAAACAGTCACCACGCTTTACCATCAAACGCATCGCACCCATCGGATTAGCAACAACAAAAAAGCGCATATAACGACAAAGAAATGATTTATGGCACGAGGACAAGTAAATGAATGAGTGAAGTGGGCGGCGGGGAGTGGGGAGCGGAGGGGAGGGGGGGGGGGATGGGGGGGGGGGAAAGGAAAACAAAAAAAGACGGAAAACAACCTTCGTAAAATGAACGGGGGGGGGGGGGGGGTCTTTTCGTAAAAACAAACTCCCAATGAAGGGGGGGGGGGTCTTTTTATCATAAAAACAAGCCCATCAGTGAGTTACAAAAATGCAAAATGCCGTCATTTCAAAGGTCGATTTATTTGGCGATTCTCCCAATTAAAAGTGTCCAATTCAACTTTTTGCGGAGGAATTTTTCTAAGTGTTATTGGACAGAGAAGTGCAAGTCATGCCAATAAGAGAAGTTGTGGAACGCATGATATTATCAGAAAATGGCGTTTATTCGCCTCCTAAGCAAATAAAATCCATTCAATTTCCCCCGAGGCGACATTAGAAGGCACGCACAGTGAGAGAAGAATGGTCGTGTGAAGGTGGCAATGGATCAGGCGGGACGGGACGGGGTCTCTGCTCTGCTGCCCTTGGGGGGTTGAACAAAAATCAAATGTTATTGAGATGAGTCGATGGGAGGGGAAGGGCAGCGGGTGACTGTTGGCAATGTTCTGGGCCCCCGGGGCTCATTTTCCACCACCACCAGAGCTCGGAGATTCTAATCTTCGGGCTGTGGCGAAGAATGGAGGGACAACAACAGAAACAATGTGTGGCGGCGACGGTAAAGTGGGGGCTGGGCAAGCGAACAGAGCAAATTTGGGAGGGGGGGGGGGAGAATTTTGGAAATTTGTAATTTTTGAAGCTTTTTAGATGAGAGAGGTCCAAAATTTTTAAGGATTTAAATGTTGCTTCGATTTTGCAAGAATTGGGGGTTCGTATTGTATTTCAAGAGGTTTTCTTGGGGCGTAGAATCCAAACTGACCCAAATGGCCAAATGGCACATTCAATAAAAAGGCTGGAAAGGTATTTTGTATTTAGCGTTTGAAAAAACTTACCTAATTGTTTTGGCGTTTTGTTCAAATAGACGACTTTTAAATTTTTATTGAAAATTTGTGGGGCCAATTGTTCGAATCCGGTTAGGAGTTCGACATATGCAAAAACGGTGCTCGGATTCGTGTTCTAACGGATCATTTTACTCCAGACATTTTGTCCGCACCAGCAGGGTTGGAATGGGCCTTGAATTTTTTAATTTTGTCTTAGATTCGCTCATTTGATTAAGATTTTATTGCATGTTACGCTATTCAACAACCAGCAGAGGAAAAGTATTCAAAGGCTTCATCATACTGCACGGCGCCGCATTTCTTGACATTGTGATTACTTATAAAGTGTTGGTAAATAGCGAGACTTCGCGATATTGGCTGGCTCGGCGTTGGCCCAACGGTTTAATTGCCTTCTACAACGCGCGTGATTATTTTGCGGGCGACGAAATCGGCACCAAACAGTGCATAGAGGACCGCAAGAAGTGGAGAGAGACGACGGTCATTGGCACTGGACAGGGCGCTAACACAAATAAAGAAGAGCAACAAAAGCACTGACTGAGTTCGTCGTGTTCTGCCTTCCCGAATTTAACGATGTTTGTTGAATGAAACGAGTTTTTGCGTGTTCTTCAATTTCCAAAATGATCTCAATTTTTGAGGCTATGTCACCAAACTTGTGAAATTATGAAATACGTCGGAAATTTAAAAAAAAACTAAACCATAAATGTTTAAATTTAATCATTAATAGGTTGAAATTAAAACATATTTCACAACTTTTAAGAATATTCTAATCGTTTTTTAGATTCGACAATGACAAAGAGACGACACAAAGCGAGTGCACTTACCGGATACAACGCCGGGTTGGCTAAGGCATTGGTGAACAGCAGAGCCCGTGCAAAAAATACGGTTTCATCGAACATCGATGGCACAGTTCGGCACTCCGCGCAAAAACCGCTTGCTTCCAAAACGCATGAGACCGACGTGGAGGAGCTGCTCACCAACGCCGAGTTGGCCAACGAAACTTTTGAGGCGGAACGTAGTGACGTGAAATTATTGGCCAGGTTTGATTGTTTGATTTAGGCATGTGACCGAATTTGACTAACCATCTGCGATTTCCGAAATCCGGTCTGGACAATCACAGGAAAGATGCTTTTAACACTAAAAAGAAAATATTTGCAGCAATGGCACTGTGGCAATTTCGTTGGCACCGAAAGCGGCGATGGATTCGCTTAAGAAGCTGAACGAGAACTATGGTCATTTGCTTAGGATTCCGCGTCGGCCTCGGCCGGGAACATACGCGGACGCGGAACAGCTCAACGCACTTGAGGCCGAGGAATTTGTTACGTGGCGTCGACAATTGGCAAAACTGAGTGAAGTTGGTGTTTCTTTCTCTCTCCATATATTTTCGAATTGGTTGGTCTACAGTGTCCCCTTCCTAGAGCAATGTGGTGATCACGCCCTTTGAACGAAACTTGGAAATCTGGCGTCAGCTGTGGCGGGTGGTGGAACGAAGTCATTTGGTGGTCCAGGTTTTGTGATTTTTGGTTTTTCAATTTGAACAATTTCGGTTTACAGGTCGTTGATGCGAGAAACCCCCTGTTGTTTCGTAGTTCTGACCTTGAACATTTTGTGAGGGAAGTGGACCCGAAAAAGCAATGTTTGCTGCTTGTCAACAAAGCCGACCTAATCACAACTGATCAGCTCAGGGCCTGGAAGGATTTTTTCTACGAGCAGGGAATAAACGCGATATTTTGGTAAGATGTTCTCTCCACTTTCCAAAAAACGTTTTGGATATTTTAGGAGTGCAAAACATGTGAAGGAAGAAGTCCAAGCGGGGAAAAATTCAGTTGCACAAGGCCATGAGGAATGTGCCAATCTTCGTTCAAATAGTTGTTCATCAACGACCTCATCGGAAGAAGAAATTGAGGAGACTGGATCGGCGGCAAATGTTTGTGCCGAAAGTGATGGCAGCGATGAAACGGACGGAGAGATGGAAGAGGACGACGACAAAGGCGAAGATTTTGTTTGGAACCCGACGGTTTGTTGCTTCTTTGTTTTCTTTTTTACTGTTTTTTATAGCAATTGATCGCCATGCTTCATCAAGCTGTGTCAGAAGCTTTTCCTGACATTTTGACCCGAGGTTCTTCATGTGTAATCGGTAAGGTCGAGGTCAAGGTGTTGTGCATTTACGCACTTTTCATTTTTTAGGAATGGTTGGATACCCAAATGTGGGCAAAAGCATGACAATCAACCGACTGTTTGGCACCAAAAAGACGGCGGTGTCTGCAACGCCGGGCAAAACGAAGCATTTTCAAACGCTGGTCATCAATGATCAGGTAAAATGCTTTTGATCGTAAAAGTTTAACGAGAAATTTTCCTCCCCTCCGGCCTCGTCCCTGCTTTGGCATTTTAAATCATTTTAAATTAAATAATATTCATTATAAACTTTTGATAATTTTCTTTTTCAGTTAACTTTGTGCGATTGTCCGGGCCTCGTGATGCCGCAGTTTGGTCTTAGTGATGCCGATATGATTTTGAACGGTACGCTTTTTTAGAGGCTCTTAACCAAATTTATTGGCTTTATCCCCGCTCCTCCCCCCTTAGGCATTCTGCCAATTGCGCATATGCGTGACTATTTGGGGCCCATCCAGTTGTTGTGCGAGCGCATTCCCCGCATTTGCCTCCAGCAACGCTACTCTGTTCTGTTGCCTGCAGGCGCTCACAATCAGATCAACGCGCACGACTTGCTGACCGCTGTCGCGTTCCTCAAGGGCTTTATGAGCGCCTCGGGCATTCCTGTAAGCAACAAATGCACACATTCCCAAACGTGCCCAATTCATTTATTATACAAAGGATTGTTCGCGTGCCGCGCGGCTGATCCTTTCCGACGTTGTTGACGGTTCGCTGAAATGGGTTGCGGCACCGCCAAATTTTACGCAGCAGCACTTTGACCAATGGACATTTGCTACGGCTGAAAAGTCCAAAGCACACCAACAACAACAACAGGTGGTTATTTACTCTCGGAATTAACGAAAGTCTCGGATTAGTTGACAAGGAATTTAAGGCGGGCGAAGGCGAGCCGAATAAGCGTCAAATTGGTGCGAATTTGCTGGAACAGCTCGAGCGTAGGCAATTGCTGGTGGAGCAGAACGATGGCGCAACGACGACGCCGGAAGGCTACCGGCTTCAGAGGAAAACTGTCGCAGCTTCTCGGCTGGACAAAATGTTTTTCACCGAATCTAAGGGAAAGAAATTGGGTGCGTGATTGGCAGCCATTTTGTAGAAATTAAGATTTATTTTGGTTTGACATTTTTAAGGCACCGATGTGGCGCACATACAGGGCGGTGTCGGGCGATTGGAATTGGCCGAGAACAAGGACGGGAAGAAGAAGCATTGGAATAAAAACAAACGGGAAAAGCTTAGGCGTTTGTGTGCCAAAAATGATTAAGACACCTTTTGTTTTGACTGTTATACAATTCACTATAAATATACTCAAATGAATACACATCACATGGACAATGCGGGGGAGACCCCCCCCCCCCCCCCCCTACTCGTATGGTTATGGGCTTAATGGTAACGGCAAAAATCGGAGAATTTACTGTTACCGATCCCAAATAAATGTTTGTTTGTTGGTCGAAGAGGGCATCCCCCGCCACATTCACTCCGTTCTCTGCCATTTTGCCAATTTTCTTTGCTTTCCTCGCGCTGCTTTCGCTCCCTTTCCTTTTATTCTCTCGGCATTTTGTGCTTCTTTGCGCTCCACTAATTCCCTCAACAAATTTTGCGTGTGCGCATTTCCAATTTTGGAGACAATTTTCTGGGCACAAAATAACAAATTACCAAAAGATCAGAAAAGTTCTTTATGCCCATAAAATACTTCAAAATTTATTTGCGAAAAAATACCCTCCCCCCCCCCCCCCCCCCCCCCCCCCCCCCCCCTCTAAAATTCGTCTCCATTGTTCGTTCAAAGGCCGTTCTCGAAACACTCGCTTCGCAGAACTGGGAAAGGAATATTTATTTGCCAAATCGCACATTTCAATTGAATTTCCCATTTATATTGAGAATTCTTTTTACACAAAAAAGAATTGATAAATTGAAAAGATGAAAGTGCGCGGTCCAAAGTTTTGTCTCCGTTTTTTGCACTTTTTTGGGCATTTAGCTTTAAAAGCCTACCCCAATTTAAAGCGCCTTTTTCCATTTGTCTTTCGACAAAATGTCTTTAAATGTCGTCCCTTCTTCTTTGCCTTCGGGCGAGGAAAATAATTACGTTTTCACCAACAAGAAAATCACTACAACTCCATCAGCGCTGGTCAGTTTCGGCACTTTTCCGTTTTAGAAAATAAACCAATAAATTTGCGGGGTTTTGCTTCCCCGTCCCCGACAAGGATCAGATGCGGGGACGTGATCCCCGAGTACCGTCGTGATCCCCCGAGTACCGTCGTGATCCCCCGAGTACCGTCGTGATCCCCCGAGTACCGTACCTCTTCGTACACTTTGAAATAAACCATTTTGGGTTTTTGAATTGAAATTCTCCGCCAGCCCATTCCCTACCGAGGCGTGCTGGACGTGCGGTTTGAACCCGGCCAAACGCTGATGGTGAAGGGCACTGCGGGGCAGGAGGCGCGCCGCTTCAACATCAGCCTGCACAACAAGTCGGCCGACTTCAGCGGCAACGACGTGCCGCTGCACATTTCTGTACGCTTTGACCAGGCCAAGGTCGGTCGGCACGGGATGGCCAAGTCGAAGGCCTAAGCCTTTCGCCTCGCCTCGTCTTAGATTGCCCTCAATTCGATGGTAAATAATGCGTGGGGGAAGGAACAACGCAAGCCGTGCCCGCTGAAGCCTGGCCAACCTTTTGACGTACGAATTCGCGCGCACGACAAAGAATTCCAGGTGCGGCGGATTAAATGTTTGCCCCGACTTTGTCTATGCCCGTTTTGTCTGTCTGTATTGTGTTGTTTGTGCCTTCTTTAAATGATTTATATGGCCCCGATCAAAAAGGAATTCACTTAGATCATTATCGATGGCAAGGAGTTCAAGAAGTACACCTATCAGCTCCCACTTCAGTCCATCACTCATTTGTCCATTGACGGAGATCTGACAATCCAACAAATTGTTGTTGTTTTTTTTATTGTTTTGATCCAATTTTTGTTTTTTAGCATTGGGGCGGGAAAATTTATGTGAGTTCCAAAGAATTATTTTATTTATAAAATATTTTGACTTTGAATTAAAGCCCCCAGACTTGTGGACCAACCGAAATTTCGATTGGTCCGGCCTCTAAATTATTTAGCATAAAATTGCAAATTTAGCCTGTCCCCTACGAGACGGGCCTCCCCCGGGGGTTTCCGGTTGGCAAACGGCTGAAAGTGTTCGGCTCGCCGACGATGAAGAAAGGCGGCCGCTTTGAGGTCAATTTGTTGCGCAGAAATGGCGACATTGCACTGCACGTCAACCCGCGCTTTGATCAAAAAGTCATTTTATGCCATTCTCTCTGTAATTGCTCAATTAGATCAAAGACGCATTATTATGTCCAAATATATTTTGATTTTGGCCAAAAAGTGACCCTTTTGCCCCCAGGCGGTGGTGCGCAATGCGCTGGAGGCGGGCGAATGGGGCAACGAAGAGCGCGAGGGCAAAATGCCCTTGGAGAAGGGCCATTGCTTCGACTTGGCCATTCTCAACGAGGCCAACCATTTCGGCGTCTGTTTTTAAATGAATTTTTAATTCCTCAAAAATGAATAAAATATTTTCGGATGTTAAAAAGATTATTTTCAAAGATTTTCATCAACGCGCAGCACTACGCCAATTTTGTGCACCGGTCGAAGCCCGACGACATTTTCGGTCTGCTAATTCGGGGAGACGTTGAAGTCAGTTTGGTTCCAATCAATCAATTATAATTAGGTAAATTAATTTTAAGCTGATCGGTCTTGAGATGGAATGACGAGAAACGTTTTGTGAATGGTGGAAACCTTTTTAATTGCCTTTCACCGCTCACAAATAATTAAAATGCTGATGAATCATCAATAAAAACTCGAAACAATCAAAAAGTGTTGGACCAATTCAAAAACATTCGTTTCGATTCAACAACTTCGAGTTGCTCTCCAAGCCCCGACATTTTTAGGCCTCATCCCCGACACGCCGCCCTCGAAGAACCCCGACCCCGAGAGACGTCGCCCCCGAAGTGTCGGGGAGGAGAGCACCCCGAGGCGCCCAATTCATTTCGGCAATCCCTTCATTTATTCTCATTCATTGCGTAAACGCTTTGAAAGCAAATTTAAATAACAATAAATTGGACAAGAAAATATTATGTTGGCTTTTTGGTAAAGAAATGCGCGATTAAAAAATATTATTATGCAAAATCGGAGGCTTTGAAGTTGATTTTTGAGCAATTTAAATTGAAAAATGAAAACTCAAAAAATCAACAGGAAACTGACGACATAATAAGGCAAACGGAAACGAAAGTGACAAGTGAAATTGGGCAATTTTAGAAAGTCACGGCATGGCAAATTGGCAACAAAAGTCATGGCAACAAAATGTTCAAAATTAGTGCAATAAAATCGAGTTGAAGGGATAAAAAAGTCGAATTTTGTCACAGAAAATTTGTTGAAGTCCGACCGCACCGAAATTCGAATAAAATTAAAAGAAAAACTCCCCCAAATCTTTTCGTGGTTTTTTTTTGATTTAGTCGGACGGTTTGGACTCCAACAACGGTCGCTGAACATAATTAATTATTAAAAAACTAAAGAAAAATGAACAAATTAAATTAATGGCGGACACATTGGCACTTTGTGAAGTGAATGTGCCGTGCCGTGCCGTGCCGCCTTCGTTTTGTCCCTTTCACTGGACAACGCACTTTTTGTTGCTGCCGGCGCTGCTTCTCCGCTTGGTCTTGCCCCCCACCCTTCCGGGCCCATTTTTCTTGGCCTAAAAAGAGTTAATTTGGCCCCGGGCCCATTAAATGATGGCACGCCTCGGATGTGCCGCCGGCGTCTTCGCTGGGAAAAGTGTTGACAATGCGCACAATTTCGTGGAACGCGGCGTCCACATTCACCGGCGGGTCTTTTGCCGACGTTTCGATGTACGGCACGCCCAACTCGGCGGCCAACTGCCGCCCCTGCTGTTCGCTCACTGAATTTTGTCTTCCATTTTTTATAAAATTAAAATAACAAATTTCATTTTTAATAATATTTTTGGGCGACTAATTGGGAAAAAAGCAATTTGCAATTACTAAAAAAACTCACCTTTCCTCTGGTTGATCAGGTCGGCCTTAAATTGTGAATTAACTGAAGACCGGACAGAATCGGGATTTTCTCGGGTTCCCGCGGGGGGGGGGGGGAGCCTGAATTCGGACACCCGACCGAGCGTTTTTGGAAATGTTCGGGATTGGATTCCAATGGTTGGGCCAGTCTCTAATTCATCCGAAATGCTTAAATTATGCCGAAAACTTTTCGAGAAAGGTTTTAATTTGGTTCCTCCGCGCTCACTTTGTTCGCCACCAGCAGCACCGGGTACTCGCTGGTGTCCTTCACCCGCAGCACTTGCTGGTACAGCTTGCGCGCCTCCTAAAAGAACATTTGCATTGAATGGCGGCAAAGAACAGCCACCAAACCTCACAAAAATTGAGGAAAAATTGGTAAAAACCAAAAAAGAATAAAAAGCCAAAACATAAAGCCTAAAAAATTGGAATACGGCGCCATGCCTGGAAGCTTTGCTCGTCCGTCACCGAGTACACCAGCAAAAAGCCGCGCCCGTTGCGCATGTACCTGGAAAATTTTCGAATTTCCGCCCTAATTATCCAGGGACCCATTAAAAAAAATTCCTCCCTTGAAGAGAAAATTTTCGTTATAAAAAGCATCCCCCGAAGGGAAATTCCCACTATAAAGAGGGCATCCCCTGAAGGGATAATTTCCCATTAAAGAAGGCATCCCTTGAAGGGGAATTTCCCTCAAGCCTTTTATATTTTGTTTCCCAAAAACTTCCAAGGAGTTCAAAATTGGCCAAAAATTGCACTCACTGTTCGCGCATTGCAGAAAATTCCTCCTGCCCAGCGGTGTCCAGCACTAAAATATGTTTTGTTTTAAAATCATTCGTTTTTCGATATGCCAAACATTCCCCCCCCCCTTTCAACAATTTAAGCCCATTAATTAGGCCACAAACCGTCGAGGATCACCCATTGGCCATCGATTTCGCAGTGCTGGATGTACTGGTCCTCAATTGTCGGGTCGTAATAATCCACAAATTGTTTCTGAAATTTGCGTTTAAAAGTTGACTAAATTCCAATTTGTGAGCTTAATTGCCGTCATCCCTGGGGGGTTTTTTCTCATCAAAAAAAGCGAATTTTGTCTCAGAAAATCCCGTCAATAAAATTTGCAGCAAATTTTGTGCCGTGCCAATAATCGAATTGGCGGGGCCGGCCGCCCTATTGCCCCCACCGGCCTGGAAGAATTGGATGGTCAGCGAAGATTTGCCGACGCCGCCCTCGCCGATCACCACAAGCCTAAAAATCCGATCCCAAATTTGATTGATTTGTGTGCCATTAGGTTTTTTGATCGGTACGGCACTTGTATGTGGGCAATTGCTGGTCCTGATCAGAGCCGGGCGGACGCTTCGCGCCGCCGCTGGCCATTGCGCGAAAGTGGCAAAAATATTTTAAAAAAAAATGAAAAAACAAAACTTTTAGTCCCTAAATAAGAGAAATAGGCAGAGTTAATCATTTATTTACCAATTAAGTTAAATAAATTTTGAAAAGAAAATTCGACTGACCGTAAAACAAAATTTCGGGAGTCATTAATTGCCTAAAAGGCGGTCAGAGAGCGGAGAGGATGTGTGGCATGACTTATTTTGTTGACATTGATCAAGGTGATCAGTCTCTTGCCCCCGCCGACCGATCGCCCAACAAAACCGACGCCTTCGCTTCATTCTGATGGTGGTCAGCACTTGATCGGTCGGTCGGGCGGTCGGTGATCGGGTCGCTGAATCACTCAATGCCCGTGCGATCAGTGAGTGTCTGACCGACTCTCTCTGATTCTCTGCACTTCTTTTCTTTCTTAATGACATAAAATCGTTTCAATAAATTTATTTTGCTTTCAATAAAAAAATGTGTTTCATTTGCCGTGTTCCTCCCGCCATTTGCCTCCCGGTCCGAAGGTCGAATGGTCGGTTCTAAGGTCGACCCCTTTGAAGCTAATAAGTTTTTGCTTTCATTGGGTTGATCCGTGACAGAAGCGGTGAGTTATGCCAAGCATTTCGGGCATTATTTGAAAGGTCTGTAAAAATGCTCTCTGATCACTGATCGCTAGACAATTTGATGCAGCCAAACAATGTTAGCTTAAAAACTTCTGAAATCGCCTTTCATTGGGGCTTTTTCTTAACTGATCTGTGTTAGTGCCGTTCTTTTCTAAACCAAAATTGCATTCTTCAAAGTTACGATGGAACACAATTTAAGTGATTGATGGCCTCGACACTTCGCATACATTCCGATCACTTTATTACCGTTAGCCTTTTGAGGTTTTTCTTCGACACATTTTTTCCAATCTTTAGTCTCTTATCAAAAAAAAAGTATTCGACCTTCAAAAATGGACGTTTAAAAATGCTTTGCCCCAGTCGACGATTTTTTTAGACATTAATTTGCAAATGGCACAACAAATTCATGAAATTTATGACAAAATAACCAAATCAATCAATTAATTTGTGTAATTGTCACAGTGATTTTATTGGGTAAAAAATGTTTTGATCAGTCGCTACCATCCAAATACGCGGCGCCGATCACTTGCGATCGGTCGGTTGTTTGTTGCGTGCGTCCACCGGCGGCACTTTTTTATTTCGTGTACATAAATAAAGCAGCGCCGCCAAAAACTGGTCACCAAAGAGCATTTTTGAGTGATCAATTCAGCCAAAGCCGACCGATCGCAACAAATTGTCGGAAGCCGACGCCATAAACGATGAATGAATTAATGATCGACCAGTTCAGTTGATGAATGTTTAAATAAACACACGCACAGACAAAAGCGATTGGCAGAGATTTAGTCCGTCCGTATGAACGCCACCACCGCCGAAACTTCCCGAAAAAGCATGGGATGTGACGACGCACAAATCCGGCTTTGTCCCCCTCGGGGGGATTAGGGAGAAGCGCCGGGGGGGGGGGGAGGTGGGGGGGGCGACGTTTCCGAGCAGGAAATTTGGGGGTTGGGTTATGCGGCGGGGGCCGGCCGGCTGGCATTACAATTTGTTTTCCCATATATAAGGCAGGCACCCAATGCTTTTCCAAGCAAAGAATCTTTTGAATCAAACATAGAGAGAGTTGTTTAGCTTTATCACTGTTATCGTATGCTTTTGATCACTCTGATCACTTCCCCACCACGCCACAGATGTCGGTGAATAAAGCGACGGTTGGTGCAATTGCACTGTCCGGCTTCACCTTGTTGATATGCCTGTTTGGCATTGCGTCCATCTACAGTGACATCCAGGCCATCTGGAACGAGCTGGACATGGAGGTTGTTGTAGACCGAGCAGTAGTTGGTTGACCCCAAACCGAACATCCCGCGCTCAGATGGACCAATTCAAGCTGCAAGCGGACGACCTGTGGAAGGATATGCTGGCGATGGGCGCCGGCACTCCGTCAAACCGGGCACGCCGCGAGGCGTACGGAGACATTCAGGTGCGATCGCGATGCACAATATTCGCAGAAAACTGTCGTTGACCCCAAAAGGCTTCCGGACCGCAACTGCAACCGTCACCCGCCGGTGTGCAACCTCAAGGAGTACCACCAGTGCCACCACAGGGAGTGCCATTGCCACAAGGAATTGTTGGGGTGCCGCCTGGCGCCAGCGTGCTGTCCCCGCTCGGCGCGAATGCGCTGCTGCCCACGCCGGGACAGCCACCGAACGGCCCCAGCAGCGGGATACAGCCCGGCTTCGTCATTCCCCCAGGCTCCGGGCCCGGATGCAGTAAGAATTCTTTCAAAAGCCGGAATGGTTATTCTAATTGCCAAATCGTCTCCGAACATCCTTGGGCCAAATTTGAATTTGTGCCGAGTTTTGGTACCTCCTATTTCTTCTTCGGTTCCTGAACTGCTTGAACTCGATGAGATTAACTTTTTAGAATGCAAAAAGCACAACGTCTGTCCTGCTGGGCCTGCCGGGCCACCCGGCGATTCCGGACTCCCCGGTCTGTCCGGCATTCCCGGCAAAGACGGCATTCCGGGTCGTGCGGCTGAAGACTCACACAACGCGCCCCTCAAGGGCTGCTTCGTAAGTGTTTAAGAATTGTGGATTCTATGGCATATTTCCCCGTTATATTTAGAATTGTCCAGCCGGACCCTCCGGTACGCCCGGCACCGCTGGACGTCCCGGCATTCGTGGAATGTGAGGGACAAACTGTCAATTGAATTGAACAAACAAATATATTCCGTGTTTAGGCGTGGCCCGAAAGGCAACCCTGGCCAACC
Source organism: Globodera pallida (assembly GCA_020449905.1). Classification (NCBI taxonomy): domain Eukaryota; kingdom Metazoa; phylum Nematoda; class Chromadorea; order Rhabditida; family Heteroderidae; genus Globodera; species Globodera pallida. Next base: position 3,818,060 of record JAIXHY010000004.1, on the reverse strand, counting down.
CGGACGTGACGGAGGTGATTTTTTTGACATTTTTTGCAATCAATTTTATTTATTTTTTGTTTTTTTTGTATATCTTTTTACTTTATCCCCTTGATCAGTGCCCGGTTTGCCTGGCGAGCAGGGACCGTCGGGCGAGAATGGGCTGGATGGACGCGCGGGCCCGCCCGGCTACAAGGGGAAGGACGAGGAGAAGCAAATCGGACGGAAGGGGCCAAAAGGAGCGCACGGCGAGCAGGTCGAGAGTGGGGGGGGGAGATTCCGGCACCCGAACACCCGGTTTCGGCACAGTTTTCTTTTCTTTAAAGTTTAAACACCGGATTTGGACACCAAAAGCCTTTAAAAAAGCATTTTCATTGCCACGACGCATTAATTAGCTAATTTGTAAGTTTAACCTAAAAGTTTAAGGGCCTTGAGGGAGTAAGCGGCGACTCCGGCGGCGTCGGACCGCCCGGGGCAGTCGGTGCACGCGGACCCATGGGCTCACCCGGATACCAGGGCGCGCCCGGCAACGAGGGCGAGGAGGGTCGGGAGGGCACTCTCGGAAGGACGGGCAGAGACGCGGCATATTGGTAAAATGCCCTCCTTTTTTACATTTTAAACGCTTTTCCATTTTGCCATTGCCACTTTAGCCAGTGCCCAAACCGGTACGGACACGGCGCTGGTGGTGGCGGAGCCGTTCCTGGTCGCGCGGGTATTAAAATTAATTTTTTTTTTAATTTTTTTAAAATTTTTAAAAATTTATTTTAAAGCTGGCGGCAGCGCTGGCGGCCGATACCCCCACAACAGCCGCAAATGATGACAAATTCCTCCACGCCGGCGGCAATGGACGAAGAAGCGAATGATGCGATGACTTTCGAAGAGCCTAACAAAAACCAAACAAAAAAAAGTTTAGCAATTTTTAAAAGAGAATAAAAATGGCATAAAAATGTTTTATTTCTGTGTTTGTCTGTAAATTTTATAATAGAAAAGCTCTCGTCTCGATGACTTAAACAAAAAAAAGGAGTGAATCAGTGCGCCAAAATGGCACAAAAAAATTGGCGATTTTACACGTTTTAGCTATAAATTTTTTTGTGGAAAGACGAATTGCTTAGCTTTTGCTTGGTCAGCGGTTCAACAAACGGAGAGCTTCTGAATGATATCAATTTTGTTTTATTTACTTTTTTAATGACTAAGTTATGACTGATCGCGCCAAACGATCGGTTTCGTTTAAATTGAATTTGATTTGAAAGGGCGTCACAATCACAACACAAATCGGAAAGTGCCAATTGATCGTGAAAATGCGTCAGTAAAAAGTAAAAAGGTTTTGGAAAGCGACCGAGCCTTACAATTTTGGAATAAAAGTTGCTACAGTAACTATAAACGATCGATCTAATCAATACCTCCAAAATCGGTTTTAAATTGCCCACCATACAATGCAATCTTTTGTGGGCTTTCGATGATCACTGAATTATCCATTTATTCGTCGTAATTTGGCTTTGCTTCACCCAAATCGACTTCCGAAGAGTTGTCGGCTTTGATTTGATCGCATTTGCTTGTTGATAAGTGACGGGATGGGCCAACCGATCATTGGGCGTGACACGCTTTCACCGGAACCAAATTAAGACGGGGCCAAAGGGACACACTTTTTTGGTTTTGCTTATCCAATTATAATTGCGGGTGGTGATCAGACGCCAAATGACAGGTCGGGTGATCAGACACAGTTTTCTGATCAGCCCCGATGAATAGAATCAAATGTTGAAAAATGGTTTCTTGGTTTAGGGTCAACAAATTGCAGTTCGTTTAAACAACATTTTTAAAACATAACCAACTGATAGGGGAGTCGTTTTTTATATGAAGTTTTTTGTTTAAAAAAGACGGTGAGAAAATGGTCACATTTGATCAGATCAGACACCAGACAGCAAAGCAAGCAGATCAAGTTGTGGGGTTGTGGGGGTGGGGTCGATGCTCGCCCGAGGCGACATTCCATCGGTTGCCCCCAAAAGTTCAGGTCCCCCCCCCCCCCCCCCCCCCCCTCCAGCAGAAGCCGGCTGATTATTAACGCGATAAGCCCACGCCCCCGTGCACATGATTAAGCGGCTGGATAATCGAATAAATCAACCAGCAAAACATTGACCGTCAGTTGTTGCGGAATCCGTGTCCAGTGACACGTCGGGGGTATTTAATTAAGGCCCCTCGAGGGAAATTGGACATTTTTAAATTCATTTAAGGCGCGCTTTTAATGAGGGAAATTACAAATATTTGCTTTCCCCCCAGAGAATGTCCGTTCACTTTGCCACCATTGGCGCCGTCGCACTGTCCGGCACCACAGTGCTGCTTTGTCTGGCAAGTCTGGTCATGGTACAGCATAATCTTCAACAAATTTGGCTGGAATTGGATTCCGAGGTGGACAATGTTTGGGCTCGACATGAAGTTCAAACTTCCTATTGCAGATGGACCAGTTCAAGCTGGACGCGGACGACCTGTGGAAAGATTTGCTGGCAATGGGCGCCGGCACTCCATCAAATCGGGCACGCCGCCAGGTGAGCAAAACACCCCCAAACAATCTGATAACCTTGCGGCACCTTTTATAAAAATATTAGGCTTGGATCAGACAGATCAGTGATCAGATTTTTATTTTTTATTTTTTTTGATCCCCGCCAACGCCTACGGCGGCTACGGAGCCTCAGGCGTCCAACCACCGCTGCAGCAGCCAAGCCCTGCTGTTGTTGCCGGGCCCGTCCACGTCGCTTCCGGGCCGTTGACTGTTGGCAGCGTTTGCAGTGAGAGAATTAATTATATTTAAATAATATTAAAATAAATTATCTAAATAATTGAAAAGACAAATGTTTAACATTCATTCTCTCAGATTTGTAATCGCAAAACGGGAAAAATGAATTGAATATAATTGTTTTAAAAACTAATAGATTGCAATCCGACCAACAATTGTCCAGCCGGAACCCAGGGCCAACCCGGACGAGCGGGACCACCAGGGCTTCCAGGTACCCCGGGGGAAAGCTGTTCGGGACCAAAGTCCAATTAACCCCTCAGGCGTTCCGGGCAAGGAAGGCGTTCCAGGCTTTTCTGCTGAAGACAGTCACAGTTCTCCCTTCAAAGGCTGCACGGTAAGTCATTAAAAAATTAAATTAAATTAATCTCAAAATTATTCAGAATTGTCCACAAGGCCCGCAGGGCACACCCGGAGAGTCAGGCAAACCGGGCATTCGCGGCATGCGTGGCCCATCCGGACAGCCGGGAGTGCCCGGACGGGTACGTGCAGTTAGAATTGAAAATTATTTTACTTTTAAAATTATTTCTTTAATTTTTGCATTATTCCACAGGACGGAGTGCCCGGATTCCCGGGCGAAACTGGCGGCGAAGGCGCCTTAGGTACGGTAAAAATAGTAATGGCATAAAACATTTTTAATTTGTTGCAAATGAATTTTCTCCAATTTGTTTCCAATTTTGAAGGATTGTCTGGCGCTGCCGGAACGCCCGGTGAAAAGGGTGAAGACCAAAAGAAGGAAAACGGACTGAAAGGGCCTCGTGGAATGCCCGGAAATATGGTCTTGAATTAACAATATTTGGGCCATTCAATTTTTGCAAAAATTTTGTTTAGGGCGTCGAAGGTCCAATCGGAGAGGCAGGAAACTTGGCACCGCCGGGAAGACAGGGCGCGTCCGGTATGCCGGGAGCGCCAGGCCCCGCGGGCACGCCGGGGGCGGAGGGCGAAAACGGCGGCGCCGGATCAAACGGACAGCCGGGTCGAGACGCGGAGTATTGGTGGGTGACGCGGCCTTTTTGTATTTGGCGTTTATAGACGCGGAATATATGCGTAAAAGTGCCCGAAATTCGGTGTCCATTTTCTATACTGTTTTTTGTTTACAAATTCCACAACTTTTTCAGCAAATGCCCGGGGCGTGACGGCGCCGCGGCCCACCGTGGCGGTGCCACCGCCGGAAGCAGTCTCCGCACTCGCCGCATCTGATGTGCCAACTGCCAACGTCAAATGGCGAAGATGGGACAGACAAACTCTCGCCAAAAAATCAGAATTAAGACATTCACAAACTGCACCCTTTGAAAGCCCTTCCATAAATAAAAGTGATCAGTCGAACTACACTAGACACAAATCTCAAAAACCAAAACAATAAAACCCGTTTAAAATTGTATTTTTTGAACAAAAATAGTGCCCTCCCGTCAAATGGCATATTTTCAACAAATTAATTTATCTATAAAACACATAATATAATAATAAGAAAATGCAAAGAGGCATTTATTCATTCAATCGGTCACTTTGTTTCTTCTTCCTCATCATCGGAGTCTAAGGGCTTGAGCAGGGCCAACTTGGCCTCTACCTCAATTGTGTCCAAATCCAGCTCCGCTATGTCGGCCTTCTTGAGCTTGTCCAACTCGGTCTAAATACTCAATGGTGTCAATTGAAATGTCAAAGTTCAATTTAACGGTTGTTATACACCTTCAGCTCCTCGCCCAGTTTTTGAACAATTCCCTCGGGCACCGCCTGCACCCAAAGGCACAACTCGTCCATGAACAATTGGTTGAACAGGTAGCGAAACTCGTCGCCCCGGTTGAACAAACGACGCACGGTGAGCAAGCAGTGCAAAACAGCCACCGGACCTGTGTGCAAAAAATGAAAAAGCATCCCAGCAAAATTGTGAAGAAAGAACATGGACAGGGAACACTGTTGGAGTCCCAGAATTAAACCCTTAAAAAATGTTTTCCTCAAATTTGTTCAGTACGGCCACCTCACCAACCAATTCTGAACACTTCGCACACATCGCGGCACACACGCAATGCAAGTGCCCAATTGCGGTACAGCGGCAGCACCAACGAATGGCGAACGACGCAACGGACGGCCTCCCGCGTGGAGGGCCAACGGAGCAGAAAGGTCAGCGACGGGCAAAGTCTGGAGATGGTCCATCCCGTCTCGACACTGTGCTCACCCTGACACAATGAAAATATACAAATTAAATTAGACTTGAAAACAAGATTTTTAAATTTTCGGAAGCCAAAGTCGATCCCCACCAGCGTGGTTCTGAAGTCGTACAGAAAGCCGAACAAAATGTCGATCAACGAGCGAGCAATTTGTTCTGTTGTGTCTCGCGGGAAGTTTGGCAATTTTCGCCGTGGCAAGTCCTTTAGATCGTCCAGGTCCTGCTCGCTGAGCTCGAAGTGTCCGTTTTGGAATGGATCAAATGCCATTGCTTCAACTTGGGCCAGGTCGGGTTCATGCAAGTCTGCCCTGAAGAAAACACTTTCTCTTCTATTAATTTTTGTTGAAATTGTCGAAAAATTGTTAGAATTAAAAAAAAACATTTGTTTCGATAAAATTCTGTTTGGAATAACATTGCCACAAAATCGCGCACAAATAATGCTGGGCACGAAAATGGTCGGCGTCAAAGGCGTGAAGTCGACTCAATCGGTCATCGATTGGCGTTCCGTCCGGGTCGTCTAAATCCACTGGCAATTCTTGACCTATGTCAGCCAACAGGCGGCCCAACACGCCGTGCCGACGCCATCCGAAGCCGTAGCCAAACTGTTCCAATGTACTGCTCGAAGTTGACGGTTCATCACCGGGTAGGCATTGTTGTGCAAAACAGTCGATATCGTCTAAATTTCAATAAAGTGTAAAATTTCTATTTGTTTTTACTGTTGAAATAAAGTAAATCGCTAGCTACAAAATTGTGAAGCACTTTCGATCAAAAAAATACCTTCGCCAACTTCGGTGTCCAACTCTTCCACAAGCCTTTGCGCGTTTGGCTCTTGGGGTCGAAGCAGTTCACTGAGCATCTCCAGACGCGGAAAGTGTTCGCCGGGCGTTTTCTTTGGCACGCGAACTGTGAAAATGCCTAAAAAATTTGCTATGCACCGACCCAACATATCAAATAATTTTCCGTGTGCCAAAGTTTGCAAAATCCTGGCTCAGAAAAAGATTCTGCACTTACCCTCTTCCGCATCGTACTCGCACGTGCCGCTCTCGTTGTCCACCACATCGGCGGGCAGGAACAGGCGCAAAAAGTAGGGCTTGGCGTGGAACAAAAAGGTGCGTCCCTCGTAGGACAACTCCGCATCGCGCAGCGAACAATGTCGCGCGCGGATGCTCAACAAAAGGAAGCGTTCGTCCTGCGTCACACGGAAAAGCGGCGTGAGCATCAGCGGTGCAAGAAATTGGTGAAATGATAACCGACTAAACAAAACTCTCGCCGCCGTAGACAAACACTTTAAATTTAAGGCGTTTTCTAATTTATTTAAAGAACGACAGCTTATTTTTAAAGTGACTAACGGAGCTGTTTTTTGGTAAACTCTTCAAACCACAAGAAGCATAAAACACAACAATTCTTTATATCAAAACAAATAACAACACGACACAATTGGTAAAAGAGGCATTTTAAGCCGTTTCCGCCAAAAAGTCCTTCTTCAATTTGCCCATGAAAGTCTTCTTTTCTGAACTGGTCTGGAAGCGTCCGTGGCCAAACTTGGAGCTCGTATCGATGAACTTCAGGTTGATCTTCTCGTAGGCGAATCGCTTTGTCTGCGAGATCAAACTCTTGCGCAGTGTGATTGGACGCTTTACGCAGCCAATGCAACATCCACGGATCATCAAAAAGTCCTGGTTGACCAGACCATAATGTGGAAAGCCACCCTGGAAATTATTGGGTAGGTAAAAAAGATTTATGGAGACTAGAAATAAAACACACCATCGGGTTGATGGTCTTATCGGTGACATCCTGCTCGGTGTTGCCATTCTTCTTGCCGTCCGGTACCAGACATGACTTACCAATGCGGTAAATTTTCTTGTTCACCTCCGTCCGATGGTGGTAACCCTTTTGGCCAGCGCGAGCGACCGTGAACGAAACACGCGATGGATGCCAAGCACCGATACAAGCGACCTAAACCAGCAGCAAATTTGTAAATTGGTCACAAAAAGCTCAAGTCTGAATGATAATTGGTTAAGGGTTTGATCCGCTCCAATCAAAATCGCTGGCTTACAATTGTTATAAAGTTCTGTTTAAATTCTCAAACCTTGCGAAGACCCTTGTGGGTTTTGCGCGGCAACTTCTTTGTGTGCCATCGACTGGTCACTCCTTTAAATCCTTTGCCTTTGGTGATGCCAATGCAGTCGATCATTTCGTCCTTCTCGAAGACTTGCTCCACGGGCACTTGCTTTTCGAAGTGCTCACGGGCCCAGTCCACCTTCTCCGAAATGGTGCCTCCGTTGATTTGAATCTCCATAATGTGCGCCTTCTTGTTGCGGTGCTTCATTAACTTCATCTAAAAACACCAAATAATCCTTTTTCATAAAATTCAAATGCAATTTCACTTTATTGACCATTAAACCCACTTATTTTTTTGTCCAACCCCTCAGTAGTAACTCAACTTCATTGGCAATGCCTTTTGACAACAACAAACAGAAACCTGAGTATGTGCAATGACTCGCACGTAGGCACAGTACTTCTTGATCTTGTTCAGGTCAGTATCAATGGACTTTTGTCCCACTTCGTCCTGCCACTTCTTTGCGTACTTTGAGAACGCCTTCTTCTTGCACTTGTACCTGAGTCGGAGAAGAAGCAATGTCTCTCATGCCGTTATTATCCGGACAGTGGAGAGACATTTAATTTCCATCATTTACGCACACTCATACTTTGGACAATTAAAACTGTCAAAGCAGCGGAGTGTCTTTGTTGATTCGTCGCAATTTGGCCCTTTTAAGGAGAAATTTTTCTACAACAAAGTGAAACTTAGTCGTTTACAACACCGTTTTGTCTCCCCCATTAAAGTTAAAAAAATTTTGCTCCAAAAAACCAAAACGAATTTACCGTCTTTACGGACACTTTCCACACAATTTAATATATTTTTTTATCGAATGGCAAACCAATTCTTGTAGAAGCGTCGCTTACAGTCCTCGCTCAAATGCTCCGCAAAAACGGTTTTGAGCGGACGCGGTCCGCGTGGCGTCTCAATGTAACCGACCACCCCAACAATGACCATGGGCGGAGTCTCAAGAACGGTGACCGCCTCCACCACTTCCTTCTTGTGCACTTTGGAGCCAAGCTTGTCCACGTCGCGCACAATATGCGACATGCCGGCCTTGTAGGCGATGAATGCAGTCAAATGGATGGGTTTGCTCGGGTCATCCTTCGGGAATGCCTTGACCTTCCCGCGATGGCGCCTAGCGCGCTTCTTTGGGGTAAAACCCATCGACCCGTGGCGCGGAGCAGAAAATTTACGATGAGACATCGCGAGTAAAAGAAAATCGCTTAATCCTTAAAGAATTGGCATTTGCTTCATATTATGTGTTTGCCTAGTGCCTGAACGCCTTTCCCTACAAAAGAATATTTGTTGCAGTGTGAAACGAAGTGACTGTGTTAAGAGACACGTACAAACCCCACCACCCAATCAATATTCCGAGACACAAAAACTGGCAAAGAACTGTCAAAAAAAAAGAAAAGTGTGAGTAAAAGTAAAGAGATTCGCTTCGATAAGTTTCAGAGAATTCGCTTCGAAAGATTTCAGAGAGTCGCTTCGAAATACAAGTTATTGACTTTATGTTTACATTTTTCAAGATTTAAGCAGGGAAAACCAAACAAAACATAACCGCTGAGTTATGATTAGATGATAAAAATTTGGATTGCCCTCAAGGATTAATGAATGATTTTAAAATTATTGTTAATAGTGCCGTTTTGTTCTTATCAAAAATTCGCGTGCATTTCCTCAGTATTCAATTTTGCTGTTGCTGTGCCGTTGTTGCTGGTGATGAAATGTCTGCGGAAATAATGGCTCTGCCGTCGTTGCCGCCCCCCAACGCGACGGCACTCCCGCCGCGGGAGGGCGGAAGGAAATGGCACTTATGCCCGCAGGCCGGGGACTGTACCGTCGACGCTGAGAAATGTCACTGTACGCGCCAGCCGCCGTGGCGGCGGCGGCGGCAACTCCGTACGGCGACTGCAAATTGTTGGCCGTCACGGACGGTCCCTGGCAAAGGAATAAAATCAAAGCAAAATTCGATTTGATTGAACGAGTTTAAACATTTGTCTACCTTTGCGAAAACGTGCGAGTACACCGTGGTGAAGATGAGCACCTCGAACGAACTCATCAGCTCCGACAGAGGCCCGGTGCCCATTGATGAGCCAGGGCCGAAAAGCTGCAATTTCAAATGCTTCATCGATCGGAATTTTATTTGTAAGCTCCGTCCGTGCCATCTTAGACAAGAACGCCTCGAACTGAAACCCTTGCCTCCCATACTCCTCCCATCTGCTGGAATTCCACCAAAAAAGCGTTCTAACCTTTTCCCAGAGGAAGGGCCCAATGTGCGGCAAGAAGCCGAGGAACAATTCGCAAACAATGCCCACCAAGGTTATCATGTTATTTTAAAATGGGAAAATTAAATTAAGTAACAATTAAATATAAATCTTCTCCCTACCCTTCGATGTGCCTGAATCCAGTGGTTGTTCGCCGTGCCCGTCTTGGCCATCAGCTCTTTGTGGGAGCGGTAGAGCAGGACGAAGAAGAAGACGCCGCCGGACACGTTGAACAACGCGCAAATGGAGCGCCATGCCAAATAATACTGGACGGCTTCACCCAAAATGCAGCCGTTAATCTCGCACACTGAAAGGAACGAACGGTTTCATGCCCTGAAGGCTTTGTTTGCTGTGGATTTAAAAAAAGAATACACGTGTCTTTGGGGACAGGCAATGCCGACAGAAAGCCGCAGAGGTTGTACACGACGCAGACCAACAGTAACAGTTGGTATGTGTACAGTATGCAGTTGCGCGACCGATTACCGTACCCGTGGCCAAAGTGAATGATGCAGATACGGTCCAAAGTGAGAAAGAACACAGAGACCGGGATCATTGCAAGAAACAAGTGGCAGGGCAACGCGATGACAAACAGCGTCATGCCGGGATGGTACAGTTCTGCAAAGTGCACAACCATCATCATCATCACATTTTGTCCAATCATTAACTTTTAAAATGTCATGCCTTCGACGGGTCTCCAGTTGACGATGCTGTACACCTCGTATGGGATGATCAGAAAGCAGAAGACCGTCCAGTTCAGAATCAACGACATCAGAAAGGCCGAAACTTCCTTTTGGGTCTTCAGCTTGAAACGGATGATCATGAACACGCGTGACAGCGCGAAGCAGTGGAGGAGCAGCGCGACGCTGAACATCGTCACGGTCGGAATGTAACCGGACATTTTATGTGTCGAACTTCTGTTGGAGTTTTCAAATTTATGTTGGCAGAACAAAAAATCCCAAAACTAAAACTATTAATGTGGAAGTGCGTAAAACTATTTTCAAATTAATTAATTCACTAAAACCACTTTTTAAATCGATTAGTTTATTAGAAAAAACAAAGGGAATGAATGAGAACGGGGCCCCAACCCAACGGCAGCTGAATTTCACATTAATTTCGCCGTTTTTGGTGCCGAATTTGGAATAAAAAGAACGGAATAGCCAATATTTAATCCGCCATTAATTAATTATTAATATATTTATTCGCCATAAATTGTCTTAATTCTTTTTTGGTTTGGATTAAGTTGTGTGAGTGGAACAGTGCCTTCTCGGGCATCGTTCGTTGTTGTTGCCAAATGACGACGGAAAGAGGCCCCTGGGAATGTTGAAAGCCCTTTGGACGAAATAAAACATTTTGACAAACTTTTTTGGCAAAATTACGTCCCAATGCTACAAAAAGAAAAACGCAACACGAATTTCCCCCCCCCCCCCCCCAATTTGGCCAATGAATTGAAGGAAAGAGACTACAAATTCGACGCAAATTGTGGACAAATACCCGCGCAGATCGACCGACCTTTGAAGTTGCGTGCCAAGAATTGAACATTTTCATAAAATAACTCCTAAAAAAGTTTATTTTAAAGAAATGCGGCGAAAATGCACTTTATGGGTTTGATTCTTTGCGCAAAGTTCCAAATTTATAATGTATGTAAGGGACATATGAGCCCCCACAGTTTAACAGGGACGGGGATGATGAAAAATAACTGAAATTTCCCCCGGGGGGCGAAAGTGATTTTGCGAAAAAAACCCTGGAGAAATCGTTGTTCACTTCCGGAGAAACCAATTCCTTCCCGTCCTCTTATTTCCCAATTAAAGGAAATCTGTCGCTTAAATTGAGAAATGAAAACTCAGGCAGCCTTTCCCCTATGTCCGGCCGTTCGAACTCCGACAATGTCGGGGAACTGAGGCTGGAAATCAAAAGTGTCAAATATTTCCTTTCATCTTTTATTTTCTTCACATTTATTGACATAAAACGATCTTGTACTCTAATTAGTAATTACTATAACTAATTATCACTCTAAATTTGTTTAAATGTTCTGATCGATTGTTTAGCAAAGTCCGCTCAATGTTTGGCAGGCATTTTTCACTCAGAAGCGGCCGGCAAGAGAGCGCTGGAGGAGAGCCATACGCTTTCGGCGTCCGCCACCGCATCCGCAACCCCCGCCGCCACCGCATCCGCACCCGCAGCCGCATGGAGGGGGAGGGGGAGGCGCGCAGCTGATGCCAAGTTGGACGGAGCCACCGCATCCGCAACCTCCGCCGCCGCCACCGCCACCGCCTGAATGGAACAAAGTTTTTGCGGTTACTGTTTTGCGAGCAGTACACTCACATCCACAACCTCCGCCGCCACCGCATCCGCAACCACAGCCGCATGGAGGGGGAGGGGGAGGGGGAGGGGGAGGCGCGCAGCTGATCGAGAGTTTCACCGAGCCGCCACATCCGCCACCGCATCCACAACCTCCGCCGCCACCGCCTCCACCACCGCAGCCGCCACCGCATCCGCAACCGCATGGAGGGGGAGGGGGAGGGGGAGGCGCGCAGCTGATGCCAAGTTGGACGGAGCCACCGCAACCTCCGCCGCCACCGCCTCCACAACCTCCGCCGCCACCTCCGCCGCCACCACCGCCTCCACAACCGCAGCCGCACGGAGGGGGAGGGGGAGGCGCGCAGCCGACCGCGAGTTGCACGGCGCCACCACCGCAGCCGCAACCTCCACCGTCACCGTGGCGACGGTTGCGCACAGCGCTGGGCGCAACGCTTAACGGGCAACTTCTTTTAAGCCAATGTTTTTTGTCCAACTTACTCAAGAGCGGAGAGGAAGGCCTGCGCCGTAGCGGCTCCGAGAAGAACAAGCAGTACACACCGAGTTGTGGCGATCATTGTGTGACGAGAAGCTGAAAGAAAGTGATCAGAAAGGAGGGGGGCTTTGAGGGACTTACCGAAATTGGAAGTTAAGCAGAAAAGGAGAAGCTAATTGGTTGTGCAAGATGCTGAGGACTGGGCCAACGATGGCGCTTATATAGTGGGCCATGGCCATAAGGCCCAGTCGGACACAGTCAATTTAAGTCAAATTAAACTTTTTTTGTTTTTCGGGCAAAAAAGTGCCCGTCGCTAAATGCACGCGCATATTTTGGCTGTTCGTGTGACCTATCAGCCGCCAATTGGAGGCTTTTTGTCATATAAAAAAGTATACATAATGGTGCTTCTTCAAAGTTTGATTGCTATAATTAATGAATTAATGAATGGATCAAAGAAACAACCATCGCCATGTCATTAGGCGATCAGAAAAAGGGATCAATGCTGTGATAAGCAACATTCACTTTATTCAGTCAGTCAAACCAGACAACCGACGGAGGGGGAGGGGGGACGGGGGGGGAGGGGGGGGGGGGAAGAGGGGGGGGGGTAAAGGGGGGGGGGGGAGGGGGGGGAAATGCTTTTTTGTCCCTGTGCCGCCGAATAATGTGCCTGGACCTAATTGAATTTTAGTCAGAAAAGTCGGCGGTTTGAATTATTAAATTGGATTACCCTCAGGGATTAATGATCGGATATGAATTTAAGGGAAATGATCGAGCTAATTAATGGCTTTAGTTTCCGATTCAATCGCGAATTACACTTAATGAAAGAAGAAGCTAACACTTGTAAAAGCCGGGGTTGTGATCTCAAACTTTTCAAAGCATCAGAACGTAATGAATGCATCATTTTGAGCACCAAAAAGCAGTAAATTCGATCGACATTTATTTATTAAAATCAAAAATTTAATAAACTTCGCTTTATTCGTTATATTTTTGGCGTTTCCTTTTCTGTGCTTTGCCCGGTCTTTAAAGCTACAAAATAATGTAGCAAATTAAATTTCATATCCAAATTGGCATAGGTAATTTGTACTTGGTATCCAATCCTTTTAAGACATTATTTATTTTTAACATTTCCTTAACAATTTATTTATGAACATTTTTTATAAAATCATTTTGCTCTCCACTCTTCAGAATCCTTTTGCCTTTGCCTTAATGAGCTAGGCTTCTTTGTTGAGCCTAAAAACATTTATTTTAATTTATTTTTAAATTCATTTTGTGTAAACTTACGGCGCTGCAAAGCACATTCTTTCTTTGGTCAATTGGATTTTAAACAGAGAAAAGGCTAAGTCCAGCATCCGGCGAATGGACTTTTCGTAACCTTTGGAGGAAAATGATGCAATTAATTATCTATTTGATTATAATGGAATTAGTAAATTATGCAATTAATTATCTATTTGATTATAATGGAATGAGTAAATTACATTCGAAACTTTAACACAAGTCTCGAGCATGAGCGCTGACGAACAAATGTTTTCGAAAGCTGAATTTGTAGTTATTAATATTAATTAAAAAATAAATGATGAAAAAAAATGCCGAAGTTCTTTTGATTAAATTAAAAAAAATGATTATAAAATTGACCGAATTAATTTTGGATTAAGTTTATTTATAAATATTATGTATATTTAAGAATGACGTTTTATCGTTTGCGAGAGCAGTTTGAGGTCACCAACAGAAATGGTGAGTTCTCCTGTCAGCCGTAGCGGTCAAGTTCGCGCAGACTGATGAATTATAATTAAATTAAATTAATTTTGTAAAATTCCTTTTGTCGCGGTTTCCGAATCCATCAATAAATCCCCGGCTCTTATAATTCCAAATTTTCCCGAATCTTCAGACTTCGGTCGGAGAGCCCCAAAGAATCAATTAAATTCCTCCACCTTTTCACTACTCACCACTTTCGTCGAATTTTCTGCCCCTTAAAATGTTTAAAAAAATAAAAGAATAAAAAAAAAGAAAGAAATTTTACATCGCTTCAATGTGTAAGCTGGCGCAGCACGAACAGCTCGGGCCGTTACAGTGACAGCCGGCGGAGCCTGAGATGCCTTTGAACATTTCCTTGCGCAGCGTGGCACTTTGGATGAAATGTGACTAAAATCGCAAATATTCATTTAGTATATTTTAAATATAGTAAATGTAAATTCAATTAAATTTTAACTAATTTTGGATTTTTGGAGCAATAATCGTCCATCTCATTGTGCTGATTGTCGCGGAGTTTGGCTTGAAGGTCAATCCTATTGTTTTTAAATTTAAATTTTTCTTAAAATTCAAATTCTCAAAATTTGTCCCCTTTTTTAAAGTTTTTTAAACAAAAACAACGCAAACTCAGGCTGCTGTTGGGCAGCTGAACGGGCAAAGCCATGGGCAAAGCCCGCAAAAGCAATTGCTAAAGCAACGGAGAGCAAAGATTTTGTAGAAAAATGCATAATTTGGGGGGGGGGGGGGGGGGATTTGGGGGAATATTATCGGAAGAAATTTAATTTTAGGTAACTTTGGCGGTGATTGAGTGGGTATTTATTTACTTTTACCCTCCATTTTTACATTTAGTGCCTTAATTTATTTTTTGCTCGCTGTTATTAGCATTTTGTTTATAAATTTGCTTCGATTCGATTGGATTCCGTCAATTTGTTGGATTTCGACTCGAATAATTCGACTTCTTTTTGTATATAGAAACGAATGGCCGGCCCCATACGTTTTGGGCAAAAGTTTGGCGAGAAAATCGTTCGGAATTAATTGCCCTTTTTTTTGCTCTCAATTCATTCAAAAAGTTTAAATTATTGAATTTTTATCTTAAAAAAACTATTTTGCCATTTTAGTGCCTATTTCGGTTTTTAAATAAAATTAAATTGTTCTTTTGCTTTACAATTTGGAGGGGTTTTTAAAAGCCTCCGTCCAATGCACAATATTTTGGGCATATGCCACGTTCACCCGGGAGGCCCTGCACTTTTCACCTTTATGGCCAGCACTTTTTCTTATCTTTTCACTATTTGAAAATCTAATTTAAAAGTTTAAAATAATGCACAAAAGAATATTAAAATAATGGAACTCAAAAGAGACAAATATTTCCTTTCATCTTTTATTTTCTTCAAATTTATTGACATAAAACGATCTTGTACTCTAATTAGTAATTACTATAACTAATTATCACTCTAAATTAGTTTAAATGTTCTGATCGATTGTTTAGCAAAGTCCGCTCAATGTTTGGCAGGCATTTTTCATTCAGAAGCGGCCGGCAAGAGAGCGCTGGAGGAGAGCCATACGCTTTCGGCGTCCGCCACCGCATCCGCAACCCCCGCCGCCACCGCATCCGCACCCGCAGCCGCATGGAGGGGGAGGGGGAGGCGCGCAGCTAATGCCAAGTTGGACGGAGCCACCGCACCCGCAACCTCCGCCGCCGCCACCGCCACCTCCGCCTGAATGGAACAAAGTTTTTGCGGTTACTGTTTGCGAGCAGTACACTCACATCCACAACCTCCGCCGCCACCGCATCCGCAACCACAGCCGCATGGAGGGGGAGGGGGAGGGGGAGGCGCGCAGCTGATCGAGAGTTTCACCGAGCCGCCACATCCGCCACCGCATCCACAACCTCCGCCGCCACCGCCTCCACCACCGCAGCCGCCACCGCATCCGCAACCGCATGGAGGGGGAGGGGGAGGCGCGCAGCTGATGCCAAGTTGGACGGAGCCACCGCAACCTCCGCCGCCACCGCCTCCACAACCTCCGCCGCCACCTCCGCCGCCACCACCGCCTCCACAACCGCAGCCGCACGGAGGGGGAGGGGGAGGCGCGCAGCCGACCGCGAGTTGCACGGCGCCACCACCGCAGCCGCAACCTCCACCGTCACCGTGGCGACGGTTGCGCACGGCGCTGGGCGCAACGCTTAACGGGCAACTCCTTTTAAGCCAATGTTTTTTGTCCAACTTACTCAAGAGCGGAGAGGAAGGCCTGCGCCGTAGCGGCTCCGAGAAGAACAAGCAGTACACACCGGGTTGTGGCGATCATTGTGTGACGAGAAGCTGAAAGAAAGTGATCAGAAAGGATGGAATCATTTTGATCAGAAAGAAAGTGATCAGAATGGAGGGGGGCTTTGAGGGACTTACCGAAATTGGAAGTTAAGCAGAAAAGGAGAAGCGAATTGGTTGTGCAAGATGCTGAGGACTGGGCCAACGATGGCGCTTATATAGTGGGCCATGGCCATAAGGCCCAGTCGGACACAGTCAATTTAAGTCAAATTAAACTTTTTTTGTTTTTCGGGCAAAAAAGTGCCCGTCGCTAAATGCACGCGCATATTTTGGCTGTTCGTGTGACCTATCAGCCGCCAATTGGAGGCTTTTTGTCATATAAAAAAGTATACATAATGGTGCTTCTTCAAAGTTTGATTGCTATAATTAATGAATTAATGAATGGATCAAAGAAACAACCATCGCCATGTCATTAGGCGATCAAAAAAAGGGATAATGCTGCGATAAGCAACATTCACTTTATTCAGTCAGTCAAACCAGACAACCGACGGACGGGGGGGGGGGAGGGGGGGCGAATAATTTGCCTAGAGCTAATTCAATTTTCCCTAGGCTAACAGAACCACGCATTCATTGCACGCATAAAGAGAGAGAACACTTTGAATAAAAGTTATTTTATGTGCTGGACTGACTGATTGATGATATGTTTTACGGAAAGGACACAAAATAATTTAAAAAAATTTAATTAACGAATTAAATTTGAAAACAAAAGCCGGATTTCTTTTTTGGACAAATCCAGGGGGGGGGTCGAACAAAAAGAGACACAACAAACACCGTCAAATTGTCATTGGAATTGGGGCATTGTTGAATGAGTAAAACAAAGACTTTGTCTGCCCGTCCAAGTTCCGAGTTCTGAGAATCGAACGAAGATTCCCGCTTCCCGCCCTTCAACTCAGCATCACCCAGCAACTGTTTTGCAAGAAGTACCCGTGAAGTGGTTGGTTCTTTTTTGTGTAAAAAGAATGTGTTGCACAATCCTCACCTGCCCCTCCCCCGCCATTCTTTCTGCTAAAACAACCACCCCCATAAATTTTCGTGTTTTTAAATTGACCGACCATTTTTGTGGCCCCTCTAATAGGGTTCGGGCGGGCACCGGGCGGATGCCCGACTAGGAAATATTCGGTCCGGGCTAAAGCCCGGTATTCGCCCGGAAAGCCCCCCCCCCCCGGGCCCAAGCCGATTATCCGAACCCTAGAGCAAAGTGCACAAAAAGAATTTTCTCCGGGTTTTTTCTATCAGAAACAAAATTTGGCCAGTTCCATTTTCTCACTATTTTCATGATTTTTTCTCGTCAAATAAAGTTTTTGATTTTGGAGTGTGCCGAAAAGCTTCATTCTTTTGTTAAAAGTTGGCCATAATTTAAAAAGTAAAAATTATTTTAACAAAATCTAAATGACTTTTCAATGACATAAAATAAATAAAAAATATTATTTAATTAATTAAACAAATGTTTAAAAAATTCTGTGCAATTTATTTTAACTATTTGCTATTTTTGAATATTTGCGCCTTAGGGCCAACCAAACTCAAAGTTCCTTAATTGCTTTCGGACAACTCTTAAGAAAACATCAAAATATTTGAAAATCAATTATAAGAAGCAGACAAATTGTGTGAGGCGCTTTTGCATTTTTACCAAAATTATAATAATGAATGGAAATTAAATGTTAACGGCCTAAGCGAGAACTTTATTCTTTGACATGTTTTTTCGTTTGGCACATTGACTTTCGGCATTGGCATTCAAATCTGCGAAGTGCCGTCGTCGCTTTAAGAATTAATTGCCTTGTGTCTTGACTTAATTGAATTGAATGAGAAATTATTATTATATTTTCTTTAATCCGTAGGTTCATAAGGGGGGATTGATTACGCTGTGAGGGACAAGCGGCTTCAAGGGACGGATAATCCGACGATAAAGTGATTATATTGGGAGAAAGCGGGCGACAAATCCCCGGGGGGGGGGATCACCCAATTTTGTGGAACAATTAATTGAATGTCAATGACGGTTTCGATCAATGCAGATGATGAATAAATAAAAAACCCGGGCTCATAAGCAAAAATGTGTGTAAAAACAACAAAAATGGCTTAAAACCTTGTGGTTTATAACATGGAAATTATTAATCGACGTATTCACATCATTTTTTGAAATATAAAAAACGCTTCGAAACTTTTGAGTTTTAAGGGTATATTTTGTGCAAAAGAAAGTTTCGATTTTATGGGGTGAATTTTTGGGTAAGGACAAATCATTTTCTTTAAAAATCGAATTTTATTGCCATTTTATTATCCATGGCGCCATTCTTTTTATCCAGACGTCGTCCGTCAATCGCTGCCGACTTAGGCAATGTGCCACAGCAGCAGGGGGAACGAAGCCCCGGCGTTTTGCGATATTTTGCCTTCAACAAAAGTGTCGAAAATGGAAACTTTGCCGATGGCATTCATTCCATTGGGTGATATTTATTGCCCCCCAAGCGTAATTTGTGCGATTGGTGACTTACGGCCGGTCGCGCCCACCCTTTCGGTGCCGACCGTTGCGCAAGGCACACAAAAATGTTCAAATTAGCGTTTTAATTGCCCAAAATGGGGCTTAATGGTCAGCGCACGTCAAATTGGGCAAACGCTAAACCAAAACCAAAACCAAAAACCGGAGGTCGAAAACCGCCTAACAAAAACCGGTACCGCCGGTTTTCTGTTTAAAAATAAACCCTTAATGATGGAATTTTTATGAGAGTTTTATTGAAAAAATTAAGACAGACATTTTGGCAAAAAATGATTCTTCAATTTTTATAAATTCAGTTTTGCAGGAATTTTCATATTTGGTTTTTTAAAATCAAATTTGAAAGTTATTTGGTGGCAATTGAATCAAAAAAAAACATTGAGACAATACATGTTGGTTAATCCCCGATTTGCATTTAATGAGGAACTTTTTCTTAGTTTCGAATGGGACATTTTGGAAAACAAAGTTAAAATAAATCCACAAAAGAATCAAATATTTCCTTTCATCTTTTATTTTCTTCACATTTATTGACATAAAACGATCTTGTACTCTAATTAGTAATTACTATAACTAATTATCACTCTAAATTAGTTTAAATGTTCTGATCGATTGTTTAGCAAAGTCCGCTCAATGTTTGGCAGGCATTTTTCATTCAGAAGCGGCCGGCAAGAGAGCGCTGGAGGAGAGCCATACGCTTTCGGCGTCCGCCACCGCATCCGCAACCCCCGCCGCCACCGCATCCGCACCCGCAGCCGCATGGAGGGGGAGGGGGAGGCGCGCAGCTGATGCCAAGTTGGACAGAGCCACCGCACCCGCAACCTCCGCCGCCGCCGCCACCGCCACCGCCGCCTGAATGGAACAAAGTTTTTGCGGTTACTGTTTTGCGAGCAGTACACTTACATCCACAACCTCCGCCGCCACCGCATCCGCAACCACAGCCGCATGGAGGGGGAGGGGGAGGGGGAGGCGCGCAGCTGATCGAGAGTTTCACCGAGCCGCCACATCCGCCACCGCATCCACAACCTCCGCCGCCACCGCCTCCACCACCGCAGCCGCCACCGCATCCGCAACCGCATGGAGGGGGAGGGGGAGGCGCGCAGCTGATGCCAAGTTGGACGGAGCCACCGCAACCTCCGCCGCCACCGCCTCCACAACCTCCGCCGCCACCTCCGCCGCCACCACCGCCTCCACAACCGCAGCCGCACGGAGGGGGAGGGGGAGGCGCGCAGCCGACCGCGAGTTGCACGGCGCCACCACCGCAGCCGCAACCTCCACCGTCACCGTGGCGACGGTTGCGCACGGCGCTGGGCGCAACGCTTAACGGGCAACTCCTTTTAAGCCAATGTTTTTTGTCCAACTTACTCAAGAGCGGAGAGGAAGGCCTGCGCCGTAGCGGCTCCGAGCAGAACAAGCAGTACACACCGAGTTGTGGCGATCATTGTGTGACGAGAAGCTGAAAGAAAGTGATCACAAAGGAGGGGGGCTTTGAGGGACTTACCGAAATTGAAAGTTAAGCAGAAAAGGAGAAGCGAATTGGTTGTGCAAGATGCTGAGGACTGGGCCAACGATGGCGCTTATATAGTGGGCCATGGCCATAAGGCCCAGTCGGACACAGTCAATTTAAGTCAAATTAAACTTTTTTTGTTTTTCGGGCAAAAAAGTGCCCGTCGCTAAATGCACGCGCATATTTTGGCTGTTCGTGTGACCTATCAGCCGCCAATCGGGGGCTTTTTGTCATATAAAAAAGTATACATAATGGTGCTTCTTCAAAGTTTGATTGCTATAATTAATGAATTAATGAATGGATCAAAGAAACAATCATCGCCATGTCATTAGGCGATCAGAAAAAGGGATAATGCTGCGATAAGCAACATTCACTCACAAATTAGTCAGTCAAACCAGACAACGGACGGAGGGGGAGTGGGGACGGGGGGGGACGGAGGGGGGAAGGGGGGGGGGGGAGGGGGGGGGGACGGAAGGGGAGGGGGAGGGGGGGAGGCGACGGGGGGGGGGGGAAAGAGGGGGGACGGAGGGGGGAGGGGGGGGGGGGGGGGGGAAAGGGGGACGGAAGGGGAGGGGGAGGGGGGAGGGGAATGCTTTCTGTCGGGGGGGGGGGGCGGAAATGCTTTTTGTCTCCGTGCCGCCGAATAATGTGCCTGGACCTAATTCAATCAGAAAAGTTGGCGCTTTCGGGTTTAAGAGCGTTAATTGAAATTGGATCACCCTCAGGGATTAATGATTATTTTGGCACTTGGGGGGGGGGCGGGGAATGTTTTGGCTGGGGAGGGCAATAATTGCGCTTTTTTTGTTTTTTGGGGCCCAAAAGTCGGGGCCGAAACGGCCTTCCGATGTTATTCCCTTTGGACGGAAAGTGTTCTTTCCGTTTTTGTTTGTTTGCTTCCGTTTCTAAATGTGCTTATTGATCGTGAAAATGAATTGAGTAAATTTACTCACAAAGAGTTGTTATTAAATATTTTAATTTTAAAAAATATTTTATTTTATTTAGCACTCAAATTACGAAAAATGTTTTCAGTTTAAAATGCGTTTAATATTTTTGACTCTTTCTGTCCAATTAATCGCCGTTTTGGCATTGGCCACCAATTGGGACGCTTCGAATTATCCAAATCCGCGATCAGATTTCCAACAATGCGCAATGACAATTGGGTCGAACATTTGTGACCCGGACGAATTGTTGGCCAAGGAGGACAGGCAAATGTTGAACGGGGCACTTGAGGAGTTGGAAAATGTTGGGGTAAAATTGTCTTTTTAATTATATTTTTGGCAAATTAAAGTTAAGCGCAATGTTTTGATTTTTGGACCGTTCAATTTTTGCTTATTATTAAATAGGCATTTTAATTCAGCAAGGGACCGGAAGTTCAAGCTGTACAAAGAAAGGGCTGACCGCCATGTTGGCAATTGCCGATCACATCGACACGACAGGGCACGACGTGAAAGCCATAAATTATTATTAATATGCCAAATTTACGAAAATTCAATCGGAGGCCGCTTCAAAAATCCGAACCCAAATTTTGTCCTCCCATTTCGGGCATTTTCCGATCACTGATCAGAGAAAGAAAATTAAATTCCCATCGCTTTAAGGCAGCCAAAAAGATGGCTGACGGTTTAATGCGCCGGTGGAATTTGGACAATCAGTGCAAAAAGGCCATCGTAATTCTGGTGGCGATTGGGGACAGAAAGTTTTGGACATCGCGCAAGAACGGCACGTCCATTGTTGGCACTGAATTCACGCAAATGTTCAACGACCAGGTCGTCTTTTTTATTATTTTGAACTTTTAATTTATTAAATTATATATTTATGCAAGTCTGTTAAATGATTTTAAGAAAAATCTGTTCCGGTCTGGTAAGTTCGTTGATGCTTTGGACAATATCATAAGAGAAATTGGAAGTAAACTGAAAGTTGTGAAAACGGATTGATCGTTTTTGCATATTTATTGAGTGATTGGATACGCACGCATTTGCATTGAATAAATTTCCTATCAAATTTCTTGCTGAAGCCGACAAATTAGTCCTTGCTGCTGCTGCTGTCGGAATATTTGGCCATCGTTGTGTACATTTAGTCCCGGTCCCGACTCGGGACTCCCGACCGGGACCGGGACTTTTAGTTTTTCAAAAAGTCCCGACCGGGACCTGAAAAAAACGGGGAATCCCGTCCAGGTCCCGGTACCGGTCCCGTCCTACCCTAAGTACGAACCAAAAACAATTATTCGGTCAACCGAGGGCCGCTGGTCCGATTATATGTAGCTGCTGATGGGCCCAAGACTCTCCATATCGACGTTATTTAGCAACATTCAGTGGCAATTTATTTGTCATATTTATTTATTTATTGAAAAAAAGAAACAAAAACAGCCAGCACCATTCTTCTAGCTAAATTCCAAATTGGCAGCTAAAAGCTAATAGATCAATAGCCCTTCTTGCAGCTTGATCCGCATGCTCCGAGCACTCCGGTGAACTTGCACAACATGTGGTCGGTTGAGTCGGAGTACGAAGTCTTCTCCTTCTCGAGTACCTTGTCCACGTATTCTGAAAAAAAAGGGGGGGGGGAAGCCATTGCAATTGTTGATGATGGCATTTTGTGCTAACCTTGCGTTTTCTTTGGCTCGTCCTTGCCTTTCACGTACTCAGCTTTGTAGTAAGCGCAAACCTTCTTTCTGTCCTCTTCGCCCATTTCTTTGCCGTATTTACCCTTCAGTTGGAGGAGCTGAAAAGAACAATTTTAAGAAGGTATATTTAACTTGTTCAAGCAGTTCAATTACCATGTAAGTGTTCTTCTCGGTGTAGAGGAAAGTGCCGGATCCGACGGTGACGTAAGTGACCAGCTTCTTCACCTCCTCGTCCTCAACCGAGCCTCCACCGTCACTGTATCCTCCGTAGCACTCATCGGCCTTCGGCTTCTTTTGACAAACGGCTCCACGTGGGCCCCAGTAGTCTCCGGGCTTCTCGCAGTTCACGTCCAACAACAGCACGTCCAGACCATGCTTTTCCAAAGCGGAATCCAACTTCATGTAATCCTTGGCCTCGCGCGGCCATTGGCCGAGGAACACGCAGTTCTCATTCTCTTTGTTGTAGCCGCCACCGCCCGCATTGTCAAGGAACACCGGTCTCTTTTCGGTTCCCCACTCCGTCGGGTTCAAGTAGTCCATCGGCTTTCCGTCCGTCCAGCTTGCCTATTACACATCATTTATATAATTTTAAAAAACAAATTTAACTTATGCTATATGATGTTACACTTACCTTCACCAGTTTCTTTTCTTCCCATTCCAACTTCATGCCGGTCCAGTAGAACGCAAGTCCGGGCTTTTTGCTGTTGTATTCGTTTTTCTTGGCCTCGTTAAGTACGAGCACTTAAAAAAGAGATGAAAATAATTTGAATTTTAAATTTAGGCTTTTTTGTACCGTTCACATATTCGCGTTCCAATTCGTTATGAAGCGAGACGAGTTCGGCATCTTCCGATTTGCAGCGCTTTTCCGCTTCGGAATATTTGACGACTTTGTCCGCGTTCGTGAAAGCCTATTAAAATAAGAATTTTAAATTTATTTTTGAATTCATTTTTGCTATCAAAAGTGGGTGCCCGCCTTGTAGCAGTTTCCGTTGAAGTACTCGTAGCCCTCTGAGCATGAAGGCTTCACATTCTTCCAACAGCTTTCTCCGCATGCTCCGAGCACTCCGTTGAACTTGCAGTACATGTGGTCGCTTGAATCGGAGTATGAGGTCTTTGTCTTCTCAAGAAGCTTGTCCAGGTACTCTGAAAATGCAAAATAATTTTAAATAATAAATTTTAAAATATTTAAATTGTTTTTCACCTTG
The DNA here is from genome assembly GCA_020449905.1 of Globodera pallida. Taxonomy (NCBI): domain Eukaryota; kingdom Metazoa; phylum Nematoda; class Chromadorea; order Rhabditida; family Heteroderidae; genus Globodera; species Globodera pallida. The sequence continues at coordinate 3,794,098 of JAIXHY010000004.1, read as the reverse complement.
CGCGTTCTTCGGCTCGTCCTTTGTCTTCACGTACTCAGATGTGTACAGCGCGCAGACTTTCTTTTTGTCCTTTTCGCTCATTTGTTTGCCGTACAAATCTTTCAGAAGCAGAAGCTGAACAAAAAAAATATTTAATTTTGATGCTGTTTGAGTCTCTGAAGTAGAGTTCCTCCCCGACCCCCTGTGGGCGGGAAAGTCGAAGTCGGGGAAGCCGGGTTGGCCATGTCGGGGGTCGGGGAGGAACCCTACCCTGAAGCACTTGCCATGTAAGTGTTCTTCTCGGCATAGACGAAGTTGCCGGATCCGACCGTGACGTATTTGATCAGCTTCTTCAACGCGTCCTCCTCATCTGCTGAGCTTCCGCCTCCTCCCTCGCCGTACTTTCCCTTGCCGTAGCCCTCTTCCTCCTTGGCCTTCGTCTTGCAGACGCCTCCGTGGGGGCCCCAGTAGTCTCCGGGCTTCTCACAGTTCACGTCCAACCACAGCACGTCCACGCCTTGCTTGCCCAACGCGGTGTCCAATTTCAGATACTCCTTGACCGTCCGTGGCGCTTGGCCGAGGAACACGCAGTTCTCATTCTCTTTGTTGTAGCCGCCACCGCCCGCATTGTCAAGGAACACCGGTCTTTTGTCTGTTCCCCACTCCGTCGGGCTCAAGTAGTCCATCGGCTTTCCATCTGTCCAGCTTGCCTAAATAGTGCCAGAATGAAAGTGCCATTCTCTCCAAACAATTGACAAGTCTCTTATTTGTAAATGTATTGCCTACATTTTTAAGCTTCTTGCCGTCCCACTCCAACTTCATGCCGAACCAGAAGAAGGCACGTCCCGGCTTTTTGCAGTGGAATTCCATTTTCTTGGCCTCGTTAAGTACGAGCACTTAAAAAAAGAGATGAAAATAATTTAAATTTTAAATTTTGGCTTTTTTGTACCGTTCACATATTCGCGTTCCAATTCATTGTGAACTGACGCCAGCTCAGCCCCCTCCGATTTGCATTGCTTTTCCGCTTCGGAATATTTGACGACTTTGTCCGGGTTGGTGAAAGCCTGTAAGAGACACAAATATAATTAATAGAGTCATTAACTTTCATTATAAAGCCTCAAAACAACTCAAAAAATGGCTTTCAAACAGGCGGTCAGTCGTTCTTCGCTAGCAGTCCACACAAAATGTGCATGCACTCCCTCACCTTGTAGCAGTACTTGTTGTACAGCGAATAGCCTTCAGGGCATGGCTTTGGCGGCTCCTCGTGGGCCGAGGATAGCAGCACAATGGCCAAAGAAAGGACAATGAGAAGCAAAAGGCGCATTTTTGGGGGCGGACGGATTGGCCGAATTGGGTGAATTTTGTTGGGTTTTGGCCCGCTTTATATACCCATAAACTTGCGCAGCGACCCGCCCAATTTTTTAAGCAACAAAAATTGACAGAGGCCGGCCGCCCATTCCGCGCCCAAATGGGACCAGCGCAAGAAAAAAACATTTCAAGGAAAAATTTTGCTCAAATTTAATGAACAAAAAAAGTCTTCGCAAATGTTTTTGATTGATGAATTAATTGATAATTTGTGAATTAATTTTCGGGTTTTTCATTGACACGCAACACAAAAATTGGGTGAATTTGGAGGCAAATGAAATGCAAAATGCAGCTATTATTTGGGGGGGGGGGAGGGGGGACAGGTTTCCCAAACGGCGCATTTTACAAGAAAAAATGATGTTTTGAATCAAGCAAAAAAAGGGGAAGGTTATTCATCAAATTAGTTTTATTTAACAAAATATTTCTAAATTAATTTGGTTTTGTTCTCGTTAAAGACACGAAAAGAGATTAATTTATTTTTTGAATTATTGTTTTTAATGGCCTTTTCTATTGCAGCAAATTTCTGTAAAAATAAATATTGAATAAAAATGTTTTCAAAATTTTATTAATGAGTTGGCCACGCCATTCGCTATTTTGAATTGAATTTTCAAAAAACCTTTTTAATCATTTATCAGTGCCCTTCTCACAGAACTCTCCGCAAGCGAAGCTAATTTCGGCAAACTTGCAGAAAGTCGCACCAAACCGTCCGCCCATTCTATTCGCGCATTCCGAACCAGACCAAAAACGGCAAAACATCAAAATGAATTCTCTCCATAATTTGTACCAATGCTTCTTCTTGTAATGCTCATTGCCTCTGGCGTCACGGTTTCTATGTTCGTGTGCCGAAGAGAACGGCACAGTGGCCAAAGTGATGAGTGAGGTCAATGGCATCATTTTGATGATGACAGCGGCGGCGGCGGTGGCGGCGGCGGGGGGGGGGGGATTATGGGTACTTTTTGCTTATCTTGATCCGCTTTTAACATCATTTTTGTTGCCACGTATTGTTTGGTGTTTTGTTTCGATTCTTTCAATTCTTTGCAAGGCAATTAATGAATTTAATGACTTTATCTTCTGCAATTTGATTGATTGGCTATGTAATTTTGCAATTTTGTTTTGGAATTCAGCGCAACGTGAAGAACAGCAGCGGCGGGGAGGGGTGGGGGGGCGATGGTTGTGTTGCTGCTGGTGCTGTGATGTTTTGGACTTGGCGGAGGAGGACAGACCAAAGTTCCTTCTTTCTTTCTTTTTCTGTGTGTGTGTTTCTTTGGCCTTTTGGGCAATTGACGCAAAATAATCGACTTGGGTGACAGATTACAATCGTGGCGTTTTGAAGGACATTTTTTGATATTTTCAGGTTCGAGAGTGGTCCGATCGGAGAGGTTGAACGCTGAAAAATGAAAAATAAATGCTAAACATTTGGCGTTTTTTTTGTTGCTATTATTTTAATAACCGTTTATTATTTTTTCTTATTTATCCGTTTATAATTTACTTTAAATAATTATGTAAATTGTGAAATTTTGCGTTTTCATATAAATTTATAAATAATTGTCCCCAAAATATATTCAGAAAAGATAAATTTGGTCCATATGAAAATGCCTTGCTTTCTTGTTTTTAAATTCCTTAATTAATTAAAAATAAAAGCAATTATTAAAACTTGAGAATTCGATGCTAATTTATGGAAAGTGCCAAAATAGAATTGGACGGAATAAAAGTGCCAGTTTAATTGGCGGATGGATATTCATCGTTTATATTGCATTCGATCAATTCGCCCCCCCCCCCCCCAGCGACTTTCGATTTGCGCAAATTTGGATATTCCACAACATAACGGGCAAGACGGGCTCAACCAACCGGTTCCAACCCAAACTCTCGCCTTCGCAGCGACCAAAAGACACATCTTTTTTTTTGCGGACGCTAATTACGCGAAAGCCGCGACGACGTCGCCTCCGGGGGAAAAAATCCTCCGATCATCGCCAACCGATCGGCTGGCTCATCCTCAATCAACATTGATCAGAGCACATAAACACAGGCCGTCAACGGTTGATCAAAGTGATCAACCATTTTTTTGAAAATAAAATGAATTTTAATTGATCCACCCCGGCGTTACACTAAGTGAATGTTGTTTCTGTATTGACATAAACTCTTTTTTTTAATTAAAAAATATCAGTTTTAAATTTACATAATTTTTTATCAGTCCGATAATTGACCATTTTTTCCAATTGAATTCGCTTGAATGAAGTTGTGCAACAAATGAACTTTTGCACGGTTCCGGTGCTGTTCATTTTGCTGTTTCTGGTCCGTGCCATCGACGGACAGTCGCCGCTGGGGCCGTTGACCGATCACTTCCTTAATTGGTTGGTCTCCAACGGATACGAAGGCGACGCGTTCGATCGGCCCGACATTGGGCCAAGCGGCAGTTACGGCGGCAAACTCACCGCGGCCCAACAGGTCCAATCGGGCCAAGTCCTTCCTCATTATGAATGCCTCAATTAACGATCATTAAGCTTCTTTGGTTGTTGTTATAACCTTTAATTAAATTTAAGATAACGAAGGAGCCGGTGATTTTTGTGCATGGAACGGTGAGTAGTGGGTGCCATTGACGTCCACCGAGTTTATTGCACAAAAAACCGAAAATATAAACAAAAATTTGATTCTTTTGTTACATACAATCGGTGTCCTTTTTCGTTAACTCATAAAAGAATTGTAAAATGTGCATACCTAATTATATATTTAACAGGGCGATGCCGCGCTGCACACACAAGCACCACAAGCGACAGGTGCCGTGCCGAACTTTGAAAGAAAATCAAATTCCAAAATTTGCAGGTTTTAGTCGTGCCATCCAATACTTCGTCGAGCAAAAGGTGAACAAACAAAAGCATATTGGCCTTTTTGTTATTTAAATTCATAACTCCCAAATTTAAAGTATTCGAGTGCTGAACTTTATGCCACGACTTGGGGCGACACTTGGGGCACGGGAAACATTCTCGGTAAAGCAGCAATCCAACAAACATAAGCGCATTAAACTGAGACACTAATTAGTATTTAATTTTCAGAAGAAGCCATTTTGGCTTTAAAGAATTTTATTACATAAAATATTGTAGATGGCTATGCCACCATGCACACCTGTTCTTACCTTGTCAACCTGAGGTTGTTGTACAATAATAATTTGTAATTTCATTGGCTTTTAGACGTTTTCTGGAGGCGGTGCTCGCCTACACAGCGGCACCAAAAGTGGACGTCATCGCGCACTCGGTGGGCGTGGTGTTGGCACGAAAGGCGATCAAAGGGGGCGAACTGATCGCAACGGACGGAAACTGTTCACTTGGTAAGTGCGGCGGTGGTGGCTGGCACACATTGGCAAGCAGTTCAGCGCCGGGCCGGCACATTTCAGAGTGCTGCTCCAATAATGTTAATAATTTAGGGCGGCCGTTGTCTGATCGAATCGACACATTTCTCGGCAATTTTATTTGCTATCAAATCACTCAATTTTTGGCCGCTTACTGTTCAGGAATTTCCGGGCCAAATTACGGGCTTTGCATGTGCCAATTAGCGCAGACAGTGCCCGCCTGGTGCAATGCTCTTGACGTGAGTTAGAAAATTGAATGAATTTCCTTAAATTTTATTTAATAAAATAATAATTAGGGCTTATACCCGGGCTATTCTTGTGATGACCAACTGCTGTGTGGCTACACCCAAACGCCGTGTGAACAGACGAACTATTCCGCCTTCTTGGAGAAGCTGAACAGAGACCCGAACCGCGAGGCGGATTATATTTTTTCGTTTTGGTGACACTTTTAAATGCTTTTTATTTAATTTAATTTTAATTTTTAGGTCGGATGTGGATGAAGTTTTGCTCTACAAAAGTCTAATGTAATGCGCGCTTAATTTGAATCTTTCAATGTTTTGTTTTTATAGCTGGGGGAAGCCAACAGCGCGAATTCCCGGCATGAACGGCCGTTGGATATCCGATCGGCAAGTTGTTTAAACGTCGATCAATTATAAACGTCGATCAATTATAAATGTCGATCGATAATTTAAAATAATGTGCAGAAATGGGCACATTGCGATGAAGGACTTCACGGAGCTCAGACAGTTCGAGGCGGTCACAACGCACAGAGTCTGAACACCGCCAACCGGACGACCCGTCGGTGTGCCGCTGCAAACGCAAAATTCGTCTTAAATACAAACAAATTTGCTCAACATTTGCCCCATAATTTATTGTGCAATGATTTTCCCGATGTTTTTGTTTTGGATTGTGCAAATAATTTGCTCACTTTCGAATCATTTGACAATTTGGATGAAAGTGTCTGGATAAATGCCAATGATTCCGTCAAAGATTTCGTCCAGTTTTGCCCGAACGATGCTAAAGGCCGGCCTCATCTGTTGTCGGTCCGCCCAACACTTCAACATTAGCTGATCGCTGAAACAAAATTTCAAATTAAAACGATCAAAAATGGGGAAATCGATTGGAGATAAGATTAAAATATTTTAAAGATATTAAACCTTTTGTAAAAATTGTAATTCAGAAAAAAATCCTTTCAAAAAAAAGAATCCTCTAACATTTACTAGAGCATTTGAGGGCATTTCTCGGGGCATCCCAAACGGAAGTCTCCGCCGTGCACGGCCCCCTGGGCAACGTATCGTTTGTCTTGATCAATGGCCAATTGTCTCTTCAAATCGGCGATCACTTCCCGAAAGTCGCCCGAGCCGTACGGTTGGGCGCCCCGGGCGAAGCATTCCCACACAACCACACCAAATGACCAAACGTCCGTTTTCTCGTTAAACTGTTTAAAAAGTCCGATTTTTTTAAGGAAAAAGCGGAGAGAGAAACAAAATGCCACATTTAAACCTTTGGCATATGCCAAAAAAACCAATTGGGAACAAATTGATTTTTCAGGCAAATCTCTGCGCAAAAACCACCCAAAAATGGTCTCAAAAGAATATTTGAAAACGAATTTTGGCATTATGCTGCCTGCCGGTTTGTAGCTGTTCAATATATTTCAAATTGCCTTGCATTGGTGCAAAATTTCGCCGTTTTCATCAAAGCATTCGAGTGCCATCCACCGAAGCGGCAGTCTGACGGGGCTTGAACTCGTATAATTGGCATCCGCATTGAAATGCCGGCTCAGGCCGAAGTCCGCAATTTTAATTGACGTTCCCTCCTCGTTCAACCTGTCCTTTTCTATTTTTATAAAAAAGATTTCCAATATTTTAACACAAACATGCAATTTCGAGCAGCCAAATCGCGGTGAATGATCCGTTTGCTGATCAAATATTCCATACCTTCGGCAATTTGGCCAATAAAGTTGAAAAGGTGGCCGACGTTTATTTCCTAAAAAATGTTTTATTTTCCGCTGATTGATCTGAGATCATTGCTTATAAGGGTCATGGCCTGGTGATTGAGTACGTTTTCAATCATTTATTGCAATGAAGCACTGCACCCAACACTTTGGACCAGATCAGTGATCAGAGTATTGATTGATCGCACATTTCGCTTGTCCACGAGGAACGAGTGCAGGTCGCCGCCGGCCATGAACTCGCTGACAATGCGCACGTCGTCGAAAGCGTCCCGGTAGAAGCCGACGTACTCCACCACCCGCGGGTGCCGCAACTGCGCGTTGATGCGCGTCTCGCCAACGATGTTGCTCAGGTGGAAAGCGTCGCAAGACGGCACTTTTGCAACCACACTACGGTATGCCGTGGGAGAGAAACGGTAGCGGGCAAAGTAAACCCGCGAGTTGGGGCCTAATGGTATCAAAAAACAGCGATTTTGTTGTCTCCAAAACACACAGACCTGAGTAAATCAAATGTTCGATGTCGATCAGCGTATTGTTCAACTCATTTTTGGCCAATTTTGGGACAAAAAGCCATCCGGCTAAACAAAACAAATCAAAACAATAAATTAATGCTTAAATTTGAATAATATTTATTAATAATAAATAAAGGAAACGGAAATTAATTTTTATATCCAAAAATCCGCCGTATCCATTCAAATTTGATTCGGAAACTTTCAAAAAGTCAGTCCAAATCAGCCCAGCGGATTATTAAATTAAATAAAAACAAAAAAATATTTACTCCGATGGCCAAAAACAATTTTGTGTTTTCACTCAAATTTTCTCAATCGCCACAGATTTAGTCGCGGATTATCCCACCAACTTTCGAATGATCAAAACTTTTTTAAAAAATAAAATTGAATTTAAATTCAAATAAATAAATTAATTAACCAAACAAACAAACAAATTGTTTACCTTTGAAATAAAAGCCAAAGCTTCCTCTCTGACGGATTCTTTTCACTAATTTGTACAATAAAAGTGCCCCAATTAAACTAAACGAACAAATTTTGTGATTGGCCCTTTTTTAAAGAATTATTGCCGCCCACATTATAACCAACAGAACAACGTCCAGTGCCAACGCAATGGCCAAAATTGCGATAAAAGTGCCGTTTTGTTGTTGTTTTTGTTCATTTTCATTGTCTTCAATTAATGGCACGAGACAATTCGATGCCGAATAATTGGCGGTGCCATTGGGGTAAAGCCGCTCCAAACCCCTCACAAAATTCGCTGTTATGTTCCTGCCGCCCCAAAAAATTCGTTGAATTAAAAGTAGAGTAGGCCGGGACCGGGATTTTTGGGAAAAACCGGGACCGGGATTGAGAAAATTAAAAAACCGGGATTTTATAATGGGGGAAATTTATCAAATCCCGGTCAAAAAAACCGGGACTAATGGTCAGAAACAAAGATTGCCAATTTTGAAAAAAACCGGGTTTATACGGGAGAAATTCAGTCCCAGAATTGGAGACTTCAGTACCAGTCCCGGTCCCGGTCCCGGTCCCGGCCTACTCTAATTTAAAAGCAAATTATTTATTAAAAAAATGTTTCGGCACATTTGTTGGAAGAGTGCGATGAACACGTGCCATTGCCTTTGTTCATCCCGCGCCCCGACATGGCACGTGAAAGTGAACAGCTCGCGTTTGACGGCAACGTCCGGCAGATTCCATGCCATGCCGAGCGTGCCGTCGTCGTCCCGAAGTACGCCGCGAATGCCCACCGATTCTTTGTTGTACCTTTTGGAGCCGCACACGTCGCCAATGAAGTTGACGATTTCATTGGTGGACGGATTGCAACTGGTGACAGGGGGGGGGGGGATTGATTGGCATTTTGTATATTAAGCAATTTAAAAGGCATTTTGTATATTAAGCAATTTAAATGGCATTTTGTATATTAAGCAATTTAAATGGCATTTTGTATATTAAGCAATTTAAAAGGCATTTTGTATATTAAGCAATTTAAATGGCATTTTGTATATTAAGCAATTTAAATGGCATTTTGTATATTAAGCAATTTAAATGGCATTTTGTATATTAAGCAATTTAAATGGCATTTTGTATATTAAGCAATTTAAATGGCATTTTGTATATTAAGCAATTTAAATGGCATTTTGTATATTAAGCAATTTAAATGGCATTTTGTATATTAAGCAATTTAAATGGCATTTTGTATATTAAGCAATTTAAATGGCATTTTGTATATTAAGCAATTTAAATGGCATTTTGTATATTAAGCAATTTAAATGGCATTTTGTATATTAAGCAATTTAAATGGCATTTTGTATTACGCAATTTAAAATGCTTTTTTTTTGGCATTACGTTTGGAATTTGTCGGTTATGTTCCCGTAGCATTCGATTGTGCCTTCAAATTGTTGTGCCGCCAATGTCATGTAAATGGACACTTGCATTGGGGACATAAAAAGTGAAAATTATTATTATTAATTATTTTTTAAGGATAATTTTAAAATTTTTACTTGCCCGGCGTTGTCAGAAAAGCTCCATTTTGCACATTTGCCAATATTTCGCCGGCGTTTGTCTCACCGACAACGACCAAAAAGCGATGCCTAAATGATTGATTATTGAACCACAAAATTAGTCTAATTACCACGGATACAAAATGCTTAATTGTCAGTCTAATTACCACAAAATGCTTAATTGTCAGTCTAACTACCACAAAATGCTTAATTGTCAGTCTAATTACCACGGATACAAAATGCTTAATTGTCAGTCTAATTACCACAAAATGCTTAATTGTCAGTCTAATTACCACAAATGCTTAATTGTCAGTCTAATTACCACAAATGCTTAATTGTCAGTCTAATTACCACAAATGCTTAATTGTCAGTCTAATTACCACAAATGCTTAATTGTCAGTCTAATTACCACAAATGCTTAATTGTCAGTCTAATTACCACGGATACAAAATGCTTAATTGTCAGTCTAATTACCACAAAATGCTTAATTGTCAGTCTAATTACCACAAATGCTTAATTGTCAGTCTAATTACCACAAATGCTTAATTGTCAGTCTAATTACCACAAAATGCTTAATTGTCAGTCTAATTACCACGGATACAAAATGCTTAATTGTCAGTCTAATTACCACAAAATGCTTAATTGTCAGTCTAATTACCACAAATGCTTAATTGTCAGTCTAATTACCACAAATGCTTAATTGTCAGTCTAATTACCACAAATGCTTAATTGTCAGTCTAATTACCACAAATGCTTAATTGTCAGTCTAATTACCACAAATGCTTAATTGTCAGTCTAATTACCACGGATACAAAATGCTTAATTGTCAGTCTAATTACCACAAAATGCTTAATTGTCAGTCTAATTACCACAAATGCTTAATTGTCAGTCTAATTACCACAAATGCTTAATTGTCAGTCTAATTACCACAAATGCTTAATTGTCAGTCTAATTACCACAAATGCTTAATTGTCAGTCTAATTACCACAAATGCTTAATTGTCAGTCTAATTACCACGGATACAAAATGCTTAATTGTCAGTCTAATTACCACAAAATGCTTAATTGTCAGTCTAATTACCACAAATGCTTAATTGTCAGTCTAATTACCACAAATGCTTAATTGTCAGTCTAATTACCACAAATGCTTAATTGTCAGTCTAATTACCACAAATGCTTAATTGTCAGTCTAATTACCACAAATGCTTAATTGTCAGTCTAATTACCACGGATACAAAATGCTTAATTGGCCCAAAAAGCGATCGGCCCAAAATTGATAGTTTTGGCCAGGCCGTTTCGGCTGCTCGGCGTCAAACAATTGTTGCACAACTTTTGTCGGTTCCATTATTGTGGACGGGGGCGGCAGGGTACATTGGGGCGGCGGGGGCGGCGGGGGACCGTCGGGATCAGATAAAACATAAAATGGAATAAAAATCAATTACTTTATTAAGGAAAATATAATAAAAATAAATATTATATATTTTAATTGCAAACTTTGGTGAAGATGATGAAGCATAGAAACAAATTACTTTGGCATATGTTGACTTTCGACGACATAAAAATAAATGATATATTAACAAAAGTTAAAATGCTCAAAAATTTAATTGAAAAAACAATTTAAGTAATTTCTTATTTATTGCTTATCGATCGAAAAAATAATAATTTAAATAAAAAGGAAATTTAATTTCATAATTTATTTAAATCTTTTCCCCACAAAATGCCCGCAATTCAATAGAATTAAAGCGATAAATTTGGTGCCGTGCCTTAAACAGCACGATTTTCATTAACCCAAAATAGGCTTGGTTGGTCCCCGACTCCCGACCCTCTAGATTGTTCGGAGAGAAATGAACGGTGATCAAATCAAAACGGAATTTTTGTAATTCCAGCAATGTCGGCATTGGAGTACGGGCGGACGGACGGGGGGCGGACCAGGGTGACCATAGTACCTTATTTATTAGGTTTTTTTTGATTTTTGGGTGTTTTCCTGATTTTTTCCTGATTCCATTGTTGTCTGATTTTTGCATAGCCTGATCCTGATTTTTCCTGATTTTTCAGGTGCTAATCCTGATTTTTGGGTTTTACAGGTGGTCACCCTGGGGCGGACGGGTCCGTGCCGCACAGCAAACATTCGAAATCAAAACATTCAATTATTCCAACAATTATTTCCTTAATTTCCTTGGCATTCTCTAATTACGTTCAGTTCATTCCATTTATTTTTACCTGAATTATTTCAATTAATAATTTTTGCGTCGGCGTCCATTCAAATTGATAATTTAATTCGAATGATTGCCGAAAAGAAACGTCACGCACACAAAACGTAAAATAAGTTAACCAATGATTTATTTTATTAACGGGCGCGTCGGACGCACAAAAATGTTCGGCGGGGGGAATCGATGCAAAAATTTGTTATTGTTTTTTATTTGCACCCCATAAAATGTCCCCCCCCCCCGTCCCCGTTTAGGTAATTATTTTACAGAAAAGATTTAAATTGTATTTTACTCTAATTATTAATTTAAATTATAATCAATAAATGGCCAAAAAACAAACACACAAAAATCGGTCCCTAAAAAGGATGATTGATTTCGATCGCGCGCGTTTTGTCTCTGACATACGTATTGACCCAATTGATTTCTGCGTTTTGTCTCTGACAGATCGCCCCAATTTCTTCGTTTTGTTTCTGAAGCTCGCCCCACTTGATTTCGATCACGCCTCAATTTACATTTTGTCTTTGACAGATCGCCCCAATTAATTTATTCGTTTTGTCTTTGACAGATCGCCCCAATTAATTTATTTGTTTTGTTTTTGACAGATCGCCCCAATTAATTATTCGTTTTGTCATCATTTTCTCCGACCCACAACAGTTTTTGCTCAACTTCTGTTTTGACCAGTGATCTTCACTTTACTTTTTGTTCACGGATGTCTCCAAAAGTTACTTCAAATATTTTATTAATTTTTGTTGCCGCAACGACAACATTTTTATTAGGTTTAAATTAAATTAAATTAATTATTTTGTATACAAATTTAATTTAAATTACCTAAATAAATTAATTAATTAATTAATGCCGTGCCGTCGTTAAGAGGTCAACGTCAACTCCGCGGAGTATGTGCGGGCCTGCTATTACGCGAGTTGGTCAATATTTAGGGAAGGCCAAGCAAAATTTGAGCCGGAGAAATATGTGCCCGGACTGTGCACGCACATCTTTTACGCTTTCGGCTGGATGAACGAAGACTTTACCGCTAAGTTTGGCGCTTAATTTAAATTTGAAAGTTTTTCAAATGAAATTTATCCTAAAACATTTATTGGGAATATTAAAAAGATTTAAATTTGAACTAAAGAATTTTGCATAAATAAATTAAATTTAGTACTAAAACAACTCCTTTCTCTGTTTAGAGCTTATGACCCTTCGGACGTGCCAAATCCGCCGGCACAGCCGCGGGGATATTATGAGCGATTTACTGCGCTCAAAGCGAGTTTAAACGGCCAATATTTAATTATGCTTAATTAATTAATTAAGGAATATGACCCCGGGTTAAAGGCCGTTTTGTCCTTTGGAGGGCGATCATTTCCAAACAAAGTGTTCCAGGCGATGATCAGCAGGTAGTGGAGAGCCTAAACAATGCATATAAAATAGCATTTGTTTGCTTTTAATTTAATCATTTTTTGGATTAATTAAAAATAACTTTAATATGTGTTTCATGTAAATAAAATGGCATTTGTTTGCTTTTAATTTAATCATTTTTTGGATTAATTATTTTAATTTAATCATTTTTTGGATTAATTAAAAATAACTTTAATATGTGTTTCATGTAAATAAAATGGCATTTGTTTGCTTTTAATTTAATCATTTTTTGGATTAATTATTTTAATTTAATCATTTTTTGGATTAATTAAAAATAACTTTAATATGTGTTTCATGTAAATAAAATGGCATTTGTTTGCTTTTAATTTAATCATTTTTTGGATTAATTATTTTAATTTAATCATTTTTTGGATTAATTAAAAATAACTTTAATATGTGTTTCATGTAAATAAAATGGCATTTGTTTGCTTTTAATTTAATCATTTTTGGATTAATTAAAAATAATTTTAATTTGTGTCCCATGTAAAAGTGCCGAGAATCGCCACACTTTCATTTCAACCGCAATTTCGTGGGTGCGAAGGTTCAATTTTGATGGCATTGACATCGATTGGGACAATCCGGAAGGTGACAAAGAAAATTACGACATATTTTTAAAGGTGTGTCTTTGATTTTAAGAGAATTTATTTTAGCAACAATTTTTAATTCAAATTAAATTTCCCCCAAAACGAAGGAACTTTTGGAGGCCGCAATCGAAGAAAGTCGCGTCGGATGGCCACGGCTTCTGATCACCGTCGAAGTGGAAGGCAAGCGACAGATCGTCGACCGCAGTTACAATATTGCTGCAATTGCGGAGTGATTTTTTAATAAAGTTAATTTGCTTAATATTTATTTGGTTTTCCCCCCGGCAGATTTGTTGATTATGTTTTGGTGAAGAGTTTCGACTTCCAATTTGATGAATCGTTGGAGCCAAAAACGGGATTTAATGCCCCGTTGTTTGGGTCTAAAAATGAAAGCGACCAAAACAAAAAGCATTGGAACGTGGTCAGTGAGGCTAATTAATGAATGCTTTTTGTTTAAATTAAAGAATAAATATCTTTGTTTAAATTAAAAAATAAATATCTCTGTTTAAATTAAAGAATAAATATCTTTGTTTAAATTAAAGAATAAATATCTTTGTTTAAATTAAAGAATAAATATTTCTGTTTAAATTAAAGAATAAATATCTCTGTTTAAAACAGCGATTACACGATCGATGTTTAAATTTGAAGGTAGACGCTGTGAGTTATTGGATTAGCGGCGGAATGCCTCCGGCGAAAATTGTAATTGGCATACCAATTTTTGGTGACCATTTTGTCGTTAATTTGCATTAAAATAACAATTTAAATGTAAAATTTCACAAAAAGGCCGCGGATGGACTTTGAAAGATTCCAAACAGCAAAAGGTTGGCGCCGGCACACCGGGCTCATCCTCTAAGCCGCAGAGATATTCAAAGTCCGCTGGTGCTGCTGCATATTATGAGGTGGAATGACAGACAGAATCTCCAGATTTTCTTGGAAATAAAAAAACGGTGGTTAAAAGGGACTACACCGAACTCCCCCTGTCCCCCGAAGGACCCCCCCCCCCCCCCCGAGGGATGAAACACTGAACTCCCTCCCCCCTCCGGGGGAATGAAACTGAATGAACTCCTCCATCCCGCCGGGGGATGCCATGCCCCCACCCCCCCAATAACCGTAAAAATCAAAATGAAAGACCGAATTTTGCACAGATTTGTGTTATGTTGGCGTCCAGCAAAACCCAACGCTTCTTTGACGAGGAAACCAAGTCGTCTTATTTAATAGCAAATGGAAACCAATGGTTCAGCTACGAAGACCAGCAAAGCATTCGGCTTAAGGTAATGGGACAATGTCCAAGTTTTTGCAAAACGCCAGCCAAACGCTTAAATTTAATTTAAGGTGGACTGGCTTCGGCAAAATGGGCTGGCCGGCACTTATGTGTGGGCGCTTGATTACGATGACTTTAACGAATTGTGTCCAAATAGCAAAAGCGATGGTTAATTTAATTTAATTATATTTTTATTTAATTATTAAATTTGTGTCTAATTTAGGGGCCTATCCCTTAATTGGCACAATTGCGCGCGAACTTGGCAATGTCAAGAAACTTGGATTGCCGGTGGAGAAATTGTCGAAAAAGGTCGTCCAGAAAAGAATAAATATTTTCAACAAAACATTTTTGAATTTGCAGAAAAACAATTGCCCATCTGCCGAAGATTTTGAGGGCCATTTTTGCCTCTCCAATTATTTATTTACAATTTTTGCCGGCATTTTTCTTCTGATGGCAATTTCCGCCTCATTTTCGTAAAGAAATAAATGCCCCCCCAAAAATTATTGTCGCATTCCCTCCCCTTTTTTTAAGCTGTTTTTTCATCTTTTTATTATTCAAATTACGCCGAAGTCGCTTTTCGTATGGCAGCAGCGGCTTTTTCATGGACATAAAAGGTAATTAATTAATCATTAATTAGTCTGTCCGACAAAAAAGCTTTGATCTATAGCGCCCAATTTGTTTTAAGCCCATTTGTATTTTAATCCGATGAGAGTGCACGAACTGGACCCGACGGTGATCGACATCGAGAAACTGATCTATTCCGGTCGGTTAATTGATCACAAATATTTTTGTTGTTCAACTCTCTCAAGCTTATCAGGGCCCAACTCGCGAGTGTATTTCGGCCGTTACCGCTTTGCCGAGGCGGAGTTTCGGCGTGTGGTGGTCAAAGTGCCGTCAAAGGATGCCTTCCGCGTGCAGTCCATCGTTGGCGAGACGCGCATCAACGCGCAGTTGCGGCACCCGCGGGTGGTGGAGTACGTCGGCTTCTACCGGGACGCTTTCGGTGACGTGCGCATTGTCAGCGAGTTCATGGCCGGTGGCGACCTGCACTCGTTCCTCGTGGACAAGCAAAATGTGCGCAAAGTGTACCGCATCAATCAATGCTCTGATCACTGATCTGATCCAAAGTGTTGGGGGCAGTGTCCCCACAAGAAAACAGGATCCGATCACACTCTCTGATCAAAATTGACCCGAGTGATCGGAAGAGTTGGGCTTCCTAAAAAGTGGGGCCTCTTAAAAATATTTTATTAATTTTAGATAATTACTGTTGGACATCTTTTCAATTTTCTTCGACAAATATGCGAAGGAATGGAATATTTGATTAGCAAACACATTGTCCACCGTGATTTGGCCTCTCGGAATTGCATGTAAAAACCCCGGGAGGGAAATGCAATTAAATTTACAAATTAAAAAATAAACAATTTGTTCTTTAGGCTTAACGGGGAGGGCACAGAAATTAAAATCTGTGACTTTGGCCTGAGCCGCCATTTCGGCACGGACACGACTTATTCGTGCACCAGTCCGGTGCTTTTGCCCTTGCGATGGGTGGCCGTCGAATGTTTTGATGAGGACGGCG
Source organism: Globodera pallida (assembly GCA_020449905.1). Classification (NCBI taxonomy): domain Eukaryota; kingdom Metazoa; phylum Nematoda; class Chromadorea; order Rhabditida; family Heteroderidae; genus Globodera; species Globodera pallida. The sequence goes on along the minus strand of JAIXHY010000004.1, from coordinate 3,777,920 downwards.
AAATTTTCAGAAATTGCAAGGTCCGTCCGTCCATCCACAAAAGCTTTTGCCTCGTTATTTTGGCACCAAAAGTGTTACAATGGCATTTCTCATGCCGGCCCTCAATTAATTAGGGTAATTATTTGTTTTAGTTTTCTGAAAAAACGGACGTTTGGGCATTTGGAGTGCTCATTTGGGAGTGCTTTAGCCGCGGGGCGCAGCCCTACGGGGAGATGGACTTCCGGGAAGTGCTTCCGATGCTAAAAGGGCATAAGGAAAAGCGGTGGCGTTTGCCGTGTCCGTGTGCTTGTCCTGTCCAAATTTAGTGAGAAATAAATTAAATTTGTTTATTTTTGTAATTAAATTAATGAAAAAACATTTTCCAGCGACAATTTGATGCAGAAATGTTGGGATGGTCGGCCGGACGGAAGGCCGTCATTCGCCGATGTTCGGGAATTGTTGGAAGGCATTCTCGACCAAATCACATTTGAAATGCCCGATTTGATGGTCCAAATTGTTGCCCCACTTTTCGTTGTTATTGAATGAGATTTGTTGCGAGCCCCCCCCCCCCCCCCCCGGGGGATTTCCTACAGATTTGACGATTTTTCTTTTATTTCCAAAAATAGGAAAGGGCCCTCTTATAGTAATTGATTTTTATTCACTCAAAATTTGCAAATTGAAACTTTATTCAAAAAGAATTAAGTAGTGGCTAACAAAAAGATAGCCAACATTTGCGCCGTTTTATCAAAAATTTAAAAAAAAAACCGGTGCAAATGTTTGGGCACGGCAACATTTCTAAACTTTGACACAAAATTGGCGATTAAAATGACTGAAAATTAAAAATATACAAAAATGTAAGAAGAAGCTGTGCATTATGTGAAGAAGATAAAGCAAACGGAGTGAGTTATGAAATGAAAGACTTTTCGCTAATCGCGTAAATTTGGAGAAAACAAAAAGCAGAAATAAATGCTAATGAATGAATGGCGGAAGAGATTGCATAATATGGGGCTTAAACTCTGTTCAGTTTGGCTGGGGGTTGACCGGTTAGCCTTTCGTCGTTTCAGAAGCGCCGAGTTGCCATGCCGCCGCCGCCGCCGTTGCTGTAATGGCCATGGCCTCCCATTGTTGCTGATCCTGCTTGAGCCATGCCGTAATGTTGCGGTTGCTGATGTTGTGGGTATTGAGCGGGTTGTGCAGCTGTCGAACCGTAAATTGGACGCGAGTAAATGCCACCGCCGCCCTGCGCAACCTTTATTCTCAGAATATATTCATTTTGGGCCTTAAAGCTGTTGGACTCGTCGAATTCAAAAAATCCTTTTGTTGGGCCCGGGGGTACGTTTCTTAAGCACAAGCTTAGCGATTCAAACTTTTTCAAAAAAGAAATGGCCAAGATTAGAGCTTTTGAATGGGGCCCCTGGTTTAATTTGATTGTTGGCCAACGCCGTACTCAAACGTCCGGGCTTGCCCGCTTTTGTTCACCCACTTCAGAGCCGGGCGCCCTTCTGGCGGTGGTCGCCTCGTAAAGCTCCTTCTCCGCCCTCCTCTGCTGCACTTTGCTTCTCTGATAGCAAATTAGCATAACAATTGTGCCAACACAAAGCAACAGCAGCACAAAGACGAGCAAAATCATAAGGCCGGTCATCCTAAACGGGCACGGACGGGGCTGACAATTTCCGAAATTTCTCCAAAAATTGTTCCAAATTGAAAGCCCCCCCCCCCCCTCCAAATTGAAGCCCCCCCCCCCCCCCCCCCCTCCAAATTGAAGCCCCCCCCCCTCCCCAAATTGAAGGCCCCCCCCCCCTCCCCAAATTGAAGGCCCCCCCCCCCCCTTACCAGAACTGGTCCTTAGGGCAACAGCCCCCCAGGCAACAGCCCTCCATCTTCTCGCACAAAAGGGTCACTGTGTTGGTGCTGCGATTCTTCGCTGTGTAAACGCAGCGGATGAACCCCGACTCGACCCCTGCGGGGATGGTTGGGGGTGATTGGCACAAAAGGCCGGGCCAGCACAACACCGGTGTTGATCAATGATCAATCGATCGGTAAACCTCCGAAACAACGACACCAAAAGCGCCGATTGTTTAGCATCCAAAAAACGGTTCAGCTTAATTCAATTTTGACCGGCGGCACCAATGCGCCGCCGATTTTTAAATTAAATTAATTCAAAAAATGCTAAACAAAGCTACACAAATTCACTAAAATCTCAATTACAGTATGCCGATCTCCCGGATACTACTGTAAATTCGTGCGGAATACCAAAGTTGTGCTTGCCAAAAAGTGTTTGAAAATGTCACAAAACAATTTCTTACCTTCAAGAGAAGAGCCTAGGAAATTGCCTGTTGGTTTAAATATTAATTTTTTAATGCCAAAAAAAGCGACCAATTGTGCCATGCTGCAGCACTTCCTGCAGCAGTGGCGGCGGCATCCCTTCGGGCGGTCCACCGGCGGCACCGGCACCGAATTCTCCCATTACATTTGCATACTCAAATCAGAAAATTTGTAGCTAACATAAAATAAGAATTGACAAATACATTTGAATAAAAAGGTAAAGAAAAATGTAAATAAAAAATGCCATTCTTAAAATGGCAAAATAAATGTTGTTGAAACGAACAAAATGCCACCCTCTACCCCCCCCCCCCGCTCAATTTCCCGGTTCGAATTCGCATATTAAGCGGATAATGGAGTTATTCCTTTCTTTTGTGATAGATAGTCCGGAGGATCGATCGATCGATGGACGGGCGGGCGGACGGGCGGATGACTGTGAAAATGAGGGGGATGTGGGTGTTGGGGGAGACATTGTCCCGAGATGACGGAGGTTGGGGGGTTGGGGGGGGGGAATGGTCGACGGGGTGGGCAAACAGAAAGCGCCCTCCCCCTCCCATGGCCATGACAGCCGCCCAACCAGTCCCCCCCCCCCCCCCCGAGATCAGCAGCAAACACAGACCCCAAAACAACCGCAGCAACGACTGATCAGCCAAGCGCTTCACCCACCCACCGATCTGCCAGCCGCGTGAGCAGCTCACGCCATTGTGCCTCTAGGCACACAAATGCAACTGAAAATCCGGTTGGTCCTCTCCGGGTTAAGCGTCGGGGCCCGAGAAGCCCCCGGGGGGGGGGGCTTCTCTTCTCCAACACCGGCAGCAAGTGCATGCACCACACACAAACGCTGCTCAGAATTGTGACGACGTCAATGCTCTAAAATGAACGAAACAATTCAATGAATGAAAAGACAAAAGTAATTGTGACAAATAACAATTGGATAATGTTCAAAGCATTGGAGCATAAATTTAAAAAATATATATATATTTGGTATAAATTTTATCGAATTTTTAACATTTTCATTGTTTTCTAACAATTTATTCCCTCCCCCCCCCATTCATTTATTTTTTTGTTATTGAAGGCAATTTTATTGGTTCAGCCGGACGGACGCCCGTCGAAAACCCCGGCCACCGCCAGCCAATTCTTTTGTGCGCGGGGAGCGAATGACGGCGGCCATTAATCAAATTTTGCATTTAAAGTCTTTCGATCGCAATTTTTGCTTATTTTGTTTTTATTTATTGAAATCGCCGACCGAATTTTGTTCGAGCATTTTTGAACATTTTGCAATTCAATTTCATTTATTTATTTATTTTTTGTGCACCCCATAAAATATATTTATTTACTGATTGTTGTTTCGGTTGTTTCGTCAATTAAATATTATCAAAAAAACAAAAAACTGTTGCGTCGGACACAAAAATTCCGTCTGTCCCAATTTTCTGCAATTAAAAGCAAAAATAAATAAAATAAAATAACACAAAGTTTTTTGTGAGCCGAATTTTGTCCTTGACCCGCCGATAGGATTTGTTTGATTTATACGCAAAATGAATTAACCGAAGGCATTTTATTCGATGCGCCAAAAGAATGGTCAAATTTTAGAGGAAATTCTCCCCAATTTTTAATTTTATCAACATTAAAATAATAAAATAATTCATTACTAGTTTTTTTGGGATATAATTCTTTTTTATATATTATATAAATTAAATGATTTTTAATCCTTTTTTTAATATTCATGCAAATCATTGGCCTTTGTCATTATTAGGACAGTCGCCGTCGCATTTAAGCGCATTCAATATTTAATAATCATCAAAAAATGGTTCCACGTTTTTTTGGTTTGTAATGTTTGCCAATTTATGGACAAAAAATCCTCTCAATAAATCACAATTCCTGCATTTATTACTTTTATTTGTGCGTTAGAGGTGAAATGGAGTCAATTAATATGTAATTTGCTACATTTGGAGATGGTCTCATTTACCTGAATATTTTATTTTTATTAGTCATTTTTAATTGTTACGCGAAAACTAATTAAAAGAAAAAATGGGGACAATTGGCGACGCCGGCGGCACCAACGGCAATTTAATGGGCCGTTGGGGTGCCACTTCGTACATTTTGGGCCAGGTGATCGGATCCGGCATTTTCATTACGCCCACCGGCATTTTGAATAATGTCCACTCGGTGGGCGCTTCGCTGCTCATTTGGCTCGTCTCCGGTCTGATCAGCATTTTGGGTCGGTTTACACCACACCCTCAATCGCCATTAGCCACTGATCCAATCAATGTTTTCATACTTTGTCGGACCTTTTATTTCAAATATCTTTTAAATTTTTGAATAATTAATTTGAAGAAATTAAAAATTAAAGTCTGCTTAAGGTGCCCTCTGTTATTTGGAACTCGGCACCAGCATTCGCAAGTCAGGCTGCGACTTTGCCTATTTGTGCCACATGCGATGGGTGGCATTGGCCTTTACGTTTATGACTTGCGTATGCATTTTCATGGGCCCCGGATCGTTGGCCATCCAGGCCCAAACATTTACTGAATATTTCATCAGGGGCCTGAAGGTCGGGCAGGCGCCGGCAAAAATTTTTTGGGAAATTTGCAATTTTTAGTTGGAATTTTGTGACCCTTTCGTTAGATCAGCCGCACATAAACTGATCACATTCAGTGTTCTCCGTGAGTTTATTTTATTTGTACACAAACCTAAACAAATTGGGCGCTTTGGAGACAAAATGCAAAATATTTTAATTGAAAGAGCCAAAGCTAACGACTTTCTCGGCGTCACTTTTTGCGATTTTTGGCACGAGAATGCCGAAAATGTAAGGCCCCTTGAGTTTTGTACTTTTCTCCAACCGCCGGGGGGGGGGGGGCCAAATTAATTAATGCCAACCCCCACACACAAAGTGTTGCTGTTCGTCCTCAACTGTTTCTCGATCAGTGGCGTCGTTTCGCGCTTCCAAATCATTTCAATGATCGCAAAAGTTGCTGCTTGTACAATTATTGTTGTGATGGGCGCCCTTTTCTGGCTAACGCAAGGTGTCCAAAATTTCTTAAAAATTTTCGGACACTTTCGTTTTTCGTTGAAATTTTATTTAAAATTATTTAAAAAATGCTTTCCGTCGCAGGCGTTCGCTCCAACAATTTCAACGTGCCTTTTGACAACAGCAATTTTGCACCGGGAAAAGTTGTTTTGGCACTGTTCAGCGGCCTGTTCAGCTACGGCGGCTGGGAAATTCTGAACAACGGCATTGAGGACGTCGAACATCCGCACCGGTAAGCAGAAAGGCCAATCAAAAAAAACCCAAACAATTTGTATAATATTTATATGACATAAAAACTTTTAAAATATTTTATTTTAAAATATTTTAATGCTTAATCTGATTGATTACCTACATATCTTATTTAATTATATATCCTTTGTTATATTTAACAAATAATAAAATAACAATATTCAATAAGAATTTATTAATCACTGCATTTAAGCCACTTTGCTTAAAAGGGGCGACATGGGAGAACCGGTTTATTTTGCATATATCTTCACTTGCAATAAACTGAACTCCGTCATGGCGTCATTGGTGCAGTGGTAGCATTGCTGCCTTCCAAGCAGTAGGGGCGGGTTCGATTCCCGCATGACGCACTCACTTTTTGCACTTTCTATTTTTAAATTTAATTTTTTGCCTAAAATTTGCCACTTGCTGCTTAAGAACGATGCCATTTGCTATCATTTTCGGCATGTCCATAGTGATTGTGCTGTACATGACCATCAACATTTCTTATTTTGTTGTGCTCAGTGTGCCGGAAATGCAAAGGTCCAATGCCATCGCAATGGTCAGTCAGTTGGGGGGGGGGGGGGGGGGGGGACCGACCCCGTAGGTGTTCATGCCGTCCCCAAAGGGGAGGGTAGATCGATTCCTGTATGCCATTCCCGAAGGATCGGGCAGATTGATCCCGTGGTTATGCCATTCCCGAAGGGTCGGGCAGATTGATCCCGTGGTTATGCCATTCCCGAAGGGTCGGGCAGATTGATCCCGTGTTTATGCCATTCCCGAAAGGGAGGGGGAGACCGTGGCTGTGCTTGACACAATTTAACGTCAATTTTTACTTTGTTAAGGTCCAAAAAATCCGCCCCATTTTAGGGGCATCGCTCGGATTTAGACGTTCTCCGAGCACATTTTTCAAGGCTACCTCCAATATTTAATGCCATTTTTGGTTTGCATTGTGTTGATTGGGTAGGGCACGCCCAATTTTTATTTTTAAAAATAATTTTTTGTTTCTTTTTGAACATTAAACGCGACTTTATTTGGGGGAAGCCGAATGTTATGGGCAATTTCGCGTGACGGTTACTTTCCCTCATTCATCTCGTGCATCAATCGACGGCACGGCAGCCCCAGGGCGGCACTGTTCCTTTTTGTAGGCATTTGTTATTTCTTTTTTAATTGTAAAATTTGTTTTAAAAAGTATTTTTAAATCATTGAATTTAATGAATAGCTGATGTTTTGCTTCAAATGCTTATTTTAAGGTTATTCTTGCAATGCTTTTTTCATTTCTTGCTGATCTGGATGTTTGTGCCGCTTTGTCGCTATTTTTGGCATTTATTCTTTTAAGGAACTGATCGGCTACGTGGAGTTTACCAATTGGGCAAGTGCTTATTTGAGAAATGATCAGAGCACACTGGTCTGAAACAATTATGCCAGATCTAAAATCAGAAGAAGATCAGATCAGCAGAAGCTGATCATTTGAGTCCAGACTCTGTTGGCTGTTTGCAGGTGGTCCGTGGCTGCACAATGGTCGCCATGTTTTGCATTCGCTGTGGCCACCGGGCTGACAGCATTCATCCGGAGGCCATCCGAGTGCCAACGGCACTGCCCGTCGTCTTCTTCTTCGTCTGCCTTTCGCTTGTCCTGGTCACCATCACCAGAAGTTTCAGGTCGATTTTGGAAAGAGATGGAAAAAGCAATTAACTCTTCATTAACAAGAATAATTCAAAACATTTGTCGACTCCTTTCCGAACTCCTAAATTCCCGAAAAAATCCTCCCCTTTTAATCAGAGCCGCGCTCATTGGACTTTTGTTTCTGGGCGCTGGCCTGTTGCTGTACTTGATTTTTGTTTGGCCTCCGGCGTTACGCCGTTTTGCTTCCTACCGAAGCATGTCTCATCAGATCAACAGTATGCTAACAATGGATTTTGATTTAGAAAATTGGAAAAAGCGTGGAATGCTTTAAGCAGTGTTTCCCGGTTCCAGGACGTAACTGCGGATTCAAAAAAGTGGAGCCGGAAAACACTGCTTTTAAGATTGATCCCCGAGCATTCGGGGTCGGCATGTTCGGGGAGCCGGGTTCTTTGGGTTGGGGTCGGACGCCATGTCGGGGTCTGAGGTGTATAAAATGTTCAACTCCAATTCAAAAAGGCAAAACTTCCGCTGTGGCCCAAATTGTCTTCGATGGCTCCATCGAAGTGAGGAATCGGCAACAACAAAAGGAAGACGAATTGTCCAGTCTGGCCAAATTGTGCCACAAAGACAGCAGAAGGCCAAGAAAACGCCATTCGAATGCCGACAAAGTGTTTACAATGGAAAAATAAACGCACTTTAAAAACTTGTTCAAATTTTCCAATTAAAATGCTTAACTTAAATCGCGATCGGTTCATTTTTCGCGAAGAAAGTAAATTTATTGGAAAAGATTTAAGCCGCCCAATTAGAGTTTGTGTTTATGCTTTCAGACAACACTGAAAAATATGGCCATAAAAACTCTTCCAAAACAACGGTTCCAGCTTTCGTGGACACCCGCCGTTTCACCGCTGCTTTTGTCGCTAATTTGCTCCTCCCACCGCTGCACAAAATTTATTATTTCATTGATTGATCAGCTTCCGCTAATGTTCTCACAAAAGAAGAATAAACGATCAACAAAATCAACAGGAAAATTGAATATTAGCGAAAGATTGGTGTTGAAACAGTACTGGTGGGCGGCCAATCGGCGGAACCGATATGACCCAATCAACCCGCCCGCCCGCCCGTTGAGTTTTGATCATCGATCAATGTCACCCCCCCCCCCCCGCCCCCCCACCGAGTTTGAATCGTCGCGGGTTTTGCCTCCCCCGTCAAGCGCAAGAAGTTGCAACGTATGGAACTGGCCACGCCCGTGGAGTTGTTTATGCGTTGGTGGTGGTCGCATTTTTTTTTGGATCCTTTGGGCCATATAAAAGGCGCCTGAAAGTTCAGAAATGTTATCATAAAACAGCACATTTTCTTCTCCTAATCAACCAAAAAGGTTAACAAAACACATCGTTGCATTTTTAATTTTTGATCAATTTCTAGCAGTTCAGCTTCTCGTCACGCAATGATCGCCCCAACCCGGTGTATACTGCTTGTTCTGCTCGGCGCCACCATGGCGCAAGCTTTCCTCTCAGCTTTTGAGTAAGTTGGGCAAATACATTGGCTAAAAGGGACCTGCACGTTAAGCGTTGCGCCCAACGCCTTGCGCAACCGGCGCAACTGCGGCTGCGGTTGTGGAGGCGGTGGTGGCGGCGGCGGATGCAGCAGCGGCAGCGGCGGTGGTGGCGGTGGCGCGGTGCAACTCGCAGTCAGCTGCGGGGGTTCACAAAGCGGCGGTGGTGGCGGCGGCGGCGGTTGTAGCAGTGGCTGCAGCAGCGGTGGTGGCGGCGGTTGCGGCGGCGGTTGCGGTGGCGGCTGCGGTGGTGGCGGCGGTTGCGGTGGCGGCTGCGGTGGTGGCGGCGGTTGCGGTGGCGGCTGCGGTGGTGGCGGCGGCGGCGGATGCAGCAGCGGCGGTAGCAGCGGTGGCGGCGGCTCCGTCCAACTTTCAATCAGCTGCGGGGGTTCACAACCGCAGCAGTCGTCGTCGTCGTCTTGCGGTTGCGGCGGTGGAGGCGGAGGCGGCGGTTGCGGCTGCGGCGGTGGAGGCGGAGGCGGCGGTTGCGGCTGCGGATGTAACACAATTTTAGGACATGACCACCAACACAATCCGTCCCATTTAGGCGGTGGTGGTGGCGGCGGCGGATGCAGCAGCGGCAGCAGCAGCGGTGGCGGTGGCGGCGCGGTCCAACTCGCGGTCAGCTGCGGAGGTTCTCAAGGCGGCAGTGGTGGCGGCGGTGGCTGCAGCAGCGGCTGCAGCAGCGGAGGTGGCGGCGGCGGCGGTTGCGGCTGCGGGTGCGGACGTCGCAAGCGCATGGCCCTTCGCCAACGCGTTGCACGCTCTGTTGGCCGTTTCTGAGCGAAAAATGCGCACAATTTCTTCGGCAATTTCATTTAAAATTGCGAACGATTTTGTTAGTATTATAGCGAAAAACAGTATTTTAGTAGTGATAGTAACCAATTTGTAATTGATTGTAATTTCAATTGTCCATTATTAATTTTGTCTTTATATGATTAAAGCAAAGTACACACTTATTCTGATCTTTTGCAAGGGATTTCTCATGCAGTTTCATATTTTAGCAGGTAGGGTTGAGCTCCGATCTCCGATCCCTGGGGGGGGGGGGGTCTTGTCGGGTGTTGGGGGCGTCGGGATTCAACCATAATTCGGGAATTCAGAGTTCAGTAATAATATTAAAAATTGTGGAAGCAAAATGTTAAAACAGGAGCCTTTATTCTCGCAAAAAAAAACTATTTTTGGTGGGAACGACGGCAAAAATGTGTCCTAGCAGGCTTAAGCCTAGGATTTGGCAACATTTTTCACATCAGCAGGACAAAACTAACAAATTTTGGTGGTGGGACAGAAATTTGGAAATGGAGGGGAACAGAGAGAGAAAGAGAGAGAGAGAGAAATGAGATGAACGGACTTTGAAAAGAAAAAAAATGTCAAAAACAAATTGTCCCCGAACAAAATTTGTTCGGCGGAATGGGCGAGAGATGGTGGGGTTCCATGGGTTTGGTTCCGATCCCGCACTCCTTGATCTTCTTCGTCGAGCAAGTTGTTCTGCTCCTCCTTCGGTTGCTCCGCTGCTTAGAAGCACTTGCGGTGGACGATGGACGGGCCCGACTCGTCGTACTCCTGCTTGCTGATCCACCTGAACGGGCACATTTTTGGTGTCCACAAAATGCTTAGAACGGACAGAGAAAGAACACTCACATTTGCTGGAAGGTGGACAGGGAGGCGAGGATGGAGCCGCCGATCCAGACGGAGTATTTGCGCTCCGGGGGCGCGATGATCTTGATCTTCATCGTGGACGGGGCCAGCGCGGTCATCTCCTTCTGCATGCGGTCGGCAATTCCCGGGTACATGGTGGTGCCGCCGGACAGCACGTTGTTCGCGTACAAGTCCTTACGGATGTCGATGTCGCACTTCATGATGGAGTTGTAGGTGGACTCGTGGATGCCGGCCGACTCCATGCCGATGAAGGACGGCTGATCAAAGGATGAGACGTTTGAATTGTTTGAATTGGCACCAAAGTATGGCACTCACCTGGAAGAGGGCCTCCGGGCAACGGAAGCGCTCGTTGCCGACGGTGATCACCTGACCGTCGGGCAACTCGTAGCTCTTCTCCAGCGAGGAGGAGGAGGCGGCGGTGGCCATTTCCTGAACAAAGTCGGAGGATTAATGCGACTTGGCCTCAACAAACAAAGGGCCTTTAGCATGAAAGTGTGGCTGACCTGCTCGAAGTCGAGGGCAACGTAGCACAGCTTCTCCTTGATGTCACGGACGATCTCACGCTCGGCCGTGGTCACGAAGGAGTAACCACGCTCAGTGAGGATCTTCATCAGGTAGTCAGTGAGGTCACGGCCGGCCAAGTCCAGACGAAGGATGGCGTGGGGCAGTGCGTAACCCTCGTAGATGGGCACGGTGTGCGTGACGCCTGAGGGGTCATGGAATAAGTTTTGGAAAAATGGACTAATCAGAATCTAGGCTGATCAATGCTTTTGTGCCTTCTGATTTGCCAGTATTTACCGTCGCCAGAGTCAAGCACGAGGCCGGTGGTTCGGCCGGAGGCGTACAGGGACAGCACGGCCTGGATGGCGACGTACATGGCCGGGGTGTTGAACGTCTCGAACATGATTTGGGTCATCTAAAGGGAGAAACTGTTTTTTTATTGTTGGGGCACATCGTTTAGACCTTTTCTCGGTTAGCCTTCGGGTTCAGCGGCGCCTCGGTGAGCAGCACCGGGTGCTCCTCGGGGGCAACACGCCTTCAAATTGATCACAGATTAGTCGTTGATCACCGAAACACCCTTTGATCACTCACAGCTCGTTGTAGAAGGTGTGGTGCCAGATCTTCTCCATGTCGTCCCAGTTGGTGACGATGCCGTGCTCGATGGGGTACTTGAGCGTCAGAATACCGCGCTTGGACTGCGCCTCATCTCCGACGTACGAGTCCTTTTGTCCCATGCCGACCATCACTCCTTGATGACGGGGGCGTCCCACGATGGACGGGAACACCGCCCGCGGCGCGTCATCTCCGGCAAAACCGGCCTAAACGTGCGACAAAATTGCCGGTCGTCGGCTTTGAACTTTCGCTAACATTATTATTACGGTGGTAGTACCATATTAATGCGTTACTGTATTTTCCCTTCCTTTCTCCCCTACCGTTACTCTTTCTAACACTTTTTTTCTTCCACACTTTTCTTGGAACCTCCCAAACTTTTTCCCGTTTCCTTCTTCTCTTTGTCCCTTTCCTTCTCCTTTCTATTCCGGTCTTCTTTCTCTGCTATTCCTCCCACGTTTGGCCCCATTGGCGTTTGCTGTTTGCACTTCCCGGGTAAACTAAGGCTCTTCTGTTCCCGAGTCCCCCGGGTGCCTGAGAATGTGTGTTTCCTCCCCCGAGGGGAGGGGGGAGGGAGAGGATCCTATCGGACCCTTTCCCGGAATTGATCTGTCGGATATGTGTGGAGGGTGATCAGAGTGATCAGTCATCCTCCACCCAATCCGTCTTCTCTTCTCGGGTGAAAGGAGATCCTCCCCCGCCTCCCCCCCCCCCCCCCCGGGGGATGCGAAAAGCGGCAGTTGTTGTTCTCATCTCACAAACGGAGAGCTCACCAAATCCGCCAAAAGACGGGGGAGGAAACTGACGTTGGATGTGCATTAAGTGAATTAGAAAAAGCCCTGCGGGGCAAATGAACCCCAACAAAATATGCCATCCGATTTTATTTTCAAAATGAATTTAATCAATTTTGGCAGAAGAAAAGAAAAAGTCTCTCGAAACGATGCAAATTTTAAATTTTTGTGAATTGCTTTATTTTAAAAAGCACTCGGCGTGAAATGAGTTTAAAAATTTCCTCCAAAAGATATTTGAGAGTCCCCCCCCCCTCCCAAGAGAAGAAAGAGGCGGCTGCCCCCCCCCCATTAAAATGAACAAACATTTATAAATTAGTGAAATAAAAATACTTTTATTTGGATTTAAATTGAAATGTTGAACGGCCCCAACAAACAAAAAGCCTCCCTCCCTCACCTTGCACATTCCGGAGCCATTGTCCACCACAAGAGCAGCAACTTCTTCGTCGCACATTTTTATTATTTAGTGATGCGAATGAATGGGCTAAATGCTAAAGCTGCTACTTGAATCGGTTTAGCCGTCGTCGACAGTCAGTCAAGAATGAAGGGCTTGGAGCCTCGGGCCGACCCTTTTTGTTGGCTCTTTCCCAGTGAAAATGATCGCCCGGGGGCGGGGAGGGCGTGGCCTACAACGCGAAAGTGCACTTACTGTGGCCAGACAGCGAGAAGCGGGCCATAGACATACACATAAATAACAGGATTAGGCCAGAGAACTAGGGGGAGGGGGAGAGAGTGTGATTTACAGAGAGAGAAAGAGAGGCAGAGAAAATGGTGGGAGGTTAGACGACAGTTGGTTAAAAATGATTATGAATAGAATTAATTAAATTGAATTAAATTAAATTAAATTCAAATATTTATTATTATTTAAAAGTGAGAGTTTAAAATAAAAAAGTGTTTGTAAATAAAAATGATTTTTGGGGGGCTTTGGCGATTTGCACAAAGCAACAGAAATCCAAAAACCCGTCCATTTTCTCATTTTGCATTTCGGAGAAAAATCGCCACAACGGGCGGTGGGCGGCTTTAAATAGCGACTAAAATGGCGGGAATTTCCGGTTTTGGGCACCAATAACAACAGAAGCGAATGTTTCATTTCACGTTGGCCCCGATTAAAATACATTTTCGGGGCTAAATATGCAAAATCACCAACAAAAAAAAGGGGTGAATCGGCCCGCCAACTTTTGAAAATGATTAATTTGGTCAAAAATTAATCGATGGAATTAATCATTTTAGATTAAGACACACTTATCTCTTAATGACCAAAACGGCCATAAAAAATCTTTTAAATTTAATTGTTTCCTAAGAACAGAAAAGAATTTTGCTTTTCATTTTTGATATTAATATTTTGAACTTGAATAAAGAGCTTTATTCAAAATTCTTTTCAAATAATAATAATTTTTTGATATTCCAGTACTCTCCAATCGATCCCCTGGTTTGGCATTCCCGACAATTCCCGTCCCCAAAAATTTGTCGGCATCCGATTCCCTAACATTTTCTGGTAGAAATTCCAGGAATTGGCTGTACATCAATCTTTTTACTCATATTTTGCCCGTCCCTTTGTGTTCAGCTCCGGCGGTGTATAATTCTCGTTGACTCTCTCTCAGTCAGTTCAGGTGAAAAGCTCACCGTTTATCCGCCAAAACAATTCTCGGGAGGAGAGCCCCCCCCCTCCCCCCACTCTCGACTCTCAACGACGACGATGCTGAGCGGGGGAGGATGAAGCAGCATCTTGAATGAAGAGAAGAAGCATCCGCAGAAAAGAGTCGATTCCATGAGCCCCCCAGGGGTGGTTGATGGATGTGGGGGGATAATGCTTCATCGCTGGAACAAGTAAACCAGAGGCCTATCAGACAAATTGGGACGCCGAAAAAGACAGTTGTTGTTTCTGGGCTTTGGGCGTCCGACCAATCTCAACTCTGATGAGGGGAAAGGGGTGAATTTGCCCTGGGGGGGGGGCTTGGACTAAAGTATTTGGCCGGGTGTGGACAACATATGTTTCTGCGGCAGCAGCCAGCAGCACCCATTGCTGTGTTGCTTCATTTTGCGATGGGTTCTGAGGATCCATTCGATTGTTACCCCCAACCCTTCCGGCGACAACTGCCCGAAGGCACCGGAGGCAATGGGGGGAGGGGGGGGGGGGGAGGGGGGGATTTCAGGAAGAAGCTGATGGGATGGAGAGAAGCAGCTGTCGTCTTTGCAGCATTGACCTCCGGGAATTGGCCTCCCCCCATTCCACTTTGCCCGAGGCAATGATCGCGCTTCGCGTCGTCTCCCCCTCGGGCGCTCTTTCTCCGAGCCTTGCAGAGTGAATTTTGTCCGCCGCACACTTCGCCCGAAGGGATGATCACTGTGTTTGTCTGTCTTCTCTGCCACCCCCACTCTCTGTCCTCTCTCTGCTTCTATATTCTTCTCGGAGGGGCTGGGTTTAAGCATTATTTGTCCGTCTCTTTCGTTTGTGAGTGCCTTTAGGCGAATGCACACATACTGAGAACAGCCCCGCTGGCTAAGCTGAGAGCAGCAGCCCCGAGAAGCCTCTCTTTGCCTTTGGCTCTTAATCATCTCTCGACACTTCCACCCCCCCCCCCCCCTCTCTCTCTCTTTTGTCTACTCATTCTACACAGTCTCTCGCCACTCTTGGGCATCTCTTCTGCAATGTTTTGCCCGTTCTGCACTGTCTGTGATCAAACGCTCCCCCCCCGGGGGGCTTTTGTGTTGACTCCGCCCCTTCCGCCCGATGATCGGCCCCCAAATGCGTTTGGCCGCCGGGAGGGAACAAAAAGGCTTGGCCCATCCTCCGATCCACTTCATTCTGCTTGTCGACGACACAGCCGAAAGCGCTCCTCCTCGCCCTTCGCCAACCTTAGAAGCATTCTCAACAAGCAAAAATGTGTGACGAAGAAGTTGCTGCTCTCGTGGTGGACAATGGCTCCGGAATGTGCAAGGTGATCAAAAATATTTCCAATTAAACGGCACAGCATTTTTGGTGAACATTCTGAAAGGAATTTAAATAACATTTAAATTTGCTAAATATTTAACAAATAGACACACTTTTTAACACCATCGACTTTATTTCTGACAGTTTTGGGAGTTTCGGTTTTCAAATAATAAACTTTTGTGCATGAAACTTTTTGGAATCTCTTTTTTAATATCTGTGAAATTACCCCATTTTTCTAAATTGTGCGGATTTCATGTAGACGAGGGGGGGGGGGGGGGGAGGTGAATGTGCGCATTCTCTGATTCTTGGAACAGCCCCAGAAAAGAATGGGGCCAATCCCCGCAAAAGTCCCCTCCCCGGAGGGGGAATTCTCCGAATTCTTTGAGCACCAAATGCTCGCCGACAAAAAGACTTTAGCGGGCAAAATGTTTTCTTTCTGACCTTTTGTGAAGCGATTCATTTGCATTCGCAAATGTTTCATTTTCAGGAAAAGGGGGGAAAAAATAAATGTCAAACAAAAATCAATTAGAACGAATTTATTCAAACAAAAATTCAAAATGTTTGTGCCCGGCGGGCGTATTGGCTGATCGGCAATTTTGTCGCACGTTTAGGCCGGTTTTGCCGGAGATGACGCGCCGCGGGCGGTGTTCCCGTCCATCGTGGGACGCCCCCGTCATCAAGGAGTTATGGTCGGCATGGGACAAAAGGACTCGTACGTCGGAGATGAGGCGCAGTCCAAGCGCGGTATTCTGACGCTCAAGTACCCCATCGAGCACGGCATCGTCACCAACTGGGACGACATGGAGAAGATCTGGCACCACACCTTCTACAACGAGCTGTGAGTGATCAAAAGCTTTTTTGCCGTTTCGGTGATAAACGACTAATCTGTGATCAATTTGAAGGCGTGTTGCCCCCGAAGAGCACCCGGTGCTGCTCACCGAAGCGCCGTTGAACCCGAAGGCTAACCGAGAAAAGGTCCAAACGATCCCCAACAACGAACAAACTAAGCCGTTTCTTTCTTTAGATGACCCAAATCATGTTCGAGACGTTCAACACCCCGGCCATGTACGTCGCCATCCAGGCCGTGCTGTCCCTGTACGCCTCCGGCCGAACCACCGGCCTCGTGCTTGACTCTGGCGACGGTAAATGCTGCTGGCAAATCCGAATTTTCGGCACAAAAGCCTTGATCAACTAGATTCTGATCAGTCCATTTTGCCAAAACTTATTTCTTTTCTGAACCCCTCAGGCGTCACACACACCGTGCCCATCTACGAGGGTTACGCCCTGCCCCACGCCATCCTCCGTCTGGACTTGGCCGGCCGTGACCTCACTGACTACCTGATGAAGATCCTCACTGAGCGTGGTTACTCCTTCGTGACCACGGCCGAGCGTGAGATCGTCCGTGACATCAAGGAGAAGCTGTGCTACGTTGCCCTCGACTTCGAGCAGGTCAGCCACACTTTAAAAAGTCGCATTAATCCTCCGGCTTTGTTCAGGAAATGGCCACCGCCGCCTCCTCCTCCTCGCTGGAGAAGAGCTACGAGCTGCCCGACGGTCAGGTGATCACCGTCGGCAACGAGCGCTTCCGTTGCCCGGAGGCCCTCTTCCAGGTGAGTGCCAAACTTTGGTGCCAATTCAAACAATTCAAACGCCCCATCCTCTGATTAGCCGTCCTTCATCGGCATGGAGTCGGCCGGCATCCACGAGTCCACCTACAACTCCATCATGAAGTGCGACATCGACATCCGTAAGGACTTGTACGCGAACAACGTGCTGTCCGGCGGCACCACCATGTACCCGGGAATTGCCGACCGCATGCAGAAGGAGATGACCGCGCTGGCCCCGTCCACGATGAAGATCAAGATCATCGCGCCCCCGGAGCGCAAATACTCCGTCTGGATCGGCGGCTCCATCCTCGCCTCCCTGTCCACCTTCCAGCAAATGTGAGTGTTCTTTCTCTGTCCGTTCTAAGCATTTTGTGGACACCAAAAATGTGCCCGTTCAGGTGGATCAGCAAGCAGGAGTACGACGAGTCGGGCCCGTCCATCGTCCACCGCAAGTGCTTCTAAGCAGCGGAGCAACCGAAGGAGGAGCACAGATCAACAGCCGGGACAACTCGCCATTCGCCCACCCCCAACATCTGTTTTTTTGCTGAAAGACATGCAGAAATATTTTTGAATAAAATCTATTGAACAAATTCAGCGTTCTCTGCACAAGCCAAATAATATTTTATTTCAACATCAAAATGGAGGGGGGACAATCGTTTTTTTTT
Source organism: Globodera pallida (assembly GCA_020449905.1). Taxonomy (NCBI): domain Eukaryota; kingdom Metazoa; phylum Nematoda; class Chromadorea; order Rhabditida; family Heteroderidae; genus Globodera; species Globodera pallida. The sequence goes on along the minus strand of JAIXHY010000004.1, from coordinate 3,760,433 downwards.
AAATTAACAAAATTTATTCTAAAATTAAAACAAAGAATTATTTGAATCACTTCCGCCTTCCCGCGTGAAAGCGCAAATAAGTTGGACATCGGCGACAACTCAACGCACATTTTTCCGCCATAAATGTCGTATATGTCTAAATTAGAGTTTGGACTTGAAGACCGATCGAGAATCTCGAAAAAAAACTCGTTAAAAATTGTCGATCGAGAATTTCAATCGGTTCCCTCTAGTCTAAATGGTTGGGAATGGTCGCAATAATTGGTTGGTTTCCAAGCTGTACTTCTTAGATTCTCTCCAAGGCCCCCCGGGTTCAGGATTTTTGCCTCAATAATAACAGCGACTTATTTCTCAAATGAATTGTGCATTGGTCTTACGCTTTTCCTGCACCATTCCCTCTCGCGCCGGCAATCTGTCGGGTGTGTATCAGAACAACCCAATTTCTGGTAGTTGACTTCGTAGCTGTAATGCCATGGCTCTCCGCCTGTGTTTCAAATAAAGCAAAATGTTGGCAAAATGTTTACGGGGCAAAAAGGGAGGACAACAAACGTTTGCAGAAGCGGCACGTAAGCGGACACCGGATGTGCATGTCCTCCTCGTAGGCCTCGTCACTGCAATAGAGTCGCATCATTTTGGCACTGAAACGATTTGTTGTACTCCTTGAAAACGGCGAATAAAAAACCCACGCGCAGTCGTCCGTACTGTCCTCACAGCCACCGACAATCTCTTCCGACTTTAACGGGTGGTACGTGTCGTCTTCCTCTTCTTCTTCCTCCCTTTCAGGCTCCTGATCCACCTGAAGATGAACATTGTCCGTCTTGAACCGATACATTTGGGCACAATATTCAGAGATTGGTCAAAATGACAATTGAAGTTTCAAATTCCGATTTGTACTCCCCAATCCGATAACCAAAAATGCCGTCGCCGCCGTTTTGGCACCTTTGGACGGAAATTGGCGGCATTTTTGCTGCTGCTAAGCCACGCCCCAAAATTTGCGTTGACTAACCGGGTCATCAACAGAATCTTCCCCCTCCTCTTCCTCCTCCTCTTCACTTGGGGTTCGCGCAGTCGTCGTCGGTTTCTTTGTTGTGTGATGCTTCTCCGCTGACTTGGGCTACAAAAAAAGGACTCGAATTGTTTAAGCCGAGACGAGTCAAAAGACCGCTATTGTTACGTTACCTGTTCCTCCTCCTCCTCTTCTTCGTCATCTTCATCCTCTTCCTCATTGTCATCTTCTTCTTCTTTATCATCATCTTCCTCCTCCTCGTCTTCACCTTCTTCCTCTTTCTTATTCTCTTCTTCGTTCTGTTGCTCTTCTTCGTCCTTTTTTTCTTCTTTCTCTTCTTCCTTCTTCCCCTCTTTTTCTTCTTCACTTTCTTCTTCATCGTTAGAAGGATCCTCTTCAGGCGCCGAATCCCCGTTGGAATCCTCTATATATATGGGAGGATTGAATCATTATTTTAAGTATAAATTCAATTTTTTGATGATGAGATTAGCTAAATTTAAGGCATCGTGACAAAAAAACGGGGTTTCCCCCGTGTCCAACTCGGGAATCCCGAACAGTAAAGTCGGCCACCTTTATCTGACGGTCTCTTTTTGCCTTTCCTCTCCTGGCTTTCCTCCTCCTCCTCTTCACTTTCAGAAGGATCTTCTTCCGGCTCCGAATCGCCCTCAGAATCCGCTATAATATGGGAAAGAATGCAATATTTTAAGCGTAATTGTGATGCTCAATTAGCTTGCTTAAATTCTGGGCATTGTGACCCAAAACAGGAGTTTTTTCCTGGTCTCGGGAATCCCGAAAAGCGGGCTTTTATGCCAAAATGGCCACCTTTGTCGGACGGTCGCTTTTTGCCCTTCCTTTCCTGGCTTTCCTCCTCTTCCCCCTCTTCAGAAGGATCTTCTTCTTCGGGCTCCGAATCGCCGTCAGAATCCGCTATAAAATATGGGAAAGAATGACTCCGGAATTCCTCGAGGACTTGGCACCAACAAAAACGGTGTTTAGAACGGCACTTTTGTGCCAAAATGGGCACCTTTGTTGGCCGGGCGCTTTTTGCCTTTCCTTCCCCGGCTTTCCTCTTCACTTTCTTGGCCATCGTCGGAAGGATCTTCTTCTTCAGGCTCCGATTCGCCGTCAGAGTCCGCTATAATATCGCAAGAATGAAGCGTTTATTGAGTTTTGTGCCAAAACACACCCTTCACCGGCGATAGTCTCTTTTTGCTTTTCCTTTTTTGGCCCTAAATAATTTAATGTAAATATGTTATTAATAATTAAATATATATTTTCGATTCGTTGAAATTGGCATTTTCTTCTCAGGCCACCTCATCCGGTGGTTCTTCGTCGCGCTGGTCACCAAAATCGTTGTCCACGACATTGCTGGCATCCGCATTTGCAGCACTCACAGCACTTAAGCAAAAACTAATTAGTATTAAAAAGCATTTTAATTATCAAATTAATTATTTTGCACCTGTCGTCGTCTTCCCGATCAGAAAATGGCCGGCGCCGGTGATTCCTTCTTCCCTTCCGGCGATGCTCGTCGGCTTCATCTTCAGCTTCATCCTCCGTTTTCTTCTCTTCGCCCCCCCTGAACATTTTTTATTTATTTATTTTAAATATTCTTCTTAAAAGTGCCGACGACCCGCCGTCTCCGCCGCCGCCCCGATTAGTGTCTGTGTCCGAATATTCGTCGTCCTCACCAGTGCCATCCTTTCTCTTTTTGGCGTAATGTTTGCCGTTTTTCCTACAAATGCTTTTATTAAAACTATTTATAAATAAATTAAATCTAAGTAAATGTACAGTATCCCCTTGTTGAGAGTAACCGTACCGTTTGTTTTTGCCGTGTCGACGGTTATTTGTCCCTTTTTTCGCTGGTCGTTGTTGCTCATTCCCGGCACTTTCATCCGTTTGCTGCGCGTTGTTTTTGTGCTTGCCGTTCTTTCGATGTTTTGGCGAATTTTTGTCTGTTTGATTTTGAGGCGATTTTCTGCGATGGTTACGGTAGCCATCGCTTTCTTCACCGCTATCGTAACCCTTAAGAGAGTTAAATACGTTAAATTTTGAAGTTTTGTTTCTAAGTGTAATTATAAAATCAAAAGTAAATATTCGTTTTGCAATCATTTTTAAATTTCCAAAGTTTTAGTGTTAATAAAATAAAGACCAAGTCTCAATTCAAAAACATTACCCGGTCATCATCGTCAGATACTGCTTGATTATGACGGGCACGGTCATCATCGTCAGATACTGCTTGATTATGACGGGCACGGTCATCATCGTCAGATACTGCTTGATTATGACGGGCACGGTCATCATCGTCAGATACTGCTTGATCCTGACGTTCTTTCCTGCCATGTTTCCTCTTCGGGCCATTATTGTGAAAGTATTCGTCAGCATCTATGTACAATATACATAGAGGATTTTCAACAATATATTCCCAACTTTGTATCAATTTGCTAATATATTAATTAAAAATATTTAAATAAATGAAATTCACCGTTTTCATTGTGTCCATGTCCATTCCGTCGTCGGCCTTTGCCATTGTCTTTCTTTTTGTTGTTCTTTGAATGTCCTGAGCCAGTCCGACCAATTCGACCGCCATCTTAAGGTGTGGTGTACCAAAACTAAATTTATTTTGCAAAAATGCCAAAAATAACTCTTTAAATAAATAATGAAGCTTAACTGACTGACTGTGGCTTTCGGACTCCGCCGAGTCGGCGGGGCTTCCGCTTTTTCCATCTTCGTTTTGGCCTTTTTCATTGTTTTCCTGCATTTTATTGATGTGTTGCAAGCCTGATTGTTGATTAATATGATTATATAATTATAATTAAATAAATTTATTTATTATTTGTTTTATAATTTTAGAATGAATTTACCTTTTTTCATGACGTTTTTGCCCAACTCGGAGGCAATTTGTTTGCCCATATTGGCAGCTATTTGTTGACCAGCTTTTGTGGCCAATTGTTTCCCAACATGTGAGGCCATTTGTTGGCCAACTTTGGATGCCATTTGTTGGCCAACTTTGGATGCCATTTGTTGGCCAACTTTGGATGCCATTTGTTGGCCAACTTGCGAGCCCACCAGTTGGACTGGGTCAAAACGTTTCACTCGAACAGTTCCAAAACGCTGATGTGCTCAAATTTGAAAATTAACAAATTAAATATTAATTTGAATATTTGTCGAATTTTATTGGTCTTAATTAGGAGGTAATTAGGTAATTAATTGGCTCTCCAAATGGCGGTTTATTAACATTACATTGTTTATTTGGTGGAGATGTCGACAATGGCACATCAAAAGTTGGCGGAGCAGAAAAAAAATACAGTAAAAACAAATAATTGGGGACATTCGAAAAAAATTAATTAATTTAAAAGTATTTTTTAAATTTTGCCCAAAAAATTTGCAAACTTTTGCATTGGACCAATGAGAAGTTTTTGAAGCGTTTCCACGCCAAATTTAGTCAATTTCAGCTTACTTCACAGAAGAAAAAGCTGCTCAAACAAATTTTGCTTTGTGAAGCAATCGTTTTTTATTTAAATCGACAGAATATTTAATATTTAAATGGAATATTTTGCAATTTAATTGCCCAAATTTAATTTGCATCCATTCAAAAAGACGAGAAAAAGAGCAATTGTGAAATTGACGACCAAATACGACATTTCCACGGCATTCCGTCCTTCAACAGCCTCAAAATGGTAGGGGAACAGCATTTCGTACAAGCAAGTCACATCTTAAAAAGGAAAATGTGCCATTCATTCAATGCTAATAATAATTTAATTCAATTATTTCTTTTTTGGCATTTTGTTTACCCGAAGGACAATGGAAGCGGCCTCTTCTTTGGTAGTAACTGATAAAATGTTTAATTTTATTATTTTATTTATTCTAAAATAGTGAATGCCTTGCTCGTAAATCGGGCGCTTTTTCCTCCAAAAATGTTATGTGAAGCGAAGTTGGCACCAAAGAATCATTGCAGCCAATCGGCGGCCTTCAGAAATTAATTTAATCAAAAAAATAAAGTTTTTCCAAATACGTTTTTTCCGTGCCATAATTTGACCGATTTGCTTTATCAGGCAATATAAAAACAGCGCAATCCGCCGACCATTTTGTCCTAAATTTAAAAATTGTGCAAAAAAGTGTTAAAAGTTTAATCTTTTTTACTTCGCTTTTTGGCATTCTGTGCCATTCACACAAAAATAAATATTCTCCGAAATTACTGACACATTGACAGCCTTTGGGCATCCGATTGTAATATTTTGCGTCCCAATTTCAATATCCAATCGTTCGGATGGATTCATAAAAACTGAAAAAACATTTAATTTAAATTAATAATGCTGATCATCAATCAATCAATCAATCAATTAACCTTCGCATCCGTCGTCAACAGCTTTTGTGCCCATTAAGGCAATTATCGTATGCAAATTCTGCGATACCGTATGCTCTGAGCCAAGTAAATCGTACTGTTGGCGACTGTCGCCGTTTGAATTCGCGCCTTGCGAGTCGCTGGCCGCCGCCTCCCCCCCAAACATTGGCATTTTGTTGTGCCTTCCAAAGTCAACAACAATTTGTGAAAGCCATTGCCGATGTGCCACCAAATCTTGGGCATTTTCGGTATAATAAATGGCCGATTGGAAGCCATTTTGAATTGTCGCCAAAAATGGTGGGGGCCAAAATTCCTCGGGAATTTCCCATTCGGCGCAATTTTGGGTGAAAATAATTATAAATAATAATAATAATAATTGAAAATACATTCTTTTTTATAAACCAGGGTTGTTCACTGTCGGTTTTAAACCGGGGGTACCGGTTTTTGGTTAGTCCGGTTTTCGGTTCGGTTAACCGACCGTGAACAACTCTATTATAAATAAATTTTGAACCTTTTCTTTTTCTTTGGTTACTATGGAAACGAATGAACGTCTGCTAATAAGCAAGTTCGAAAACGTTATTCCGCCGTGAAGAGTATGTATAAAAGAATTGCCATAATGCTTATTTTAGGCTTCTTAACGAATGGGACAATATTTACAATGTATTAGACTATACAGTATAAGAAGAGAAGGAAAGAACCATATTTTATTATACAAATTACATAGGAAATACATACAATAATTACATTAGGGATAATATTTACAATAATTACATAAGGAATATATACATACACACATTAGTTACATAAGGAAACATTGTACAATAGTTATATAGGGAATATATACACACACAAATACTTATTACAATAATAAAGGGGGAAATAGCCTAATTAGAGGGTTGTGCACACTGTTGCAAAAGGCAAATGAAGTTGATGAACTCCTGGTGCTTCCCTTTGTTTGCTATGCGAATCAATTTATAATACAGAGTTGTATTGTTTTGAAATCCCTGAAGGTGCGCCAAGGGGGACCAATTTTCAACAACGGAAACGTTGCATGTTCGGAGTTGTCCAACGGCTTCGTTCTGCCCATCAGCGTCCATCATGCCCTTGTGGAGGTCGAGGATCGTCTGCGGGAGGGATAATTAATTTCCTTTCCAGAGATCTGTGCCCACGCCTTCAACTACCTGGAGTGTGATTGCACCCGGGTAGTCCAAAATGGGCAGAAATTCGATGTCTCGCGCAAAGGGAGAATTCTCCCTCATAAATGATCGCATTTTGATGGCCTTAGGGTTTTGTTTCCACTTTCGGCCTCTCTTCTGCCCTTGATCTTCATCGCCAGCGGCAGCTTCATCCTTCGCCGCTTCTTCTCCAGCTTCTTCCTCTGCTTCGTCTTCTGTTGAGTGGGCTACAGTATTTGGCCGTTTGAAAATACCAATTTTTATCGCTCAATTAAACCCGCTGATCACTTCCGGATATTTAACGGAAAACTGGTTTGATCAAAATATTCTCGATTACAATTTGAATAAAATAGCTATAATGAAATTGGGGTAAATAAAACACGTAAAAGTTTTGCAGCAAAAAAAATGCCGGTTTTCAGCAGCAGGTCATGCCGAGAGCGCAAAGTGAATACCAGTAGACCGAAAAGTGAAGGAAACAATCGATGAACTGCTGGGAGAGGGAGGGGGAAGACAAACAATGCAAATGTTATGAAAATAACAAATATAAATTTGATTGCTCTTCAACAAAAAAACCATTTTTATGTGAGTGCAAGCTAGAGCCCGGTAAAAAAAAATTCCGGGAACGAACGGAGTTTTCAAATGTAACGGTAACGGGACCGGGATTCCCGTACTTTTCCCGCGGGAATCCCGTTCCCGCCGGGCTCTAGTGCAAGCAGCAACAACTTCAAAGTCGGCGCCGCATAAATTTTTATTTGCATTTTCTTCTGCAATTTCAAATTTTCGGATGAAACGCCAAAAATCGATGTTCAATTTCATTTCCGTTTTCTGCGCACTCTTTTTTGTTACAAATATTCGTCGAATGATGAAAATTATGAGTCCGAATAACGCGAAAAATGTGCTGCGATCGCCTGCCTCCTTCCCCTCCTTGCCTTAAATAAACGAGTTTATTGGCGCTAATTGGGCTTTGGTCTTTGAATGACTGAAAATGTCCCGAGGCGATCATTCGCTTTTCCGAAGATTATTATTGGGGGGTTTTTTTGCTATTTTTATTGGAAGCCGTCGGCATTTCTTTTTTGATTATTCCAATTTTAAGAGCATTTGTCGAAATGTCTTCCCGCGAACATAACATGATGGGCGGTTGGGGTGCCACGGCATTTGTAGTCAACGGAATCATCGGATCCGGCATTTTCATCACGCCAACCAGCATTCTGAACAACGTCCAATCAGTGGGCGCTTCATTGATCGTTTGGCTTTTGGCCGGCATAATTTCGGTGATCGGCGCCTTTTGCTACGTGGAGTTGGGCACAAGCATAAGGTGGGGGGGGGGGGGTTAACAAAATGCCAAAAAAGCTTCTGATCAGAAAGTCGGGGGGCGACTTTGCCTATTTGTGCCACATGCGATGGGGGACCGTCGCGTTCACTTTCATGAGTGCCGCCAATCTGTTCATGACGCCGTGCACTTTGGCCATCAAATTGGAAACGTTCTCCAATTATTTGCAGCGCGGTTTGCAGGTAAAAAAGAATGAATTAAAATTAAATATTATTATTAAACATATTTAAATAATTAAATTGTGAAAATTTGAGGCGCACTTCTGTGAACCATTTGATCAGAACTTTTTTTCCAAGATGACTTCATTTTCTTTGCTCCGTACGTTTAATTTTAATTATATTTATACAAATTATTTTTTTTGTTGAATTTTGTTACATAATTTGTTCAAAAATCTTTCGCCATAAATTTGTATGCCTTTTATTGCATTTTATTTATTTATTTATATTTTACAGTCCATTTATTTAACTGCTGCACATTGTTGTGCACATTAATATATATTTTATTGCTGCCGCCGCACAATCATTTTTTATTTCATTTTTGTTCTCTCCAAATGTTAGTGCCTGCCAACTTCCTTTTTTTACGTTTGTTCTCGTTTCCCATATTTTTATCGGTTTTATTTTATTCATCAATTTATTACTCTTATTAAACAATAATATTAATAATTCGCCCATTTGGGGAACGAACGAACGGCCATTGACGGGGGGACGGGGACGGGGGGGGCGCAATTTGGTCGTCGTCCTATCGATCCGTTCTCTCCCCCCCCCCCCCCCCCCCGTCGGCTGGCAGGAACAATTGGCTGGGGCTGGCAGGTTGGTGGTTGTGGAATGCGCCGAATTTGGGGGATGAATGGCGGGGGAGGGGGCGAATGAATGCGTAGGCGAAAAGGGGGGGGGGGCGGGGGGATCATTTGCTGCCAGCCGATTGTTGCGGCTGGGGGGGGGGGGGGGCGATCGTTTTGGCTAATCGTTTTGATTGGAGCTGCTGAAGAAGCGCAGAGGTTGTGGGCATTGATCAACTTCCACATGCACAGCCGATTATCTTTTTCCCCAATTTCCTCTGACGCTCAATTAGAACGGGGGACAATTGGGCACCAAAAAGCGTGACAATTGAACACCAAAAAAAGTGGGCAATTTGACACTGAGAGTTTGGACATTGCGCAAACAAGAAAATTGAAAGCGAATTTAATGATTTAAGACTTCCATTTGAGCTTATCATTTGTCAAGCTTTCGATCATTTGACCATAATTTTTAGTTTCATTTTTTGATTCGCTTATTTGTTCTGAATGTCAACTTGTGAGTCATTTTTGTAATTTGAAACAAAAATTATGATTTTATTTTTGCTTTTTCAGCTTAGTAAGCAAGCAGCTTTACTTTCCATTCATTACCAATTGAAGTTTCTTCCCTCACTTTTTTTCTGATCGATCAAAAGGGGAAAAATAACAACGAACGCCAGCAACAGCACGCACAGCGATTTAAAAATTGCACCCACCGAAACAAATATTGAAAATAACGCGGCCGCATTTATTGTGTAAAAATTCAAAAAACAAAACAAAAAAATGGGGCCCCGTGAGGAGAATATGATGGGCAGTTGGGGCGCCACGTCGTACATTGTCGGCAACATCATCGGATCCGGCATTTTCATTACGCCAACCAGCATTCTGAACAATGTCCAGTCGGTTGGAGCATCGCTTTTGGTGAGTGATTACAATCTGAACGCGTTGACCATGTTGAACTGGTTCAAATTGTTTTAATCATCAGCCAGCCAGGCCATCTTCAATAAGGAGGATTGATCACTTTGCAGGTTTGGATAATTGCGGCAGTGATCGCCACCTTGGGCGCCTTCTGCTACGTGGAGCTTGGCACCAGCATTCGCAAGTCGGGCGGCGACTTTGCCTATTTGTGCCACGTGCGATGGTTCCCGATCGGTAAGTTTTTGAGACTTTTGGCACATTTTTTGAGACTTTTGGCACATTATTTTGAGATTTTGGCACATTTTTTACCAAACAAATCCCACTTCCCCATTAAAAACAAATCCCACTTCCCCATTAACAGCCTTTTCCTTCATGTCGTGTGCCAGCATCTTTACGAACCCCGGCACAATGGCCATTCAAATGCAAACATTTTCGGAATACGTGATCAGAGGGCTGAAGGTAATTAGTAATAATTTGTGCGATCAATGGTTTATGACGTGGTATAAACATAAAATGTATAAAATGCAAACAATCGTTTCGAAAATAAAATTTAATTTTGCAGCGAGTTGTTTATGAGACAATTTCAATGCTAAGAGCAAATAATTTTTTTTTGAATAGCTTGAACTTGACGAGTCCGCAAATTACGTGGTCAACAGGCTTATCTCGTTCAGCTGCATCAGTGAGTTAGTCAAAGTGCCAGTTTGCCGCTGCTGCTGGAGTTTCTGTTAAATTCCTCTGAACAATTTCTTTCATTGCCATTTTCCCTCATATTTTTTCGTTAACTTTTTGCTATTCCTTTTTCTTTATTTTTTGTTTGTTTTGTGTATATTTATCATTATTCTCGTTTTATTCTCATAAAATCACAATTTTCTGAACAAATTATGCCCAAAAGCATATTATTTTATAATTAATGCCATCGGCAAAATGCCTGTGAAAGCGTTCAAACGCTTTGCTGATTTTTGTTGTTGCAGTACTTTTGTTCTTCCTCAACTGCTTTTCCATCCGTGGCGTCGTGGCGCGTTTCCAAATGTTGGCAATGATCGCCAAAATCATCGCCTCCGGCATCATCATCCTCGTCGGCTTGATGGTGCTGATCACCAAAGGTCCGCCCCCCCCCGTTAATAGGCTATTGTTTGTTCAAACGATTCTGTTGGGTTCAAATAATAATTAGCTAACGCTTTTTTAGAATATTCCAAATTTAGGTGTCCAATCGGACAATTTCCGGGAACCGTTCGCCAACACCAGCACGTACCCGGGCCATTGGGTTCTGGCACTGTTTGCCGGTCTGTTCAGCTACGACGGCTGGGACATTTTGAACTTTGGTGCGGAGGATGTGAAGAAACCGCACAGGTGGGGGAGCAGAGCATTCATTCATTGTACGTACCCAAAACCCCAAAAACATTCGCTTCAACACTCTCAGATCGATGCCATTCGCCATCATTGTCGGCATGTCCACGGTGGCCACACTGTACCTGGCCATGAATTTGTCCTATTTTGTGGTTCTCAGCGTGCCCGAAGTGCAAAAATCCAATGCCATTGCGATGGCAAGTTTAAATTTAAAACATTCAAAATGGTTAAATACTTTTTATTAAACAAATTTATTTGCCCAAACAGACATTTGCGGAACGGACCCTCGGCGGCTTTCTTCAATATGCCATGCCGTTTTTGGTTTGCATTGTGCTGATCGGGTGGGTGCCATTCAAAAGACTAATTAGCCATTTAGACTAATTAAAAACTAATTAATAATAAACATCCATTCGCCCGCCCCGGTTTAGCTCTCTGAACGCGACTTTGTTCCAAGGCAGCCGTTATATTTGGGCGTCCGCCCGGGAACGCCATTTCCCCTCATTCATTTCGTGCATTAATCGGCAACATGACAGTCCCCGGGCCGCACTGTTTGTACATGTACGTGCCGAAAAAATTTCCCGTCTCAAATTTGTTGGAATTTATTTATTATGGTCCAATTGCCAAATCGGGCACAAATTTAAAGAGTCAAATTCATCTTTACTCTTTAGGTGCTGTTGTCAATGGCTTTCTCATTCCTTGGTAACCTTGAGGTAGTCAGTCCAATACGGAATTTTGAAAATTAAATTGGCAATTCAGGAATTGATCAGTTACGTGGCATTCACACATTGGGTAAGTTCTTCAAAGCCCATTCTTTTGGTGCCATGATTTGATCAGGAACATGGGCCAGATCATGGCCACATTATTTAAAAGAAATCACAGTCGGAGTCAATGTCCAATTTTGTGCAGATCATTCGTTCCTGCACAATGATGGCACTGCTGTGCATCAAACTGAAGCTTGGCGCGCACACGCGTCGGCAAGGCGTTCACGAGAAGGCAATTCGGGTGCCGTTGGTGCTGCCCGTGCTGTTTCTGTTCATTTGTCTTGCACTGGTCTTCGTCACAATCGTCCAGAGCTTTTGGGCGTCTGCCGTCGGCCTCCTCATTCTCGCTATTGGCCTGGCTGTCTACGTCATTTTCATATGGCCACATGCCATCCAACGCTTTGGCTGGTACCGACGCCTTTCCCACTCCGTCAACCGTAAGGGCACACAATTGGCCATTATTAGTGAGGGTGGCCCCATTTTGAACAAAGCGTCATTTGCGAAATTCTTAAAAACTCCAAATTTTTGTTGATTATTTTTTGACTCCAAACAATTTTTTGTTAAAATTTCTGCATTTAATATTTAGACACAACTTGCATTATGGCCCAAATTGCATTTAACGGCAATATCGAACTAATTGGCCAAGGCGATCAGCCGAATGCCGAACGGAACGGCGACAACGCCCCGTCGTCCACAGCGCACAACGCAAAATCCCGCGTTCGACCAATCCAATAAATTGCATAATTTTGACAAATTTTTCTTCAAAATTCTCTTCTCCGGTGTAAAAATTGCTATTTAAGCGATTGTTGACATTTTAAAGCATATTATTTTCAATGATGACAATTATAATATATAATTTTTGTTGATTAAACTTTGTATACCGGTGGGGCGTTCGTTCATAAGCATTTAGAGTTTCGATACATTTTGGTTTCGATCACCGAAAAGTTTAGTGATCGTTCGGTTTTGGTTAACTTGAAGAACGCGGACTTTTGCTATTTTGATCGATAATTTCCAAATTTTTTTCCATTTTTCGCATCGGTGCCCTTTGCAGCGATTGCGCCGCCTTCCGACCCCCCCCCCCCCCCCCCGCCGTTCCCCTCCCCCTAAGGACACGCACTTTTATGTCCAATCAACCTGACACAAAATGTTTGATCGATCAGCCAAAATTTGTCCCCCCAATCGACAACAAATACACTTATTTTGTTTTGTAAGTAGTTAGTAACAAATTTGAATTTAACAGATATTTTGGTATCGTTCTTAATGCTTTCCCCTCGGATCGACTCAAATAACGCTAGCACAAAGCTTCCCACTTTCTGATCGATCAAATCACATTTATTCGCGTTTTGTCGCGCTGTGCCGTTGGCGGTGATGCGGCCGCGATGTGTCCAACTTCGACAACAACAAAATTCGTCCTCATTTTTGCTTATTTTTTACTGCCCGTTGGCCCCCCAATGTTTGGCAGCGCTAAACGGACCTTTCGGGTGCACTTCTTCAAAAAACCAGGCACAAACTTTTGCGTTGTTATTTGAAAGTTTGAATTATGATGCTTTAAAATTTGGGTTTTGTTTAAATTCTGATCAAGTCGAGAACCCGACGGCGTCGCAATTTTAAATCAATCAGATCAAGATTAGAAGCGCATGAGTGATTCGGTCATTCATTACGATTCATACCTTTAGGCAATGACAAAATTCGAGCTTAGACAGACTCCGTAAACGATAATGAAGCCCACTTTTCTTCTGATTCTAAACTCCAAAAATGGTTGTTTTTAAGATGGGCCTTGGCTTTCACTGCTCAACCTTCACGTTGTCCAACAAAATCCTGACATAATCGACGTGGAAGCGGAACAAGAGGGTGGGGAATCAGCGGAAACGGAAGATTATGACGACGACAACGACGCCGCCGGCGACGATGGTGGATGGACAGTCATCGAATTCGGCAATTCGGATAAGAAAAACGTTGAAGATTTTGACTGGCCTGTAGAGGGGGAACAGAAGGCCACCGGACCTGAATCTGATCTGACGGAAGAGGAGGAGAAAGAGAAGAAGAAGGATGGAGGGATGAAAAGCGGAAGCAAAAATGCCGCCAGTGATCGGAATGCCGAAAAGGTTGAGGAGGACAAAAAAGGAGTTTTGGTCAATGATCAGAGGCCGGATGTGGCACTGTTCAAAGATTTGATTTTGCCTTGGGTTCCACATCGTCTCAGGCAGCATCATTTCCATTCTCATCCGCATCATTTGCATTCCGATCGGCGACTAAACGAAACGCTCCCTGAGGCAACAACGCCAAGACAAAGTGCCAATGCCAAAACGACAACGACTGCTGCAAATGTACAACTCCATTTGGAGGACATTCTCATCTTTGGAGGCTTTGTGACGCCTCCGAGCGAACAATTTGAACAAATTGGAGAAACTCCCACAAAAGTTGCAGGAATTAACAACGGCACAATTGGAAGTGCCGACGAAAACGGCGATTTGTGTATTCGCATTTGTTAATTTTCCTAAAATAAACATTCAAAAATGCGCTTTTGCAGCACTTTCCAATGATACACTGCAGTATCTGAGCAGCCAAAATGCGAGTCGGGCGGCCTCGGCGACGGCCACCTCTGCCACGACTGTCACAACTTTAGCGCCGATCAACGAGGAGGGACTTGCAATGAACCTGCACGTCGACCCGTTGTGGCGCGACCAGCAGCAGTTGCAAACGCTGCTAATGATCAGGTGCCAACGAGATGGGAGAGGGGCTTAAAGAAGGACTCAGAAGAAATATTCTTTTCGGGGGGTTCGGGTGGACCCATTCCCTGCGGTTCAGGTCCAACGACGGCAGCAGAAACAACGCGTCGGAGGAGACGGACGAGAAGCGGGAGACGTACCGGGGGGACCTGGGCGGCAGTTTCATCCTTCCCCTGTTGAAGGAGCGCAAATACGACAACAACAGCATTCCGTTGGTCTTCTCTGGTAGGGAAATGTGGATGAAAATTTTTTTTAAAAATGAATTTTTAAATTGCTTTTTTTCAAAGATGTTCCATTACAAGTGGCCATTTCGTTGGAAGTGCTCCATTTGGGAAACTTTGACAATTTCCAAATGGAATATGAACTGGACGTGCTGGTACGCCTTCGATGGGTTGATGTCCGGTAAAAGTCCATTTGTTTTTTTTGACAAATTTAAAGCATTTTAAAGGCTGGCCAACAACTTTTCGAAGCCGATCAGAATTCGAGAACAGAAAATTATCGACCGCATTTGGAGGCCGGACGCTGTGTTTTTGAACTCCAAATTCTCCTTCTTCCACACCGTCACATTCCCCAACTTGCGCATGCGCATTATGCCCGACGGGCACGTCAGCTTTACCACAAGGTAATTACCTAATTAATTAATTATTCTTTGTTACAAAAATGCCGGGAAACGGAATTCCGGGCTCAAAATTGGAATCCGGGGGTACCCCCCCCTTAATGTATATATATATATATATATATATATATATATATGCACTATATATATATATATGCACTATACATATATATATGCACTATATATATATATATATATATATGCACGTGCATTTACGTCTTTTCATTGTCAAGAAAAAGCATTATATTATATTAATGTCAGTGCATTATTCTTTCAAATAATTTTTTGTCAATATCCCCATAAATCAATTAGCTTCACATTTACACATTCATAACCTAATCTTCAACATTAATTCCATTGAATGTTTTATTCATTTTACTTAAAGCATTTATTTGTCCTCAGAGAGAGAAAGGTGAATATTCTAGCTTTATATGTACAAATTATGTCTTAAAGTTGCGACTTCCAAATTAGAAACTTTACTATTTAATATTCCGGACATTTTTGGGTCCGGAATGCCGGATTTTGGATATTTTTTGGCATCCGCTTACATCCCTGATATAAATGTAAGATAATCCCATACATAATTATGTATTAATTAATATGCAGCTTTATTAGCAATTCTTGACAATATTTGCGAGCCTATTTTTGAACGTTTAACAAACTCCATGAACGACATGCACACCATTGGTGTTGTTCTGCAATTTTTGTGTATGTTTTATTTGAGTGATGGAATGAACACAAACGACGACGACGACAATTTGTACGCCAATTACTTCAACTATGATGAATTGGCTCCTCAAATTAGTTTCATGGGTGATCAGAACTTGTCCAATGCTAACATTGAGGGTAACCATTTGGCAACAAAAAGCATCAACGAACCGAGCTTGGCAACCAGTAACAGCAACATGAACATCAGCTTTAGCGGTAATAACGACCGAACGGAGACGAAGCGCAAAAGGGAAAGGAAGTCGAGAGGGAAGCAGCAACTCACTCAGGTGGTGCACACGGACATGGCCAACTTCCGCCAGGTGGTCCAGCACTTGACCTCGGCGCCCGAATGGAGAAGGCCAATTCATACTCACGCGGCCTCCATTGGAGGCTTATTAAACATGCATGACGGGCCACTAAACCATTCTTTGACGGCACCGAACCAACAGAATAATGGCCAACTAAACCATTCTTTGACGGCACCAAACCAACAGAATAATGGCCAACTGAACCATTCTTTGACGGCACCGAACCAACAGAATAATGGCCAACTAAACCATTCTTTGACGGCACCAAAACAACAGAATAATGGCCAAGTGAACCATTCTTTGGCGGCACCAAATCAATCGAGAACAGCGCCCTACAAATCGCCCTCTCAAGCTTTAGACGGAGCGGCTTTTCAATACGAAGTTAGCCAATCATTAGAGGCTTAACGGGGTCATTTGTATATATCGAAAGTTTGTGTGACAAAATCTCATCGATTTAGGGGCATTCTTTCCCGATTCTCGAATCAAGCAGGCCATTCGATGACATCACCAAACAGTGACAACGGCACAATTCATTTCATTTGTTTCATGATCGAATGCACTTGTCATTTTAACATTTGTGTTGTGAAGTTTGTCCATTTGTTGAGCATTTTCTCTTGTAATTGTTCCAAACAATTCCAACAAAAAGCTTTGTCAGTCAGTGTTTCAATTGTTATTCTTGGCATACGGACAAAATCCAGCCCGGGGGGGGGGCCTGGCCAATTTTCCGTTATGGGACATTTTGTCCGGGGACTTTCTGTCCGTTGTTGGGCTTTTGTCCATGTACGGTTTATTCTTCACGAAAAGCCATGTGCCCGTAGCCATTGGAAAGATTGAGCACCACTAAAAATGAATATTTTTGTGCAGAATCACTCTGTTGCCCGACTGCCAAATGAACTTTTGCAATTTTCCCCATGACACGCAGCGCTGCAGTCTCTACATCAGCTCAAGTCTGTGCTGCTAATTGTTTAATTCAATATTAATTACTTTTAATGGAAAAATGAACGCGTACATTTGGTGCGTTTTGCAGTAGCCCATCCCAAATCGATGCTCGACTTCCATTGGGAGCCGCGTCCAATTTTGTTTCCCCGGAGGGTGTCTTTGCCCGATTTGCGCATCAAAAAGATCGCCGACACAATTTGCCAATTGCCAGGCAAATTGAGTTAGTTTATACGGGCATTATTATACTGTACATACAAACTATACTGTACATACAGTCTGTCCAGAAAAGAAAGAGAAAGCCAAGTTTGATCGGTCCATTTCAAACTCTAAAAAGCCCTTAAAATAATGCGTTTGATCACTTTCCTTCCCCCAAGTTCCTTCGTCCTGTCTCGCGCTGACCTTCGTGCTGAAGCGTGACTCGGCACGCTATGTGGCCGAGCGGTACATGCCGAGCATTTTGGCCATGCTCTTCTCCTGGGTGGCTCCGTAGGTGTTCATTTTTGTGTCCAGCTAACTTTTGGAATTTGAACCTTTTCCAATTACCTAAGGTACGTGCCGTACAACTACGAGGAGGTGCGCATCATTACACCCATCACAGTGAGCAGCAATTTGCACAATTTCCAAATTACGTCTCGAACTCCTCGAACAGAGCGTTCTGCTGCTGTTCTAACATTGTTTATTGACAAAAGCATTTGCGAGATTTTGTAGCCAAAGTTTATTATGTTGTTCTGTTGAGGTACTGCTTACTCTCGTGCAGATGGAGAAGGGAAACCAGGAGGTCGGCAAAATGGCATTTTCATTCAGTTTCATTTCCTAATTAAGGTGGTCACCTCCTATTTGACCTCTCTGGACATCTGGTGCCTCAATTGGCCTGCCGGTTTTTGTTGAATTTCCTGTTTTATTGCTTAGGTTCGTCGTGATCAAAGCGTTCACGGTGCTTTCTTTGGTGGAGAGTTTGGCCGTCATGGCTTACATCAAAAAGGGCAGGGCCGTGGTAAGAAGCGTAAATTTGGCCAAATGTCGCGCATTTGTTGATGTTCGTTTTGCCATCGAAGGAGTCGGAAGCGCAACGGGCGCCCAACGAGTACCGGCGTGAACTGCTCCAAGCCGAGGTGAAACGCATCGAACGCCTTTACCATCGGTTGGACCACCTGAGCATGGCGTTGTCGCCGCTGGCCTTCATGCTGTTCATGCTTTATTATGTTCACTTTGTGGCCCAACGCGATGGACGCAGTTGCGTGGAACGGCACGCGGAGAATGGAAGGCTGCCGCTTTAATTGGTGTTGAGCCGAAGTGATCAAAACGTATAACAAAAAATGATCAACGATCACTCTGGCAGTGCAACTTTAAATGTTTTTTGAAGGGATAATCAAAAGGTCCTTTGATCAATCAATTGATTTGTTGAAAAGATTAGAAATTCTGGTGGAAGGAAGCATTCTTTATTATCATAATTTGAAAAGCATTAAATATAAACACATAAATTGAACATCAAATATATATTATTTACAAAAAAAAAAGGAATTTCTAAAAATGTTTTGTTGTGGCGTTGCCATTTTGGGATGGCGAAATTTGGAGATCAAAGATCAGATGGGCGTACGTGTGGTTCAACACCTGAGACAGAAAGAAAGCGGCGATGTTCAGTGCCAGGCCGCCTTAACAAATGTTTTTAATGAGTTGATTTTTTGATTTTAAAAGTCACACGGCACTACCCAGCATCATATCGCTGACGCGAAGAACTTTCACTGCAAAAACGATGGCATTCGGAGGCGTGCCGGAGGGGAACATGAAGGCGAATGAGGAGGAGAAGCACACCTTTATAAGTTCAACATATTATAATGAATACAAATAGATCACCCAACAAGCTTTCTAGCTTAATTTATTTAAACTTTTGCCACCGGCAAAACGTAGACGAGGGGATTGGTGCGGTTGGCACGCGCAATGGACGCGACCATTGGGATGAAAATGGAGGCGGTGGCCACGTTGGAGCTGAACTCGGTGAGGAAGGTGACCAGCAGACAGGCACAGGCGATGAACACCCAATCGGGCAGCTGCTCCAGACTGGCCAGTTGAGCGCCGATCCTTTTGGGGGTGGACGGAAAGCGATCCAAAATGAATGGGCCGGGCGAATACCAATCGGCCAGTCCACTGCTCTCCACACCGTCCGCCATGGCGTACCCACCGCCCAGCAGCAACAGAGTGGACCACGAGAATTTGTCGCACATCAGTCGCCATGTCATGACGGTCCGCAGCTGTGTTCCAGGACGGGCAAGCAGTTCGGCTAACACGTCGCCGTCAAAAGGGTTGTCGGCCGGCAGCACAAACAGCAACATCGACACGGCCATGGCAGCGGTGCCGTCGCTGACGTAGCTGCAGTAAAAACAAATGGTGCCAAAAGTTGAATTTCAATTTTTGGCACAATTTCGGCGACTCGGCAATAAAATGAGTCATGTAAACAACGAACCCCTTGGGGAAAAGGTTGCCCCAGCCGGGCACTACCATCGGTTGCCGCGTGAGCCACTAAATAATGGAAATGTTTTTAATAATTCAAAAAATTGTCTAAAATATTTGCACCAAAAAGATGAGAACACCAAAAGTGGCCAAAATGGTCTTTTCTTCGTAGCGTAATGGGCCCAATGCTTCGTGCTTTTTGGCCAACATTTGCCCAATTCCATTTGTCTCGGCGCGCGAATTGGACGAATTCGACCGATGGGAAGACGGACGGGCGCGGACGAAAAGCAATTGCAGCCACAGCCAACAAATTAGCAACAAAAGCAAAGCCTTCAAATTAATTAATTTAATTCATTTTTATTTTATTTGTTTGTTTAAAGAGCCGCGAAATTTTGTTTTTGAATTTGTTCTAAATTGAAAAGGCAACTAAAAAAAAACACCTGCGGAATTGCGTAGAACATAAATGAGGCGAAAGACACCGGACTTTGGCCAGAATAAGCCCTGAAATGTTTAAATTTAGAAATATAATTCTTTTTAAATATTAAATTGATAAAACTGAATTTTGGGAGATTACTTTTGCAAATATGCATTTAGCACAATGTTCGAGCCTGTGCCGATCAGAGTGCCCGTGCCGCCGATTGAAGCGGCAAAACAAATGCTCAACAAAAGGCCCTGAAAGTAGCTAATTAATTAATTGTTTGGAGATAATTAGTCAGTCAACAAGTGGCCACACTTTATAAATGTTCAGCTGTCGGACTGACACATTTTCAAGGTCCAAAATCGCCCCGGCACTTCCGCCTTCGTCAGGCAAAGGTTCCGCCAACGGATCGCTTCTGAATTTTGGGAAAATTTATTGTAAAATAATCAAAATTCAATATTAAATTTAAAATTTAATAAACTTTATAAAAAATTCCATTTTGGGTTCATTAAATGGAAAAAATAAAAATGCCCAAATGTTTACTCTCTGCGATGGCACAAATCCAACTCTTTGATCACTGCCACAACAATTGGCACCTAAAAATGGCATTTTGCGAAGGAAGCTTTAGCATCGCAACCAACCAACCATCATCCTAAAAATGGAAATTTTAAAAAATAAAAAAATATATTTTATATTGTTTTTGTACATTGTGGTCGCTGTGTTCGAAATCCACATGGAGAGGAAAGCGGTGGCCAGCTGAAAGCCGAGCATTAGCCTAATTTAAAAAAAGGAATTACAAAATAAATATATCCGATAAAAAATATATTAAAAATTTCCCTTAAATTTAATTTTAAAAACGCAGAAATTGGGACGGACCATCGCGGATTTGGCCCGGTCAACAGCAACACATTCAATGCGATGCGTTCATGAAGTCGCGAGGCCTCCACAGCCACTAAAAATGAATGCTTTTTATTGGCACTAATTATGCTTAATTCCCCCCCAATTTATTGTCCCATTCTTCGGAATATTAAAATGAAATTTTACCTGCCATAACCATGGAGCCGAAGAAGACAAAATTGCTGTCCTGTAATTCAAAAATTGTGTTTATATAAATTTGTGCCGAGAACACCGACCGATAGGTAAACGGAGGCGACGGCACTGGCCTTGTCAATGGACAGCAAAGGGAAGGCGAATACCGGCACGAGGGCAGTGACCGCTAACGGCAACGTTTCGGTAACCCAAAAATAGCCTGGCATGGAAATGGAATAATTTAATTTTGACTGATCGGCGGGGAATTTGCTTTTGCAGTGATCAATATCTGATTTAAATTGGAAAATTTTTTCTTAACAAAAAAAATGTTTTTAACGGCACCGCCGGGGGGGCGACGAAATCCAAAAGTAATTGCAAAAAATGTGAATTGATCGATCAATTGCAGAAAGGTTCAATAAACAAAAAGCCATTAAATTGCGTAAATATTTTCGGGCATTTCAAATTTAATATTGTGACAATGCGGCACTAACCCATAATAGCCACCACATAGGCACAGGAAGCCGCCTGAAAATGCAATTTTCGGTAATTTGTAAATGGCTTAATTAGTCCATTAATTAGTTTTCACCGTCGTTCGGATAAGCATTGGCAACGGAATGAGCAAAATAGGCAAAAATAGGCACGTCAAAAGGCGCTTCGCGGGCGCCAACATGGCCATGGCCAAGCGAACGTTTTGGACAAACTGCTCGAACCCGACGAATGGGCGGGGCATTTCGTCGACGAAAGCTGTCGTCCAAAGACCGAAAATTTTGGTTGAAAAATTGGAAGATTATTTTTAGAATTATTCTGTTGGAGTTGGGAATTTCGGCAACAATCAAATCACAAAATTTGTCCCATTTCTGTCGTCGGAAATGTAAATTTTAATGCGATTAACGCTCAAAACAAAAAATGGTTGAATTAATAAAAGGGGAGGGATCGTTTCAGACTTTTATTATCGACAATAAACAACAAACAGTACATAACCCCAATCCCATGGCCATGTTGGGGGGGGGGTATGTTTTTAACAAAACATTGGGTAATAATGGGACACATTTTTATCATTCCGACAATTTGATTTGAATCGGCGATGACTTCATCGAAAGATGAAATTAATTTTGTTAGTTTAAAATTTAATTTTCCGCAATAAATTTCATCAGATTTTTCGAAAAGGGAAGGTGAAAGTGAAATTGAAAGTGTTCACCAACCGATGATTGTTTCATTTCGATCGTTTCAAATTAAATTCTCGGGAATTCTCGGGATTGGAAGAGGGGAACAAACGCTCGTCTTTTGTCATAGTCATTCCATTAATTACATTATTCTTTCATTGCTCGCTGTGTTATCACCGAACACTTTGACCCCGTGGGGGTGCAAATTGTCGGCCCATCGAATCAATCGTTTCGGGGACAGCAATTAAAACGGCGAGCGAACACTTTCAATGGCACGCGGGAAAAGTGCCGGCGAGTGGCACAAAATGGCAATTTGACGGCAAAATGAGAACGGTGGAAGGTGACATGTATCCGAATGATCGGAATTTGAAGCTAATAAATGATCTGCTGGTTTGCTTATCTGATCCCGATCGATTTGCAGTGATTTGTGTCGGGACTAAACAGAAAGCTTTTAAAGAATTGGACGTTGTCCCATTCTCCGCCGGCTGATCTTTGTTTTGGTGAATGAATGCATTTGGTTTGATCGAATTCTCGGCCCCGTGCTTATTCCCGACACATTCCGTCGCCATCCTTATCAGTTGGAATTGGTCTTTTATGGTCTCTGTTAGAGCCGTTTTTTTGTCGACGGATCGTTTTGGTCGCATTCCAGATTGGCCTTTCATCAAAAATGTAAACATTTTTAATACTCAAAAAAGATTAAAATATTTCTTAACCAAACTTTTAACAATTTAAGGGTTTAGTCATCATCAAAATTAGAATTATAACTTCCACAATATCTTCGGCTATTCGAAACGGTCAGCAAACTCAAAAATTTGCGGCTAGAGCCAAACGGCACGGCGCCAAACTGACCGGATTCGCCCTGGTCATCATGATCAATTAAATTGGTCTTTTGTTGTTTCAGTTCATCAACAATTTTCTTAAAATTTAGTTGTTTTTTAGTTTATAGCAAAAACTGTTAAAATGCGTGCACAAAGTGCACTTGGACTCTGTTTTGGCAATTATGCCATGAATTTGTGGCTTCGTGAGGCAGCTTATGGCACGCCACGAAAACAGCTTATCTGGATTGGATTACATCGGCAAAAGCATTTATTCATCGGGGGGTGTTTAGCCGCTTAATGGCCCTCATTAATGCACGCCCTGAAGATGAGGGCACTTCCGACTTCGGCAGACTGCTTGAGGATGTGTGTGGAATGTAGATGATCCAGTTTGTAGACAACATTTTTATTAGCAAATACTTATCTCGAATGTATTGCTTAATCTCGGCTTAAACAGCCCAAAATGTTGTTGCAATCGGTTTCCAATTTCTCAATTGAAATTCTGCTGTCCACACCATCGACAATTTCTACCAGCACCATTTCCACAAGTTGGCCATCATCTCCTGCTCGTTCTGTTACTGCTCCATTAGCTCTTTCCACAATCAGCTTGGCCAGAGCGAGAACTTTTGTACCGACAACGTCGCCCCGCATCCATCCTTTGTTTTGCAATCGCGGTTGGCCATGTATTTCCGAGAGCGGTTATTCGTCAACCTCAAGTTCGAGCAGTTCACAAAACATCGACAAAAACGCAGTAGCAGCAGCTGTCCAATCGTCGTCAATTTCAGCATTCAATGGATTAGCATCTTTGCTTACATCACAGTTAATCGATTCTTCCGTGTTCAAATTCAACTACACCCACCAGCTCCAAAACCAGCAGCAGCAACAGCAGGTAAAGAATCCAGGGGTAAAGACCACCACCGGTTAAACATACGGCGCCCGGACGTTTCGATGATCGGACAATTCCCAATAAATCATTTTTTGAAACTCTTTTTTTCTTATTAAAGTTTTTGAAATCATTCAAAAGCTCTCAAAAAATGTCTGATCAAAAAGAAAAGCGATCGGTGGTCAATTCCCTCGCTAAAAAATGATGGCATGCGCTAAACTCTTTAAATCAAAAGCGTCGGCACCGCACAATTTTCTCGGGGGAACAATTGCAAATGCTTGAGACGGCCTTCCGACTAACGCCGTACCCGGACGTCAGCATGCGCGAACAGTTAGCAGAACGTTGTGCGCTACGCGTTGAGCGAGTGGAGGTCGGCAAATGTTTAAGAAAAATTTGTGAATTTGCCGAAAGCATTCGAAGAATTCCTTTAACGCCAAATAGCTCTCAAAATTTAAATGGCCAAATTGGCACCCACAAATCAAACCCGTTCAAAGAAGGCACAATGCCAAAAGTTTGTGTTTTATTGCAATTTAAACCAATTCTTCTCATTGTCAGGTTTGGTTCAAAAACAGGCGAGCCAAGGCACGAAAACGCGCGAAGGAGGCGCTTTAGCGAGACGACTCGCCGAACTGAGAGGAGAAGCCGCCTCCGAAAGCCACGAATTTAAATCTCAAAAGTTTTGTTTGCCTACGGACTTTTAATGGCCCCCCCCCCCTCCGGTGTAATGATTGTTAATGATGCCATTGCGTCTCTCTCCAATTGTGCCCGCGGCGTAAAATGCCTTTCTTCGCCCGCCCCCGCCGAATGGCCTCCTTGGCAACACTGAAAGAAGCCGCCAAAAGTGTGGGAGAGGGGGCGGGGGAATAAATAAATTACGTCCAAATATTCTCATTGAATGGTTCTTTCCCCCCCCCCCCGTTTATTTATTTTCATTTCCCAAAATTACTTTTGTTAAATGCGCGAAATTTTATTTCATCGAATTGAATTGCGTTAGTTCTGTCTTTATTCAAGCAAATTTGAGAAGGAATTTTAATAAATAATGGCCACGGAATCCATCGGAAGTAATAATTCAGTTGATGAAACAGTTTTAGATTATGCAATAATTAGAGATCGGACACCTGCTAGGGCCTGTAGCCTTTGTTTTTTTGGGCTTACACGGGATTTAGCCCGTGTAGGTTGGCGACCCTTGGCCATGTTTTTTGAAATTCCGATCTCTATTTATAACCTCAATTTGAAATTTGTTGCATTTTAATCATTAGAAACAAAACAAAAAAATGCATTTTGTAGCCCCCGGAGGGTTGAAAGATTACAAAGGATTGCCGCCGCTGCCCCTCTTAAATAGGCAAGCAATGAATGAATGATTGTGATAGGCAAATAATGTTTATTTTGTAGTCACTAAATTTGTGCTTTCTATTTTATGCAATTTTGTCGTCGTCGATGAAAGATAAAACCGGTTTTTGTTGGATTTGTTTTACTCTCCGCCCATTCTGTCGCCCCCCCCCCCTCTCCGATAATCGGTTTAATGTCAGTTAATTTCCGATCGCCCCGGGCGTCCGTCCATTTTCCGTTTTTGTCCCTTTTTTGTCAATGAGTTTTTTGTTAATTGTGCAATTTGTAAAATTTGCTCTTTTTTTTTTAAAACTTGGCAATTCGAATTGGCCAAATGGGAAATTGGTGGTGCATTTGTTGTCGCCCTCCCCCCCCCCCCGCCCGATTCGTACCCGACCTTAGAAAAAGTCGCTATAATTCTAAAATTTACGAAAAATTTTTAAGCCGGAACCATTTTTATTAAAAATTTCTTAAGAAAATGCAATAAAAACAAGAAATGCACCCCCTAAAAATGGCTTTTTTGTTTTGTTTTTGGTGTTTATTTTGGGTATTTTTAGTCCATATTTAAGTCAATATTTCACGTTTTTTTAATCCCTATAAATCACGACTCTCTACTCATTAGTTAAAAATCGAATTATATAATCATTAAAAATATTCATCAGAGCCAACCAATCGCCCCCCCCCCTCGCCGCCTTATCTTAAATGATGGAGAGAGTTGTGTCCCCCCCCCCCCCTAACCCTTTCCTCGTCGTATCAATCACCTCGGGGGCTGTGAGAGTTGGCGTAGGGGAGGCCGACCTCGCCCGGGGGGAGAGAGGGGCACATGTTGTGTCTGTTTGTCTAAGTGTTCTTCTCCAACTCCAATCAATGCGATGGATTTGTTGGGAGGCCCGGGGGGGGGCCCGGGGGGGGGGGCCTTCACTTTGCCTGGGCCCCGGTGAATTTGGGCGGTTGGCAATGGCGAACAATTTAAACACCCCCACAAAATCGTCACATTTTGTTCGTTAATCGCCGACAATTTGAACTTTTATTTGCTGTGGCGTATTTAAGGCCAAAAGATAAAGATAATTCGATGGACTCACACGGTCCCCCCCCCGGCGCCTTTTTGTTTTTGAATTTTATGCAATTAATTAAAATAAATAACTTTTTCTTTATAATTTTTCAACATGTGAAATATTCTTTTTTTAGGGGTTTTTAGTCCATTTTAAGTCAAAATATTTCACCTTTTTAGTCCATATAAATCCGATCTCTTAAAATATGAGTTCTTTTATTCCTTTATAAATTTATTTAACTCATTTAATTAATTTAACAATTATTGCCTAATTAGTTTCTTAACAATTTTCATTTAAATAGCACCAAACATTTTCATTAACTTCCGCCTCCACAATTTTGTCGTCCGTGGACGGACTAAACAAACAGTCAAAATGCTTCAGTCCTCCGCTGTCCCTTCCTCTTCCGCCATGTCGCTGTTTGATTACTTTGACTCGGCGGCGGCATCGCCGTCCCCCACGGCGTTTCATATGGCGGCGGCTATTCCGCAAGTCGCCAACACAGCGAATGCGTTCGCTGGTGATGAACGTTGTGCCGTTTGCGGGGACGGCGCCCACGGCGTGCACTTCGGCGTGCAGGTGGGCGAGCGGTCATTCGATAAATTGAATCAATTTTTTGCATTTTTATTCCGCAAAAACTGTTGGCAGCGATTCCATTTTTAAAGGTGTGTCGCGCGTGCGCCGCCTTCTTCCGACGCTCGACCATCGCGCGCCGCGTCTACCGATGCCGCTACGACGGAAACTGTGCCATCGACCAGCCGGGTCGGTGGGGGGTCAATGGGGGTGGGGGTGGCGTGCCATCGACCAGCCGGGTCAGTGGGGGGTCAATGGGGGTGGGGGTGGCGTGCCATCGACCAGCCGGGTCGGTGGGGGGGGTCAATGGGGGTGGGGGTGGTTGTGCCTAAACACCACCATTTCATTAAAAGATTAAGCATCTGATTGCTTTTGAGACATTCTATTAGTTACGGCACAAACTTTTAGAAGTGCGCTGTGCGTGCCGCGCATGCCGCTTTGCCAAGTGTTTGGCACTTGGAATGGACCCCGCAGGTCGGAGGCTTCTTATATTTATTTCCATTGCATTTGAAGTCCGGCAAAATTGTTCGGCACTATAAAAGCCAAAAATTCTAAAAATCGTAACGCTTTCATTATTTCTGAAGCTGTCCAACGAAATCGCGACCAAATTGGGCCTCGACGGCATAAGGCGACAGCGGCCAACCCGGAGCGACGAACGGACGGCGGAGAAATGTGGCGGCATAATTCGTCTTCACCGCCTCAACAAAATTTTATGCCAATAACGTCGTCAAATTTTCTGTTGCCGCCGCTGTTCACAGCGGACGCGGACGTACAGCTTCACGGAGTTGCCAAATGGGAACACTTTGAAGACGACGGAAGGTGAGGCCAAACAGAAGCCGATTTAGTCGGAAAAGCCAGAAGGGGCTGAAGTCTCTAAAATGGTTAAATTGCGCCTCATTAAGCATCGCCGACGTTTCGACGACCTCAACGACGACGACGACGACGCGCGAAGTGCACGTCGAGGATGGCAAGCTGTACGCACTGCTCGGCAAAGTCCCACCGCCGTCCGTCGCCCCCGCCGCTGACCAATTGTTTCTGTTACGACGCGCGCTGCCCTCCGCGTTCAGCGCACCACCGCCAACGCAACAGCGACAGCCGCCACAACAACAGCCGCCACAGCAGCAGCAGCCGCAGACGACGCACATCGGCGGGGGAGGGGACAGCGGCAACGCGTCCGCCTCCTCCTCCGTGTTCGCGTCACCGCAACAGCACAGCGTGAGACTTTCTTCCGATCGGAGCGGGGCTTTCTGATCGTTTTAATTAGCTGACTTGACTTCTGGTCTGTCTGAGATACAGATCAGACGGAGCAAGGTTCAGGACCCATGGGTTGGAATACTGACATAGAATTAAATCGTTTGGATTAATTTCAAAAATGTTTCAGCCACCCATCGGTGTCGGAGGAGGCCCGTCATGTTCTTCCGCCGCCACAACGCACCAACAACAATCGCCGGCGGCGTCGGCGGCGGCCCCTTTCATCGTGGACAATGGCATTCCGTTGATCAGTGAAATGTTGCGCGGCTATCGCCGGGTTCTTCAGCTAATTAAATCCAAAAATTGTGTAACAAATTTCAGTTTAAAACATTGCGTCTGTCGGCCCACTATTTGACGGGCAATTTGTCACAGAATCAGCTACAACAGACACTGACACTGCTCGGTGACTGCGAGGAAAAAGTTCGAAAGAATTTAAATAATTTTATTCAAATATTTGCAAATTTTTCCATAATTAATCGTTTTTACATTTTAAAATTATAATGCATTTCCCAATAAAAGGATTTGGTGCTGGCCAATTACGCGGACAATGTGAACATTCTTCGGACGGACCTTTCCCTGCTCTCCGAAATGGTCGGCCATCAAATTTTTATGCCAATTCATTTAATAATTAATAAATGCGAAAGATTTTTACTTAAATTTTGGGCCAAAATTCTTCGGTATGCAAATTTTGTTTAGTGCCCGCAAATTGAGAGAGGCAATAACTTTCAAAAGAAAGTGCCGTTGGCGTTCCGTCCCTTCGTTTTGTTGAATTTGAATTTGAATTTTGCGCAGGTCGAACAGTCCTTCCCGCCCCTGCAGGGCGCCTTTTCCATGGACTCAAAGTGGGCGTTGCTGCGCAATTTCTTGTGCCCTTTTTTTATTGCCGAACGCTCTCATCTTACGGCACAACGCTTTCCGCCGAATGATACGCGGTCGCCCCCTCCCCTCCGCCCCCCCAAATTTTGTTGTTTTTGTGACGGAATCGTTTCGATTAAAGATTTGTCGCGTCTCCCTACCATTATTTCGATTTGGCACGGCTTGACCACTTTTTCGCGGTGGAACAATGCAAAACACGGCCGGAGGACATCGCGCGCGTTTTTGAGCCGACTTTTCGCAAAGTCCGAAAAATTTGGCAAAAAAAATTGGAAAGTTTTCGTTTTTTTTTAGATCTTTTTTCTCTTTTCCGACTTCCATACGTTGCGTCTTACTGATGAGGAATTTGTTGGACTAATGGGCCTTCTGTTTTGGACCGATCGTATGTCTTTTATTTTGGAACTTTTTTTTGTAATATTCCGATTTAAAACAAATTGTGCAGAAGTGGACGGTATCAACGAGGAGGAGCGTTCATTGGCGCTGAACACCAGGGAGCGTCTGTTTGCCGAGCTGTACACGGTCAGCTGCAGACGTCAAGCCGAAGAAGTAGCAGCAACAAAAACAAAAACGGTTGATTGGGACATCAACAGTGCCCAAAGGGCCGGGACGAGCGGCGGAGAACGCTTTTGCACAATTCTCAACAAATTGCACTTCTGTCAGGTGGGAAATGTTGGCTGGTCTACTTTAGTTTTAGTTTTTGGTGTAATCGAATGAAATATATGCACAACAACAAAAAATTGTGTTCCACGCGAAAAGTGAGTACATTGAAAGTGAATGAATGGAATACGTTGCCGGGGGGGGGGGGCTTAATGAGGCGTGGGATTTGGGGATTCGGAGGGGTGACGGCGACGACGACCCTCGAGGGGTTGGGGTTGGTTGGTTACTCCGCGAAATTTGAGATTATTTTGAAACAAATTGACATCATAACTCCTACCACTGGCCGTAATTGGGGGGAGAGAAAAGCGTAAAGTTTCCATCCAAATTTTATTTTCAGAAATTGTCGCTGGAAATTGCTTCCAACTTTTCGCTGGTCAATGTGTCGCGCACCTTCGAGGTCGACCCGTTTATGCACCAATTCAACCCGCAAACATTTTAAACATCGCGCACCTCAAATTCCTTTTTTTTTGTTTTTATTTGTGTAAAAAAAAATTCCCCAAATAAATTACCCTCTGTCTGTGCTCTCTTACCAACTTTTGTCTGGACAATTTTGTAACGATTTTTGATTTATTTGTACAACCCGTAGAGTGGCTAATTAACACCCGAGGGGCTAGATTAGATTCATTTGGCCAGAGGGGCTAACGCGCGAAAAGTGTCCCGCCGGGGAATAAACGATGGAAACAATTTGCGCGATGCCGCCAAAGGAATTCCTCGTAAAATTATTTGGCTGACCGGGAGCATAACGGCACGGCATTTAACTAGCACCGAATTTGAATTCTCGAATTAAGAAGTTGCCTCGGGAGTCATTATCCTCGGCCTTTTCTGTCACCTCTGTTATTGTTTCCTCCACACAAATTTGGCAAAAATACCTCCGCCTTTTTTGGCATTTATTTGTTATTTCTTTTGTTTCGACAAATAAACGTTTTACTCCGAACTCACAACAATTCAATTCTTGATTGTGCAATGCCCGGCACAACATTTTAATTTGGGTAAAAAATGTTTAAATTTATGAATGATCCGCCATTTATCAGACACTAAAATATGTTTAAATTAATTATATATTTCTGCCCCGGGGGTTTTTGATTCTGATGTGGTCCCGGCGACAAAAGATCATTTGCTTCGTGCCAACGGCAAGTTAGTTGCCTAAGGCAAGCCCTCCCGGGGATATACCTATTATTTCATTCGTCCTTTGTCCTTGGCCCCTTTGGCCATATGCCTTCCGGTTAATCCAAAATTTCTTTGAGGCATAAACCTTTGAGAATTAAATTCTTTTACTTTTTTTGCTTTAATTTTGAATCATTTTTATTTTAAATAAATTTAATTCTATGCTTTAAAGCTGCCATTAATACCTTTTTTTTCTTTTTTAAATTAATGCAATGAGAATTTAAGTCCAATTAATTGCCTTCGACCTTTGTAAAAGGTAATATTTCAAAAAAATTTTGCAAACAAAATGCTCCCAGCAAACCCGGGTCAAAATAAAATTGGTATTTGCTTGGCATTTAGTTCAATTTTGTGGCATTCCATTCACTTTTTGCCGGAAGCGATTGTTTGTGCTTCGCCGATGGCAATTGTTTTATGCGAAATGCCGCCCCCAAACATTGAAATTTACGCCGCGAAGACTTCGGAGAGGGCCGGGGCCCTCCCCCTCTCAAAAATTCCCTGCGAAATCGCAGCGGCACAAAATATATTGTTTTATGGGGGGACATGTCGTCACCTCAACGGAAGACAAAAAAAAAACGAAATTGGATTGAGCGATGTGCCCTCGAGGGGGCCCATCCACAACAATTCCCCATAGGCAAATTTTGTGCCGTCGCCGGAGGGCAGCACCTCCTCGAGATTTGGCCTCCGGCGAGATAAGAGGTCGAGAGCATGCCCCTCCTTCCCACTAATTTTGCCGGATCTTCTCGGTGCCCCCATACACATTGTTTCGGAGGTCATTCATCAATGTTCTCCCAGGGCCTCTTTTTAATTGGAAAATTTATTAAAGCGTCCGCCCATTGGCTATAAAAAAAAGCAATGAATTTTGGGGCAAAAACGGGAGGAGATAAGCCCATCTAAGCGCGGGGGGTTGCGTGAATTTATATTTTTGTGGCTGTTGTTGACCACCGTATATAGCCAACAAATCCAAGAATTCGGCACATCTATCAAATGGGCAACAGCCACTCACTCACTCCCTCTCAACAATGAAACAAACATGCCAATTTTGGCATTGCCTGAGGGCATATGGACGATAAAATAATCACCAATTGGCAATTGCTTGAGGCGATGCCATCGGCGGAATGAATGAACCGGATTTGTGCCCACTTAAAAAATGTGGGGCTTTGTGACAGATTCCAGAAATGCCATGGCAAAATTTAGACCCCTGTTTAAGAGGGGAGGCTTTTCTGACAACATTTTTGTTTTAATCCAAAATTTGAGGCATTTTTAAGGCTTTGACTTAAACCAAAAAACAGTCATTGAACCGCCGCCACTTTTTTGTTAATTTAGTTAACGGCATTTTTTGAAAGGTTCGAACTCACCATCTCAAAAAAAATCAGCCATTGCGTCAGCACAAAAGTTTTTAATTAATCATTATTAAAATTTATGCCAAATCGCTTTTCGGGACCGGGATTTGCCCTTAGGCACTTTTGGGTTGGGGAAGTTCGCCCTCAGGCACTAATTTTGGGGGCGGCTTGGGAATTTCGGGCTGGGCACAACGCAATTCTTTTTGTTTGTCTTTCCCTACAAATTATTGACATAACAAAAACATTTTAACGTAAATTTTATTTAACTAAGCCAAAATAAATCGCTATTAGGCAATTCGGAGACGGGAAAATGTTCAATTTAAAAAGTCCCGAATGCCAATCCTCGTCCGCGCAAAATGCATCCACAAATGATGGCATTTTGTCGGGATTCCCGAAAAGGGCATCGCCAAAAACCCCTAAAGCAATTTGTGTTTTGAATTAATTTCCCAAAACTTCAGCAGAAATGGAGAAGGGCACGGCACTTTGAGTGTTTGAGATTAAGTTTTTACCCGCCCCCCCCCCCCCAATTGTTTGCTTTCCGCAAATGAACGCGAAATCCGCCCGCCCATGAATTAGACGAGAGGCCCGGCTTTCCATTGTTTCTTCGGGGAGCATTTTATTAACGCACAGCGAAATGTTTGTTTTGATCATCCCCCGGGGCGATTTTGCCCATATTAATTACCCTTTCTCAGCATCAATTCGTCTCGAAATTGTTTTTCACGTCCATAAGACAGCTTCTCGTATTGGCTTGCGCTTACACAGATCCCTGGTCATTGCCAAAAGACCAATTCCCGTCCGAAAATTCCTTCCCCCCCCCCATCGGGTGACGTCATCCGCCGCTTTACCTTTCAACAGATTTTGGCCTAAATTCGGCTTTTCAATTCATTTTTTGCAAACATTTATTTCTTACAACCGCAGGAGCTATCTCTGTAAGGAATCAACAACGCAATATCTGACATAATGTCAACGCAAAATTCAAAATCTTCCGCCCCGGTCTTCTCCACCAAACACTGCGCGCTTGGCCACCGTTTCGCACTGCTCGTGGCACTTTTGCTGTTCGGACTTGTCACAATAAGTGTTGGTGCACCGGCGGACGGTCAAAGGTGCGCAATTGGTTTCGAGTAGAGTTGTTGGCGGATTCTGAAATTCATCCGAAACCGAAATAATTCAAGTCTCTGCTACGGCACTTTCCGTGTGGCCAATTTTCCGCATTTCTTAAAATGTATTCGTTTCCAGCCACAGGTGGAGCAATGGCGTGGGCCTTTGGGGCAAACGCAGCGACGGCCTGACAAACTTGGCACTGCTCGATGGGCTATTCGATGTTGTGGCATTTGGAAAACATTTTCCTTTTATCTGATCAGTGATCACCCCCTCCCCCTCTCTCCCAATAAACAGGAGGCCCGATCAGTGCGCAAACGACCGGAGCACAGCTGGCACAAATTGAATGCCCTCTGGGGAAAACGGTGGGAATTGCCAGAAGTTGGCTCTATGTTTTAAAAACTTTTTTGGTTCAGGTCGTCCAATTCGAACTGGCAAACCGCCAATGGTCTTTGGGGCAAACGGTAAGGTTTTTGAGTTTTTTTTTCATGGAATTTATAAGCATTTTTCAAGGTCCATCCCGCCACTTCAACAGATGTTGGAAGAAGAATGAGAACGAATGATTTTGATGGTCGCAGAAACAACACAAAAATTGTGGCAAAAACTTTGCATTATATTTGTTTCCCCTCCATTAAATAAATAAAGTGCAATCGGAGGAATATTATTAAAACTTTATGAACAAGGCACAAAACTTCAACATAATTTTAAGGGCACATTTCGGTGAAAACAAAGTGAAAATGGGAGCAACTCGTTTTTGTGGTGGGGGGCGATGGCAACACAAAGTGTAAAATTGGCACGAAATGGGAGCGGACGGTCCTGAGATTTGGAAAATAAATAAAAAGGCTTATTGCAATTCAATTATTGAATAATGGCAAGTGAATTTGGGTGAGTGGGTGAGCGATTCTGGGCCTAAACATCAATTAGCGAACGATTAGGTTGGGCAACTGTTGGGTGGGTAATGCACGACAAAACATGGAATGTCTGTTAAATAACGGGACCTAAAACGGAGGAATATGTCGGTTTGAGAACAGCAGCAAAAGATGAACAACAACTTTTAAGCCTCAAAATTCAATGCCTTTTTTACGACAAGGGCATTAAAGTGTATGTTCACGCTTTGAGTTGCAGTCCAAAAAACGGCATTCCCAAAATATGTATGACAAAAAGAGGCAAAAGAAAGGGGCGGGACGGGACGTTCGACCACTGCACAAATGAAGTTAGCGTGCTGAGTCCCGTTTGTTCTGCTGCTGATCAAAGGTACGGGCCGAACTGCTCGACGAGAAAGTCGACGGAAGCAAAACTTTGTGCGCGAGTTCCTTCACAAGCGGCCCGTTGTGCTGCATTCTGTCCCGCGCCAACACAGTCGATGGGATGGAATACGTGAACCAAGCCTGAATGTTTTTTAGAAATTTAGAGTTTTAGAGAATCAGAAGCGGTTGCTCTTAAAGTTGAATAGACAATCCTCAATGGATCCTCACCCGGATCTGGCACTCGGAAAGGATGTAGAATGCGCGATTTGACGATCTTTTCAAACATATCAACATCCTCCAGTCCCCATCCCCGTAATGTACGGTTGAACTGGCCGATGGTGTCAAAATCCGATCGAAAAATGGACATAATTCCAAAGCCAAAATGGCGAAAATAGCCTCGACGTTGGCTGTATACAAAATGGGAACTTAAGGGGAGCTGAGTTTGATGATGTTGTTGTTGGTGAACAGTTTCAATTTGTTGGCTGATGTTGAACCAGGTCCGGGGAGAGAACTCGCTGAACACGATGGGGAAGTACACCTACAGAAGATGGGACAAGTTTTACCGCCAGACGTAACCGAAACCTTAGAAAAGCATTAAATAAATGACCTGATGTTTGCGAATTGTGTTCAGTCGAATGCGGTCAATTGCGTCCGGATGGACCAAAACGTCAACATCCGTCACAAAAAGCAATGCGTCCGACGGCAGCAGCGAAGCGCCCGCAGAGAGTGCCGCCCCTCGGCTGAACACAGCGTCGGCGGGCATCCGGAGCACAAGCGCAGGAAAGTTACAGCGAATGAGGCGGTCGAGCGTGGCATTGATGTGTCGGTCCTCGTCGGGTGAAGAGCTGTTCAAACAAAAAACAGCTTTTCAATAGGTAATTGATGGGCTTTTAGCTTTCGAGTTGATGAAACAAATGAAACAATGCGTTGTTCAGTCTGTTTTTCTACCTGTACATGACAAGAACCAGTTGAAGCGTGCCGTTCCTTTCGTTAGCTTTGCTCAACTCCAACAAATTGCGCGCAAAACGTTCAAATGTGTCAGGACGACCCTTCAACGCCACAACAAAGTGAATGATTGGCGCTCGCACTGCGGGGGAGACATTGTCATCGCCCAAGGGCAAAACAAAGTTGACGCGCGCATCAATGGGACCGAATCGACGCTGCACGTACACGTGTTGTCGCACAGCCAGCGCAGAACGCTGTGGGGCACGAAAGCGCCGATACCAAAGAGCTAAAAAAAGAATGAAAAGAATACAACAAATTGTTCGCTCTTACCCATGTCCAGTACCATGTCCACGCCATGCAAGGGTCGTACTCGCACATATCCGTACTGAATGTTCTGAAAGTGAAGTGTCCGCCCGCGATGGTGTGCGTCAGAGTTGAAGCGATCGAAGAGCTAAAATGATACAAGAAGAGCATTGTTATTATATTTGAAACTCAATTTTGTCATCAATAAAGAAAAAACCTCACTGATCAATTAGCTGACCTCACTGATCACTTCGTTGAGCGAGCGTCGCCAGCTGGCCTCCAAAGTGTGCCTGGGGCAATTTGGACGATGCGCACAAAACAGCAATTTTGCCTCTGGCGAAATATAGTCCCAGTATAAAGGCAACGACGCTGTCGGCGACATCGAATTCTTCAACTCATTCTCGCCCAGCGGCAAAAGACCAGAAAAACGGGCGCCTTCGCCTGGAAAAGGCAAAGGAAAAAACATGCGCGGCCTGTCGGATTGAACCCCCGGGCCAATTGAACAGTTTAAAATTCCTAATTAATGCATTAAGGGGACCACCACCAAAGCACCCAAAAGAGCAAATACAATAAAACAAATTTACCCTCCTCAGCGGCGACACCCAATGCGCCGCCGCCTTCGTCCCCGCGGCGCGTTGCGTCGCTCCGTCGTGCTCTCATCTCTTCCAACATGCCGAGCAAATCCGCACGCATTTGACGCTTCTCCGTCAACAGCAGCGCCTCGGCATGCAAATACACGCGTCGCATCGCCTCTGCACGCTTCACCGGATGCAGTGTAATCAGTCGACGGAGAAGTGCACGCGCGCCCGACGCGTCGCCCCTTGAGGCGGTCGTCTCTGCCCCGTTGCTGGCGGACATGAACAACAGACCGGCGGCGGACGCGTTATTGTGGAAAAGACTGAAAAATAATTTGATATTATAAAAATGCGGCACATTTCTTAGGAACATTTATTAAAAAAGATGACTTCCCATGGCTAACTTCATTACAAATTTATCGGCCAAACCAAAGCACAACTCACGTTTGCATCTCGTAGTTCCATGTACAGGCAATGCCAACGTGACGTCTTAAAAACCCAAATTCAAAATTATGAATAAATTCATTTCGACCTGACACATCTGCCCAACTCCACGTCCTCGTGGTTAGTGACCAGGTGCCGCAAACACCTGAATTTGTATAAGTATTAACTAAAAATTAAAAAAATGCGGGGTTTTATTTTGTTAGAACATTGAACTTGTTGCCAAGGCCCCTTCTTGCACTGAGTACGTCTCCAACCCCCCCCCCCCCACCCCCCGCTGACTGTTCCAAGTGAGGGCCAAGCTGACGCAGTGTTTCTCGTGACAATAACACGCCCGGCCCGCCCATGCAGTAGTTGTCCTCCGCACCCAACGACAGCTGGCCGTACTCGAGAGAGTTGCCGAGCCCGGCTTGGCCAATGAAATGTGCTCTGACAGAAAAAGGTGCTAATTTTCGCGTAAATTCTGAAAGTGTGGAGAGAGCCAATTCTATAAATTTATTAAGAATTCAATTTTGTTTTTTTAATAAAGATAGGTAATATCCGTACCGGTCCGGGTCCTGTCCGATCAGAAAAAGTTTCAATGCTTCTGTGCGCACGTAAAGGTCGTCATCCGCTCGCATAAACCAATGGAAATTGGTGAGCTAAAGACCAAAAAATAACGCAAAATTTAACAGGACACAAAAAGTGTCGCATAATAATCGTTTCCGTCAAAAGAGAAATGGATAATTAATTAATTAATCGCCTGATTGTCGAACATCCACCGCAACATGGCGAACGCTTTTTTCTGCGGCGGATACGCGTCGTCCACTCCGCGCAACACAACCACCGGCATACGCGCGGCACGCACACGCGAACTGAGCACAGTGCCCTCGGCGACGAAAAAGAGCACGCGCCCGGGCACGCGACGCGCCCAACTGCGCCAAATTTGAAGCGCGCGCGTGTCCAAAAAGCGCTAAATGAAGCGATTGGCCAATTTGTAAGTGGAGAAGTGAAGGCGCCAACGCGTGTCTTACCTGCGCACTCAGCACGCCAACCTGAGTATAAATTATGTATTAAAAATTAACAAAAAATTGTAGAAAATCTTCTAAGATTGATAAGTTTTTTTTCTAATTTTATTAACAAAATATAATAAAAATTTCAGTTCTACCAGCGTCTGGTTCCTTTTCGGCGGTAAGTACATACATTAAAAAAACCTATTAACGTTAAAATGTACCAAAATGAAATCGTTGTTCATCAACGGGCCGTCCTCAATTGCTGGCGGAGCAAATGAATTGTGACGAAACTTTGCGACTTTCGTCGCGTAAAATTGGCGAAGAAGGACGAAAAACAAAAAGCCTATCAAAACGCCGAACACAAATTGTTTGAGCGGCACGGCATCGCCGCTGGCGCTGCGCAAGCGATGCGATTTATGTGCCGGCGACGACGCACAAAAAAAGGGCTTCATCAGACGGCGCGGAAGACGGAAAAAACAGCCCATCAGACAAAACGTTCGGCGGCGAAAGCCTAAGAACTTTGGGGGAATTAAAACAATTTTTTTGCAACTTTTTATGGGGGGGGGGGGGGGGGGGAACGACCTCACCCACTCCCCTTTTCTGCAAAAATTCGGGCTTTTTTACTGTCCCAGTATCATCTTCATTTATACAACTGACCTCCGCGGTGGGTAGGCTATTGTGAGATCGATCAAAAATTCTGTTCATTCTGCAGAAATATATGTATATGTACAAAAAGCGAAATTGTGATGTGATGACTAAACACTTAAAAGAATTTAAAATAAACAGTTAAATATATAACAACGATAAACAACTAAAACAGCCGCAACAGCTCATCGATCTCTTCTATTGGTTGTTTATAAAAACGTTGGGCTTCGCCGGAGGGGGTCGGTCAAAGACCAAAAAGGAAAAAGAATTCCGAGAAAAATTTTGCTGGTTGGCACACTTTATTATAAATGGCGGAGGCGAATGAATGTCTCGGCCGGAAACTCCAACACACAAATAATCCATTATCCGCCGTTCAAAGCTTCGCTTGTAGGCTTTGGGCAAACCGGTGAGACTTTGGCCAATGTTTAAAACATCGTCAGCTGCTGTTTAGTGTTTAGCGAGCGAGCAGTTTTTCAGTTCAATTCCAAATTCCAGCACAAATGGCAAAAACTGGCGGAAGGCCGCCTTAGCCAGCGAAATTGTGCTTCTTCTTTTTACACGGCATTTTGGCGGAGTTTTTGCCCGAACTTCATTCACAATGCAAAACAAAAAATTCGACAATTTTTTAAGGAAAAGCTCGTAACTTTGGATTTTAATTTAATTATAACAGAATGCCAATATAAAATGACAAATCGCCAAAGTTGCTAATTTTGAACCCGGGAAACAAAAACAAAAAATGAGTAATAATTTATTTTCTCTTCAGTTTCGAATCTTCGACCATTTCTTCTGTTGATAAGTGCCCTCCAGTACGGTTATTTGCTGTTTTAGCTCTGAACTGGACACCTAAAATTTGCATAATGTTTCAACTTTTCCATCGCCAGCAAAAAATGGCAGCGGCCATCTCACCGTAAATTTGTCATAAAGGGCGTCCAGCTCGGCATCCAATCCTTTGAGAGTGTTGCCGAGAAGTTGGAGGAGTTCAGTTGCACTTTCCGTACCGCACAGTTCCAGTGGAGCCAATGGGCCCGGCTCGACCAGCTGGACATTGGCGATCTCGCCGCGTTCCAATAATAATTGAGTGGCTAAAAGTTTTAAATTGGCTTTTTTTGGGGGGGGGGGGTTACACCTCGGCTAATGAGCTGTTGCCGTTGTTCAGGATAGTCTGCAAACACTTCAAGGGCATCTTCTTGACAGAGCAAGTACACCTCCGAGTAGCCTAATGACCGTAGAGAATGACTTAACAACAAAACTGTTACAAAAAGTGCCAAAAATGTCCCCCCCCCCCCCCTCCCTCCCGACCATCTCCGTGCCAACAACTTTCCCAGCGGTCCAACCGGCTTCAAAACGGACATTTCACCAAATGTGGCGCCACTTTCCAACCGTTTCACTTCTCCGGTTTCACTTGCCACTTCAAGGACACCGCGCTTCAGCACAAACATTTCCTGAAAAAGTGGCAGATTCGGCACTTTTGGAGTGAGTGACCCAACAAATTCCAACCCTCGCCAAATCACCGCGACGACAGAGAAAATCATTGGGTGCAAACTGAAACGTTTTATACAAATAAAAATGGGGTATTCGATGTACCATATGCATTTTGAGGCGTAAAACCAACTCGTAGAGCAGTGACGTCTCGCATTCTGAGAACAATTCCACGCGACTCTGAATCAATTAGGTAGACTAATTGATCAATTAAGTATAATAATGAAGATTTAGAAAACTAACTATTGTTTCCAAGTGAAGGTGGACGGCAAGTTCGCCTCGCAGGCGGGCGGGAAGAATGGCACCCATAATGGCCTGAAGGGATTTGCTTTAAATATTTTTTAAATTATATAAAAAAGAATGGCGCCTGAAGGGATTTGCTTTAAATATTTAAATTATATAAAAAAGAATGGCTCATTTTAATTATTAAATTGTTAAATGACTCTTTCGTCCTGAATCTGAGCGTGCCGCCGAATGTAATGGAGGCAATCCAACACGCGCTTTTGCATTGCGTCCGCCACGTTGCGGTAGTTCATGTAGAATTTGATGCCGTCGTTCAACTGCTGGAGCTCGGCTCGGGCCAAATTCATTGTGGACACCTAAAATTATTCCTCAAAATATATAATTTAAAATTTAAAATTTGCCGCATTTTCTCACCGCATTGCCCACGCTGCCGACGATGACGGAAAAAACCAGCACGCCGACAATTGTGTCGAATATTTCGAGGAAATTGTGCATTGCCGCGGTGGGGTACGGCTGCTGTCCGGAGGTGGTCAATGTCAGGGAGGACCAGTAGAAGGACAGCGAGTACTGCTTGGAGAAGTTGGAGAAGGCCATTTTTGTGGAACTGTACCGGGGTTAAGGCTTATAAATTGGCCAAAAAAAAAAATTCCGAATCCGCTGTTTTTCACACATCTTTACCCGGTATAAATTGTCCATATTATTTAGAGACCGGCAATTTAGACCCAAACAAAATTTGATCAAATCGGGGACACAATAAATCATTAAAAAGTTTTGTCCGGACAATAAAAAGTGATGACTTTAGATGAAGAATAGAAAATGCACCGATTTTGCCAGAATTCAGCCAACTCCGGCACATAATTTGGCCGTTCCGTCTCCGGATCGCCGCGGTTCGTTTCGTCGAAAATGCATTTGCCCCCCTCCCCGTCGGCCCCCCGCATAAGTACCGTAATACAATCCGCCCAAATTGGGTCCTTTGGTGAAATGTTTGGGGTTTATTTTTGGATTTTTAATGATAACATTTTACTTGATTTTTTACGTAATTAAACTCCCAAGCAGTAAAATCCAATGCTAAAATGGTGCGTTAGCAAAACATTTGAATTTTAAACTTACAAAAAATTCCGTTGATGAACGAAACTTTGAAGTAAACGGCGGCATTCCAATGAAAGAGAATCTTATTAAACATAATTTTATAAATAAAAGACAAAAATAATGTTTATAATTACCATACAAACGATGAGAATATGCAAAATTCGAAAGGCATTTGGATAATTTGTTCGCACATCTGTCATCTTTGGAACGGAAAAGAATTTAATTTAATTTTGTTTTTAAATATTTAACAAATTTCACTTGCACTAATTGCATGGCCCGGTAATATTTGGCCATCCGATTGACGCGCACCAACGACAAATTTGGGTTAAGCAGCAGCAACAAATCGGTGGGGGCCAAAGCGACGACATCGAACAAAAAATGGGTGCAAAAGTGGGGAAAAAATGTTCAAATTATATTTTATAAAAACAAAAAGCTTAAAGCCAACTTCCGAAAATAACGTTTAGCCAATCGGATCAGATTGTCCACGGTCAGCCCATCTTCCAAATATGCTAAAGGATCAGAGAGAAGCGCTAATTTAATTTTAAAATAATGCATAATTAAAATATTTACAAAGGCGCAAATTAATGAAAAGGTCTGCCAAATTGATAAAGTCGCCAAACACTAAAAAATAAACAAAGAATATGTAATTAATTTTAAAAATATTAATTAATGCTTTTCATCCTTCGCCGACCATTAAGCGTGGTCCATCTGGTGAACACTTGTTGGTCCTTTTGGGTGTCGTCGAACACAAACAGAACACAGGCGATTGCATTGTAGAGGAACACCGCGTAGACCAACAAGGTCCAGTAGCAGTAGAAGAGGCCCGTCGGGTCAACCGCCGTTTGGGGCAACAATCTTTGGTTGAGATGTTCGTTAAGTTATGGAGAGGAAGGGCTTACTCACGCAGCTTTTGTGCCCCAATCGATAAGCTTTGTCCTAGTTTTGCGCATGTGTCCCAAAAAGACGCCTTCCGCTTCTTCCGGTGGAGCTTGTTCCGCTACTTCTGTGCTGCCGATGGCTCTCCCATTGCTCAAATGTCCCGTCATCGGCATTGAGTTGTCCATTTGTTGAAGCGATGGTTTTGCTACATGAACAGCTTGATCTTGATGGTCTGCTGATGGTGCTTGTCTCCGCTGCTGAAGGGCTCGGACCCGCTCCAGAGTGACCGGCTTAAGTCACACGCAAACATTTTATACACCTTACAAATTAGCAGCATTCACCTACCATTGGTTCGAACACCAGCGATGCATTCACTTCCCGCACGGCAAAGTCCGTCTCGGCACTCAGACGCTCGCGCGTCCGGTCTCTCGGCTTCATCCATTGGCGGATCACCTGCAGTGCGGTGATGTTCTTGTCAGGGTACTCGGCCAATTTTAGGTCCGTAAACTCCATTTAATTGGGCAGACGGCACAGTTTATGGATATTTGTAAAAATGGTCTAATGCCATTCATCCAAAAGTGCCAAAATAGTCACAATGAAACCATTCATTCAGAAGTGAAGCCTTTAAAAATCCCCCGTTTAAATTGCGGTGCCATAATGTGTCGAGAGATTTAATTCGAAGTCCTTGAATGATTTAAAGGTGTTTGGCGCCTTGTTTGCATATTAAGACATTAAAAGAAGCCATTCTCATGGCGCATACTGACCATGGAGACGGCGACAACTTCGTGAAAGTGCCGTGGCTTCCATCCGTCCAGCACAGACTCCGCTGGCAGTTCCGATGAAAATTTTGCCGCGTTTTCTGGAGGCCCGGCAATATTTGTGCCAAATGACATTTTCGATTTAAAAAGACGAATTCGCAAAATCTTTTTCAGAAAAAACTTTTTCACGCCGATTCCTCCGCATGCATATTGCCCGTCCGCCCTATTTGCTCATCTTCATAATCATCCTCCGAGTACCTTCTCCGGTTGCCAGGGGAGACGTAGCGATAACAATGATTATTTTGTCAAAATAGCAACAACAATCCACTAATGAGTTTTTTAATTGCTTTAGAACCAGACGTTTTTGGTGGTGTAGAATCCGAACCTGCCCTCTACCTGATTACATCCCTGTTACAAACCAAAGTATTGGCCCAATTTGCACCAATTTCACAGAATTAAGTTTGCACGACAAAGGGCCGTTGGTTTTTGTTTCAAATAATTTGAACAATACGCCAAAATGAACAATACGCCAATAATTAATTCGATTTGTTTCCTTTTTTGGCCATCAATTTACACCTTCACCTTCCCCTAATTAATGAAGTTAGTTTGGTTCATTCATTCCGTCTTAAGTTTGGCAGTAACGATGGGGAAAGAGAAACGTGGGATAAATTAGAACCAACAAACGAACTTTGGTTGCCAAAAATAGATGAAGGTTGCGGTTGATGGTGGGGTAATGGCCGCCAAAACTGCAACCGACAGCAAAATGCGAAGACCTCCAGCCTCAGCAACAAGTTGTGTTTGTAGCACTTTGGATGATCAGCAGCAGCAGCAACAGATGACCAACAACAACAACAACAGGACGATGGCGACGTTGAACAGCAAAAGGTCAAATGTGCCTCCACGCTTAGAGCTGGGCAAAAGAGTTGAGGACGACGGGACACAAGCGCTTCGCCAACTCAGACAGAACTGCGGTCTTCTTTCCGGCCCAAAAAGTCCAACAGGTAAAAGCTTATGTTCTAGGATGGTCCGTCCTCTCCCCCCCCCCCCCCAAAAAATCAATCTCTTTTTTCAAATTTAATTATTATTAAATTTAAGCTCAACCAGAAACATTATCGATGGCAGCTGAAGCTGATTTGCGCAACGATTTGATGCGATTGATGATTGGCGACGAGCATTTGTTGAAGATCAAAGCGCAATATTTGGACGAGCGTACGGCGCTGAACCTGCGAAGGCCGGTTAGCTTCTCAGAGTTGGAGCAGTACTTTCAGGTTTCGATACATTATTTTATTTTTAAAAGTTGCTGTTTAATAATGTTGAATGACCAACCGAAATTTAGAAATAAAGTTTATGATTTGATTTTTTAAAATTTGTTTTGATGTGTCACAGAAATATTTAAAAAAATAAACGATATTTAATTTACTCTAATCCAGAACAAACACGGTCGGCTGCTCAACTTCTATTACACGACGTCAACGCGGGAACTAATGGTTCAGGTGGGGAAAATAAACTAATGAGACTGTTTTACATATCCGCGTGTTAATTACAGTTTCGCAATTTTGTCAGGTGCACAACCAGCAAGACTTGGACCAGGTCATCAAGTTGCACGAGGGCACCGGCGGCACTCAGCGACGGATGCGCTTGATCTTATCCCAGGTCTTAATCCAAATTTACTGTAATTTTTTTCTTTATCCAAATTTCCTGTAAATTTTTACGCGTTTATGTTCAGAAGCGTGACCAGCCATCTGTTGGCCCTCATGGCGTCCAAAAGCAGCAGCAGCAACGGTCTCCGCAGTCGCCTTCTCCTCTGGGCATTTATCGCAACCCGCGCAGTGGCAGCTGTGGGGGCAGAAACATTGTCGAGGCGCCGCTGTCCTCCTGCTCCTCCTCCGTGTGGTCGCTGCTCAGCGGCGGCGGCGGCGCAAGTACAGGCGCAACGCCGCCACTCATGGACCGGTGGCCGGAAGAGACGACGGACGACGGCCTTCTTTTGCCGCCAACGCAGGCGCCAACCAATTGGCGCGAGGGGAGGTGGCCTTTTTTGTTTGATGTTGGGGGCATTAATTTTTTGAATTTTTTTAGATGCCTTGGACGTGGCGCATTTGGCCAAGTGTTTGTGTGTTTGAACGTGGACACGGGCGAGCAACTCGTAGTGAAGAAGGTGCTTCTAAGCCAGGCGAATACGCGGCACCGCCAGCGCGTGTTGGCCACGCTGGAA
Source organism: Globodera pallida (assembly GCA_020449905.1). Lineage (NCBI taxonomy): Eukaryota > Metazoa > Nematoda > Chromadorea > Rhabditida > Heteroderidae > Globodera > Globodera pallida. The sequence goes on along the minus strand of JAIXHY010000004.1, from coordinate 3,715,584 downwards.
AATGAACTGAACGCGCTCGGCACATTACGTCATACGCACATTGTGCACTATTTGGGGGTTGTGCAACGACGGGACTGTGTCCATATTTTCATGGAACTGATGGCGGGCGGGTCGCTGAAGGACCAGGTGGCGTTTTGCATTTATTTCAATTGGTTTTTGAGTAAAAGGAATCCGATAAACCGTATAAAAGCAATTTATTTACGTTTTTAATCTCTCAAGATCAGCGAGTACGGCGCACTTGGCGAGCCGATCACCATTCGCTTCACCGCTCAAATTTTGGACGGACTTGCCTATTTGCACGCGCGAGACATTGTGCACCGGGATATCAAACCGGCAAACATCCTTCGGCACACCCATGCACACGTGAAAATTGCAGACTTTGGTGCTGCAAAGTTTTTGCAGGCCATCTGCAGTGATCAGGGCGTTGACATTCAGGTTGGTGGGCATTTTTATTTTTAAATAATTTGTTAAGCGTGCCAATTTAATGGTCGTTTTTATGAAATTTCAAACTTAGGGCACTCCGCATTACACAGCGCCCGAAATTGTACGGGCCGATGGCGACCGACTGTTTGAGACCCGGTCGGACATTTGGAGTGTGGGCATAACGGTGTGAAAATGCAAAAGTTTTTTCTTAATTTCATGAATTTTCACTTTTTTTCGGTGGTTGAAATGTTGACAACTTTGACGCCCTGGGCTGGCATTGAACCAGCGGCGGTAAGAACATTTGAGCTTGTACATTTTATGAGATGTTGAATACCTTTTTGTTTAAATTTCTTGTGCAGGTCCATCTTCGCATTGCCTTTGACCAACCCGACCTGAATGCTTTGCCTGATGATTTGTCAACTGAACTGCGTTCAGCCATTGAGGCGATGCTGAACGGCGACCCTGCCCAACGACCGCAAGCTGCCGAACTGCTCCAAATACGGCCTTTCGGTGACCCAAAAGCGAAATGATGACGGAAATTTGCCATTGATTACAAACAAAATCAGCAGCCACTGATGCCATTAAATCCCTTGTTGTCTCTCTATACATATAGGCACATATTAATATCGTCTAGTTGACCGTGACTTTGTTGTAATTTGAGGAGTGAGTCGTTTTTCACCTTGCCCCACTTCCTCCATAAAATGTCAAAATTTATATTCTCCCAAATCATTTCATTCATTTTCTAGTCTCGAACCGCCGGTGACTTAAATCATGTTTGTCCTGTGATTTGGCGTTATTAATACAAGTTGCCTTGACTGACACTTTGTGTTTTGGTTGATTTTTATTGTTTCTACATTAGTATTTCAAAGAAAATCCGGTTTATTGTTTAAAATTGAAAAGCTGCGCATTAACTATTTTTCTTTTGTGTGTTGAAAAGGTGCAATTCTTTTTGGCCACATTAAGAAAATGAGTTCGGTGGTCGGCGTTCTGTTGGAAGTGGCGGGTCAAATTGGCGATGCAATTTCCAATGCCGCCACTGGTACAACGGTAAAGCAGCAGGAGTTGGAAAGGCGAGTGGGCGTTGGGAAGTTTTGGCCCCGGGGGGGGGGGGTGGAAAGGCGAGTGGGCCTTGGGAAGTTTTGGCCCCGGGGGGGGGGGTGGTTGTATCGGAATCTGCAGAATAAATGTTAATTAATTTCAGCGAAGTTCAAGCCTTCTATGAGCATATCGACGGCCAAGAGATGCAGAACCTGTTGACAAAGTTGGTCTCCAACCAATGCGTTAAATAGTCAAGTAAAAACAATTTGTTGCAGATATCGGCTCCAATTGTTTCAAATGCGCGAGGTCGGCGTGGAAGTTGTGCGACGCGCGAACATGGCCAGCACGCGTGCTGGTCGCGTGCAGCAGTCGCTTGGGGAACGGACGGACTGCGTGCAGACGCTGCATGCATTGCTCGCACAGAGCACACTGGACACAATGTTGTCACAGCTGGAGGAGGCGGAAAAGCGGGTGAGGGGGGGGGGACGGAACTAGTCCAAGTTGTCGGCCGACTTTGAGCCAAAAATTCAAATGTAGTTTAATTGCTTTGTTTGAGACATTTTTTCAAATTGATCAGACCCATTCCAAAACATTTTTGCAGTTTCTAAAAACAAATCTTATTAAAAGAGGCATTGCCATCTCGGTCGTTAGTCATTAGCGTTCATTGCAGATACATGAGATCGAACGCCACGCACTACAAATCGAACTGTCTATGGCGATGTTGGACAGAGTCGTGGAGACGAAGAGAAAGACCGACGGAGTGAGTGAAGAGGGAGGAGGAGGGCAGCAGAGGAGGAGAGTGCGTTGGGATAGTGCGGAGACGGAAGAATGCATAGAGAAATGAGGGGACATTTCGTCAACTGATCAGTACAAGTTACCAACACACACACCACAGCTCTTAATACGATCAGCATAATATAGTAACAATTATCGCCTTGATCAACATTCAAGCTTTCCATTTTATTTTTTTTAATATTCTCAAATAAATTGAGAGGACAAAAATGGGGAGCGTACAACGATGACATGGAAACGCTAAACTTTACATACTATTTTTCCGCATTTCTCATGGGCCAGGTCCGATAGGCCACCGCCATTGGCCCTCTTCCGCCTGCTCCACCAGCGGTTCCCAGCACTTGAACTGAATGTACAGACGAATAGTCTGCAACTCGTATTCGGCCTTAAAATTTGAATTATAACTCAAAAAGGTGGAGGAATCTTTTCCAATTCAAACTAAATTTTAAAATAGAAATCCAAACCTGCTGGAACACTTCTTCAATTTGGCCCATGCCAATTTTCTGCTCCAACTTCTGTATGTCTGGCTCCTAAAACAAAGTTAGTGTAAGACAATAAATTTGGTGAAGTGATTTTTTTATTAAATTTTCCTTAAGAAAATTTCTCCAAAAATCTTAGGGGTCAAATTTTTGTATTTCATCCGAGACCAGGGTCGTATCTAGCGTTGGATTTCGTTGAATGGAATGGGTGTCGGGAAATTTGTTTAAAAAATGGTCCACAAATTATGAAATTTACAAAACAAAAGGTCACATTCTGAAGATGGAGTTTTATACATTCATTTATGAGGGAATCCTTCCCTTTTTTTCAAAACAAAAAAAAGACCTCTTCAACGAGTGACAGGCGATGTTTGACAATCTCTTCGGTGGCCATTCGGTATTGATTGCCAGCCGGGATCATGTCCATGACGCGCAAAATGCGTCGGTAAAGCAAGCGCAGTTCCTTGTGCGGGTTTTCATTGACGTAAAGGCCGCAAAGACCGGTGGTCTGAAAGTGGGGAAAAGGGGGCGTAAAGACATTTAAAATTAGAGTTTAAAAACAACAACAAAAATGCTCATTAAAGAATTCATTCAAAAAATTTTAGGCTTCACAAGTTGGCCATTATTCTGAATTTTGTCGTAATTTCTTTTAACAAAACCGTTAAATCCTTAGGGGTTCAGAATTTAGGTCGCGTTTTTAAATATTCGGTGTCCGAATTCCGAAAATTCAGTGGCCAATTTTACGACACGCCTTGAACCCGGCGGGCCCCCTGGCATTGGCATGCGCTTTTATTCGTAATAACCCCCAAATTGAGGGGCTGTCGGCACCTTTTTGTGGAAGTCGGGCGAAACTTTGTCCCGAGCTCGCTGATGATGCAGCACATAAAGATTCTCGTACATTTCTGTGCACCATTTGGCGTCTCGGCCCGGAAAGTTGCGAAGAGACGTCAATGTTGGCACGCCAAAAGTTTTGCCAGCAAATAAATGTCGAAGCATTTTGTGTATTTTTAAAACAAATCTAAAGAAGCTTAAACATAAATACTTTACTTTTAAATGAATTTGATTTGTTTTATTAAAAATTAATTATTTTTGTTTAATTTGGAAGCCGATTTGAATTTGGCATTCTGTTTTGTATATTAAATCGCCAAAATTGAATAGGCTCGGAAAATGTCAGTGAAGACCAGCAGGAATTCTGTAGTTTTTCTCTTTGAATCTCCAAAATATCACACAAAATTTACACAGTTTTTGATCAACTTGGAAAAGGTGCTATAAGTGAATATATTCAAGGGGTCAAAGCGGTGCTGAACGTCAGGACACGGTCCGAGTTTGGCCAGGACAAATGCTCGTATGAGGGCGGCATATGAGACAAATTTGAGCACATTTTCAATTTTGTAATAATTTTATTTATATTTGGATAAAATTCAATTTAAAAATAGTCAATTAGGAAGGATTTGGCCTCGCTCTCGTCATGTTCCACCGCCCCCCCCCCCCCCCCCCCCCCCGAGGGCTCGAGTTCGAACCCTTTAAAAATCAGACGAAGTTGCGCAATTCTCATTAAATTGTGGTTCAATTATTTAATCAATTTAGCCCTAAAGATGGCAGGATGAAAGCGATAGCTTAATTAAGAATACATTATTATAATTAAATAAGTTAGGTAATTGGAATTTAATTGGTCCAGATTTCATTGAAAATTTTGTTTTACAATTATTAAAACATTTTTTTTAAAGAGTAAAATGTTTGAAATGCGCCGATGTAAATGTTCCAGCAAGTGAAGAAAGTCTGGTCAAGACTGAATCTGAGATAATTAGTCTGATACCTAATCGTTTTTTCTTTCAAATTTTTCATTTTAAGTGACCCCTATTGTACTGCTTGCAAACAACGGCAAAAAGTGGCACGGATCGGACAAAAAGCTTATGAATCTTTGAGAAGAAAGTCATCGCTATTCACCATTTCACTTTGATTTTTTTTGGATGGTTTTTTCGCCTTTAAAGTGAGCGGTCCGATCGATGAAAGCTTCAGAAATTGCTAAACGATCGGCGCTTTTATTCTCGCAAAACAAATTACTTCAGCAATGGACGGACAAAATAGGTAAAATGGTGGCGGGGGAAAGAATGTAATAAAACAACAATTGCTTTTGTGCCTGAGGCAAATCGCTCGGATAGAACAAGAAATGCGGGAAATGCTTGCATCATCCGCGCTAATCACTTCCATTACCTGCTGTACTATAATTACATAAAATCATTGTCATTTGTTATAATTGCGTTGGATTCGATCGGAACTTCTTCTGATCACATTTGTGGACAGCCATATTAAATGTTTGTTAGCCGATCGCTTCGTTAAGCCAATTTGAATTTGTTTAAAAATATTTTATGACCATTTAAACACCAACCGATGCCAATGCCAACGTTTTCAATTCGTCCCCTTCCCATTTTTCTTCAAATTTTGCTCTCATTTTTACATTTGCTTGTGGGACTCGCTGCTTCTGACAGAAATGTTGGAACTTTGGAATTTGAACAAATTGGCGGCCTGCTGGCCGACAAGCCGCTGAACATAATTAAAGTAATAATCGCAAAACAAAATTCGGCCACAAAAGCCTTAAAAGCACTTTTAAGTTGGCCGACACGGACGGAGACGGAAAGATTAGCGTCGACACGGAGTTGAAGCAGTTCGTGGAGTCGAGCAAATTTGAACAGATGTTCAAGTTTCTGTTTGACTACCAGCCCAAAGGCGAACTGCGCTTGGGGGGCTTTAAAAAGACTTTGCTGAAACATTTTGCGGGGCGAAGGTACGCGTCGCAGTTGCCCCATTTAGTGGACGAAACGAATGTGAACAAAAATGGGGGCATCGACTGGCACGAGTTCAAGCTGTTCACGTACGAGTTGGGAAGGCAGGTCGTTGCGGGAGGGGGGGGGGGGGGGAGAATCTTTAATTTGAACAAGTCTTTCAGCTGGTGGATGTCAACCACGACGGGTTAATCACTCTCGACGAGTCGGAAGCCTTCTACAGTTGGGAAACAAGTTGACATAACAAAGCTCCATCTTTATTGTCATAAAACCGAAACTCATATTCAAATGTTGTAAATGTTTAAATATAAATATAAAGAAATGTTTCTTTTTGATTCGGCATTGAAATTGAAATAAATGTCCACAAAAGAATGGAGAAAAATGAATAATTTATTTAATAAAAATGGTGCCAGAGTTTTTGCATCTTTGTGCACTTTATTCCCTTTTAACCGTTTGTGCCACAATATTCGAACCAAATTGGTGATCGATCAATTTAGCATTAGCACTGTTGATGGTTTGTTTGTACATACTCAGGAATCTTTGTTCAGCTTGCCCATTGGGCCTTCAAGTGCTGCATGTACAGGCTCCGTTGCACTTCTACGGACAAATTACACGCTGTCGCTCGTGACCACGCCTTTCTGTCGATGGACTGTTGCCGTACAAAGCGCAAATAGACGAGCAAAGTGAGCAGAGTATGCAGGGGAAGCAGCTAAAAAATTGTGGAGGGAAATGAAATTTCATGGACGGGGACGGACGGACGCATTTTGGGCCCTCCGGGGAGGGGGGGGGGGGAGGACGGACGCATTTTAGGCCCTCCGGGGAGGGAGGGGGGGAGGACGCGTTTTGGGCCCTCCGGGGAGGGAGGGGGGGAGGACGCGTTTTGGGCCCTCCGGGGGGGGGGGGGGGACGCGTTTTGGGCCCTCCGGGGAGGGCGGGGTCCAAGCCCTTAGGGAAGGACAGCCGATTTGGGCTTTGTTTTTTTACGAACAACAAATGTCGGCGGGCCGGACTTCCCGCGCCCCTCCCATAAGCCACAAATGACTTACGCAAGTGTTCAGTTCGTACAGTGGTAGGAACAGCATGCCAATCTGGTTATACTGAGTGCGCAGAAAGGCACTGAAGAACAGGTAGATGGAGAAGGTGACCACAAACGCCAAGTCGAGCGGCAGGAACAGTTGCAGCGAGACCATGTTCTCGTTCAGCTGATAGGCACGGCTCAGACTGTACTGTGCGTGGTCGGAATCCTCCAACTTTTTTCGCTTTGTGTACATCTTCGCGTTTTGCCACATTATGGCCATGTCGGCAAACGCCGTCAGGACGACAACTCCGAGCAGTACATGGTTGAGTGTAATCACAAAGTCAGTGTTGTAGCGCGATATCATTGAGTAGTTCAGCTGCGGCTGGCTGAATGCGTCGTCTGCCAACGTGCTGAGCACCATCCACACGGAAAAGGTTGCGCACAGTGCCCACTGACACAAATTAGCATTGCTTTGTGCATAATTGATTCCATGTTTTACTGATCTGGCTATTCTCCAGATCAGCTCATGCCCGATATCCATCCATACAGCATTTCTATCTCCAGGCTCTTACGATTAGAGCAAGTACTTGAAGCCCGATCGAGATTTTGATCGGGAATCTCAAAAAGTCTCGAAGAATCTCGATTCCGCGCTCTACTTACGATGATTGTGCACGCGGTCGTGCCAAAGCGTGTGCCCTCGCGTTCATAGGTGCGCGCATGCAGCGTCGCCCGAGCGCGTTCCGCCATGATCGCGAAGTGAAGCAGCGGGTAGGTTAGCGCGTGCTGATAGGTGGGAAGACGGAGCAGCACCGACAGCCACACGGGCACAAGCAGTGCGTCACACCGGTATTCACCTGCGCCGCCCTCGCTTAATTGAACATAAAAAAGATAATTAAAATATTCATGCCCTAATGTTTTATTAACCTTTGACTCGCCGGAGGGGTTGTCGTCGTCAAATTGTCGCTGTTGCTGGTGCCAGTGGTTGAAAGGAATTGGGCAACGGGCCAAAAGAAGTACAGTGCCTGCAACGTGTTGAACCGTTGGGCAATTTTGTTACTGTAACATTTGGCACATTTACCAGCGTTCGGCCCGCCATTCCGATCAGTGATATGTTGTACAGTGTGTACAAGCACAGCACACTGACGATCAAAAGCTGAAAAGATTGAAATGCGTAGGAACATTTAGTAAATTTGATTTGATTCTTATTCTGATTAAGTCACAAATAAGTCGGTTGCCATCAGACTGACCAGTTCAGACAGTTTTATGTCTGTACTCCCGGATTAGATCAGACTTAAATGGCACTTCAAAGTTTTGCTCTGTCATAAACATCCTTTCCATCATCTCTCATAGTCAGTACCATCAAATTGCCGTGGAAAGTGAGACGGGACCGATGGAATTGCCGGATCAGAACAACCAAACTGATCAGAGTGCTCGACCCCAGTGCACAATGAACACCGCGGATGATGTTGCTCCATGGGTCCAGAATGACCAGTGCTTCGATGTTGCACAGGTCGACAGACATTTCTTTCCTTTTTATGCTGGGCGGAGCTTAATTGATACTCAATTAAAAAGCAATTAAACAACAATTAAAAAGCATTTAAAGCGATATTCTCACGACCCGGCTGCAAACTTTGGCAATGATTTGTTTTATTTCGCATAAATGGGGCAAAAAGACTAAACGGAGGCCATTCTCACGGCGTTCTGCCCACTTGAGTGGGTTAATTGAACAATTTGCGTGTCTAATCATTGCCAGTGGCAACAAAAACGAAATAAAAAAAAAGCCTTGCGGCAATTACAAAATGAATTCGTTCGTGGAACCCAGACATTTGGGGGGTTGGAATCATTTAAAATATTCGTTGCCCGGGGCAATGGAAAATTAATTAAAATTTTCAGAAAGACATCATACGATATAATGAACAATTGGTTTCACTTTTTATAGTTAATGACAATTTCTATCAAAAACACTTTTTGACATCAAATTGGCTTCGTTTCGGCAACAATAATTGGACAATTTTGAACGCTTTTTGGTGTCGAACAAAATCATTTTGACACGAATGATTGCATTTCACAGGTTGTGTTGTCGTGCACACTTCATGTCATCTTGAACAGTTGACGAAGCAGTACACCGACTTTTTGCTGCTGCTGCTGCTGCGCGGGGTCCGTTTGTTCTGCCGGGACAAGTCGCAATGTGCCGCTGGAGGGCCGTCCGTTGGTGGCAAACATTGGGCCGGCGCGGCGCAAGCCGAGCAGCCAATTGTCGGGTCCAAACCGGCGCGTGCTGCGCGAGGACAGATTGGCAAGCTGGGCAAGCACCGGGTCCGCCAGGGTCGGCTTGGCACGTTTCTGTGCCGGCATGGCATCTAAGCTCGATTCGGGATTTTCAGACGAATTTAACTCCCGGATGGCGGAAAAAACAAATTACCAGAAGGCAATCCAGTCCCTGCGGCCAAAAAGTCAATTTCGTCGGTGGCCGAATCGATCAATTGGCCAAGTTCGGCCAGCTGATGGCGAAGTTGGCACAGCGAAAGATCAACATAACTGGGGAAAAAAATGTCTTTTCAATGTCTGATCAGATCACTTTAGCATGGAATGGTTAACTGAACTGCTTGCAAAAAGCTGAGCTTAGCTCCGACCATGGCGCACTAACTGCATTGCCATCTTTGGCATTGGCCAAAATGTGAACGACGAGGAGGAGACTTGAGAACAGAAAGGATGAGCAGATTCCGTGGCACATTTTGCCAAGCGAAAGGTTGTCGGGCAGTGTCAGCAACACAACCAATCACTAAAATCCTTAAAAATTGATCGGGTTAACAACACCGATTTTCTTGATCAGACATGGTCAGAGGAGGTCCGTAATTATGAGTGGGCACTGGAGGGCGGTCGTGGTTGGATTCACTTGGCATTGTTATTCATTCATCTGTTTTCTTTTGCCTCGAAGGCATTTCTAATTGGCTCATGCAATTAATTGCTACGGAAATCCAATTAAAAATGCCACACAAAATGTGCCAAATCTGCACTCTATTTAATTGGACTGACAAATTGCCTTTTGTACAAATTATTATTTTTCAAAAACATTTTTGTTTTGAGAGACAAAATATGGACAAAATAAACTAATTGTGGCCCTATGAATTGAACAAATGGAAAATGGGATAGGAAACGCGAAATATTGGACGCAAAATGCGCAAATCGCGTCCATTTCGTTCTCTTCAATTGGACAATAAGTCTTCCTGCGCAATGTCGGGGGGCATCCACGAGTTCGTCTTGGGAATGTGGACGAAATTGTTGTTGGTGTTGTTGTTGTTGTTCGCCAGCAGAGTGTTGTCGGCTCGACGAGTCAAACTTTGCCTGCGCACCTGCACAATGTTCTGCTGCTGCTGATGGTGCTCCCAGGCAACCTTACGTTGTTTATGTAGATGAACATTATTTAAGTAATTTATTTTTTTCAATTTTTTGGAAATGATTTTTGTAACATTTTTTCAATACTCCCCGCCCCCCCCCCCCGCCCGCCACACCTTTAGCCGTTTCTTGACCAGCACAAAGCTGGCCTCGCTGCACCCGTCCGCTGGCATCGGCGTTCGCGAATGGAGCGGCATCTGCACGGAGCAGCACTCCACGCTGAGTGCGTCCCATTCGCAAAAAAGTCCACTTAAATAATTAATATTTACATTACCTAATTTAAATTTTGGGGGAAATTGTTATTCAAAAAAATTGACTCCTCCGCCTCCCCCTCCGCTTCTTCTTCCTCCAGCGCCGCTCTGTGCTTGATGATCAACGCTTCGATTGGCCCCCTCTTTGGCGCTTCCATTAGTCCAATGGCGCTATTGCCATTAGTGCTGATCCCCTTGCGCTCCTCCGTTTTGGGCACTTTTTCGTCCCTTTCAACATTTGAATCGAACCTTTGGACCTGCGGGCACAAAATCCTCATTAAAAAGACATCCGGAGTGTCTACGAACGAACCCACCCGTTCCAGCCTTTTTCGAAAGTCGACCAGGCCAAAGTGGCTGCTGTTGCAGCTGTTGTCCGTCCCGTGCCGGCCATGCCCTTTGGACGTTTTGCGGGGTTTGTTGGATGTCACTGAAGGGCTTTTGGACACCCTCGACCTCAAAAGTGTGTTAAATATTTGCGACGTACAAATCCTGATCAGATTAATTGATCATTTGGAGCTTATCGGAAACTGATCTGAAAGTCCATGATCACTAAGTGATCGGCCGTTGTATCGCGTTTCTGATCCGTCGTGTAACCCCACCACCGGCTAATCGGGTGTCTGATCAGAGCTGCTGATCAGTCCAACTGATCACCCTGCGCTTATGCTTATGCCACAACACCCAACCAACTTCCATTCTTCCGGCACACGTATTTTTGCCCGCTGCTCAATGAAGCGCACATCGCCGCTGCTTTTTCGTTGGCGTCTTTGTGTACCGTTACTTTTCATAGGGCCCACCTTTTTCAGAAACAATTAAAATCGTTTTCATGGCGTGCAAATTCAAAAGTGTGCCCCACCATCACCACATCGTCGCCGCTTTTTCGTGAGGCCAAAAGCCAAAGGGACGAAATGTGCACTTGCGGTGAAAGGGCCAAAGCTAAAAGAGGGGGAGGGGGGGTAAAGGTCGCCATGGCGGGCACGAGAGACCGGACAATTCAAAACTCGTCATGAGTCAGTCTCGGGTTCACAAAATACAGTACTTCGATTGTAATCCCATTTAAAGCTTTCTTCTCCCTTTCTATCCGTTGCTATTCACCATAAAAATGCCATTGACGGATCTCCCACAATAATTATTGGCATTTTCCATTAATCACTCCCGTCCCCCACCCGCCACATTCAGCGATCAGTGATCACCACTACCTCAGCAAAAATCATCCGGACGTGCATAGAACTCATCATTAAGTCCCCCCTCCCCTCCCCCAGGAATCACACTGAAAATTTCTGGGCCTAGTCACCACAAGAATTTTTTCGCCAAAATTTCCTAAGCATTGTACTGCTTGACCTTGGCGAACATGGGCCAGAAGTCCGACGCCGTTTGCCCTGCGCTGTGTGTTGTTGCGATGGTCAATAATGAAAATTTGTTCGGTGTGACTGAAGGCACATCCCATTCAAATAATGTCTTGATGAAGCAGAAATGGCATACAAGAATTTTTTGTGTCCCTAATTTGGGAATGAATACCTCCGAATATGCCATCCATAGCCAGCCCCCCCCCCCGAGGGGTGAAGTCGCGTCGTCCAGACGAGACAAAGTCCATTCAATTATTAATAACCCCCCGTCTAATCCGGCAAAGCAGACGCGCAAATGAAAGTGTGGAAGCGGACGGATTAATGCCCTCCCCATCGATTGGTCTTTTGCATGTCAAAAAATTGCCAAAACAAATAAATGATCAACATAATATTCAAAATCGCTTTTAAAAGAAAGAAATACCAAAAATAGCAACAAAAATGGGCGGGTGGGACAACATTTGCGGACCAACTCTCATAACACTTCTTAAGCGAGTGCTGCTGGGCTTTCGTTTAATTGACTACGCGAAGAGAGAGACTTTAACGTTCTTTTCTGTACAGGCCGCAAATGTCGTCGGATTAACAAAACAACAATAAACAAATTAATTGCGCCAGCACACATTCACTTGGTCGGTTCGGTAACGCTGCGTGTAGGTGCACTGAAAGTGCAAAAAAAAACATAAATTTTCACATTAAAAACTCAAACAAATAAAAAGTGCCTGTTCAAGCGACGCTCTGAGTCCGGCACGAAACATTTCACATCCGGCCTAAATTATTTAATTAAAAACAAATCAAGAAAAAAATATTTAAATGAAAAGCCCCCGGGGGGGGGGGGGCTTTATTGGAGGCAAAAGCACTGTCGTCTAAACAACGCGTTGACCTGGGCGATCATGGCGCCGTTGTCAATGCAAAAGCGTTCGTCGGTGGCGAACAGTACGGCGTTCCGCTCCTGCGCCATGGTGGCCATCATTTGCTGCAGTCGCTCGTTGCACCCGACGCCCCCAACAATGAGCACCTCCGACGCGCCGCTGTGCGCCATCGCGCGCTCAGTGATTTCGACGAGCATCGCAAACACCGTCTCCTGCAACACAACAACATGGACATGGACATGGACGTGTTCAATGCTTTTTTTCTTTCGTTTTAATGACCTGAAGTGAAAAGCAAAGGTCGGCGGCTGTGTAGGCGCCCGATTGGATCAACGCCGGCGCCGCCTTTTCGATGTGCGAAAGAATGCCGGACAGAGAGAGGTCCATGCCCTTGACCGCGTAGGGGAGGGCATAGAATTTGGTGCCCTTCTTGGCCAACTGTTCGATGTTGTGGCCAGGGCTCGGCTCGTTGGACAGACGGAGCACACGCGCAAAACGGTCTATGATTTGGCCAACTCCCATTATTTGAAGAAATCTCATTTCGGGGTTTTCAGACTTTATACATATTATTTTTAAAAACCATTTAATTTAAATATTATTTTGTATTACCCAAACAATTGCCGACGGCAATGTCCAACGTTTCGCCAAAAATGCAATAGCACCGGTTAAGGTAGGAGATCACCTGGGAAATGAATGGGAAAGCCTCCATTATAATTAGTGGAGATTGTTGCATTGATGGCCACCAACCAATCAACCAACTTGAGTGTTTCCGCCGCTGACGTACAGAATCACCGGGTTGTCGGCACCGGTGATCAGACGGCCCATTTCGATGTGTCCAATGCAATGATTGACCGGCAAAATGGGCTTTGCCCACAGCTGGCCAAGCGTACGAGCGACAATTGCACCGACCTGTAACGGGAGCAGAGATTGTCTCAAGTCAAAACGGGCATCGCCATCCCCCCTCCCGTCAACAACAAACAAACAAAAAACTTTAATTTAATTAAACGGAAACGAATTGAATTTGATGTTCATGCTGTGATCACCTGGAGCTGAAAATAAACAAAAATAAATAAATTTTTTTAAAGTTCATTTTGATACCGGCGCTCCCATGCCAGGACCCTTTGTGTAGACGACCGCGTCCAGCTCCAAAGCGGGGTCCTTATAATTATATATTCGGAGTTAGAATTGGTCAAAACCCATAAAAAAAAATTTGGCCATCCCAACAAAATCCTAAAACAATGAATTAGTTGCCTGCCTGGATTTGTGCCTCCTGCAGCGCCTCCATGACCAGGCTGACGACGTGTTGACGGTGATGGATGGCCGTCTCCGTGGGGCGAAAGCCTTGGCCCGGCGGTGCGTGAAATGTCCGCCGGGGGTTGGCCAACACGGCACCGTCCCGAACGATGCCGACACCGATTTTGTTCGCGCTGCCCTCAATGCCCAAAATGCAGACCATCGGCTCGTTCAGATGATCAGCTGCTGTTCCACAATGAGCCCAAGTTTCTGTACAAAAATTGTGCTATTCGATTTGAATTTTTCCATTTAATAATCAAATATTGTAATGCATTCACTGCACCTTCAGTTTCCGTTCGCCCGCTTGAAGCGGCAACTCTTTGTTGGCCCTAAACTCTTCGCGAATTCGATGACAAAAATATTCGGGATCGGTCAGCTCCAAGCCGGCAGAATATTTGCGCAACAAAGTTTTGTAAAGGGAAAGCACTTTGGCCCTATGAGCGACGAGAAGGCACATAAATCTGTTTAAAATTTGAATAGTCAATGAAATTCGATTGTTCTCAAAAATAGTTTTTCTTAAACGCTCAGACCCTTCTCTAACTTAATTCATATTAATAATTTAACTTCTTTTATAAAAAGGCATTCTCGAATTGGCAATATTCCGCAAATGTTTGAGTCGAAATGTCAGTCAAATGCATAACGGAATCATTTTATTTGACTAGAATATTTTAATTGCTAATTTTGGAAGCTCATCGCCATCATTAAGAATTTATTCCATGTCTCGGTCTGTGCAGTTTTATTTCCGTTCTTCACAAATCGTCTCTTCAGCCATTTTCACAATTTGTTCAAGCAACGGAATGTTCGTCGTTTTGCCGTCATCGCCTTCGGCTGACATCACTTTCCGACATCGCTCCCAACATGCCAAACTGGCGTAGAACAACAGGGCCAAACTCTGCAATGAACAAAAGGATTGATTAAGCAAGGCACAAAATCCCATCAATTACCCTTCGTCCAATTGCCTCAGTGGCCAAATGGTTGGCATAACGCATGAAAATTTCCACAAAGTCACACTGGGGGCCCATCTTTAAATAGGTTAATAATTAAAGGACCAAAATGCAGCAGCAGTCCAACCTTTGAATACTCCAAGCTCCGTTGCCAAAGTCCCTGCGAGATCAGATATTTGCAGGCGTCGAATGCCTGGTCGATCAGTGAAAGAAGCTGAATCCCGTCTGAAGAAAGTGAACAGGTGGTTCAAAAATGTTGGTCTCAATTAGTTCGAAAATGTTCTTTTTTGGTGGCACAGAACCAGCCCGGGGATTTGTAACCGAATATCCGTAAAAAAGCAAAAACAAAACAGTCAAATGGGAAACGGACCAGAAACAAAATTGGAGGCGATCAGATTGGTTGCTGTCAGCTTGACAAGACAGCGTGCCTCTTCGGTGTCAAAATTGGCCGAAAGTGTGCACGCGCGAAATGCGTTCAGTCGCACGTCCACGTCACTGCGCTGAGTGCCGGCAGCCGCCAATTGGTCGTTGTTGAGCAAATAGTAAAGTGCCAACTCATTCTAAACTATGGCATTTTCGTTTAGAGACACAAAAATCTTCCCCGTTCCCTACGGCTATTCAACGAATAAGCTCTTCAATTAAGCCTGACAAATTCCCAAATTGAAAGGGACAGACGGACACAACCCAAAAGACCTTTCGCATTATCACACACTTCTCGATGGCCATTTCCAGCTGGCGTTCGGTACGAAATGTGGAGAGCAACAAGCGCGTGAAGCGTTCAACCCTTTTCTAAAGGCCACAAGTTTTGGCAATTTAACAAAAGTGAATAAAAAAGCAATCGGAATGAATGATTATTATGACAACAAACCTGGAACGCCTTTTTGGGCCA
This sequence comes from Globodera pallida, assembly GCA_020449905.1. Taxonomy (NCBI): domain Eukaryota; kingdom Metazoa; phylum Nematoda; class Chromadorea; order Rhabditida; family Heteroderidae; genus Globodera; species Globodera pallida. The sequence continues at coordinate 3,700,075 of JAIXHY010000004.1, read as the reverse complement.
AAAAATCATCAGATTCGGCGGCAGCTGTAGCCGATTGTCCCTACCATCGCAACATTTCGCAAAAATTGCACATAAAACAACATGGCAAAAGTCGGCTAAACATTGCTGCCCAACAAATTGGTGGACAAGCGCGGCACGCTCCAACGACGTTCGGCACTCAGTGGCCAACCGATTGATCAGATGGCCAATGTCGGGATCGCCAAATGTTTGCAACAGCTGCTTAACGTCATCTTCGTTATCATTGCTAATTGTGATGCAATTTCTGTTGTTGTTGATGTTGTTATTGTTGTTTTCCACTGGTATTAATGAGAGCAAAGCTTGTCTATACGCTGGTTGCAACAGCAAAGGAATATCTGAAAAAAATGCTTTTTTTCAATGAAAAAATATTTTGAGGTGGTTAAACTGACCGGAATCGTTGAGTGATGTGTTGCGGCTTTTTTCAGAGTCGGAAAGTGCAAAACGAAACATCCCATCAGACGCGATGTATACTGAATAAATTTAAATCATGGCCGAGTTGGGACAGTTTGATCTCATTGTTAGCATCCATCCACCCTTCTTCACGCCCATAACTTCCGAAAACAACTGTAACGCGTATATTTATCATACCCGGGTCCAGACCGCACATGTCAATGTCGATGATGCTGTGCCCTGGCCTTTGCAGTGAGAACAGCGTGTGAAGACGTTCGGTGTCCCACACCACAATGGAGGTTGGATGTTGGGCCTAAACCCCATGAAATGACAAAATCCCAAACAATTAAATTATCCGCGTCCGGACTTCGACTGACCGCAAGTGTGTAATCGCCGGCCAACCGTGAAAATACAACGCGTTGAACAGGTCCTCGAGTGGATTGGCTAAGACCCGACTGTCGACATTGACTCCTAAAAATGTTTAAAAATAAAAACAAATAAATAACAACAAAAAAAAAACCTTGCCAAATCCCAAACGCCAACACGGCCCGCACTGTCACCAAATGCCAACACGTCATCCTTCCACACCATGCAGCGAAGAAACGCGGCGCCTGATTTCCACTAAAAAGAGGCGGCTAATTGTGACCAACGATCAAAAGGTAAAATCAAAAATTTTTACAATCTTGTTAAGAAATTGTATTTTAAAAAAGAACAATTTCATCTTAAAAAATATTTTCCCAATTACTGTTTTTTTTAAATGCCAAAATCAAACAACCTGCGTGCTCACTTCCTTCCCGTCTCTCACATGAAGGCCCTTGACTACCACATGATACCTGCAATCCTAATGACGGGTGAGCTCAAAAAAAGTGTATAAGTACAAAAGGTTGTTGTTGTCCAATACGACCAGGTTTTCCCGATGGATTTGCGTCTTCTCGTTGACCGCCTTCATCTGATGATGTTTGGTTGACCAAGCCAGGTCGACAATGACCGGGCATTTTTTGGACATCCGACGAAGCAGACAAAAAGTGTTCAAATCCCAAATTTCAAGTGGATCACTGCGAAATGAAATGGCCAAGTAGCAGCTAAAGAATGCTTAAATTTCAACCAATCTCTACATGGAATGTTCACCAACTTATAATGGCTGACTCGAAGCAGTTCAACGGGGCCCTCCTCTTGTTCTGGACGTATTCGGCGTTTTGTACCCGTCTGAATGTTTGTGATGTAAATGTCGTTGCGAACGGTGGAAGACGATGCGCTCAACGAGGTGAGATAGGCGGCTGAGATGAACGAGTTTGGCCCACTCCACTCAAGGCATTTGACCGGGCACGAGTGAATCTGTAAGATACGGCACAATGGCATGTGTGTGAATGGGACTGAACAAATTTTGAATTTTTGTTAATCCTAAATGAAAAAAACAATGCGTGCCAAAAATAAGCCCAACTGCACCTGCAAATCGCGCTCAATCCGTCCGGAAAACAAATCCACCAAATGAATGCAACCAGTACTCGTGCCAACAGCGGCCAAATGCGCAATGCCATCTAAACATGCTGTTGCTGACGAAGGAGCAGTGCCACCACCAACACTGGCACTGTTTTCGGCGGATTGGGACGGTAGATTTTCGGCCAAGTCCATCGGACGCATTCTGACCACAGTGACACTGGCGCCCAATGGACTGTACGTGCCGTATTGAGTGAGCCTGAAAATGGATAAAATAACCAAATCGGATATCCTCAAAATAAGGAAAAGAAAATTAAATAATTCCTAGATCAGAAAGTTCGATTATTGTCGAATGTGACCTCAGCTGATGTCCTTCAATTTCATAGTCGACAGCGGAACTAACATCAGCAGCAGTATCATACTCATCCACTTGCAAAAGCACATCTTCGACTGTTTTGATTCGATAGGGCTCAACGCTTTGCGAAATGTTTTCCTGCAAAAATTCTTTGGATAAAGAACGCTCAAATATATCAATCTTAAAACAAGCTTCGAGTGGAACAAAACAAAAGATGAAGAAGTTTTTTTGAACAACCCGAAGCAGCTAAAATAGACAACAAAAAAAGAAGGAAAAGCATACCAATTGCAGCACAATGATTCGCCCCGTGTTCATTAGAAGCGCCACGGTTGACTGAGTAATCGGACAAAGAGCCGCGCCCATCAGTCGGACGCGGACCGACTGCCGTTGTGGTTCGCTGATGCACCGACGTCCAAAGTCCAAAGAGGCGCTCATCCGCTCGTCCGTCAATTGAAAGTGAGCGGTGCGAAAAGAACACAACGCGTTCTGGTGGATAAGGAAAAGCGCGTCTCGACGAGCACAAGGAAGCACCTTAGGCGATAAAATTCAATCTCAGGTCGCCGCCAACCAAATTTCTTTTCCATTTTTTTAAACTCAAATTTCATGGCTAATTTTTCAGAGCTTTACTCCCGTGGAATAGGTTAGCCATTTTTTTTAATAATATTGTTTCTAAAAAATCCAATTAAAACCGCTCTATCCTTAGAATATAAAATTCATATTTAAGAAATTTTTAAATGCCAAATCCGCACCTGAAACAATGGTGAGCCGGCATCAATGATTGAGCTGTAGATGAACTGTCGATGCTGTGTGTCGAATAGACAAATTTCGCTGGGGAACAGCACAAAAAGCAAATGTTCGCCGGCCGGATTGTGCGTCATATGGACGATGTACGTCTCCAACTTGTTGTGCTGTCGTTGATTTTGGCCACCAACAATCGCCTTCATTGTTTTTGGCTCAAGTTGAAGAGTGACCCAACTGCCGGCAGCATCTGTAGAAGATAGTGGACAAAATGGCGAAAGGTCATTAACGAGCAGAACGGAAGCGCCAAGTGAAGAAACTTTAAAAATACACTTTTATGTCATGATTATATACCATCACCGATCTACAGAATAAAAAAAACAAAAAGTTTACGGGCAATTCGTGTGTGATCAAATGGATCAACGCTCAGTCTGAAAATGGAAGTGCCAAATTTGTGCTCCCAAAGTCGCTCCTTTCCGTCCACGTCCCAAACAATGAGCAAATTGTTGGAATGAATCGAGAGGAGAAAGTCTCTGTTCACATCGGGCCAATGGAGCCATTGCAAATCTACCAATAAGCCGGTGTAATTACGTAAATCCTAATCATTTGTTTGATTCTCTTTATTAAATCAAAACCTGAGACGGGAGTGTTCGAGTTGCGAAACAAGACGCATTGACGGCCCTCCAAAACGTCGCAAACAACAATATTACCGCCAATATCGGAGGAAGCGCAGAGCAGTTCACCGAATTTGTCCGGAGAGCCGCCACGTTTTTGAAGTATTAAATCGGCGGAGGACGGCTTCCAGCAAACCCAAAATTGATTAAAAATTATTATTCAATTTTTGTATAAAGGGGTAATGTGGGGACAATGATCCTATCTGTCCCGTCATAAATTTTGTTTTTAAATGGTGCAAGCGATGCTATAACTAAGTATGGTATACCGCAAAATACTTACCATATTTATAGCAGTGTTGTGAAGATCAAGGGTTTGAAATATTTCCAATCTTCGCACATCGAAAAATGCCAATACTGAATGGCACCCGAAGGCGATAAGTCCATTCTCGCTCCTAAACAATTGTGTTATTGAGAGGTCTGCCGTGCCGACTGGCGCCGCCGGGAGGAAAACTTCTACCGATTTAATTATTTTGAAAAACAACAAATTTTTAGCCTCCATTGGCCTCTCTCCCTGATTTATGCATAACATTTTCAATTGATCACCCACCATGCAAATGCTCCACGATTGCTTGGATGTAAGGAACCAGTAAGAGTTGAAGGAGGCATTAGAAGATTAGAACGTAAATAATTACAATACCCTTTTTGTGGACATGTTAATTTAGTTTTATAGACCTTAACCTTGACACTTTTCCACCCAAAGTGTTCACGGATAATGTTTTCTGAAGAAAATTTCAAAAATTGGCATTCCGTTTAACGTAAAATGTCGGCTGGAATAATGCCGGTCAGGGAGTCGTTCAACTGGGCGCTCACAACTGGGCGCTCACGACTGGGCGCTCACGACTGGGCGCTCACGACTGGGCGCCAGGTACAACTGGGCGCTCACGACTGGGCGCCAGGTACAACTGGGCGCTCACGACTGGGCGCTCACGACTGGGCGCTCACGACTGGGCGCCAGGTACAACTGGGCGCTCACGACTGGGCGCTCACAACTGGGCGCCCAGTATAAAAGGGTCATCTGGGCGCCCGTTGAATTTTTTTTTAATTTTTCAAAATTTTGAAAATCAATGAGCCTATAAGGGGTACTCGGTGTTATGTGACAACCAAAAATTTTGACAGAAAGGTGGTTCCGGGGGTTGTAGGGGTCGTAGAATCGGTTTCGAACACCGAATTCTAACAATTTTCGAAATTTCAGAAACGTGCAAAATAATTTATGCATGAACCCAAAAAGGTTAATCTTCAAAAAATCTAAGCCAGGGTGGCTAACGAACCCCTAAGCCAGGGTGGCTTAGGCCTAAGCCTAACGAACCCCTAAGCCAGGGTGGCTTAGGCCTAAGCCTAAAAATTTTTTTTTTAAATTATCGGGACCGCAATCCTTAAAGATTGACGTCAATTTGATTGTATTTTTGTTTTTAGATGAAGATTTCAGCATAAAATTATCTGGAAAAAATTTAAAAATTTTTGAAAAAAATATTTAAAAAAAGGAAATATTGGCGCCCAGATGACCCTTTTATAATGGGCGCCCAGTTGTGAGCGCCCAGTTGTGAGCGCCCAGTTGACCCCAATCGTGCCGGTCACTATCGCAAAATTGACCGGACGCAAAAAAAAGGGTTGAATTAATACTTTTTTCGTTGTCGTTGAAACATAAACCTAAAAATTGAGGAATACTGACATGACATCTGAATTCTTGTTTTGAAATTTGGCTTTTTGCAAGAGAAAAAATGCAAAAATAAGTGGCAAAAGAATAAATGCACAATGTTTATAAATACTGTACCTCGTTTATTTTTAAAAAATTAATTGTGACAGAGGCACCTTTCTTCAGAGAATGTATTTTTCAGGTGAGCAATTGAATTGGACCAAATGATGGCGAGGGGGGGGGGGAGGGATGTTGAGGACGACATGGCGATATTGCTGGGGGGGGGGGGGAGGGGGGGGGGAAGAGAAGTGAAGAGGAGTAACAACGGTAATAGGAGAACATTTAAAAATATCATAGGATTTATGAGCAAATGTATATAGACAAAAGTTATGGACTGATAAACGTACAATACACTGGCAATTCTGCCCAAGGCAAGGTCGTATTCCCCCCGGGCGTTTCGGGTGGAGACTCTTTGGAGAGGGCGTTCAGCCCCATCGCCTCGACACGGCCTTGCCTTCTGGTGATTCAACAAATTTTGTGGCAAAAATCGTGAGTAAAATCAATTCTGGAGAAACACATTTCTGCAAATATCAACAGCAACCACTGGCCATAGTCAATCAATCAATCAGTCTGTCGTTCTCGTTTGTGGCATTATTTGTCCTCCTCCTCCAGAAACGCCGCAGTTGATTGGGTACAGTGAAGGGAAGCTCGTATCTTAAAAAACAAAATGCACATTTGAGCTTTTATAGTGTTGTTTAATTGAAAAAGTCCGTCCTTTTGTGAGTTTCCGCGTTTGTCTTTTTTGCCAAATCAAACCAACAATATGATGATTTGATTGCTTGAGTGAACGCACTTTCGTGGGATTGGCCGCAGCACACTGCCCTCCATCCACAGGAACAGTCGGAACCAAATGGTCTTCGTCAGATGGTTCCTTCCCTGGAGTTCATTGCGCAGTGCCGGCAAGTCCGCCAGAGTGTGATACATCCAGAACAGACGGGTGGTCACCCAATAGGCGATGATCACGTCAATGCTGTAGTGGCCACGAGAGAAGAGCAGCGACAGAATGCCAACGGAAGCGAGTGAGAAGGCCAAAAAATGGAGGGGTCGCCAACGGCGAGGACTGTCTGAAAGGGCAAAAAGTATTTAAGAAAAATGTTAAAAATTGATATAACGTTACTCACATTCCCGGATGAACAAGTAACACGTAACATGCACAATTGTGTGCCCGCTGTAGATGTAGTCGCCGCAAAGTGTGTGCCGACCATTGATCTTCAGTCCGAGTCCGACCAGTACAGACAGTGCACGGACCAAAATGTTCCAAAAAGTGCGCTCTTCAGGTTTCAACCGCGGTGAACAGTAGTAATTCGGGTCAGCAACGGGCACCTGAGTCACAAACATGGTCACACAACGGCCAAGGTAGAGCAGGGAGCCGATGACGAAAATACGTCTGAATTTGGGCACAAATTTATCAATTCCAGAAACAAGACGCTGAATTTTTTTATTAAATTAAAAATAATTCTAATTTGGCCAAAGTGTCACATTGTTAAAAATTGCACCTCAACACCACCCAGCGATGTTTGTGCAGAATGGCAATGGTCAGCATGACAAAGAACGCGCTGATCATCAGACACTCCGACACAACCAACGCCCAGGGCCAATAGGGAAGGCTGGCGAACGCAATGTCCGGCAACGGTGGCGTCTCCGGCACCAACTCGTGGATGTAAGACAGGACAATGTCATTGAGGGCTCCGGCAAACACGAGCATCAGAAAAGCATACTGTTCGGGAAGGAAGAGCGCTTTGATTTTGTTTTGTGTTTTGTAAACGGACCCCGGCTTTTAGTCTCTCGCGTGGAATGCGTCGCCGAACTTTGGGTGATACGGCGTCTGCTGCTTCATTCTCCTCCTCCCTGCTGTCGGTATCCGCACGGTTCGGCTCCTCAGCATCGGCCAGTGACTGCGGTCGCCTCAGCAGCGGTGCTCGTCCCTCATCTGTACCGGGGATGTTGTGCTCTGGTTGCACTTTTAAAAACCAAAATCAGAATCCAGAGTCGCCCATTTAAAATCATAAAAAAATAATTCAGGTGCCAAATGACAAGAAGGAAAAAAAAACACCAACCCCACGAATCAGGCACACTCTCTTCGGACTCCTCGGATGTGCATGAAGTTGCTGATACTGCTCGTGACTGCTGCGCCGGATTCTGTTGTTGTTTCTGTTGTGCTGTTGTTGGTGAAGGCTCAACGGTGATGGCGGTTGCATGACGATTTTTGGCAGAATGACGAGACGGCGCCGCTGTGTTATTTCTCAGTTGACTGCTGTTGGCGTCGGCACAATTAGTGACGACATTTGTGGACGAAGATCCCACTAATGCATTTGCTGATGAAGAGGCGCCGGATATTGGCATATGAGAAAATGAATTGAATCTGGGAATAATTGGATTTGGTTGGTATCAACAAATATAAATTAGATTTTGGACAGACGCCCGACTAGCAAATATTCAAGCCGGGCTAAAGCCCGATATCCGCCGACAAAAAATCAAAAAATGTCCGACAGGAAAAACCCGGCTCTTTCTTGGATTGCCCGAAAAAAAGCGTCCAAGCCCGTCGATTTTCCGAACCCTAAAACACCTCTCCGTATCGCATCGGGGCTAAAAGTGATAAGGAATGTGCTATGATGATAGCGAAGCACCATAAGGAAAATGAAGAAAGGCAAAGGAACGATGATCATAATCATATGAACGTTATTAACTGATAGCCAACAGCCAACAGACGCCCATCAACCAAGCAATTAACTCGTGTAAGCTAACATTTTAATCTTTAGCCTTATGGGTGCCAAAAATTTTGAACAGAACGCCAAATATGTTTAATATCAAAAAAATTCAAATATTAAATTGCTCATCAAGAGTTTCATCTGCTGGTATAAGGTTCAACGGGTAGCCGACTCGACCAGCAGCCCCCCCCCCCCAAGGCGGGTTTAACCGTTTCATTTTATTCAGAATACATTACCCTTCAACGACTTATCCAATCATGATCATGGCAAACAATCTTATGTGTGCTGCTCTCGAGAGCGTTTTTTCTAATCTTTTAATTGGAGCGATTCAAAGTTGCCAAAACTCTTGAGTAATTATGAAGACGTTCGATGAAGAAAAGGGGAAAGGGAAGGAACAAAAATGAATTAAAATGGATGGTAATGATTAGAGGGGGTGGGGGGGGGGGAAGTAGTGAGTTGGGCGGAGGTCGGAGGTGATGAGAACAAATTGATCGGAGGGGGGCGGAAGAAATGAACCGGCTCAATGTATGGGAGGGCGAAAGAGTGAGTGACGGCGGGGGAATTGGGGAGGGCGGGGGGGGGGCACTTTCTGCTGCATATGAAGGTGATGATGATGATGATATGTATTGGGGGGGGGGGGGGGCGAATTGTAGTGTTAGTAAGTGGGTGTAATTACTGCTTAAGAACGGAGGGAGCTGCTCGGAAAAATGGGAGAACGGCGCGGACTGTGAAAACTGGATGGATTGAATTGGATTGAATGGGAGGGGGGGAGATGCTGTGGAGGAGGAGGAGGACGGCGCGAGCGGACGGACGAACGATGTTTTGGGGTTATATTGGATTAACGTTAACGTTAGTGTGTTGATCTGCTGCTGCTCTGAATTGAGCTGATTTTGATCAATTTGACTTTGTTTGTGTAACATTGTCAGGGATTGCCGGAAGGGAAAAGATTTTAAATCAAAAACTTCATTCACAAAATCAGTTAGAAAAATTCAAAATCAGGCAGTCCCCAAATTTACCCAACCCAAACTTTTTTTTGGTTGACTTTTTGGGTGGTCCGGTGCTGGTCAACGGCGCCCTAGGGGAAACTAACTACTAATGAGGGGAATCACAAAATGTCCAGCGGAAATAAACAAATGAGTCACACACAAAGCACAGCCACTGACTGACAAATGAGTTTTGTGAAGTGAGGGGAAAGAGTTTGGCCCTCTGGGACAGCGACGCTTTCGTTGGTTGTTCCTCGGATCGATACGAATGTTTGTTGTTCTTCTTCTTCCCCCGAGGGGTGAGGAAGGAAAAAGGAAGGAAAACGGAGATGCTGGGGGGGGGGGGGGTTTTGGGGGAAGGGCTAATAAAATGAAAAGAGTTAAAGCAATTGAACAATCCAAACGTTTTCCGATTGGCCTGTCCGAATACTTTTTTTGTGTACGCTTTTGTCCAATCAGCAGAAAAAGGGCAATGTGTGAATGGCCAATGGCAGCCACCATTCTCAACTGTTTTACCAAAATATGCGATTCAAAAAGGTTCTGTCTGCGCAAGATGATGTGATGATACCGGTTTATCGGCGAGTACATCGAAAGGAGTTGGGGTCGCGGTCATATGTTTTGTATGTAAGGCGATTAAAAGTTTTGAAAAGTTGTTTCGTTTCAGAGAGCAAGGAACAAACAAACCGCCGGGGGGGGGGTGGGGATTATTTATTTTATTGTTTGCATCGGGGGGGGGGTAGGGGGGGGGGGGCTTGGTCTGCGGAGGTTGGGGGAGTTTTTTGATTGAACTGTGTGGTGGGTGGGTGGGCGGGTGAGTGATAGACGGGGGCAAATGCAAAGTTTTGGGGGGGGGGGTGGGGGGCGGGGGGCCTCTCTGCTGCTGCTGGTGTAGATTGATCGGATGGGACGACAGATCGGCTCAACATTATGTATATGTACGTGCTGCGCACAACACATTTTTGCACATCGACACAGCAGCCGCCCCAACCGCCGTTTTTGTCCCCCCCCCCCCCCCCCCCCCCCGGCGTCCCCCCCCCCCCCCGCCACTTTCATTCCTTCCCCAACCCCGCCACTGGCTGCTGAAGTAAATAAAATGGTGCTGTTTTTGCTGTGTAATCGGAGGAGAGCTTTTATGGCAATAAACAAACGCTCTGAGGCAGTGATTAATATTCAATTAAAGTAAAAAAATTGTATTTTTGACCCTTGACCTCATTATAATCCTCTGATCAGGCCAGCAGGGGGGATCCGGGTGAGTGCCATTCTCGTCTCATTCATTCATTCAATTGTATGGATTAGCAACGATGCCGCAAATTCCTCTTTAGCCAAAAGTTTCGTTGGGGGGGGGGGAGTTTTGGTATTATAAACTTTGGCGGAAACAGTACCAGCCGGCCGAGGTGGATGGATGATTTTATACAATAACTTCCCCGCCGTTTCACCCTCCCTTAATTCTTTTGGGCCATTCAATCAGCCAACACGGGGGGAGGGGGGGGGGGGGGGGGGGGAGGGGAGGGGGGGGGGGCGGAGGGGGGGGGAGCGGGGGGGGGGGGGCGGAGGGGGGGGGAGAAGGGGGGGGGGGCGATGAATGAATAAAAATCAATTCCAAAATTGGTTGGTTGGGTGGACGGGACACCGATCGCACCGAACAAATTGGAAAGAGAATGGGAGGGGAGGGGAGAGGGGGGGGGCATATTTTCAATTTCCAAAACGCACACCGTCGCATCAATCCCCTCCCCCCCCCCAACCACCACCCATCAATCATCCGTTGTTATGATAAAACGTTCCCTCCCCCCGCTCAATTACCCAGTCTTGTCTTGACTGAAGAGTCTTGACACTGAACGGTAACGAGTTAACCCTCCTCCCCCCCCCCCATTTTGGCGTTTGATTTCTGCGTCAATAATCAATGTTCCCCATAATCAAACCTTTTGCTGTGTGTACTTCCAGGCAACTCCCCTCCCCCCCCCCCCCAACGAAATCAATGGACTTACGAAATTCCCAGTGCCCCCCCCCCCCCATTCAGACAGAACATTAACATTAATTATGCAGTCCGGACAAAATAGGACTGCTGCCACCTGGTAAAGAAGACAGAAGTACAAGCAAATTGACTTCCAATTTGTGAAGATGACAACTTCTTCCACTGAAGGTGGGCCACCTGTTCTGCTGTAATAAATTAGCCCAAATGATGCCGCTGTCCCATGCCCATAAGTAAAAGCAAAAATGCCATATTTTGTCATAACGGCGCCAATTTGCCACTTTTGACAGACACCTGTCAACAATACATTCTAAAATCCAATTAGAGGCACGTGAATAAAAAGAACGTTAAGCAACAAATAAAAACTGACAAAATGTGAGAGAAGGAATATTGAGAGCCAGGGACGATTCAGTGCCATTGATCATAACTTTCAAGCAAATCTTAAAAGCTTGGCCATTTTTTGTGCTTTAGCTGTGCCTGTTTGCAACAGTGGATCCGCAACGGACCCTTCGGATGCCCGCCGCGCAACCGCCGTCTTCGCTTCTGCTGACTCCAATCAACAAAATGCTTCAATCACTGGCGTGGCATTATGTGCCGTTTGTGGGGAGGCGAATGCGAAGATGCACTACGGAGTGTTGGCTTGCTTGGGATGCAAAGTTTGGTGTAATTGGCGAAAGGGCTTTTCGAGTTGAAGTCGGCAACCAATGAATGCTCTCTTAAAATTACTGTAGAATTGCTCCGGGCCTCGGGCTTGAAAATCCCGGCCTTTGGACCGAGACCGGAAACGAGAATTAAGAACCGAGACTCTCGAACAGCCCTTACGGCTTGGATTGTTTTTTATATTATTCATAGATTTGGGGGTTGGCTACTGATCAGTGTTTACATAAAATCTCACCAATGATCAAAACGACTGTTCTGATCCGTTTGACATTTGTGACACAACATTAACCATTTGTTGCAGGGGTTTTTCCGTCGTGCGCTGAAGAAACTGAACGAATATGAATGCTTGCGGGACAACAATTGCACCATCGATAAACGCGCGTGATTTATTTTCGTATTAATTGATCGCTTTTGATGGCGATCAGAGCACATTTTCAGAGGAACGCAATTCTTGTCGGTCCTGTCGATTGAAACGGTGTCTCGAGGTCGGCATGGACCCGGCAGGTAAAGAGAAGAAGCGGGCGACGGACGCTTCATACAAAATTCAACTTTTGAATTTCCCCTAGGGGGCCGATCCCCTCTATCAAACTGATGAAGCGGACTTCGGCTATAGGAAATCCCGGGGATTGGGTCCACGTTTTCGCGATGGAAGACCGGGCTAAGGGTTTACTGAATGCTCTAACAAATAAGGCCCTAACATTCAGCCGTCCGTCCGGACAGAGACTTTTCCGGCCAACAGCTTTTGGACCGTCGCCGCTTGTCGCTTTCGGGCAATGGAAGCAGTAACTGCAACACTTCAAGCAGAACAAACAGAGGCGGCGGGCAGCACACCAACCAGCGGGAGAGGCGCAAGGGATCAACAACAGCAAAAGCAGCAGCAGCACATGGCGGAGGAGACGGTGTTGGTGTTGAGGAGGAGGGCAGCAAAAACTGTGGACAACGACTGCCCGTCGAAATGCGCACAATGCTTATGACGGTGAGCGGGTGGTTTTTTGGGGTTTGGTTCAAATATTTTAATTACACCCCCAAAACTTCAGCTCCAAAACATTGAGGCCAAGGTAAGCGATGTTGCTGAAGGTAATTGAGAGTTTTGCTGATTACGATAAACCCGTCGATGCTTTCCCGGGTTTGAATTTGGTGTCGGTCGAACCCCAAGACCCCATGGCATGGTTCAGAGGGGTCATTATTGGCACGATAACCCCCCCCCCCCGCCCCCCTTTTTTGAATTGGTCCAACAACCTCAAGAAACGTCCCCTGCCCCCCCCACATGATCAGCAAGCAGTTCTCTGCTAATAATCATTCTTTCTTATTGTTTGGGTGGTACGTGGTGACACCGCAAAAGATGCATCCGAAATTTACCCTCTTCACATCAACACCATACGCGAGATCATCAACGACCCGGCAAAACTTCGGGGACGAAGGACGGCGGTGTGTAAAAAGCTATTTCGACAATTCACACCCAACGGCGGCACTTTGATGGATAAATAAATCGAGTGGGTTTAGATTCGTTATGAACCCTATCGGATGGCACGCAACGAGGAATTGTGCGTCATCGTTTACCGCCGTCTGATCGCCGCCATCGATTGGGTGGAGCTGCTGGCTGAACGAATGGGCGGCCTCAGCACCGAGGACCGAATCGCACTGGTCAAACAGAGTCAATCGATTCCCTGATCAGCAGTAGCTCCTCTGATCACGCTTTAAAAGAAACAGAAAAATAAGAGGAGAAGCCTGATCACTGTTTGTGAAAAATAAACAGAAGACAGCCTAGCCTTAATTTGTCTCAATCAGAGAGTTGTTGCTGAGCTTTTCTTCCTTGATCGTTTTTGAATCCCGGTTTCGGGCACTTTGAAACTGAACGGAATCCCCCTCCCCCTCCCGAACCCCCCCCCCCCCCCTTTTCCCGTAAAATAATAAAAATGCGGGCTGTTGTTGTTGCAGGTCAAGGCTTGTTTTGGCCCGCTGACGCTGTTCAAATGCTCAGCGCGCACTGCGCTTGTGACAGAAAACGAAAATGTAAGTGATCGGCGAGTTAAACGGGCAAAATGGCGGCGATCAGCTAAGCAAAAACCAAACTCGTTCTGCTGAACTTTTTGGACCCGTCCCAATAAACTCCCCCCCCCCTTTTTTGCAGATGCTTTGCCTGTGCAATTTTGCCTATGTACCGCGCGAAATCAGCAAAGCTTATCACGATGCATAGTACACAAATTATTAAATGATTAATCTCGCTAAAATCGCTATGTTGTTTTTGATCATTTTTCAGCCACCTGGACAACGGCTTGGTTGAACGACTGCTTAACGATTTGGTCGGCCCCTTCAGGCGCATTCATCTTTCGGAGGAAGAGGTCGTAAAGGGCGAGCAGTAGTTGCATCGGTTTGATTGATTGATTGATTAAGGTCGTTTGCATGTCGGCCATCATCGTGCTGAATCCGATGGCACGCGACCTGAGTGAGCAGGCGGCCGAGCTGTGCGTTCAGTTACGAAACCGAATCTACACAACGCTCTACCAAATTGTGAAAGTAGTGGCAAAACCCTTCCGTTGTGCTTTCTGAAGCAGCTTTTAAGCAATTCAATTTAAAATTTGATCCGCTTTATTACGGTTGAGGAATGCCGTGCCGAGTGCAATCCGAATGTGTGGTTTGGCAACCTGCTGCTCTACTTTCCGATCGTCGCGGTTAGCGAAAATATTATTAATTATTTTTAAGTAATGGAAACATTTGGGGGGGATTAACGAGAAGACCTTCTTTCTTCAGTCATTGGCCAATGCAATGTGTGAGAATCTGCGCTTTGCCCAAACATTCAGCACTCTGGGCGGCATTCCGCTTCTCACCTCTCTGTTTGGATGCTTCCCGGTGGAGCCTTTTGCGGCGTCCGAATTGGCGGCACTTGGCGTTGGATCAAAAGGATTTGTGAAAGACGGCACCGGAGGGGCGAAGGGATTTGTGAAAGACGGCACCGGAGGGGAAAAAGGATTTGTAAAAGACGGGACCGGAGGGGCAAAGGGCAGCACCGGTTCAGCACAAAGAAAGGCATTGAAAGAGCGTGGCACGCAAACCAACGACCAATGGACCATTTTGCATGATTACATTGTGAGTTTTGTTGTTGTTGAACATTGTGGAGGTGTTCGTCTTGAATTTGTCAACACAAATTGAAGAGCCCAGCTCGAAAGCGCCCTCTTGTTCCCACCAGCTCCCTGACTGAAGAGAGCGTGGACGACTTCCGCCTGTTGAAGGCGCCATGTTCCTATACGCTGATGGAAATGTTCGACGACCGGATCAACGAAGAGGAGGGAATGGAGCAGCAGCAGCAACAACAACAGCATCCGGGAATTGATAATGCCGTGGACAGACGGAACAGCGATAAAGTGCCGCCATTCGAAGGCGCACACAAAGCAACAACAACATCAACGACGAGTTCAAACAGTAATCGAACGGCGGACAACAGGGAAAGCCAAATGGAGGCTGTTCTGCAACAACAACAACAGCAACATTGTCATTGGCACGTTCAACCTCCAAGCGCACAAATCAAACAGCTTCATCTGTATGATGGCATTCCGACAACGGAATTTGGCACCCCGCCGTTGACGGTGCCGAGTTCCGCCACCACTTTCAACCAGCAACAGCAGCAGGTTGCAGCACCAAACTATGCGGCGGCATATTTGACGATGCCAAACCAGAATGGGCTGGTTCATTACCCGAGCCAATATTATGCTCATTTTTCACCAGCAGTTGATTATCAATTTTGGCACCACAATAATTACACATATCTTTCTCCCCCCTCCTCATCATCACAAATTTTCTGGCCACCGGCAGCGGTTCCCATTCAATTGGTGCAAATTCCGCACATTGCCTTCAGCGACAATTGTCCAAACAATTCACTTTCTTCACAATACGCACCCAACTGCCCAAACCCGAACTCGTCATGTCCACCGAATTACATTTCACAGAACATTTTACCAAAGTCTTGACGTTTGTTAATGAGTGTATAAATGCATTGAACATATGTGGTATCAAATTGAAGAGTACACAATAAGCAACAAATAAACCCGGTTTTTTTATTTCAATAAAAATAATAACAGAAAAACAATTACCAAATTAAATTTATCGGACGACTTGTGCTAGCTGTAACAGACATTTTGTCGACAAATTTTCGTTCTAACTAGTAACAACTCTAGCAACAATGGCAATGTTTCGTGGAGAAATTAACGGATCGAAGAGTTCGACCAGTTCGGCGTCAATTTTGTTCTCGTGCAGAAAAAGCAATCGGTCCAGCAGCACCACAGACTCGAGCGGGCACTGGAGAGCAAATTGCAGCGTCTGTGGCAATTAATTGGCTATAAAACATCGACAAATGCATTAATTGATTGATTGAACAGAGAGACTGAAACGGACGAACAGTGAAAGGCTCAATGAAGCGGGCGGCCGCGCGATGTGTCGCCATTATTTCGTCCAACTTTTGCTCAAATTGATCCCGCTCCTCCTCCAAAACGACGCTTCGACTGAGCAGTTCGGCCCTGAACCCGTCCTCACCGGTGATGCATTTGTTGAGCCTTCGCGGCGGTCCGCGCCCATTGCGGAGGAGGTCATCGTCCTCAGTGGATTCTTTAAAAGCATTAAAAACAAACAAAACATCATTCACGGAATTATTCTCCCCCCAAAAAAGGCTTTTCCAAGCACAGACCAATTGCATTTTTGTGGTCAAGTCTCATACATTCAACAAATGCCCGATTCGCAAAGGCCTGACGATGCGCAGTGTGCTCTTGCTCCGTAAATGCCATCCAACGGACCAACTTCGCTTGGCACGCCAGCCGAAGGCCAGGGATGGGGAAGTTGTTGTGGCCGTACACACACAAAAAGTGGTCGCGCATTTGACGACTGAGCATCCACCGATCGATGGCTTAGAAATGGTATCAAATTGATCAGACTAGCCGAGCCGTTCAGAAGTATTAATTAGCCCACTCGAATCAGTCCAATTCTTGAGCTTGTGATAACAGCAGCCGACTGTCACCAACAGAGGGCACAGCTGCTGCTGCTCACGGTTGTCCGTCTTCTCCTGTTGCTGCTGTTGTTTGCACATTGAAACGAATTCGAGCAGTATCTGCCGCTGCAACTCACCGCACCCGTGCAAGGAGACAAGCGCAGTCCGTCGGTCCTAGGACAAAATAGCATTTACTAGTTGCTACAGCAGCAGCAGCAGCTGATGTACCCCCGACTATGGAGTTGGAATAATAAATCTCTCTCTCATATCCATTTTTTCGATCGATTAAACACCAAACTGAGAGAACATTCTCTTTAAATTAGTTGGCTAGACGATCAATGTATTGTAGAATAAAGTAAACCAACCGGAAGAGTGAGTATTTTATGGCATTGTTTGGAAGTGTCGGAAGAGAAGACAATGTTCTTCATTTGGACATCGTTTGGGCACCCTAAACATGGCACTTTCATTTAAAAAAAGGGGCAGAATTCGGCAATGTCAAGCGTCTTTTTGTTCAAGTCAAATGCCACAATAATTCACCGACCGTCAATTTTGA
Organism: Globodera pallida; assembly: GCA_020449905.1. Taxonomy (NCBI): domain Eukaryota; kingdom Metazoa; phylum Nematoda; class Chromadorea; order Rhabditida; family Heteroderidae; genus Globodera; species Globodera pallida. Next base: position 3,682,922 of record JAIXHY010000004.1, on the reverse strand, counting down.
GTGCCGAATGGCAAAGTGCCGGATCGGCCTCAATGCCCACATAGTCCAGTCGAAGGCCAGTGCCTTCAAATTGTTGCTGCTGCTGTTGTTGGTGCTGTCCTTGTTGCTGTTGACGATGGCGGACGCCTTCTTCGTTGTTTCGTCGCAGAATCCGTCCCAGATGACCCTAATGTGGGGGGGGGGGGGATATTAAACGAACAAAAAAAATCAGTCAGAGAGAGAGAGGCTAACCAACCAATCCACAGCCGATGTCCACCACTCTGTCAACGCCAAGCGGGGCACATTCGGCCATCAAAAGTTCACTGAACGCACTCAATTCGTGCGCTTTCTTCCTTTTCACTTTACGCATTGGCATTGTTTGTGCTTGTTGCTGACTGAATGGTGGTGGGGCTGAAACCCCAAAAAATTGAACAACCAAAACATTGGTGTTGATGATGCTGTGCCGCTGTTGTGGCCAAATTGCCGGGGAACACAATATTTGTGCAGCAAGGAAAGACGCCGAGCAGAAGCAAAAAAGTGTTGCAGCGATGGCGGACATTCCTGTTAAGATGGATGATTATTTGAATCTTGTTTAGAAAAATTCAAAGGGTATGAACAACACCGAATACTGCTCGAAGTCGACGGCCAACGTGTTCAACTGGGCGTCGTCCAGACGGCACATGAACCGGAGCCACTTAAGAATGGAGTTGGAGGGATCCAATTCATCCAACGCTTAAAGCAACAACAAACACCTCAGCGTCAATTTGGTCATAGACTCGTGCAGAAAAGAATTCGACATTCAGCGTTTCGTACAGATGGCCATGTGCATGGACAAAGGTCAACAATTCGCGCAGATCGTTCGAGTCGACTGTCAGCATTTAAAACCGTAAATTGAACTAATAAGTGGGCCCAAATATTGTTGTATGTATGCATAATAAAAAGGTTTCGCCGTTCCATTAACTCATATTAAATAATTACTATAAAACAAAATAATTTAATGACCACATAATGAATGATATGTGAATTACAAGCACAAGATAATGACTAGAAAATATGTCCAGACACATTAAAAATAAATAGATCGAACGAATTACCGAAATTACATCACCGCCGACCAACAACTTTGTTTTTGTAATGGCCAAGAGCACTTTCAGTTCTATACAGCAGCAGTGCCGTCAATGATTCGCCCCTCCGTTGCCGTGCCGGTGGTGCCATCATTTTTGGCGGCGGTCCGCCGGTCGAACATCCCTTTGAACTTCTTGCGCTGGACCTCCAACACTGCCACCATCTCTCTACGACAGTCCAAAATTGCCTGCTGTGCCGCTTTGTTCTCCGGTTCCAGCTCGACGACGCGTTGGAAAGCTGCGATCGCCTCCTCAAAGTCCTTGCGTTGCTGGTACGCCTACAAATTTGTCAAACATCAAGGTCAATCATTGTGCAAAAAGTTTATGGCAATTCCATGTAAAAATAACGAATTAAAGCAATTCTAAAAATGTTCCAAAAAGTTTGGCAAAAGCTAACCTGAGCCTTGCGATAAATTGCCTTCACGTTGTCCGGCTGTTTCTCCAACACTTTGTCACAATGTTTTATTGCGTCGATCGTCTCACCCATACGCAAATATGCCAACGCACTGTTCAACTAAAACGGATCTTTTTGAATAGAAAATTCAATTCGAGGGGAAAGGGAATTCCAATCATCCCGCACCGATTGTGGGGCCGTCGTCCAACAAAACAAACCTGTGCAGCGATGAACATTTGTTCGAATTTCAGTGTCAATTCGTCTCCGCCTAAAAACATTAATTTTAAACCAAATTCAACCATTAATTTTGCCCACCTTCGCCAGGTGCCTTCATCGGCTTTGCAAATTCCATCAAATGGTTGACCGCCTCGTATTTGCTCAATGCCAATGAGAACTTTTGCTGACGAAAAAAGTCGGTGCCCTTGTCTTTGTAGAAATGGGCACGATCCAACTTCTCCTCGTCGGTTAGCTCCCAACTGGCCTTGATCTAATTTGTAATTGTAAGCAATTGATTAGTCGGCAAAAGCATCATTGTGTGTGTTCACATTTTTAAATTCTCTAAAAAGTCTCAAAACGGTAACGTTCTTCAACCTACAATGTTATTCCGACCGTCAAAAGTCACTTTTTACTTTTTCATAATCCTTAAGGAAAAGCGTGAAGACAATTTCTTCATAAACGCCCAGGCCGAGCTCAGGTGGCGGACATTTTCCATAGCCAAATTTGCCCTTCAGAGTGACATGACTCTTCTCACCCCGATTCATGTGCTTCAAAGCCCTGCAAATTTGACATGAAAAATTCAAATATAAAAATTCTTTAATTTAGAATTCTTTCGTAATCGGTTAGATTAATTAAATTGTCTTTTTCCAAAAAATGATTGCTAATTTTACTACTAATAGCTTAAATCTCACGTGTCCACTCCGTCCGGTAAGGCATGTTCAGCGCCTTCACCCAGCACATATTCCAGTTGGGCATCGTAAAAAATGCGCCCGTCCAACGACGTGCCAACAGCGTGCACTTTAATGCCCGCATGCTCTGTGGGCGTTTTGAATTTCTTGCCAGGGACAACAATTGACTTTGTGATGGTGCCGTCCCGGTCCGGGCTCAGATCTTCGCCTTCCCATCGCAACAATTCAATCTCAAAATAAGCCGAATTCATTTTGTACTCCACGACAAACAAAAAAATAATCCGTCATAAATAAATGTGTAAAAATGAACCTCAAAAATGAGAGTTGAGTTGCCAGGGATTTTAGGCGGATGGCCAGTCTAAAATCAATTTAAAAAAATAGGTGTTCCGCTTATTTACACGAGTTTGATGCAAAATTTGTTGTAAAATTCGGATTTCTTTTTGTATTTTTAACGATTTTAACTTTTTTTTAAAAAATCTTTTCATGTTTATGTGCACCTCGCCATAAGCGTATTCAGGTCGACATTCCAGCCGAGCAATTTCACCGCGACACATTGTCGCCACCCCCAAGTCCCAGCCTTTGATGACCTTAAAATAATCGTTTTGCATTTTTATTTAGTCAAAAATGAAAGAAAATCGTTCTTCTAACCTGTCCCCGACCAAACGTGAAGAAAAATGGCATCTCCCGCCCACGGCTTGAGTCGAACACCTTGGAGTTTGGAGTCAACAATGAAAATTATTTTAAGGGTAAATTCGTCAACTGACTTTTCCACTTTCTTTGATGATGCCCTCGTAATGAACATAGCAGCAATCGCCCTTGGCCGGGTGAACACCGAAGTTCTCGCCTGCTTTCAACAGCGTCTTTAGCACTCCTCCATCCATGGCCTTAGTCACATCAACGGGCTTCGTCTCAGCATCCGGATCTTCTTCCATATTTGACGAAAGTGAAAAGGAAATCTTAACTCTGAAATATGCAAATTTGAATTCTATCACTTCACTATCAACCGGTACGAAGCCCACTCGCCCGAATCCCACCACAATCGCTAGGCCACGCTGAGGCCTAGGGAGCCTAAGCCGAGCTGAGGCTTACAATTTGGGGTATAATTCAATTTAGGGTTGTCACCCCGCGTGCGGGGTTGAGAATTGCGGGGTCGGGGTTTTTCGGGGTTAGAAGTGTCGGGGTCGGGGAAAACCCCGAAAAATGGCCTAAATTTGCGGGGTCGGGGTCGGGGGGGTCGGGGTGACAACCCTAATTCAATTTTTTGTTGTTTTGCTCGTGGAAGCGCTCCAATCTTTCAATCAAAAAACAACACTACGCCAAATGTTTTTTGGCGAAATATCACAAATGGCGCGCAAATTTTGATTTAATTTAGTTGAGCTAAGGGCCGTTGGTGGACCACCCACCACTCATCCGCATTTGTCTTATTCCCCTTTCCTAACCATCTCCCCCTTCGCCCTCATAACCTCGTAACCCTTTGGAGTGATTGATTGGAATTCGGTGGGGGGGGGGATGAGAAGGAGAAAAGAGCAATTGGAGGGAAAGGGAAGAAAAGGCAAGCGACGCGCAATGTGTGCATCAATTCTGTCCTCTAATCCTAACAGAAAAGAACACGGTTCTCACATTTGCCGATTCCCTTCATTCTTTTCTTTTTTTTTGCTGTCCGAAAATTGTAAAATTTAAAAATCAATGCCAATTTTTAGCTAAAATAAAGGGAGCGATGAATGGAAATGAACAAAAATTGCACTCTGATACACTGAGCGTGTTAGAATTGTGGACCAGAATTCATCAACAACGAAGTGCAGAGGTCTACGATCCGGAAGGTTTTTCCATTTTTTCACCAGTTATCGTAAAATACTTTATACTTTCAGCGGTCGTCCAACTCTTCGATCTGCTGGAACAAACGCAGCGACGTCGGAACATTTCAGTCCAGGAAAATGGCAGCTTACTCGATCAGATCAGTCGGTTGAAGCGCCAAAATGAGTAATCTTTTGTTTGTGAAATGCAGTGGAGCTTTTAAATCAGGAATTATTTTAATATTTTTGATTTTTAATTTAGGAAATATGAGACCGCTTTGGATCAAAGCAATGAGACGATTCGTCAACTTCGGTCAGATTTAGCTGCCAAAAGTTCAAAAATCGACTCATTGAGAGCTGAATTGCAAGAACACCAGCGCATTTTTCAAGCCGCAAACAATGAACTGCAGGTTTTTCTTCAATTTCATTTTACAAAATTTGAATGTTTAAAAATTTAGAGTGCTGTTGGCCTGCAATGCGTTGATCAACGAATTCGTTCGGAGACTAGTCGCCGTTATGATAGGTTATTGTTAGAATCGATATTTTATGACACGTGCTTATTCCTTTTCGTTTTAGGTCAACTCATAAGGGAAAGCGCCGGTCGAGCTCGCCAACGATGATGTCCTCGGTTGCGGGACCGTCAAAGCGTTCACGGCACATTGCTGAGCGAATCAACGAAGAGCAGCAGCAGGACGACGAGTGCACGGAGTCCGAAGGAGACCAGCAAAGACAGGTTCGCCTGATTATTTTATGGCGAAAAAAGAAGATTTTTTTAAGAGAAGTCGTCCGTCAAAGTTGGTGCTGGGCCGACGCGCGATGAACCGTTCCATGTCCGAGTCAAATGTGTACGAGCCGCCGGTGGGTGTACAGCAACAACATCAAATCAAGGCGCCGTTGTCGGCAAAGCACATTAGCATTGTGGACATGTACGAAATGCCTACTCCAAGATACGGACTGAAACTCCATAAATTGTTCCCCGTGTTTCAGGCGCCTTAGTCCACGCGCATGCTTGGGACGTGGCTGGACAAAAGGAAGACCGGTCAACCAATGCATGCACAATTACGTGCCGATCAGCAATCTGTTCAGCGCCGCGTTTTCCTACTGCAGTGTGTGCGCACGCGGACTTGGCATGAAGGGCTTCCGTTGCAACGGTGGGGTTTGGCTAATTCTTTCTTTGACTTTTTTGTGCCATCGATTAACCCCAATGGCGTTCTGTGGAATGAAGGCGGGAGGAGGGATGTAGTTTAAGTTGTTTTTTTAGACTGCAAGCTGCAACTTCATGATTACTGCCGTAATTATGCACCGATGCCATGTGTATCAATTGTGCCAACACCACAACGATGCCACAGTCGGCAGCGGCCCACATTGGGTGATTTGGCCCCAGTGCTGCCGCCCAGAATCCCAGGACAGATAATTCGTTGTGTCTACGCGCTTGAACAAGGCTTCATCGGCACTGTTGGACTCTACCGGGTGCCTGGGTATGTGTGGTGATGCGACGTGAGGCACAAGCTTTTTTGCACAATTTGAAAAGGTCTAAAATTATAATATTTTTTTCATAAATTTCAGTTGCGACTCTGAGGTGAAAAAGCTCAAGGAACAGTTTAACTCAAAATACGTGCCGAAATTGGACCAAATTGACCCGGAGACGATCACCGGCTTCATCAAGAAGTTCCTGCGGGATTTGCGGGTAGGGATGCCAAAAAAGGCGCCGGTTTTTTATAATGGGTTTGTTTTCCCATTTGTCAGGAGCCGCTTATTCCCTTCTCTTCCTACAAAGAGTTTCTGAAGGCCGCTGCGGAAGGCAATGAAGTCCAGCTGAAGACGTCCATTGAGGAGTTGCCGGAGCCAAACCGGGACACGGTGGGAAATTTTAGCAGCTTTTTGAATATTTTTGTTCAACATTTCGCCGTTTAAGTTGGCTTTTCTCTGTGCCCATTGGCAAAAGGTGGCGATGCATTCCAACGAAAATCAGGTGAATATTTAGACCAAGAATTTGGGAGTTCTTTAGTGTATATATTAGGCTATTTTTGACTGAAAATACGATCACAGATGCCGCTGGAGAATTTGGCCAAAGTGCTTGGCCCAACCGTTGTGGGGACCACCTCAAAGCTGCTCACTCTGCAGGACAAGCAACAGCAGCAAGCGACCGCCTACTTTATGGAGGCGAGCAGACAAATCCAAATTCTGCAAGCTCTCCTCAACCTCGACCGTGTACGTTTTCCGATTTTATCAATTATTGGATTGTGGAAAAAAATAAATGCGGGAAAAAACGGTTCTGGATTGTATGTCCTCGAATTAAATATTAATATAGATTTTCACTAATAACAAATCGCAATTAAGGATCGGATTATAGTAAACTATACATTTAACACCCGTCTAAATGAATACCTTTCCAGGCTTATTGGACTGAGATGTATGATGGTCCGGCGAATTTGAACGGAGAAGAGGCGTTGAAGCCGAAGCAGCAGTGGCCGAGCACGCCGACGTCGAGCAGAAGCGGAAGAGAAGGAGGGCACCTCGTGCAGTCCATCGTCAGATGAGTTCGGTTGGTCCGGCGAAGATATGAATATTGTCTAGAAACGTTAGGGGGGAATTCTTTTCCATTCTCATCACTCTCGAATCTCTAAATTAATGTTTTTTCTTCAATTAAAACGCATATTTATTCATTTCCACGCCTTTGTTTTGATGTATAAATCACTTAACTTACCCTTTGAAATACTTATGCTTTTTTTCCTTTGCCTGTGTCTTTTTGAGCGAATGTCAGAATAAAAGTCTTCCTGTTTAAGGAAGAAAACAATTTGATCAGACTTGATTAGAACGTATTTCTTATGATCGAAGAAGGGTCCAATCCAAACAAAAATTCCGAGTATTAGCATTGAATTATAATAAAAATAAATTGGGACTTTGCATAATGAATGAATCAGAACAAAAAAACCCCACTCACAATGAGATTCTGCATTGGAAGCGTCATTTAATCTATCCGGTATTTCTATTTCCCAAAAATGAACTGCCCCCCCTCCGGCGACGTGTCGGTGCCCTTTCATCTGTGACTGATCCGCGCAACCGGACGGGATTGGATTGGATTGGCTGATTGCGCCCCTCCGAGCAAAAGGCCTTGTCGGGGCGGCCTCACGCCAAACTCGCGCAATTTCCTCAATTGTCCAAAAATGTGGGGGCGCGCTGCGCGACAAAACCCGTCCGGTTGCGAAATGTGCCGGGCACACATTTAATCCCCCCCCCCTCCCCCCGCCGGCGCCATTGTGTCACCGGTTGGGCGGGCGGACGGACGGGCGGTGGACAAATTTTGTGCTGTCCGTCCATTGCCAACGCGGCGAACGCCACACCCAAACAAAGCACACTTAAACGACCAATTTGCTGCTGGACGCGCCATTCATTCGTTCTCATTCTCTCTTTGCTTTTGCTCGCTTATTCAAATTGTGGTGCCGTGCCAACAATGGTCAACGTCGTCGGCAGAATGTTACGGCACAAAATGTGTGCTGTTTCTGTTGCTGTTGTTGGCGGTGCCGACGGTGGGTGGGTGGGTGATCGATGAACGGTCTATGAACTTCTCGGAAATGTTTGGCAGTTCCGGTGTCCGATTGTATGGACACCGGACAGTCTTTGGGCTTGACGTCCTCTCAAACTTTTTTGGATGATCATCTGCTGATCCGAGAACAGAACCAGAAATTCTCCTTCTTAGCATTGCAAAGCGTTCGATTTCCGCTGCTCTTTTCCGTCGTCCACTCCGTTCTGTCCTTCCTCCCGTCCGTTTATGCGCCACTACCGTACTACCCAGCATATTCACAGTATCCGGGCTCTTACCGTTCCAGTTACGGTTGGTGCATTTATCAGTGGGACTATTTATTTATATTAATTTGGCTTCCAACCGTCACAGGCCTTGCGCCCTACTCGAGCAGCTTCTACGGCAAGCCCAGCTACGCGTACTCCAACCCAAACAGCGGCTACGCCGGCGTCAGCGCGTATGAGGGGCCTTCGTATGGGATGAACGCGTATTGGCAGCCGGGCATTGCCTATTCACCCAACGGAGCATACGGTAGCTATGCAGCAGGCGGTTACGGTGGAGCAGCAGGTGGTTACGGTGGAGCAGCAGGTGGTTACGGTGGAGCAGCAATGCCCTACGGCGGCCTGTCGTCGCCCTATGGCGGGATGGGAGGACCCTATGGGTTTGTTTACAAAATCCAAAAATTCTTGTGCGAAATTTAAGAATTTTCCAATTTCTTGTTTTGCCTTAAGCGATTTGTGCCGTGACCGTTCCGCGGACTGTGCCCTCACCGCCAGCTCGGGCCAATGCGCTATGACGACGCGCATACTCTGCCCCCAGTCGTGCGGTGTCGGGTGCGCTGGCGGCGCCGGTCTACCGTACCCGCAATCGCCGTATTACGGTAGTTTCCCACTGTCCCAAGTGTTCTTGCTTGTCCACCTTTGCACAAACAAGCTGCCTCTTTTGCACCTGTAGCAGACCAGCAGGGCTACAGCCAGCAGTTGGCTAACACTGGTGGCTATGGCTACGGTTCTGCATATGGTACCGCCTATAACAGTGGTGGTGGTTACGGTAGTGCCGTCGGCGGAGACTACGGTAGTCCCACAAACGGTGCCGGTTACGGTTCCGCCGCCGGCGGCGACTACGGTAGTGGTGGTCCTTCGTTTGCATGCCGTGATTCGCACCTTTACGGCTGCCAGCAATGGGCGGCACAGGGCTTATGCCAACAGACACCCGATTACATGCTGAACTACTGCCGTGCCAGCTGTAATGTGTGTAATGGCGGCACACAATACGGTAGCCTTTCCGGTGCACCGAATGGTGGCAGCGGCTACGGTCCCGGCGTTGGCGGTTACGGTCCCGGTGTTGGCGGTTACGGTCCCGGTGTTGGCGGTTACGGTCCCGGTGTTGGCGGTTACGGTCCCGGTGTTGGCGGTTACGGCCCCGGTGTTGGTCCCGCTCTCGGCAGCGGCGGCGTGTTCGGGGCAAATGGATACGGTGTTGGTGGTGGCCAACCGTATGGTGTCCCGCCGGCCAGTGAGTACGGTGGCCAAGGAGTTGGCCCCCTCGGCAATTTTGGCAATATTCTGCCCGCGGCAACATCCCAGTTTGCGTCCGGGCCATTTCCAGCATTCACAACGCCAACGGACCTTGCAGGCGCCGAGTTTGCCGGTGGAGGCAAGTGACTAACAAAAAAACTGATCAGTTTGGCACTTGTTTTGTTGTTGTTGTTGTTGTGCCGGCACTAAGCACGCTTTAAATTTGTGTCAATGTTGGCATTTTGTCCCCCACAGTGTCCCCGTCGGCGCCGATGCCTGCTTTGAACTCGTTCTACTCACCCTTTTATCCCTACCGATCATTGCTCTCATCGGCAAATGAACGGAAGGAGGAAAAGCAGCAGAAGGGCGCAAAGGTGTGTTTTGAATGCGGCACTTATGGGGCTAAGCCATCATTTTGGTCCTTAACTGATCAGAGACCTGATCCAATCGAAGTGATCAGAAATCATTTATCAATTCCAAAAATTAAAAACAACATTTTGCAGGTGTTATTTAGCGAGGACGAACCCACCGGCGAGCAGAGCAGTTGGACAGCCGGACTGCCCTCGGCTTCGTCCACCGGCACCGGCACTGGCACTGGCACTGGCACGTCCATATTTGAACAATCGCCTTCACGGAGTAAAATTTTTTGTCGAGATTTTGAGGAACAGAAATCGAAACGAGAACAAATTGTTAAATGCTCCCCCCCCCCCACTTTCTCGAGCAGTGTCTGCACTGTTCAACACCGCTGCTACTTCTGCTGATGGCGCTCCTTTAACGATGAGTTGGCCCCCTCCGTCCTCGCTGAGCACCCAGCACTCCTCCCTCAGCAAATTGGTGAGGATGGACGACCTGGTGATGGACAAGGCCAAGGAGAAGAAGACGAAGAGTTGAAGCTGTACTTTACACTTTTTGTTGATGACCTCACCATAAATGAAACGTTTTTAAATTTTATTGCACGCATTTGATGGTATTCTTTCTGCTGATTAACCAGGGTCTCTCCGAAGCTTTGAATTCACACAAAAAAGTTATTTATTTCTGCCGTTTTATGAGACCCTGGGGGCAAAAGACAGCAAAACAAATTGTGAATTAAATATAACAAATTTTGTACAAAAAAAGAACGAACGAACGAACGGGAGAATGTCAAGTAACGGACGGCACTTTGGGTAACATTTAAATATTTGGACAAAACAAAAAAAGCATTTTGCCGAAGGTAAAATAACAAAAAAGTCCGGTTATTCTCCCGTATTATTAGGCAATTTGCCATCTTTTTTTGTTCTGTTCTTCTTGCGGGTGAAGGAAATTAATTACCTCCGGCAATAAATTAAATAAAAATAATAGAAAATTTGGAGGACAAATAAATGAATAAATGAATGAATGGCACGCGAGGTCGTTCTGTTGTTTTGTGCGTTTGCGACACAATTTTAGCGGCTACGGTTTTTGCGCCGCACGGCAATTGCGTCCACAACGCAGACGCCGCCGCCCGCGTCCATTGTCATAACTCTGAGAGAATTAAAACATTGGCATAATAATAATAATAATAATAAATTGTTTTAAAAATCGGGGGGAAGGCACCGCTCCTAACAAAAACAATCTTCGAAAACCGGACAAAATTTTCCAAAATTTCAAATTTTAAATGGACTCTCTGATCTTCACAAAATGCCGCAATTTGTGTTGCTTGTGAATTAAGTGGGTCCGAATTGTGCCCCAAAGTTCAGGGCGGCCGGTCACCGAATTCGGCGACCAAAATTATAATATTAACAGCAAATTATACTGTCTCTTGAGCAGCAGGCGGCTGCATCCAATCGAATTCTGCGGGCAACAGCACGCGTGCTGCGGACACTGAGGCGGACACAACGCGGCGTGTGCCGCGTTACACGGCTCGCTGGCGCAACCGCTGGCGGGCGTGCACTGGAGGTGAATTTATATAATAATTAGTGGAATTTTGAAGGAGGGAAGGCGGACGGACTCCTCAGTTCGAGACTGAGCCTGGAGCAACAAATGTTCGTTCCTCTACTCTCGAATTTCCAAATTCTGTTCGAGACTGAGCCTGGAGCAACAAATGTTCGTTCCTCTACTCTCGAATTTCCAAATTCTGTTCGAGACTGAGCCTGGAGCAACAAATGTTCGTTCCTCCAGTCTCGAATTTCCGAATTCTCTTCGAGACTGAGCCTGGAGCAACAAATGTTCGTTCCTCCAGTCTCGAATTTCCGAATTCTCTTCGAGACTGAGACTGGAGCAACAAATGGTCGTTCCTCCAGTCTCGAATTTTCCGAAATCTTTTCGAGACTGAGCCGTCCGTCCCAAGCGACTTCCTTCAATCGGTTTGGAGTGTACCGGGTAACAGCCCGAACTGGGACATTCGAACACCAACTGCAGTTGCTGCTGTTGTTGTTGCAATTGTGAAGACGGAGGTGCACATGCGGAAGGATCTGTGCACGTCGCGCGTCACTCGTTTTTTTCCCTCATAAAATGAAAACACTCACTGCACTGAGTCTGGCACGGACTGAACATGACGGGGAAGCACAGGTTGCCCTGGTCGGAGAACCAACTGCCGCCACAGCAGCCGCCGTTGTAAGCCGCCTGGTACTGTTGTGCACAACAATCGCCGCCCCCGGCGTTGTTGCCTCCTGCTGATTAGAGCAATTAATTTGTTACAAATCATTGTGTTGTTATTTGTAGGCTTATTCCGGTGGGTACGGTAATGGGTTTTTGAACCCTTTGGACGACGGACGCCGCCGTTTTGGCCCCGAGCAAAAAAGTCGGGCCAAAACCCCTTTTCTGGGCTACATCAAAGGGAATCAGCACAGATCATCTGATCATGTGATCATCAACTTCAACGCGGTCAGTTCACCTGCACAACATTCGCCACCACCCTGACTTGAGCAGCATTGCTGCTGTTGGGTGCCGCTCATTCCGCAACAGCCTCCGCCTCCTCCCCCTCAATTTACGAGAAAAGCTTTCGGTTAAACGGTCGTTCCTCTCCCTCTCCAACCTGCACAACACGGCCCTCCGCCTCCGGCCGCGCAGCACTGCTGTTGTTGCGCACCGTTGAAGCCGCAACAGCCGGCACCGCCGCCTTAAAATTGCGCAACTTTTTTTTTGCATTGCCTCGGGCAAACACCGAAACAAAATCCCCCCCGGCGAAGTCTCTTCTCCCAATTCATTAAATTCCACTCACCCCCACCACAACATTGCCCCCCTCCCCCCGCATCGCAGCATTGTTGCCTTTGTTGACCGCCAACTGCGCAACAACCACCTCCAGCGCCTTAAGGCGAAATGATGGACAATTTGAAGTTTTTCGCATTTTTGCCATAATTTGGGCTTTGTCGTCCAACTGTCCCAATAATGATCAGTCAGTCAGAGACCGATCAGATTAGAGAGGTCAAACGTTCTGTCCCCAATGTTCACCTCCTCCCCCACAGCACGGTCCACCTCCGCCCGCTGCACAACATTGTTGCTGCTGCGTCTCGCCCATTGCGCAACACTCCCCGCCGCCTCCGGTGCCGGCGGGTCCAATCGCCGCCTCGGTGTTCTGCTGCTGTTCGTGCTCAGCCGCCGGCGCATAATTCAGCGGTTGCTCCAACGGTTGTTGCGCCTGCGCCTGCGGGGTTGTCGCAGTGGGCGCCGGCGGGTGCGGCAACTCGTGCGCCGCCGCCGGCGTCACTTGGATGGGCGGTGGCCTCGCCGCCGGCTTTTTGTTTAGAAATCAATTAGTCAATCAGTCAGTGTCCCCATCACTCACTTTTGGCGCCGGTGGCGGCACTTTTTTTGCTGCCGTCGGTGGCACTTTTTGCGAAGGCTTAGGCTTCGGCGGCACCACTTTTTGCAGCGGCTTCGGCGAAGTCGGGCGAACAATCGGACGGGTCGAGGGCACTTCCGGGGGATTGGACAAAATGAAAATTCGACCCCAACTCATCCCGAAAAGCGCTTACCGGTGCTAATAGCCACTTCGTTGGAGTGAACTTTGCTCGCTAAAATGGGGGAAATGTCCATTTTTAGGGTAAATTAAGCAAAACAAATTGAGGCCCACTCACCCGTGCTCTCCTCCGCGTTATTCAGCTGCACTTTGGTCACTTCGGCCGAGAATTCGTCGGCTACTCCCGCCTCTGCCACCTCCGGTTCCGGCACTTCCGCATAATGACCTTACAATTAGCATTGATCAGATAAATGCTTTCATGTCCTCTAGATCAAATCAGTACTTTTTGATTCGCACTAAAGCACGACACTTTTTCTGCCCAAGCTTTTTCTTACTTTGTGTAGATGAGGGAGGCGGAGGAGCAGCAGTTGTTGAGAGTGAATTAGAATGAAGTGTACTGCTTGTTGTTGGTGTGCTGCTCGCAGTTGGTGCCTGGGAAGTGTTGGTCTGTGGGGCGTTGGTCTCCTCCTCGTACTCAACGCCCGTCTCCTGAACAAAGCAATTGTGATCACTAAAAACATTTTGATCATTTTGCACATAATCATGTGAGTGATCATATCCAAATTATCGAGTAGCAATCGATCCACGAGATTATGTGAACTTGTCCTTGATCAAATGTGCCATATCTTACATTTTTTTCTACCCCAAAAAATTCTGATATTTTTTTTTGATTCTACAAAAATAAATTTTATTTAATTCCCTTGTTTTAAAGTGGCACACCGCCGTGCCGACCTGTTCATGGTTTGCAGCATGGACGGGCACTTGGTGCTCATGGCCACTGTTGGGGTGCAGTACTTCCAGCACTTCTTCTTCCGGCTCAATAGCCTCCTCGATGATGCTTGGCGTCTCATTCACTTCGTTGGCATAATCCGTGCCGCCGCCGCTGCCTCCGCCGCTCTTGGCCGGCGTTTCTGTCTTTGGACGCGCGGTGGTTGTTGGTGAAGGCGGGGAGGTGGAGAGGGGCCCCGGTGGCACAACAACGGCAGGCGGCGATGGCACAGCAATGCCGGCACTGCCGGATGGTGATGACACCGCTTGTTGTGCATAAGGAAAAGCTTTAGAGGAAGCGTGAGGAGCCGGAACGGGTGCGGGCGTTCCGGATGCCAACGGTACAGATGCAGGTGTACCAGTTGCCGATTTTCCTGATGCCGAAGCTCCAGCTGCCGCCGTTCCTGACGATTTCGATGTTCCGGATGTCGTTTTTCCTGATGATGCCGGTGTTCCAGAAGCGGGTGGTGTCTCTGGTCCGTAGACGTCTTCAACATCTGGCACAACCGCCGGTGCCACTTGTACCTCAGCAGGTGCCGATGGCTGTACGGCGGGCAAAAATTTTGGTGCTGGTTGTAGTGTTGCAGGTACTCGTCCAACTTCTGGAATCGGTGCTGGCGCAGGGCCCGTATTTGATTTAGAAGCGGTCGCCGAAACTGGCAACGGGACAGCGGCAAAGCCGGGCTCTGCGCCTGGAACATTGGTTTCTTCGCCATAGTCCGGACCCGTTGCCGGCAACGCGTGGTCGACTTCAACCGGTTCCGGAATTGAGTGAACAGGAGGGGCTGGACTCTGTTTGGACGAGCCGCTTGGTGATGGAATGATGGCCGGACCTGCGCTCTCGGAAGCGGCTTCTTCGCCAGAACCGGGCAGCACGGGTTCAGAAGGGCCTGGTCCGGAAGAAATTCCGGAAGCAGCTTCTTCACCATATCCCGACGATGAAGGCGCAACAGGCCCCGGTCCGGAAGTTCCGGAAGGTGATACAGAGGCTGCAGCTCCGGAAGATGGTCCAGAACCGGAAGTCGTTTCTGAAGAGGGCCCAAAAACAGCAGCTTCAGAAGATGGCCCAGTAGCAGCTGAAGATGGTTCAGAAATAGCTTCTTTCCCATATTCTGACGGCAATGGCGCAACAGAGCCCGCTCCGGAAGTTTCGGACCCGGAAGATGGCCCAGTAGCAGCTGAAGAAGGTCCAGAAACAGCAGCTCCGGAAGATGACTCAGAAGCAGTAGCTCCGGAAGATGGCGCAGAAGCAGCAGCTCCGGAAGATGGCGCAGAAGCAGCAGCACCGGTAGTTGGTCCATAACCGGAAGGCGTTTCTGAAGATGGTCCAGAAACAGCAGCTCCGGAAGATGGCGCAGAAGCAGCTGAAGAAGGTTCAGAAACAGCAGCTCCGGAAGATGGCCCAGAAGCAGCTGAAGATGGCCCAGAAGCAGCTGAAGAAGGTCCAGAAACAGCAGCTCCGGAAGATGGCCCAGAAGCAGCTGAAGATGGGCCTGAAGCAGCTGAAGATAGCCCAGAAGCAGCTTCTTCACCATATCCTGACGGCGATGGCGCAACAGCCCCCGATCCGGAAGTTCCGGACCCAGATGATGGCCCAGTAGCAGAAGGAACAATCACTTGGGATTCAGGTAAGGGCTGAACTTGTGGAGCTGGTGATGAAGCTGCTGATGGTGTTTGGTTGTGACCTTCCGAAGCAGGAACTGACGGCTTTGCTTCAGCCGATGAGAATTCCGGCGATGGGCCAACATTTGTTTCTTCCGCGTAGTCAGCGCCCGGAACAGCATGAACATGAGTTGCCGGCTTAACCTCGATCAATTTTGGTCGTTTTGGTTCTGTCCCATGGCTTGAAGCTGAAGCTAGAGTCTGTTCAGCGACTTGAACGGCTTCATTGGCAGAAGATTTTGGTTCTGTCCCGGGGCTTGAAGCTGAAGCTGGAGTCTGTTCAGCGACTTGTACGGCTTCGTTGGCAGAAGATTTTGGTTCTGTCCCTGGGCTTGAAGCTGAAGCTGGAGTTTGTTCAGCGACTTGTACGGCTTCATTGACAGAAGATTTTGGTTCTGTCCCTGGGCTTGAAGCTGAAGCTGGAGTCTGTTCAGCGACTTGTACGGCTTCGTTGGCAGAAGATTTTGGTTCTGTCCCTGGGCTTGAAGCTGAAGCTGGAGTTTGTTCAGCGACTTGCACGGCTTCATTGACAGAAGATTTTGGTTCTGTCCCAGGGCTTGAAGCTGAAGCTGGAGTCTGTTCAGCGACTTGTACGGGTCCATTGGATGTAGCTGGAATAGTTGCAGAAGCGGGGGCTGGTTCAGAAACCAAAACGGGCAAAGGTGGAGATGAACACGGTCCATACTGCGGGGCAGTTACTGAAGCAGCTGATGATGAAGATGACAAGGCTGGTGCAACTGCTGGCCCGCTTGTCGGTGGCGGCACGTTGATCTGCTCTGCATTTTCTGTGCCTTCGCCGGCTGCTGCCGATGGCATTTGAAGAGGAGCAATGACGGGCGATTCTGGCACCGAACTTTGTCCGATCGCTGCAGTCAAAGGGCCTTCAGCGACGGATGGCACCGGCGTACCACCAACAGCGTTTTGCACTGAATATTTTTGTAATAATTTTGGTCTTATTGGATCATTAAAACGATCGATCGTCTGATCGGTATCAGATCAATTTTTGATCACTTCAAACGCTACCCACCAGCAGCCGAGAGGGGCACTGGCGCGGGGGCCGCCGGTTCAGCACCACCACCGTACGCCGATTCGGCAACTGCCGCCGGTACTGCGGGTTCTGCTACCGGCACTGCGCCCGCAGCGGCTGGCACTACTGCTGGGCATGGCCCAGAACTGGCAGCTGGCACCAGTGGGGCAGCCGCCGGAGGGGCTGTGGCTGGGACGCCAGAAACGGAGCCCATCAAATTGCTGCCTTAAATAATATTTGATTAACAAAATAAATTAGATCAGAACTTCCGATCAGACCAGAATATTAAAAATTCTTCAACATAAAATGATGTTTTTAAATTGGAACAATTAAAATTGTGAAATTCAAAATTTCTGACCGTCGGTTTTAGTCGGCAAAGACTGGGCTGACGATGACGACGCTGCAGACGGTTGTACCGCTGCTGGTGACGATGGCTTTGGTGTGTGCGCGTACGCGCTTGCGCCAAAGCCGGGGATGCCCTCCGGGTTTGGGCCAAGGTTTCTGATTTGAAACTGCACCTGTGGCGGTGCCAGAATGCGTTTGCCGAGCTCATTTAGTCCTGGTCCTGTTGATGGCGCCGGCACTGTGGGGTTCGGCTCGACGCTAAGCTCTGGTCCAGTCGGAAGTTGAGGCACAAGCTGATCAGATGTGGGGCTTAAATTGCGTAGCTTGACCTTATTTTTTAAATGATTCGAATTGATCAACTTTAGCTCGCGGCGCGTGATCTATTCCCCAACAAATAAGTCTTGACACGATAAAAGAATTTGATTTTTTACGATTCTCGAATTCTGATCTCGATCAGTTAGACCGGAACTCCGGCACATTTTGAATCTTTCACCCACCCTTTTGGTATCAGCGGTGCCGTCGCCCCACTTTCGGATGGAATCTCCGGTGGCGGCATATACACGTCGTTGGTGGGCGGCAACAGTGGCGAGTAGGCGCTTTTGCCGGCGCTGGCGTCCACCCCTCGCGCATTGATCAGAATGGCACTTTGGTCGCCTGGCGGCAATCGGCCATAGCCACTGCCGCCGCCGCCGGCATCGAACGTGTCCGCCAACGGCACAGCGACGCCGTTGCGGCCGTATTGGGCGTGCACAGCACCGCGGGGGTCAAACGAGGAGAGCAGAAGCACGGAAAAGGCCAACCTCAGCCGGCACAAATCCGATCTGCTGATTGGCATGCTGAGCCCAATTGTGCTGCGCGACATTTGGAAGTGAATATATATCGCAATGCTTATTCAAATAGTTTTAAGTTTTCTAGAAAAAAAAATGTTCAATTTTGGCAATGCCTTTTGGTTCATTCAATAATTTAAATTTAAAATTTCACTAAAATTGAGCAATGGACTGGGCTATCTGAGCTGTTCATTCACTTGCTATCAGATCAGATTAGACCATTATTAGGCCACAAATTGGGGTTATTAGGCTGTATTTTTGCGCTTTTTGCCACTAGCTTTTTGCTGTCTGATCAAAGGCGCCGCGCCTTCTCCGATTGTGTTGATCCGCTTTTCCTGAGATGGACCTTTCAAAAAGGAAAAGCAACGGCTGGACATGACAAAGGTGGAGGGGCGTAATGAGAGGGACAAATGGCTCCAACCCCCCCCCCCCAATCATCCCATTATTTCGCTTGGGGGGCTCACGTCGATTGGAGCATTTTGGGGGTGGACAAATAATAAATAATGATATTCCATGGGGAGGGGGGGGAGGACTTCTTTGGGAAACTGGACATGGACAAGCGTTGGACAACTTTTGGTTTTCGTCCGAGAAGTGAGGGTGGGGGAGGGGGGGGGGGGGGGGGGGGGGGGGTGATCGGCGTGGAGGGAAAGTGGGTGGAGGTGATCGAGAAGGTGACCAGTGGCGATCATCACTCGCGGCTGGACACCGATAACCCAACCTGCCCGCCGCCCGTCCCCGCGTTGATGGGGACACCATGAGTCAACACACACTGACAACATCCGGGCATCGCCCAAGGCGACAAAAATGTGTTTGTGTGTCTGTGTGTGTGTGTGTGGATTGGAGGCCGGTCGCGCTGATCTGATTGCATTGTGATGGATCTGAACATTGATGGAGCAGGGTCCAAAAGCCGTTGGCTCTGCTCTGATTGGTGTCTGGCTTTGATGCGCAGCAGCAGCAGCAGAAGCAGCAGGGCAACGGCCGTGTGATTGGAGAGCATGGCGAGAATTTTTTTTGTTTTCGGCGATGATGCGCATGTTGAAGCATCTTTCGTGCTTCCCGCCCCCCCCCCGCCGCCCAAAAACGGGTATTGCGCCGCACTGGCCGCCGTCACCACCACCCATTGTCAGCGTCAGCAAGCAGATGATGTGATGACGCGTCGCCTCGATGTCGTTGCAGCAGCAGCAGCAGCAACAGCAACAGCAGCAGCAGCGGCTGGGCTGGTCAAGGGACAGCAAGCAGACCATGGCGGGCAATGGATGAGAAGAAGCTGAGCTTTCTGCGCGCGAGAGCCAATCATCAAAACGGGAGGAGCATCTTCTTCTTCTTCTTTTCTTCACAATGCGCTTTCGCTTTTTGCACTCTTCCCGGAGGGGAGATGACGAAGAGATTAGTGGAGTTTGGTTGGACCCTTTTCCGTTGGATCCATGTTCCATCAATCACCTCGACCCATCGCATTCATTCATTGTTCGGCTTGAGCTTAATTGTTCACCACCAATTGGGGGGAATTGGGGATCTGGGGCTTCTCGACTCGCCCCGCAACACAACCATCTCCAGCCAAGAAGCGCTGTCCTGGAGAGCAAGAAGGCACGCGAGAGAAAGTGCCGAAGCCGAACAGTCGGAAACCAAAGCTTTTTTTTTGGGGGGGGGGGGGAGAGCAAATTGGCGGAATTCCAATTCATTAGCGATGCATGCCCCAAAATGAAGACATTGACCCGTTCCCCCCCCCCCCGCGGGCAATGATGATGAGCCAGCCAGCCGCTCGTAGAAAATAATTGGGAGTGAAAGCTCCACAACAAATAGCGAATTGGGAGAGAAAAATAATTTTCTTTTTTTTTGGATTGGCCAGCCAAAGTCGGGTTTCGATTCCGACAGACTTTTCGACAACGACAAATGTTCGTCATGCCACCCCCTTTTTTTAATTCAAAACAGTGACAATAAATATTCCTTCACCGAAGACCAGAGAATGTTTTTTTGGATCTCTTCAACATTAGTGAACAATAAAATTTGATTTTAAAGGAAGGCTATGGGAAAATGTAAATACTAGTACAAAGGTAGGTAATTATTATTTCTTCAAGTAGAACACAGAAATTAGGCCTTTTGGTTGTCCGTCTCCAACAATTGATGTTCCCCGCCTTCCTCCCGGGCGAAAGTGGACGCGTAGCCGCCCCTTCTGATTTGAGTCATCGTGTGAGGGCCAAGTCGGAGGTTCGCATGGAGTCCAAACTTAAATATTAATTTTATTAAAATTTAATGGTTTAATGAATTTCAGCAAAAATTACAATTACAACACACCAGAAGCCCAGGATTTTTTTTGTGTTAATAGAATTCGCTTTTTTTTAGTGTACCCTATCATTTGATCCCGCTAAAAATATAGAGCTTGTCGGACAAACGGCTTCCAGAAGCCATTTGGAAAACTTCAGGACGTTCAGAATTTCTGCTCCGACTCTGGAGTTTGCCCGATAGCGACCAACGAACGCTACCATAGAGCCCGCCTATCCGTCCACCCTCACCTTCTCAAACACCGTCAAATCGTCCTTTTGCGAGATGCAGTACCAATTGATGCAAGTGAAGGAGATGATCTGCTTTGAAAAATCATTGTTTTAAGTAAATTGGACATTTGCATCATAGCAAATTCGCTTTAAAAAATCAATTAAAGACATAAAAATAATTTCCAACCTAATTTTGGGGAGGGGAGGGGAAATCTAAAATTTCAAGAGTCCAGATGCGGAGTCTACAAATTTCAGGGGGTAAAAATTCGGGGAAAAGTTTCGATGTGAATTTGACAAATTTGGACTTACAAAAAGAATGGCAGCAAAAATCAACGCCACCTGAGCAAAACGGTCAATTTTATTTTTGACAAACAAAGAAAAACCAATTTAACTAACCAAAACCGGCGCAAACATGTCGAAACAGTCAAAGTCCACTTTCGGCATTTTACGACGTTGTTATGATTTGGAGTTAGGTATTAAATATATGCATAAATCTAAAATATGTAAATAAAAACAAAAATCAATGTACAAAAATGCAATAAAAGAGAATTTGCATATTTTAAGGATTTTCCGAAGCATATTTTGGCAAAAATTTGATGAATTTTTGGTGCATCATATAAATCCGTCCCCTACTTATATGTATACAACAAATCAAACCGAGAATAAAGGACGACAGAAGAGGCGAGGAGCAAGAAAATAAAATGGGTTGAAAACGATAAGGGCGAATGAACAAAAATAGCTTTAGTGGGGCTCCGGAAAAATAATTTAAAAGTCCGAACCTTTTGGTTCAAAGTAATCGGATAAGGAAGGAATTGCGTTCAAAAGGAGAGCGGAGCATTGATTTGTGAGACAAGACTCAGACAAATGAAGAAACGAATTGATCAGCGAATTGGTCGCTGAAAGGGTGGAAATAACAAATGTATAAAATGTACATCAACACATAAAATATGTCGTCGCTCCGGCGGAAGGGAACGGACGGACGGACAAATGTGGGAATGGGTGAGCAAGAAAAAGGCAAATGGAATACGCACTGAATGGGAAGAGAATTGACGGGTCGAGTGCGGAAAACCAAAGGCCAAAGTGAGAGGCGGGCGGGGGATACGTGCCAGCCCCTCCCCCCCCCCCCCCCCACCCCCGCCACAGATCCGCTCACCTCACTGTTTAGAACGCATTAAATTACGACCGCAAAAAAGTCGAAAAATTTGGGAATTTCATTTAACCGGAGCTTTCGGTTTGCAACTCAATTTGTTAAAAAATTATCCAACGAATTTTAATACTTTTGTCAGTGACTTTTATGCTCCCTTTTCAAAATGTCCATGAAAACGTTGTAACCGGGCGGAGTTGTGTTGTGGGGGAGTTGCGATTGACTGACTAATTCGGCGTTAATATTCGAAAAAATTTCTTCCAATTGTCTCCTGAAAGTTTTTGGACCATTTTCAGAAGGGTCAAAAGTTCACACAAAACTTTTTGTCTGCAAATTTTTTTGTTGTCGGAGCTGTCTTTTTAACAATGCTTTCTGAGTGTGGCGTCTTGGCCCGCAACTTTTTTATATGTTGAGCTTCTCTTTTCGGCCGGTTCACAGCGGGCATTTTGACGAAGTGAAAAGTGTTGGAATCTTTAATGATTAAATGAAGACAATGGAATTAAAGGCCAAATCATTTACATTTAAAGAATTAAAGGCCAAATCATTTACATTTAAAGATTCGGCTTAAGAAAGGTTGGGCCATAAAATTAAAGCTCAATGAGGCTTAGGAAAAGGAGGGAATCATGTAGGTTTTTATTAAATTTGAGTGTTTTGTTTATCTTTTTTAGCTGGCGGGAAAATGTGATTTGAAAGTATTGGCGAAATGTTTATCGCGTAAAAATGTGTGATTTAAAAGTGTTGGCGAAATGTTTATCGCGTAAAAATATATGTTTTGAAAGTGTTGGCGAAATGTTTATCGCGTTTAAAATATGTGTTTAAAATTGGGAGGTAAGTAAAAAAAAAGAAATTTTCAAAGAAGCAGACTTTGTTGATTTTTTGTCTGCAAATTTCTCTATTTTGGTCGCTCATCTCAACAAAGAATATTCAGCAACAAATTCAACGAATAATTGCAAAGGCAAAATGTCCATTTTTATCATCGCTACTCTCTGGCACTTTAAAACAGTTACATTATTTCCTAGACAATCTCGAAAAACAATTCCACAATTCTCTTAAATTTGATCGATCTATGCACTTCAATCCTTCCAGCGGTTTTTCTCGTAGTCGTAGTAATACGCCGGCCCATAGGGATTGCCCTGAAAGTGTTATGTCACACATAAAATAACGATTTAACATTTTTTATACCCTTTCCATCACCAGACGACGCTCATATTGACTTTCCTTAAAATTTGAATTGCATTATGTCAAAGTTTTTTTAAAAATGACTTTAAATTCGTCGTCGAAAGTGTCCGGCAATCGATCATTAACTTTGATCACTGAAAAAGAAGGAATTAAATTAAACTCTTTCAGCAATATTAGAAGACATAACGGACCTTTTTAAAACGTCGTTTTACTATTTAAGTTTTCAAAAGTAACTGAATAAGAATCCAAAGAATAACAAACAAAAACAAACCATATTTTCTTATGAATGAGCAGTAGAGAATGCCACAGCCTAAAACGAGAAAAACACCAGATAGCATCAGAGGACTGTAGGGATGTGGTGCCTCAAACTCGGCCTAAACAAAATTATGAAATATCGGCTATCAAAATTGCAAGAATCCCAGGAAATTGATCAGGAATCGCCAAAAATGTTTGTTTATATTCAATTGGGTGTTTTGAGTCGCCCCTAAATGACCAAAGTCTGGCGGAAGGAGTAGCGGTAGAGCAGCTTCATCTCTTCAACGCTCAGCTTCTTCCAATCGCCCAGTTCCTTGTGACAAATGGGCGTGATCACTTCGTCGTTCTTGCGGAATCGAATGGCCGGGTACCAGTAGTCGTAACGGTCTTGGTATTGCTGAAATGGAAGGGAACGCTTTCCTTATGCAATTGCAAATTTTATTTCATTATAACCCAAGACAAAACTGTTTCTATTATCTAATAAACAAAACAAAGACTTTGAATGGTTCTTAAAACGCGAGGTCGGAACTAGAGATCGGACGATCGGGATTCTTGATCAAAAGCTCGGCAAATTGTGTACCTCGTCCCCGTGAATAGTGGTGCCGACCACTTCGCGCCCGTTGCATCTCTCCGGACCCCACCACCAGGTCATGGAGCGAGCTGAAGAAAGACGTGGCAGAAAGCCCACCCTTGAAGCAGATAAAACGCCCATTCTGAATGTTTTCGCTTCTTTTTTTTCCCCTGAACATTCCCAATGGCTAGCCCGGAAACCCCCTTGCCCGGGTTTTTCTCCCAACAGGGACAGAAAATGAGTTCAAATTACTATGAGATTTGTGACAGACCTGACCCTAAATCAACTCCAAATTCTGGGGACTTTTTTCGTGCGGACAAATGGGGGACAAAGGTTTTTTTTTGATATTCTAATGAAAATTTTACAAAAAAAAAAGCCCAAGTTCGCATAAGAATTCAATCTTTTATTAATCAGTCCATACACCAGTCATAATACAAAAATGTAGACAGACAATGGGTAACAAATATTGACAAAATTGTACAGACAATGGTCACAAATATTGACAAAATTGTACAGACAATGGTCACAAATATCGCGAACAAAACGATACAATACATACATTAATGCTTACAATCACATTTGGGGGGAGATCACAAGGGGCGGAAGTCGCCTCCGTTCATCTCGGTCGGTCCTTCGGCTCCGCTCATCACGAAGAAATACTCCTCTGCGATCCACGTCACGTGCACGCTCGCCTCCGCGACTTGTCCTCCCTCCTCCTTGTGTGAACGGCTGCTGCGGCTCTTCTCCCCGTCCTTGCTATGTTTGTGCTTGCGCTTCTCTTCTCCGGTCCGTCTGCGGCTCTCCTCCCCGTCCTTGCGATGTTTGTGCTTGCGCTTCTCTTCTCCGGTCCGTCTGCGGCTCTCCTCCCCGTCCTTGCGATGTTTGTGCTTGCGCTTCTCTTCTCCGCTGCGTCGCTCTCCAGTAGTAAGCTCGCCCTTGAGTCGATGTTTGTCTTTGCCGCCAGCTGTAGTTTCGTCTTCCTTGGGCTTTTGGTCGTCGTCCTTCAGCAGGCCGTACTTCTTCTGGAGGACCTGAAAAAAACAAAGAGTTAAATGAAGAAAAGAAAAAACTGAAAGAAAAAAAAACTTACAGCGCCAGCTCCGAGACCTGCTGCAGCGGCAGCTCCACCGACGGCGAGGTAGAGGGCCATCGTGTTGTTCGGTTGCTGCACAAAAGTTGAGAAAGGCGCCAATTGTTGTCGTCTGTAGAATTGATGAGAAGGTGAGAATGAAGTACAGAATGTTAAAATGAGCCTCTATTTATACACTGCGCCAAACATTGATTAACTCTTGGCGAAATGTTCGATAATTTTTGGATTTGACGCAACTTTTGGTATAAAAGGCAGCGATTTCAGCGGCAGTCCATCATTCTCATCACATATTCTCTTCAATATTCTCTACACAACGCCAATTCTACGCCAGCAGCTCAACTCCAAGCGCTCCCTCAACAGCAGAAGACGACATCGAGCACCATGGAGTCGGACGAGGAGATGTGGGCGCTGCCCTACTACCACGGACTGGTGCGTTCCTTTTTTGCTTCAGTAATTTGAAGACATTTCTAATTTCCACCCCTTTGTTTAGTTGCCCAGAGAAGAGATTGAGGACCTACTGACGCGAGATGGCGACTTCCTGGTGCGCAAGAGCGAAGAAAACTCGGGCCAGGGCCAGGAGCGTATGTACGTGCTCTCAATCAACGCCAGCGGTCAAGTGAGCCATGTCATCTTCCGCCATCAACGAGGGATGATCGCTGTGGACTTCAACAACGAGCGAGGCTTCAGAACAATTCGAAGATTCGTCGAGGCTCATCAAAGGGCAGGAGACACAATCAGCAGTGTGAGTAACACTTTTTGTTTATCAAATCGTCGAGTTTCAATTCCATCTTTTTAGGAAGGGTTCGTTGTGCTCAGACACGGAGTCGGCAGGAAGAGCTGGGAGCTTGGGCACTCAACTATAACTCGGAGCAACAGCGAGCTTGGCAGAGGCGCTTTTGGAGTCGTCAGACGCGGAAAATTCAACGATCCAGCGACCAGGCGAACCATCCACGTGGCCATCAAGGAGGTCGTCTCTCAGACGAGCACCAAAGAACAGGTCGTCAGACCTGAAAATGTTCTTCCATTTCAGTCATTAATCAAATGCTTTTCAGGTCAAGGAGTTCATGAACGAGGCTCGGATCATGCGTCAACTTGACCACAAAAACGTCATCAAGTTCTACGGTGTCGCCGCTGGACAGGAACCGCTGATGATCGTCATGGAGGTGGCGACCGAGGGCAATCTCACCGACTACTTGAAGACAAAAAGACGCGGCGCACGAAGCAAACTCTTCATGTGCCTTGGAGCCGCTGCCGGACTGGACCACATCCACCAGAAGGGCATAATCCATTGCAGTGTTGCTGCAAGGAACTGCCTCTACTCGGATAACATTGTGAGCATTTTTTTTTGTTGTTTTTTTTGATGTTTCTAATGGTTTTCTATTTGCAGGTGAAGATCTCCGACTTCGGCTTTGCGCACAAAGGAGCAAGGAAGACGATGGACGTGAGCAGGCCAGTGCCGATCAGATGGCTGGCGCCGGAAACAATCAGCGACCACTTCTTCACGCCGAAGAGTGACACATGGTCCTACGGAGTGCTCTGCTGGGAGATCTTCAACGACGGTGCCGTGCCCTTCCGCGGCATAGAGAGTCCGATTGTTGGGGAAATGGTATGTTGTCTTGATATTCCAAATAACCATTTTAATGTTGTTTTTTGTTCAGGTGCTTGCCGGCGAGAGACTCCAATTTCCCAATGATGCACCGCCTGTATTCATCGACTTCATCGTGGAGAACGTCTGGCAGGACAACCACGGTGAGAAAGAATTCTGTTTACATCAATTATCTACAATCACCGATTTCAGGCCTGCGCCACTCGATGGGCGCTGTGTTCGACTGGCTGGATCGGCGCGTCAACAACATGGAATGAATAGAAGAGACGAGCCAGAAGAGCCTCCTGACGCACACTCCTTATATTGTAGAAGACTCACAAAAGCACTTGTGTTTATTTGCGATGTTGCCTGTATCCCATAACATTGATGTCGTTTTGTTATCCGTATGATCAATTGTTTGATTGTGTGTAAATAACAGGAATAAATCATTTAATCCCCATCACTTTGTAATACGCAAAAATTTGGTTCGCCTAATTTCGAAGCCACGCATATAGGGGTGAACCCTATGCACGGCAAAGATATGCAAAATTGGTTTTTTGATTTTAAGAAAGTGTAAAATTTGAATCAAACTTCATTTGCTGAACGAATTCTTGGTAAAATAATAGTTGAAATTTTTGAGAAGCTAACAAAGTAATTTTTAAAAATGAGCGAAAAGAAAATTGCTAAATTTCTTAACAAATTCAAAAAAATTTTTTGACTTATCCCCGCATATACCGGATTTTTTTTGCCAAAAAGTCGGTCCGGCACGCCGGACACAACACAAGACTGGCCCCCTTTGAGCATTTTTAACAAAAAAGGATGCGCTGCTCAGCCTCTGCGCAGTAAGAAGAAATACGCGCATTTATTGTTGAAATAAAACAAATTCAAGTGAAAACAAACAAAGATACATTGAATTCTTTTACACAATTTTGATTTGGAATTTATTTCCGGCACAATGTTTGTTCACCTTCGAACCGAACTTGGCACCAGCGGCGCGGCATAATGATGGTCAACAGCAACAGTTGGCGTTGGTTGTGAGGTTCCCTGGTGCTGAAAGTGCAGCTGCTGCTGCTGTGCCATTTCACTCTCCACAACATACTCCCGGTAGCGCAACGGCACTTTGTTGCTTTCGCGTAACGAATAGCGATGTTCGCGGGGCTCCAATTTGGGCTGATGGTGCGCCATTTTTGAATTTGACGATTCGTTTTTATTTATTTGAATTCAAATTGTGCACAAAACTCTGATGCCAACAAATGCATTAATATAAACGGGAAGAGCAAGTCACGGGGAGAGAGGCGGACAGACTCAGCACAGAGAATGGCAGAAACAAAATTGAATTTACTCAAAGGCCACGCAAATTCAGAAAAAAGTTTTTGGTTTTTGGAAATTTCAACAACATAAAGCATGCACAACTCTCTCTCTAACTTCCATTTCCACACTCACAACAAAAGTGTGGGGACAGACACAGCCAATCGATTTGGCGAAATTGTTCTGGCGATGTGTTCTCAACTGTCTATTATGTCCCAACTTTTGGCGATGTGTTCTCAACCGGTACACCTCGATTCGGCGCGCACGATTCGGCGCGCACGTTTCGGCGCGGCACGATTCGGCGCCGAAGTTTGAAACGTTATAGCTTTTTGTATATTTGACCAAACCAAACATTCTTGGTATCATACAAAAGCTCTCAGTATGCTGAACTTTTGATCAAGCCAAAGCTACCGATTAGTCTTTTAAAAAAAGGTTATAGGTTTAAAACCTGTGGAAATTGGCATTTTTGCCGTGGTGACTTCATAACTTTCTTTGTTAAAGTCGAATCGCTTAGCTTTTGACTTTGTAAGCTTCTACTTATTGCATGCTTTCGAATGATACCAAGAATGTTTGGTTTGGTCAAATAAACAAAAAGTTAGGTAAAATTGAAGAATACTTGTACCTCACCAAATCCCACAAATTATATATCAATCGACTCCTCTCTAAGCCTAACGCACGAATCTGAAAGAATTTTTTGGCGGAAACCATTTTGAAGCAAGTTATGAGCCCGGGACTGAAGTATCTTTTTGACTGGGGACTCAGTTGTCCATTGATTAAAAAATGAGCAAAATCACGCTTAAAACTCGCAATGGAGCATTA
Source organism: Globodera pallida (assembly GCA_020449905.1). Classification (NCBI taxonomy): domain Eukaryota; kingdom Metazoa; phylum Nematoda; class Chromadorea; order Rhabditida; family Heteroderidae; genus Globodera; species Globodera pallida. The sequence goes on along the minus strand of JAIXHY010000004.1, from coordinate 3,654,702 downwards.
GGCCTAAGCCTAACGCGCCCCGAGCCAGGGTGGCTTAGGCCTAAGCCTAACGCGCCCCGAGCCAGGGTGGCTTAGGCCTAAGCCTAACGCGCCCCGAGCCAGGGTGGCTTAGGCCTAAGCCTAACGCGCCCCGAGCCAGGATGGCTTAGGCCTAAGCCTAACGCGCCCCGAGCAGGGTGGCTTAGGCCTAAGCCAAACGCGCCCCGAGCCTGGGTGGCTTAGGCCTGAGCCTAACGAACCCCAAGCTAAGCCTAACAAACCCCAAGCTAAGCCTAATGAACCCCAATTTAGTTATTTTTAAAAAAATCGTTTTTCCTTAATTTTTAAAAATTTAAACCGGTTCAAAAACCGCTTTAAATTTTAAATTTTTATTTTTTATCGACAAATTCATAATTTTAAAGCCTATACAAGTGATTTTGCTCATTTTTAATCAATGGACAACTGAGTCCCCAGTCAAAAAGACACTTCAGTCCCGGGCTCATAACTTGCTTCAAAATGGTTTCCGCCAAAAAATTCTTTCAGATTCGTGTGTTAGGCTTAGAGAGGAGTCGATTGATATATAATTTGTGGGATTTGGTGAGGTACAAGTATTCTTCAATTTTTCCAAAAGTTATAAGGTTTCAAACTTCGGCGCCGAATCGTGCCGCGCCGAATCGTGCGCGCCGAAACGTGCGCGCCGAATCGTGCGCGCCGAATCGTGGTGCTCCGGTTCTCAACTCCCCCATTATATCCCAATGATTGTTAGACGGCATTTTCTGGATTTGGACGTTCTGGATTCGGTCCGTACGGCATTGTAAGCATGTAATGTGCTAATGCTAAATGCTAACCATTCCATTCGCATGGGTAAAAAGCCATTTAGCAGTAAAGTTAAAATGCTTTAAACTTGTGGAGACCGTTTTTTTGTTAATGTAATCGCTTTTAACTTTTAGCGTCGAATAACTATTAATTTTCTGGCGGCGCAAATGCCCGAGCATTGTTTTGAGCGCTGAACGAATCAATTTTATATATTTGCTCCTTGATTTTACTCAAATTTAGGAAACTCAGACTTGATTTGCATGTCGATTCTTAAAATGACAGGTTTTTAAGCAAAGTTGCGTCTTCTAGTGCATTGTTTGATTTTTCATTTAGAAATTTGTGTTTTTAATTTTAAATAGTGACGTATCAGATTGATTCACGGTTGTGGATTTATTAAATAAATGGTGAGAAATTTTATCGAAAAAATTAGTTATTTAAGTAATGTGTAAAATGGCTTTCATTTTCATAGAATAGAACAGTTGTAATTGACCGACTTTAGTATCAATTCTCAAAGGTTTGAAACCGCAGAAATTTCGGTGTTTCCATACGATTTCCACAACCGTTCTAAATGTTATAATAAATGTATTTTAAAGTGGCATTGATCTTTGTGTGGCGAATGAAAATTAAGTGAAAAACAAATGCGAGAATTGATGGCCAAAGGAGATAATTTGCCTCTGAGTTCGAATTGTCTCGAACTGTCGGCGCTTATTGTTGTTAGCTCATTTGATGCGATCTTTTGTCTGATTTTCGGCCATTTGACGAAATGTCACACTGACGACATGTGATAGGTGGCGGCGGGAGGGCCGACGGCTTGGGGCTGTTGATAGCTTTGCTGCTGCTGTTGCTCATACGGGTACGTTGTGTAACTGATCGGACCCTGGAAAATATGGGGGAGGCCGTGAATGTTTCAATATGTGGTCAAATGTCAAAACTATTTTTTCGACAGCATTGAATCCCCTAAATTTTTGATCAGTGATCAAAAAAATAATGGTTAACACCCACGAAAAATTTCATAAACCATGGGTATTCGTTTTATTCCTATTCGTGTTGACCTGTTGTTGAAAATATTCCGGCTGCAATTCCCTCACTCTGACCCCTGCCGGTTGTTGTTGTTGGTGCTCATAATTTGGAGGCTGATACGGCTGCTGTTGATGCGGCACTTGTTGGGCGGGTATTCTGACATTGGGCAGATTTAGTGGGATTGGGCAAGAACGGCACCGGTGTCCAGAATCGCGGGTATCCGGGGGGGGGGGGGGGGGGGGGGATCTTTCCCCGTCTTGTTCAACCGGGGAGACCATGCCCCCAAGCTGGATCCGGACAGTTAGCTAAGAATGGGTCTAATCCATGCAAAACTCTGCCGTGTTTTCGTCTCACCCTTCCATTGCATCGTATGGAGGATAATATTGCGGGTACTGCTGGATGAACTGTTGCGGTTGGACGGCCGGTGAATACCGTTGCTGCTCCATCCTTGTCCTTGTCGTACTTCTGCCCGACGGAACGCGTGTAATGCCGCCCTTCTTGCCGCGCATCTTCAATCAATCAATTTGGCATAAATCGCTAATCAGTTTCATGCACAATGCAAAGGCGATATTTCACAGAAATGATCGGCAATTTTTAAAATTATAATTAGTGGACGACGCAATTGGTGGGTGGTCCTCTTGACCCAACCAACTCACATTGACTACACAAATGTAATAAATGGCTGCGACCACCAATGCAAGAAGCAACAGACCCCCGAGCAAAATGCCAAAAACGACCGCAATCTGTGGACGGGAATTTATAATGAGTCAAAGTTCCCGGAGACTTCGAACCTTATATGCCCACCTGATAATCGTAGTATTTGGTGGCATAGGCCATTATGTGCCTCCGTCTGCTGCTGCTTCTACTGTCTTGTGGGAAGCTTTACTGTCTGTGCAATTTGTGCAAAATGCGAGGGGGGCCAATTCCCTCCTCAATCTGTTGGGCTTTTGCTGAATCAAATCAAACACGTCAAAATCGGTGGGACATTGGGTTGGGGGGGGCGGGGGGGGGGGGGGGGGGGAGGGGCGGGTGCAGATCGATTGGAACCGGGCCAACGGAGACGAGAGCATTGAGCTGGGGCTGCCCACTCACCGCTTCTTCCGTCCGTCCGTTGTGCTGTTTTGTGGCGGTCTTCTCGTCCGTCCGTCAGTCAGTCAGTCACAGGTGAATTGGAGGGAAAGTGCAGGGGGAGGGGAGGGGGGGGGGGGGGGGGGGGGGGACGGAATGTCGTCGGTCGGTCGGTCGATGGGCTTTCTCTGTTTGTACAAGGCAAAAGACAAACAGCGTCCGTCGCCTTCGGCGGTTGGGCCGTCCCCCCGCCGCACTCCAAAAACGCCGTTGCCGTCGTGCTGCTGGACACAACTTCAAATGACCACAGAGAGTACGGCGACGGGTCTGCCGCCGCCGACGGATTTTGGGGGACGACGACCGGTCAATGAATGGAATGGGCCGAGACAACGGACGACGGATTACCCACCGATTGGATTTTGTTGTTTGTTTTTGATTAGTCTCCTCTCCTCACAGATTAAACTCAATCAAATCAAATCGACGATTTGAGGGGTCGGGGAATTGTGCGGATTCTTTGGTGGTCGGAATAAATGACAAACCCCCAGAGTGGTTGTACTGTCAAGTCAATCAGTCAGTCAACAAGCAATGCATTCCTTCCCTTATCTCGACCAATAAAAGGGTTGATGATAATTCCGATTTTGAATCAGAAAATAACCTTCTGGAAGAGGGGGGGGGGGGGGGGGGGGGCTTTATGGTATTTTTAATGAGCTTCGGTTCCTTTTTGACTCGTTTTTTTGGTTGATTAATTTTCGTGGAAGGCAATAGCCGAAGAGAGCCCCCCGCACAATGTTTTTCATTTCGTCGCATTTTGTACGAGCGACAACAGCGGCCCTGCTTTTTGGAGCGGGAAGAAGGGAATTTGAATAAAAAAAAGTGTCCAGTCGCCCCCCCCCCCCCCCCGCGGCTATTCGTTGTTGGAGACAGTGTCGGGAAACCAACAAAAATGTTTTTTTTGTAAAGTAGAAATTGGACCGGACGGGCCCATTATTACCAGAGCCCCCAAAAGTGGACTTTTTAGAGGGCTAATAACTTGTTTTTAGTGGACCCGGGCGGTCAGATGGTTGGTGACTGGTGGGGTTTGGCGGTTTCTGGCTTAACCGGATCCGAATTCTCGGTTCGGTTTGAAAGCGATGGCTAAGTTCGACCTGTGATGGACGGACGGTTGGGTGAAGTGAGACGAAGCCACAAAATTCTCTCTATGAATTATTCCTTCCCCCTTTTAGCGTTTATTATTCCAACTTGTGCCTATGGGTGTGGTTAAAATAGCTGTGAAAGTGCGATGAGTCATCATTGCGGGTGGAAGAAAAGGGAGAAGAAGTCCAAGAAGTACACGAGGAAACAAAAAATGATTTGTATGGAATGGACAGCAGGCAAAAAACCGAATAGAAACAGGCGACATATGCACATAAAATGAGGAATATATATGTTAAAGAAGTTTATACCCAAAAAATATTAAATAAATAATTTTAAATTAAATTATGCACATAAAAGCGAAAGTGAATTGCACTGGGAATAGAGCTGCCAGAGAAAGAATGGACCATAAAGAAAAAAAAGAATGTAACAAAATGAACGAATGGGGCAACAAAATGTGCAGGTTCACTCGAATTATTCAGCGATTTGTGGGCACAAAACAACGCCTTCCCTCCCGCCCACCCGCCCCTTCTCTAGAAGTACGTGCCGAAAAAATGCCATTGTTGGCTTTTCTTTCCTTCTAAGCACTGGGCAAAATAAACATCGTCCCCGGCGTTCAGTGAGTCCACGTCCAAACAGAGACCGCTGGACAAATGCCTCAATGGCCCATCCTTGGACAGAAGCAAAAAGTCGCGCACCGTTTAACGCGCAAAATGCCGCTGGGGACTCACTTTTTGGTGCTCAAATTGTGCAATTTGGTGACTGCTGCACTCTCTGAGAAGGGCCTTTCGCCGCGTTGCTTTGTTGTTCGTATCGGTGCCGCTGCTGGTGCTGCTCCCAATGTCCACGCAAGTGGTCTCCCGTCTCAGTTCCCCGGCATTGCTCCAACTGAATGCCTAAATTGGAAAAAGCCAACTCTCAAATTTTTATTTTTTTGCTTCCCGCTCTCTCTGGAACATTTTGAAAACATGCTAAAATGAGAAAGAAAATGTTGTTGGTCTGTGGAGTAAATTCGTTTGCTTTGATAGAGCTGCTGGACAAATTTGACGCTGGAAGTACTCGTTTAAATTTTGAATTTTGCAATAATTTGGCGAAATGTATTATTGTCGTCATTATATCCAATCACTTTTTTTTGCAAAATTTTCTGATCAATTTAATCCAGATAACCCGACAACGAGAAGCTGGGACGAGATTTGTTCCACTGAACTTGTTCACTCCACCAGAACAAGCCCCTACGAATTTATTTTTTGATTGGAACTTTATTCCTATTTTTCTCACAAATTCATTTCTTCTTTTAGCAAATTTTCCAACTATTTATGTCGTTGTTTAAAAAGCGACTTCCGGACGAGAAAAAACTTCCAATTCTTAACAAGGCGCCGGAGAATCCAGTGGAAACACAAAATGACACATTGGACGATGCTTTTCAAAACTATTTGTGCCAAAACGGAGCTTCTACTTCGAATCAAAGTCGAAATGTGAAACATTTGCGAAGAACCGGGCGAAAGACGGACAAAGTGCTCGAGGATTACATTCAGTTCCAAACGTTTGCACATTTTGCAATCTCCGTGAAGGGAATCAATGAACTTTGTGCTGATTCGGAGACCGATGGCATTGATGTGCACCTTTTTTTTGAGGTTCGAATCCAAAGTTTTGAAATTTTATACAAATGTTGAATATAAAGGTTTACCCAGAAAATGGAATTTTTCTTTTCATATTTTTCCGCGGACTTCCTTTTGTTTTAAAAAATGTACATTCAAAAATTTAATAAGAAAAATGAATATTTTTCCCATTTCAGGAGGATTTCCAACGCCTTCCCCGCATCGGATTCTCCAATCTGTCACTGCAAGATCTCTACGAAGACCGTGCACTGCTCCACGATGAAAGTGCAAAGCCGGACAATCTGTGCTTCATCCAATTCATACCATTAAAGGATGTGGAGTCGAACGACATTCCAAATTGGTTGGTGCTCACGCCGAAACGCGGCCAGACTCTCAGCATCTCGTTAGACTTGGCCGACGATTTGGGCGTTCGGGTACGGAAACAAATTTAATACTTTACGTGCAAATACCGGCCAAAACAAATTTTTTCTTTTGAATTTAAGCCTTTAATTTTTAAACTTTTTGCACTTATAATCAGATATTTTTGTTTTGTTTCGCAATTTGTTATTGTTCGTCCATTAAGCAAACAAATTTAAGGTTCGCTTTTCGTTTGAAGGTACTGGTCCGACTCCGTGGTACAGGTTCAAACAAATTGTTTTGTTTTTGCAAATCTTCCCCTTTTTTTTAGGGTACGATACCCTCCGTACAAAACGGACTTTTCCCTCGTGATCGACGTGTCCAGAAGTGACGTGTTGAAAAAGTCAGGCGACGAAACCACATTGAGCATACTGAGCAGCTTCGGGTGGCTGAACCGGAAGCTGTTCGGTTGGGACAATAACAACAACAGCCGAAGGGCTGCGGCACGACGCACGCGCGAGGAGAAACGGGTGGAGGTGAACATTGCGTTGATGAACACGGAGCTGGTCAAGGGCGAGTGCATGCTTTGCTATGAGGCGGACAGCGACACGTTGTTCTACCCATGTATGGGGGCTCGCTCCAAAAGGAAAGGGGTGGGGGGAGAAGCATTTTATTTTTACCAAAACGGAATCGGGCAATTTCTTAACCCTTTTCGAGTTAAAAATGTTTTTTTTCTATCAAACCTGAGAAAGAAGGAAAAAAAATTGCATTTTAGGTTGCCATCTGAACGTGCACAGAAAGTGTTTGCCGACCCCAACTGTGGAGCAATGTTATGCTTGCAGGGAAAAATGTAAAAAAACCTTAGATTTTTGTGCGTCACGTCCAAATGAACTTTCCAAAATTCGTTTTAGGCGAGCAGCTGATCTCCGTTCACCAGCGTGGCACCGACTGCCTTTTTTGTGACCCTCGGAACGAGTGTCGCGAGTTCGACTCGTTTTTCTATCCCTGCGGATGCTCAATGGGCTGCATGGACGGCTTCAAGTCGATGTCGCGAAGAATGGGCATTAACTGTCCCAGCTGTAAGTCCTTTGCCCTTTTGAGTACGGCGCTGCGCTCTCAAATGTTGCCCGACCTTTTGCGTGTGGCTCTTTCAGAAAGCATTTTTAGGCGGAAGTGTCATTCAAAACGCGCTGAAAATCTTCATTTCCAACGCGTCCACATAAGGCAATTGGCGGCGGCGGCTGTTTGTTCGTCCGTCACAAATTGCCAACTTTTCAAATTGACTGATGCGAGCGGGGGAAAGGCGTACAAATTCGATGACTTACCGTTTGAACTTCATTATATTTTACCGCGCAAATCTCAACCCCCCCCCCCTTTTTGATCGATTTTTGGGTTTTCTTTTTTGTCGAAATGTTTGTTTAATGGTATATCTCTTTTATGCCCATTCTTTCTGATTCTGTAATTTTGCTCACTTTGTTTGACCCATTAAAATTTGCCACCTGTGACGAGGAGCCGCCAATTTGGCATTCCCACACGCCCAAAATGACGGTGCCTTTGTTCTCCAGCCTTTGAAGCGTGTCCAGGCAAAGTGTTCCAAGTGCATTTTGTACCTACGACAATGGACACAGTTTTTGAGAGAATTGGGCAAGCCCAACGCTTTACCAATCCGTACGCTTTGACGTCCTCGTCGGGCACAAACTTTTCGGGGATCACATTATCCAAATACCATTTGAAGTCCTTGCAGCCTAAACGTTCCCTCAACGCTTTGCGGGCGCTCAAATCGCCGACATCGGCCTCCTTTAAAAAGGGATGGGTTCCTCCCACTTTAAAGACAAAAAAGGGTTTCCATGTTTCAGCAGCTGCACCTTTAGCCCCATACGGTGCACATAGAACAGCCGCTTGTAGTCGTCCATCCACACTTCGGCCAATCGTTTGGAGTTGGTGCCGTGCACATCCTTGTTGCCGCCGGGGCCCGTCATGTTGTACGGGTGGCCGGCACGGAAAATGTGCCCGACATGGGAACACGGCACAATTTCCACCGATCCGCCACACATCCAAACCTTGGAAAAAAACCCCCCAAAAATTCACATGCCAACAAACTGATTGACTGACTCTGAACGAAATCTCCAAGTTTTCGCCTCCCCAAATGTCCATTCCCGGGTCGTAGGCGCCAATCTCGAAGAAGTATTCTCGATTGACTGCAAACAGCCCGCCGGCCATTGTCGTCGGCTTGTTGCCATCGCCGCAACAAAACACTGACCAAAATGTGCCAATGCCAGCGGCCGCGCCGCCCATGTACTGCATTGTGGAGTCCCCGATCATGTCGATCACTGAGTAAACGACGGCCGACCGTTTGTCTCTGATCCGATGGAGAAGGGGCTCGAGCCTATGAATGGCACTTTTCAAAAAAGGTTGTGAGGTGTCGCCAAGATGACGCGGCGTTCATATATATATTTTTTGTTGGCATTTCAATTGCGCGCAACTGACCATCCCGGCGACGCTTCACAATGCGAGTCCAGAAACACGGCGACAGCGCCCCGGGCGAACTTGGCCCCCACAATTTTGGCCCTGATCAGACCCAACCGTTCGTGCGCCCGAATCAGCCGTACCCGGGGCCCAAAGCGGCGCAAATGGCCCACTAGCGCATGCTTGAGCTCGTCTTTTTGAGTGTGAGGCAAAATTTGCTAATGAATGAATGTGAAATTTGGGCCGGCAGACCACGCTGGCTGAAGTCGTCCACCAGCACAACTTCGCGCAACAGAAACATTGGCGAGCGGTTGAAAACCTTTAAATTGGTGGCACAAAAGTGTTTGAAATGGCAAAATTCAACGCGCCAAAAATGTGCCCACTTGCCGAGTGAACGGTGCGCAGTAGCACCGACATGGCCTCGTCGGTGAACACGATGACCACAGAAGCGGCTGGGAGGTTGGCCGAGTCGTAGGACAACGACCGACAGGCGTCCCTTGGGGGGGGAGGCGAAAATGGCAAAAAAGCCTCCCCTAAAGTGCCAACTTACGAGCGCACATCCGGCACTGTGCGGTCCAACGACATTTTGTCACTGGCCATCACGTTCATGAACCAGTGGCCCATTTGGCGTTTTGCCTCCGCCGCCTCGGCCCCCGCAAGTACAACGGCCGCACCGTTTTCGCCCGGTTGGCCCAACGAGCGGACGATTTTGTGGGTGAATTGGGGCTGCACGCCGTCGGGGCCGAGCAGTGACTCTTCGGCGACGGGAAAGTCGAGGTGAGCAAATTCGGCCGGCAACGGATGCCTGGAGGGGGGGGAGCATTTTGATCCTTAAACCCTCCCCCACCCCCTAATTACCCAGCCCCCCCCCTCCCTAATTACCCATCCGGGAATCGATCGATGCCGAACTGTTTATGGGCACTCAACGACGCGGGGAAACCTTTGAGAAAGGGACGGCGGCGGAGGAATAAGGCACTTTCATGGGCAAAAACCTCAAAATTTAATTCATTTTGTGCGATAAAAGTCAATTGGAACGACAGAAACTGTTCATTAAACCCATAATCGCCCAAAAAAAATAAATTTAAAGTGGAAGAAAATAACGGGAACATTTTTTTATGTGGCATTCTGTTTGTTTGGCGCTCATTTGAACTGCTCGACCCCCTGGGTCAGGCAGAAATGACGGCACAAATTACGAACGCCCCCCAAAGTGCGCGACGAAATCACAAAGGTTTATGGATTTTCTTAATTGTGTCACTGAAATGTGTCAAAACGATAACAGCATGGGGAAAAAGACATGGTTTGGGAAAGACGATTGATTTGATCATTTCTTATCACCCAAATCTTCAATGACCTCCTCGCCAACGCTCCATTTTTCCGGGATTACTTTGAAAAGTTTGTCCTTTAAAAGGAGTAATTCAAATATAAATCACAACAGAATGCCAACAAAAGTCACCTTGAAGTCGCCCTGAATGACCAATTCGTCGGTTGAGCCCACCGGTATGGAACAGCCGCAGGCAAAACGATTTGCAAAAAATTTGGAGGCCACCTTCAGATCAATTCCTAAACGGATGGAAAGGGACGACACATTCTTTCATTCAAAACCGTCTGATTGATTAATTAATTAAATTTTGTTGTTGATAGTACGACGGGAGCGAAAGATTTTGACCCCTCACGGGCTGTTGCTGTGAGTGTGAACTTCGCGGCCCCAACTGACCGCAAGTGACGAGGCCTCGGACGATGGTGACCGCCTTGTTTTTACTCCTCACCTCCGTCTTCAGCGTAATTCGTGGCACGGCCGTCGCCGACCCTTTTGAACTCTTTCCGCCACCGCCCGCCTTCGGCACGCCCTTTCCGCCGCGTTTCTGCAATATAAAAGTTGGAAATTTTGCACCGCCAATCTGTCAGAATTTTGGCCTCTCATTGTTGCCTAAATTAACGACAAAAAAAGTGTAATTTTTGCCCATTCCCAAAACAAAAAAACTGCTCCAATTTCTTTGCTAAACGACGTTCAGCCTCCCCCCCCCCTCACCTGGTGCTTCTTGGAATCCGCGTCTTCACCGCCTCCTCCGTCAGCAGCTGCGGGAACGGCTGCTGCTGTTGCCCCACCTTCCCCACCAATTTTGATTTGTTTCACCGCCAATTCGGGCAAATTCTGCTCCAGCCATTGCTGGCACTTGTCAAACTTGCCGCTGTACTCGCAGTACTCGATGGGCATCGAACATTCTGAAGAGGGGTGGGGGACGAAAAATTAAGTTAGGTATTATAATACAAAAGAAAGACAAGAATTAGAGCCCGTCATACATGAAAAATCCTGGACCCGGACTCTGGACACAATTTTTCTGGACCAGGACCAGAGTCCAGGTTGTTATTTTGTGACCCTTCAAAACGCAAACACTTCTTTGAACTGCTTCAACTCACCGCCACAATAAACAACACTGACGGGATAGCAGCACAATTCGATGGCGGGAATTGGCGTTGTCGCCGGCGGTTGTCCACTGACCGACTCTTCCGTTGTCATTGTTCAGCACCAAAATTGTCAGAACGCCTTAAAACCAAACGCGCCAATTTGTGGCTGATTATGCGGTCAAAATAATAATATAATAATAATAAAAAAGGGTTCCGCTTTTGCTGTAGAATCATTTTCTATTCAAATTCAACAAAAAAAATGTATTTGTGTAAAATATTGTTAAAAGAATGCGTAACATTTATGGGACAGAATGTTATGTATACCTAATTCATATAAATAAGTAAAAAAACAGCATAAATATAATTTAAGTAAACCGATCGAAAGGCAAAGACCCGAAAAAAGCGTCCTGAGAGTTCGACAATGAATTTACATTGTGACAGAATGCACTGAATAGTTTCAGTCCGTCCGTCCGATGAACGGGTAAAATGTCCGTGAAAAGTGCAATCAATCGAAATTATGTCAAAAAACAATTAAAATTCACTGTCGAATCATCACAAAATCAAAACTCCAGAGACACAAACAGCAGAAGGGGTTTAGTGTGTCCGAACCGAAATTTGTTGATGAATTTTTTGTTTTTAAAATAAAATGGAGGCATTTATTGGAATGTGTTGAAAGAATGTGGAAGAAGTTTTTTTGGACAAACGAAAAGCAAAAGCAAGCAAATGTATTTGGAATTTTGGTCCCGAAAAAATCCCCGATATTTCTGCCACTCTTTGGCAAGTAAATTACAACAAATAATGACCATCACAGCGCAGCAAAAAATTGATGTTTCGCCATTTGAAAAAGACGCATTTGGCAAGCCATTCATTTGCGATTTGCGTAAGCGAACTCCCATTTTTGAGTGCCTTTGCTCGGGTCGCAGTCGGCCAACGCCAATTGGTCGCCGTTATTTGTGCCCGCGGTGTCCAAACAAAGGGCAGCGCCCAAATTCTTCACCAGGCCAGCCTTAAAAAAGAAATAAACAATTTCTTTTTTGAATTTCTGAAAGTTTTTATTAACGCGTGCGTCTGTGTGGCTTTGCACTTTTCATTATTCTTAACAGCTTACTCCCCCCCCCCCCCCCCCCTCCCTCTTATCCATCTCCAATTTCGCAACAGAACGAAGAGCTGCGGGCGGAGGAGGAGGAGGGGGGGGGGGGGGGGGAGCTCCGTGAATATTAAAAATGAATTGGGGGAGGGGGGAGGCGGGTGGGGGGATGAAGTGAAAGGGGTGGGAAAGAAAATGAGTAAATGATGAGCCCCCTCCATCCCTGTGGGGGTAAATTGATGATGTCGACGTATACGGAGACAATGAAAGAGAATATGGAAAAAGAGGGGGAGGGGGGGGGGGCAAAATGGCTCAAAGACAAAGAGGGCAATGAATCGGGGAGACCGGGCCGGAAAAAGAAGCGATAAATTAAGAGAAAAAAAAATTGCTTCTCACTTTTGTGAACTCCCATTTTTGCTGCTGTTTGTTGGCATCGCTTTCTTCGGCACAAGTGCCCATTTGGACTTTATTGTTCGGTCCAGCGACGGCACATGAAATTTCTCGGCGAAGAACACCGTCCCTTGTCCATGAGAACATCTGCTGGGGGGGGGGGTGAAAAGCATCAAAAATGCAAACATTTCAAGAAGCATTTACCTGCGCTGAACTGCCACCGCCTTGGCACTAAAATTAAAAAGATGCAAATTAAATTGGTGAAAAAATGTTCCAAAAATTGTAGAAAAAGCCATTTTTTTCTGATGATTTTCAGCTCCATTTTCTCCTGAAATAATTGTTCAAATTGTTGATTCCATAATTTTTTGTTTGGCATCAACTCTGACCCCCCAGGGGAGTGTAATGGAGTTGAATTCTGACAAATGCAACTGACTTGGAACAACGAAAGCGGAATGGTGCCACTCTCATCCTTTTGCAGTGTGTCCAAACAGAGCTGACTCTCCGGGTTCCGCAACTTCACAATGAATGCAATTAGCGCAATTAATAAATGTTTCTGCTCACCGCTCCATAGCCAAGCACATTCTCGTTCGGGACGAACTTCTCGGGAATCACGTTGTCCAAGTACCACTTGAAGCTTTTGCACTTCAACTTCCTTCTCAGCGCCTTCCGCTCCCCGAGGTCGCCCACGTCTTTGTCCTTGAGGTCACTTCTGTGCAAATAGTACAGCCTCTTGTAGTCGTCCATCCACACTTCGGCCAATCGTTTGGAGTTGGTGCCGTGCACATCCTTGTTGCCGCCGGGGCCCGTCATGTTGTACGGGTGGCCGGCACGGAAAATGTGTCCGACATGGGAACATGGCACAAATTCAATAGACCCACCGCACATCCAGACCTTGAAGAATTGGGGTCCCGTGTCAACAGAAAATTTTCAGTTCTCGCGGGAAAAGGAGAGAATCCATTACCCCCCCCCCCCCCCATTCCCCGTGGAATCTTTTTGGACCTTGCAAAAGAATGAAATACGTCTCCAACACCACTTACTCTGAATGAGATTTCCAAATTTTCGCCTCCCCAAATGTCCATTCCCGGGTCATATCCGCCAATTTCCAAAAAGTATTTGCGATCGGCGGCCAACAATCCGCCGGCCATTGTCGGTGAACTAAAATTACAAAATAAAATAAAATAAATTTAAAAAAAGGCATACGGAATGGCATCAGTTTTCGATTTTCTCGCCCTGATAATTCGTTCGGGAATTCGATCCCATCGAAAGTGCAGACTCCACCTTCAAAAAGAATACGCAAAATTGTGCCAGAATTTGCTGCTTTAACGAATGTGTGAACAAACCAAAAACCGCCGACGGAACCCAACTCGGGCCCTCCACTGTATGACAACGTTTCGGCATCAATGTGATCAATGGAAGGGCAAACAATGGCCGACCGTTTCTCCTTGATCCGGGCTAACATCGGTTCCAACCTGAAAATGATCTGATCACATCGAATCAGGGGGAGGGACCAACCATCCGTCAGATGCCTCGCAATGAGAATCCAAAAACACGACCACGTCACTTTTGGACTGCATGGCACCAACCAGCTTCGCTCGGATCAATCCCTGGCGTTCTGTCTTCCGTACAATTTGCACTTTGCCACCAAAGCGTTGGATGTACGTGTCCAATTTGTCCTTAAGCTCTTCTAAAATCAACACAAAAAACCTATTATCCATCAGAGAGAACAATGGAATGAATTGACTCGCCCCGTTGGCTGGCGTCATCGACCAACAACACTTCTTCAAGCAGTTCAGGCGGTGACCGATTGATGACAGAGTGCACTGTCCTCAACAGCGGTGTCCAGGCTTCGTCTGTGAAGATGATCACCACCGTCGCGCTGACAATAAGAGCAATGTTTGGGGATGAATTTAAAATAGCGAAATCCGAGAGAATTTTTTTTGTTTGTTTGAGTACAACAAACAAATGATTTGATTTTAACCTATGGAAACTTTTGTCAATTTTACAAACATTTACCGGGGAAGTGAGCTCAAATCATAAGCAATGCTTTTGCACTCGGCCATGCGGACGTCGGGCACAGAGCGGTCCAAGGATATTTTGTCGCTTACATGCACATTCATAAACCATCTTTAGAACAAAAATTCCCTGTATTAGAACAACAACAAAAAAGAAATTCGAAAAAGTGAACAGAAAATGACAAAAATTCGTTTTCAAATGCTCAATTTTATTGACATTAAATAGCCCCACACTTTTTCATGTCGTCGCTGCCCAATGTGGCTTCATTGCCGTCCAAAAACACCGGAGCTCCCATCTCACCGGGGCCTTTACCACAAAATGTTCATTTTGATGGCTTCATCATAAGTGAGCCTCACCAGACCGCCTAATGCCGGGGTCCGGCCGTTTGTGGAGTTTGACGGATGGCCATGTGACGCCTTCGCCCGGCGGAAGTGTTTCCAACGTGTAAAGCGATTCCTTCACTGAATGAATATGCCAAACAATGGACATAAAATGAATGGATTATGGCACACACCGCCGATGTAACCGATTAATGCAATCAGAACGAAGAGGAGAAGCACATTCAGAGGCGACAATCTGAATGCAAAAGTTATCATTACGACCTAGGCTTCTCTTATTTTAATGTTAGCATAATATATTGGATTGGATTTTGAATATGGTAGCTCGCTCAAGATTTGTAAACTCCCGCCATTACAAATGTTTTTTTTTTCAAAGAATTGAGCCGACCTCTTTCGCGGAGAGACAAAACGTAACAAATTCCGCGTCAGTGCGCCCATTCAATAGGGAAATAAAATAAACACCAGCTACCGATTATAAAACAGAAAATGCAATTTTATTTTATGGAATAGGAAATGTAAACGAAAAGAGTGAACGAAAATTTAATTGAGAAATGTGTGGAGATCGGACCGGGAAAGGATTTTCCTCACAAATCAGCAGCGGCATTGACAGATAAATTTGCGGTCATAGCTAAATTTAAGCAAAATATCGTTTTTTTTTCGTAATTACTTTTAATTTGCCTCAAATTTTAAAACTCAGTTTTATCGTAACGAACAAAATAATTACAATTTCAAGATGTGTGCGCAAAAGAGAAAGAAAGTGAATGCACAATAAATACTTTGAGCAAAACATTGGTAGTAATGAGCGAATTAATCGAATTGACAATAACAGCGATATGATCAAGCAGAGACTTACACTACATATATTTGTTTATACATTCATCTGGACCGGAACATAATTTCTGAGTATCATGAAGACGAAGACGACGATGAGGACGAGGATAAAGATGAGGATGAAGACGAGGAAAAGGAAGCAGACTCTAAAGAAAAGATACACAAAACCTCAAACTTTGTTACAAAAATAATGTTCAGAACAGAAAAAAATGCTAAACAAATGCGTCAAGTCCAACAAATCAAGCAAGATCTCTTTTAAAAGACAGCTTCTATTTGTTGTGCCGCTGCCGCAACTCACCGGACGAAGGGCTCTCTCCGCTATGACTTGCCGTGCTCGAGTCCGAATAACATTCGCGCTTCCCGCCACCCTTCATTTCCACAGATCGCGTTTTCTGAACGTGTTTAAATATATCAATTCACATTAATTGGTCGATTTTGCCAAATTTACCGAATATTTGGCCCACCAAACGGACACCCAAACGCAAAAAAAAGTGCCAATGGCCTGAAAAGAGTTATTAGTCACTGTGTTAAATACGGAAATATTCTCTTACCAGGAACAAAATCCACAACATTATCAGCCAAAGTTTGACTGCCGGAAGCTGCGCCCTGCCAAACTTCACACAAATTGCCGCTTCGAGGGCACAAATCGCCACATAAAGCCTAAAAGTCACAAGCATTTTGATCAGCCCAGCCAAATTTGTGCATTCAAACTGACCAGCATTGCATACCCATCCGCTTGATCATCGGGTCAGTTACGTACATGTAGTATTGCCTGTAGAATAAATGGTAAATGATTTTTAACAAAAAACAAACAAAACAAAAATACCGGATTGTCGGAGCCGCGATGAGTCCAATGAAAATGATGTGCCCAAAGACCAACGGATGTGAAGTGTCAATGACCAACACGTGTTTGGTGAAGAATATGTTGAGTTCGGTGGTCAACCAGACCATGATGAAGGCGTAAATGGCAAAGCAGCGCTTGACACCCATCCAAGGCTTAACAAAATAAAAAAGAAATCAAATCCGATCAATCGGTCAGCTCGCCCCTCCAACCATTGAAATGTGCGTTTTCCCCTCCTCTTTTTTGTGTTCGACGGTTGGCTTGTCAATAGTCAAATCGGTGCCCTGCAGCCAGTTGACGGTGATCCACGATTCGGGCGTGAATTGCATGACGGACCGCATGAGTTTGCCGCGAAAAGTGCGAATGTTCCTGAAATAAAACTTTAAATTGACAAATCTGGGCAATCACTCTGGGAGGAAAAGGAAATCACTTGATGCTCTCCCAGTGGAATTGGCGCATCTCCAGCCAACGACAGATCCCCAGACCGCATGCAATGCCCAACCCGTTGCACAACAGCACGTCCAGAACGATGGCATCCCACCAGCACTCTTGGAAATTGGGCAACATATGCGAAAAGACGATCTAAAAAAAACAGAAAGTTGGGCAATAAAAGATCACCCATGTCGCCGCTGACCTCGGTGAGTTCCCACCAGATGCTGATGTACCAGCCTGCAAAAAGGACGCTTAACCTCTAGAAATTGGGTTCAAATTTCTTACAAATGATGCTGTGCCGTATCAAAAGTGCCTTCATTGCCCAACCCGTAAAATGGGCGAAAGCGAAAATGTCCACGCAACTCCAAACGCGTGCCAGTGTTACATCCGAACAGTTTTCTGCATACATCTGAACCATGTCGGCGGCTAGACTCAAAATTCTCTCTTTTTTTAATTTTACCTTTTCTGACAGATTCCGATGACTCAGCCCAACCGGGTCCAACCAGCTGAGCACGGCTTTGACGTCTTCGTAGTTTTGGTAGAGAGTGAACTGGAGGAGCAGAGCATAGAGAATGCTGATACCGAAAACGACGCGCCAAAAGATGGGATGGGGGCGAATGAAGGGGCCGTTCGGCAAGACCATGGCACTGAAAGAGATTTTATAAAAGTAAAGCAAACAAATAAAAAATTGACAAATTATCAAAAAATTGTGTATTGGCTCAAATCATATATATCAACGAATCATTCTTCTCATTAATCTTTTGAACCAAGATGCTACAACAAAACCATAATAAAAATTCGAATAGCTCTGAAACTCCGTCGAGTGTAGTCGCTCAATGATAATTTGTATTTTTCCATTTAGTTGATCGATTACGATTTGCGTCAAAACATATTAATTTTACCCAACCAAATTCAAAAGACCGAACCTGATGACCACAAAAAGGCAGAACAACGCCACCAACCCGGTGTAGACATTGTTGGCGGTGGAGTCCGGCCCGCTAAAAGAAAATGAGAAGAGTCAAACAAATGGTCAGTTAATTATATTATAAATACGTTGTCAATGCTGCATAAATCAAATAAGCGCAGAGCAGAACGAGAACTAAAATTCGGACGCTTGCAATTATGGCCACGGATGCTTAAATTTCAGTATTACAAACCAGCGAGCGTGTGCGGCTTGTAGACGGCTTCCAAAGTGATGTCCTTAAAGAATTTGTTCAGTTTAGTTTAAGGAACAAACAGTTTCAGTTGAATGGACTTACACTGACAACCCTCTCGTTGACGTTCTTGAAGTGAACGCCCTCAAATTCGGAATATGTCCGGTGCCGGTACTTCCGTCTGGCCCTTAGAATCATTATGAAACGAAAAAGCATTAATAATTGCGTAACCTCTCCCTCCTGTCGTCCTCGGATGCTTCATCGCCACTGTCCAAATCCGTCTCTTCTCCCCTGTTAGCTGAACCTTCGCCAGTTCTTTCGTTATTATTCATTTAAACGCTGAAAAAAAGACAATTAGCGATGGTTTCAAAACTTAGGTGTGCAAAATTGCTTAAAGCCGGGCGGGAAGTCAGAAATGGGCCGGGTCCCCGGAATCGAACACTCGAAAGAACCGGGTTTTAAAGCTGCAGCAACATTAAAAAATACTTTCAATCAAAAGTCACACAATAATCATTAATTCTCAAGCAATTACTAACACTTTTCTGAGCCAATTTTTTCGTTTTTTACGCGCAATTTTTTTAAATTCTTTTTTTTGGTGAGAAAAGTCGGGCGATGCCGATAAGCGCCGCCAATAAAATTTTCTAATTTGGTCTGTTTTTTTGTTAAAAGATTTGCACCGAATTAAAAAGTCTAAAAATTTTATTCGGTTACCGGTTGTTAAAAAAAAATTTCGGCAAGAATTTATATGTACAGTATGTTTTAAAAACTTGGTACGGCGCAGGAACGTTTTTATTAAGAAAGTTGCGTCAAAATTCCACAATTTGACCAATTTTTTCTTAAAAAGATTAAATGTCGCAACAAACAAAAAAATCAAACATTCGCTTCGAAACTTTTTTTGTTTTAAAACGGTATAAAATAGAAGTACCAGAAAGACTGTGAAAATCATAGATTAGATGATGTCATACGATTAATCTGATGTAATATCGTGACCAGCGACCTCGAAACCCCCCGACTAATTTTCAGAATTGCGTAAAACCTATAATGAAACAATCAAATGCATTCAACAATAAGAAATGTATGAATAAACACGGGTAAAAATAGTACAAATTCAAGTACAGTTATTTGCACAACCGCAATAAACTGTATTTGAGCATGCACATAACAAGAACATCAAGCAGTGCAGCAGCAGCAGAGAACTCCGTAGGCGACACGTGTCGCTTTTAGCGTCGGTTGAATGCGCGCGATCGCGAATTGTCTCCGTAGACTCGCCATTTGATCGGCATCGACTTGCCCATTTTGATTTGTCTTTGGTGGACGCCGCCCTTTGAGTCCACGGCGATCATTCAGCGGTTCCTGCTGCCCAATTGCAATCACTGGACTAGAAAATGCATTAATGGCAAAATGAGAATGACAACGTTAGCCATCCATTCATCACGGAGGCGGGCGAGGGACAAACATAACAAACGATGACATCCCCCCCCCGGCCATAGTTTTATTCCTTTTTGTTTTGGGCTTGCTTTTCTCGTATTAGCATTACAAATTGCAACGATTTGATTCCCCGCCAAAGTCCAATTGGCCAAGAAAATCGTCGAAATCAATCAGAGCTTCATCGGGCCGCAGTGAACTCAGTCAGTAGAGCATAAAATCTCGAGCATGCAGAAGTTCGGGTCGGCGCCGCTGCACATGGCTTGTTTAGGCCAATCTCCCTTCCCTTTTCCGTCAAATCGTTCCGTATTTGCTCCTCCATTGTCTTGTGCTGCTGATCCTCCCCCACCCCCCCATTTTCCTTCTCCCCCCTCTCTCCCCCCCCTTTTTTTCCCCTCCCCTCTTCTCTCCCCCCCCCCCTTATC
Source organism: Globodera pallida (assembly GCA_020449905.1). Classification (NCBI taxonomy): domain Eukaryota; kingdom Metazoa; phylum Nematoda; class Chromadorea; order Rhabditida; family Heteroderidae; genus Globodera; species Globodera pallida. Next base: position 3,634,925 of record JAIXHY010000004.1, on the reverse strand, counting down.
TTCCATCGGATCTCATACCCCCCCCCCCCCCCTCCATTCTAAGCAATTTGACTTTCTTTGAAAGATTGTGGGGGATTAATTGCATTGTGGTTCCTTCAGCGAGTCCCCCGCCCCATCTCCCATGTCCTTGGCTCTTCCGCCAACCGGTCAAATAATATTTTTAGGCTATTCTCTGCTGCTGTCCCATCGGAATATTATGTGAGAAGATTTGGTTGTCGAATTGTACCACAAAAACCTCCCAAAAACCCCGCAGACTTTTTCTGCTGACCGTTCGCGCATTTGTCCCATCGCCATTCATCCCCAAACCTCACCAGAATTAGCAGCTGTTTCTGTCGCGTACAGCGCCGCGCGTTAGCCCCACATTTTTTGGCCATAACCAAAAAGGGGCTTTTGGATGGCCACACAGTCAAAAAAGATTGGGAGGAATTTGCAAAAAAAGTGCTTAGATTTGGCAAAAAATTTCAATTTAAGAGACCAATTTTGGCACCGCCGTGCCGTTCACAAAAAATATATAAATTACCCCGCGTCGCCCTGCAAATGACTCTCTGTGTCCTTTCTTCTTTTTTTCGCAATATTTTGTCCTCTCACTCCCATCAATTTGTTGTTTTTTTTGTCCAATAACCACTTTTAATCAACGTCCGTCCCGCCGTTCGTTGGGGGGGGGGGGAGGGTGGGGGGGGGGAAAGGTGAAATGAGAAAATGAATCATCGTCAGTGTCATCATCTTCAGCCAGCCTCCTTTCATCCATCCATTTTTTTTCGCCATTTTGGGGCTGGCAAATGCGAGAAGACGCGTCGAGAATGGCGGGGGGGGAAGGCGGGAATGGACGCCGGAGGCGCCCAACCGTCCGACCGCCGACAGTGTTTTTGTTTTGTTTTACCCGCCGAACGGAACAGAGTTGACACAACAAACGGCGGGTGGGGGGGGGGGTGGCGCCGCGGGGGGGGGGGGGGCTTAAATGTGGAGGAGCCGATGAGGACCAGATGGGAGGTATTTTTTCGCTTACGACGCCTTCTCCCCGCCCATGTGAAAGCTAAAAAGATTATTTGCAACATCGTCGTGTGTTTGGGGGTCCAGAGTATCATTGAAATGAACGCCGGGGGGGGGGGGGGGAGGAGGAGCCACGCGCGTGACAGAAAACCGGCTTTTTGTCCCTTTTTAGCCAAAACTTTGAAGAACAGTCATCGGCCCTCTATTAAATTTGACAAAGCTGAAAATTGGCTAATCGCTAGACCGTTTAGCTGAGTCTCTTTTTTCAAGCAATATTTCCAGTCTTGGCTATGAGTCTGCTACCGATCCTGTCACCTCCCCACATTCTCGAGACTGCCCCCCCACCCCCTCCGGGTCCTCCATTCTTTTGCACCCCCCGCCCCCTCCCCCCGTTTTTTCTCACTCTCGAAATCGATCCCCCCAAGCGCAACACTTTTGTACACCAACCTCCCCCCCCCCCCCCCATCCCGCCGATGTTCTTGTTTGGCGGGCGGCGATTTTTGTTCTTAATTTCAAAATGTTCCGCCCCGTCATTTGAAGACCGAAAAAGTCCTTCCCCATTAATTCAATTAAATTATGTCGGGGACATATAAAAAACAGTGGCCGAAGTTTCCCTCACATTCGGCCAAACAATGCCCCGCCCCCTTTCTAAAGCGCTTTTTGGGCGCCTTTCTCAGCCGCCGACAGTCCATTTGCGGGGGTCCCAAAATTCTCTTTATTCTCTTTGAAAGGTCGCCGCGCCCGCAGGGGAAATTGTAAAAATTGCATAATTCAATTTAATTCAATTCATTCAGTCAGTCGATCACTTTGCAAGTTGTAATTGTGACGGCGGAATCGGAATGGGTATTTACCCCCCCCCCCCCCCCCGTAGGGGACATTTTTCGTTGATTTGCCAATTAAAAAAATGCATTAAAAAATTCAGAGGTGTCACTTTCACAACTTTTTGTCTCTTTGCCTTCGCCCGCTGCCCGTCATAAATAAATGTGCCCATTTCCCCCCCCCCCCAATCATTTAGTGCCTCCTCTGCTTCTGCTGCTGTTGATGCGCTCCAATTGGCACGTCAAATTGTCAAATTGAGTGAATGGCGGCGACGGGGGAGGGGGGGAGGCGCCAATCATTTGGGGGGCGGGGGGCGATGTTTTGGTCGCGGCGATGGACCGACTGAGCGTGGGGACCAAAAAGTCAAAAGTCACTGACGGAGCAATTAGCCCCCGAGGGGAGGGGGGGGGGCTATTTAAACATTTTGGGGGACGGATTTGTTTCTGAGCGATTGGGCACAATTTGGCCTACCAAATTGTGCTGTTACAAAAATTGCAGAAAATGGCAAGAAAAGCGATTGCGCAAAAACAGTGCCGGACAGAGGGAAGGGAACGAGCGGTGCGCGACCTTCTAATGGACCGGCAAATTTTGAATAAAAACGGAAATTAATGACTGAAATTGGCGGAAAGTTTGTTTAAAACCACTTAACATTACCTAATTGTATTTCCTCCCATTACATATTTATGCCGTCGCGGTTTATCTTCCAAATTTTGACCCTTTCAAGTTTCCGTCCGTCTTTGTGGCAAAGTTCATGGCCCTCTTCCCCCCTCTTTCTTGTGAAAGGACTCAATTACTCCGCTTATTCACATTTTGGGCCTTCAGAGGGGCCCAATTTGGGGCCAAATGTCCCGGGGGCATTTTTAAAAAGCTCTTTTGGCCCCTTACCCCCCCCCCCCCCTCCTCCCGGGTCCATTCCATCTGATTTACGCTCCATCAATCGCTAATGGGCTCCACTCGCTTCCACGGCAACGGAAGGTAAAGATTGACCCATTGAGGGCAAAATCCTTCTCTATTTTTCCCTCCCCAAATTCGCTTTTGTTTATTCCCCCCCCCCGGGGGATAATCAAATCAAAGGCAGACGGAAACGTGGAAGAAATCAGCTCATCACCCCCATCTCGAGAGGCAAATCATCAACCCTGCTTTTCCGGACAAATCCCACTCAAATCCGGGGTACCAATCGATGGACGGAAGAATGATTTCTTCGCCCACAAAATTCAGCCCCTTCGGGGACAGTTGTTATCTTCCCTCGAGGCATCATCATCCTCCCCCCCCCCCGCCCCCCCTCCCACTCCCTCATTCCTGGGAAGGGGCGCCGGGAGGGGGGGAGGGGGTGCTTCTCTTTTCTTCCTCCTTCTGGTGCCCCCCCCCTCCCATTGCATCTGCTGGAGGAGTTCCCCCCCCCCCCCCCGGCGCCCCCCTCCCCCCCCCCCCTATCCCTCACTCACTCACCAGCAGAAGAAACTGCTCTCCGCAATGAACATTAGCTGCTGCCCCGGCGGCGTTTTTTTTTCCAAATCTTCAGCCCCCGAATCCGTTTGTGTTGATTCATTGCTTTTCATCGCTTTCATTCGGTCGTTCATCCGCGCCCCTCGGGGGACGGGGGGCGGGAGGGGGCGGGGGGGGGGTCAGTTGTTGGGGCTTGGCCCCTACGGCGGTCACTCGATCACCGGCCGCCCCACCGCCAATTCGGCTCCCATTTGGACGAGTAAATGCCACTTATCCAATTTATTTATCCCTTTTTACGACATCTCCCATGTTTAGTGGACAATTCGGACATTCAATTCTTCACTTTCTTTCACTTTTAGACTTCCAACAAATGTACGCCTTGGCCCCCTCGCCCGAGGGGAGGCGACGGCGTTGCGGCATTCCGGCAACAATGTCACCACCACCACCACATCATCTACTGATGGTTCTGCTTCTTCTCCATTTCCTTTCTGTTGTTGAGCCGTTCAATTTGGACACCCGCCAAGCGCGTATTCATCGTCGGCCAGGCCCCCACTCTGGATTCGGCTACTCCCTGGACTTTGCCTACAGGGACCAACGACGGCACAAATACACGCAAGTTTTTTGTGGCATTTTGGACAGATCGATTCGGTGCATATTTATTAAAATTGAATGCCGGCCGGATTCATTTTAAAGTGCCAATTTCAGTTTGTTGGTCGGCGCCCCTTTTGCACAAACGGCACAGCGGCGCCTGCAGAAGACGGGCGCTGTGTTCGGTTGCGAGGTGGACGATCAGAATGCGTGTGCCGAAATCTTCTTTGATCAGAAAGGTGAGGGGGGGGGGGGTTAAGAGGAGGGGGAACAAATATAAAATGTCGCCCGTTTCTAGCGATTAGGGAACAAAAAGTAATGCCCTTGGAGGGAGTGATGCTCGAGAGTTAGAATTTACCGAGACTCGAGACCGACACAAACTTTTCGAGAGCCGAGACTCTCGAGCATCGCTATTGCCTTGCACTTTGGCACCCCAACCGTTGCAATTGCAACAATGCGATAATTCCTTAAAGAATTTATAAACGCTTCCCCCCCCCGGCGTTTTATTCATTTATTTTTGTTCCATGCATTGAAAACAATTGCAATTGAAGAGTTGGGGAAGAAAAAGCCCTCGGGCGCAGAAGCAAAAAAGAATGGGGCGAATGAATGAACAGAAACAATTTCCACCACCGCCACCCGACAAACAAATAAAACAAAACAAAAACACTTATCAAAGAACAAAACCAATTAGTGAATTAATGAATGAATGAATAAATAAATGATTAATTCCACCAACAAATAAACAAAACAAACAAACAAATAACGGAAGAAAGAAACAGCACAAGTGGCTGCGGTAGTGATTTGTTGAGTTGAAATTGAGGGAGAGATTAACAAAAAGAATACATTTTTGAGCTTTAAAATCCGCCATTCTCAAAGCTATGGCATTTTTTCCATGGAATCGAAATTTTGTGCCCCTTAAGGGTTTACTCAATTTCGAGTCTCCCGGTTTCATTCTCGAAACATTTACAGACAATTTAATCTAATTGATTCGTTTAGGCAACGAATTGCGTCTGAACGGCTCGCATTTGTTGCCCATTGAGGAGAAATCGCATCAAATGTTCGGTGCCACCGTTGTCGCCTCAAAGGACGGCGATTCCGTGCTGGTCTGTTTGGGGGAAGGGGCGCCGTTGTTTTCAAATTTATTTTTTGAACAGTTCGCCAAAACCATTTTTGTTTCCCCCGCAGGCATGCGCACCCCACTACAAATATTTCTTCGCCAAATTTGAAGTGATCGAACCGGTGGGCAGCTGTTACTATGCCCGTGAGCACTTCACCAAAATCCAAGAATATGCGCCGTGTCGTCAGGAACGTGAGTGAAACTTGAGACCCGGGAATTTGTGTTTTGGTTTGGATGGGATCCCGGGCCCCTAATGACTCGGGAATCCCGACACGCCGGTTTTTGGGTGACCCAATATTCAATAAAAAACGGGATCGCCCATTCAATTGAAATGGAAACATTTCGCATCCGTTCAGCCGCTCGCCATGGACGCCATCGGCTCGGCTACGGCATGTGCGGTTTCAGCGCTGCGGTGCCGGACAAAGGCGACCAGCGATTGTTTATTTCGGGGCCGGGCGTGTGGTATTGGCAGGTGGGGGTTATTAGCATAGTCATTAGGCACTTAATTGTCCGTCCGTCCATCGGGCCCCGGGGCACATTGCGACCATTTCCGATCGATCCCGGAAATTCGCGATCAGTGCAAAACAAATTTAATCCGAAGACAATGAAGACATTGTAAGCAAAAATGAATTTGTCAGGGTGCCGTCTTCTCCCAAAACCTTCACAATTTGACTGATCGGCCCAGCACCGCCGACGGACCGGCACACACCGACCATCACCAATTGGGTAAAGCTTGTGAATTTAAAGTGTTTATCAAAGCCATGAAAGCGCTTTTTAGGCTATTCAACTGCCACCGGCGATTTTGACGGCGACGCTTTGGACGATATTGTGGTTGGAGTGCCCCGGGGCAACGAGCTGATCGGAATGGTCAGCAGAACAGAACCCCCGGGGGGTGGGGGTGGACAAAGTGGTAAAAGAAATGTTTTGAGGTGTCCATCTACTCGCGGGAATTGAAGCCGATTGTGAACCTGACTGAACGGGACGGACAAAGGTTGGACCTTTTGGTCGAATGACCCTCGAGAATCTCGAGATGAAAGGCCAAAAACGTTTCAGAGGCCAATACTTTGGCGGTTCGGTCACGGTGTTGGATTTGAACAACGACGGACTGCACGACTTGGTGGTCGGCTCGCCCCTTTTCATCGACTGGATGAGCAACGACTCGAAGACGCAGGAGCTCAAGCCGCGCTACGACGTCGGACGGATCAGCGTGTACATCCAGACCGGACCGGTAAGTTCAGCAACAGCGGTTTTTGCACTAAAAAACAAATGCTCTGCCCCCACGGATCCGATCAGAAATTTAAATTATTTTTGTAAATAAACTGATCAGAGTGAATAAACACCAATTCATTAATTCATTTGCAGCGTTCTTTCCGTGAGCCGGTGCACATTTTGGGCCAAGACCAGTGGGGCCGTTTTGGCCATGTCGTAGCGGCTGCCGGCGACCTCAACGGGGACGGCTTTCAGGGTAACGCAACGGACAGTTTAAAACAATGTCAATATTAATATTAATATTGTTTAATTCCCTTTTGGATTTGTTGGTGGGCGCGCCGTTTGATGGTGAAGACGGGCGTGGCACTGTGTTCGTGTTCCACGGCTCCGAAAATGGCATTCGAGAACGGCACACTCAACGCATTTTGGCACGCGACGTCGGCAAAGACATACACACGTTTGGTTGGGCATTGGCCGGCGGCAAGGACGTGGACGGGAACGGATATCCGGGTTTGAATTGTTCCGATCCCGGGTTTGAATGTTCCAATCCCGGGGGTTTTGAATTGTCCCGATCAAGCATTTTATTTCTATTTTTTGGACCTGCTGGGCAATGCTTCAAATCAGAGAAAAAGGGGGCGCTTTGATCACTCACATTTCACTTGCAGACATTGCAATCGGCGCACCGCACAGTAACCAGGTGGCACTGTTACGCTCCAGACCGGTGGCAACGGTGCAAGGCTCGATACGGACAACAAGGAAGGTGATCAGGACAAAAAACCGATCTGGTGGTGATCAGAACCCATGCCAATATGTGCAATAAATTGCAGACAATCAACCTGGACGACAAACAGTGCGTGACGGAATTTGGACGTATGGCTTGGTCAGTGTGTTCAAACAGAATTAGGGTTGATCTCCGAACCCGATTCCCGACCCGAGCCCCAAAAATTGGATCGTCTCTGATCCCGGTCTCCGACATGGCCAACCCCGACCTCCTCGCCCCCGAGGGGTCGGGGAGCAACTCTAAACAGAATCACTGAATGAATGCCAACGCTTCAGTGAACATCTCCGCGTTTGCCTGAAACTGCTGGCCGGCAAGTTGGCACAGAGTTCGGCTGAAATGCGCGTGCAACTCCAACTGGACTCGCGCACAAAGGGCGACACGCCCCGGGCGTTCTTTTCCCGCAAGGATTTGGACAAAAAGCGCGCCATTCGCGTGGAGCCCTCCGGCAGCCAAGAGCAGCCCTCGGGCATTGAGCACGTCGTCACGCTGACCAAAGGGCGCGAAGTGTGCGAGACGTACGACGTCTACGTGCCGGTGCCGTAAAATTTTCTTTCCTATTTTATTGGCATTTTTGGCTTTTTTTATTCAAAGAATTTGCTTTCTGATTGCCAGGATTTGTTGTATAAACATAAAATTGTGTTCTTTTATTGAGTTTCTTCAATTTGTCGCATCTTTAAGGACACAATTCGGGACAAAATTTCTCCGATCATTTTGTCCATGAATTATTCGTTGGTTGAACGGGGTGGCGCCGGCGTTTTGGAGCCGGCTGTGGACACCACCACAGACGGAGCCGCCATGGAGACGGAGCTGATCATCGAGAAGAACTGCGGGGAGGACAACATTTGCGTGCCCGACCTGCACGTGCAGGCACATTCGTAAGGGCACCACACGCATTCACATGATGATCAGTCATTGATCACCCGGCCCATAGATGATTAATTGAACCGGGCCATGAGTTTGATTCTCTGATCAACCTGGCCCATAGATTTTGATTCTTTGATCAACCCGGGCCAATAGATTGATTAATTGAACCGGGCCATGAGTTTGATTCTCTGATCAACCCGGGCCCATAGATTGATTAATTGAACCGGGCCATGAGTTTGATTCTCTGATCAACTTGGCCCATAGATTTTGATTCTTTGATCAACCCGGGCCCATAGATTGATTAATTGAACCGGGCCATGAGTTTGATTCTCTGATCAACCCGGCCCATAAATTGAATAATTGAACCGGGCCATAATTTTGATTCTCTGATCAATCCGGGCCCATAGATTTGATATGCTAATCTTGGGCCAATGATCTGGATCAACTTGGGTCTGGGCGCTTCTGACTGAGTTCATCGATCTGCCAGTCTCTTCTCTACCCTTTTTTTGCTCCCCAAGGACAAAGGACAAATTCATTGTGGGCGCTCTTGATCAAACACTGACGCTGAACGTGACGGTGGAGAACCGGGGCGAGGACTCCTACCTGACGCAATATTTTGTCACCATCCCCCCGGGGTACGTCGGCTTCATTACTTTTGGCATTTTGGTGATTTAATCAAACATTTTGAACAAATTTAGTTTTGAGTACGGAGGCATCGAAAACTACGAGTCCAAGGTATAATATTTTAAAATATTATTTTATTTTGTAAATATATTTTTATTTTCAGTATTCCGTGAGCTGTTCCCCCGTGGCGGGCCAAGGCCAACCGGACAAAAGTCAGCCGCAGAATTTTGTGTGCGACGTTGGCAATCCGTTGCCGTCCGGTGCCAAGGCAATGTTTGGCGTCAAACTCAGCGGGGGTCCGGACGTGGACGTGTCCAAGGATTTTGTGGAGGTTCGCATGGGCTCCAACTCGACAATCGGCGAGGAGCGCGGCAACGAGGAGGACAACCAGCTGGTTGTACGCATTCCGGTGGAGATCAACGCACAGCTGGTCAGTGAGTGATTGACGGATTGTTCTGTTATTGATTAAGGCCTCGGGGGGAGGGGGGTTAAGTGCTGCTGCTGATCTAATCAGTCAGTGTTTGGCACATTGATCAAAACTAGTTGAACATTTTATTTTAGGCATTGGTCGGCAGAAGCAATCCGGAACAAGTTGATTACAGCATCCGGAACAGAACTGCCGGTGTGGCGGCCACCTTCGACTTTGAGATTGGCCCGGTGGTCAGTCATTTGTACCAGGCAAGTCAAATCAAAATGGAAACAATAAGCCGGAGGCAAACGACCCCCGAGGGGAGGATTTTAAAATCTCAATTTGAAAAACATTAGGGGTCATTATGAATCGATGAATCAATTAATTGACTTGTTCAACAGGTGACCAACCGAGGGCCCAGTGCCATTTCGGGCGCCATCCTGGACATTGTTTGGCCCTCCTACTCGGAGAAGGGCAACCACTTCCTCTATTTGATCGACATGCCCTTCATTAGCGACTCCACAAAGGCGCGGTGCCGCGTCAATCAGCCCCAAAATCTGAACCCGGCCAATCTTGCGGTACGTTTTTCTGTCCACGGGCGGGGGAACACCATTGATCTTGAGTCCCGATCACCCGCCCGACCTTTTTCAGATTTCCAATGAGCACGTGCCGACGCCCGGCCCCGGCGGCGGTGTGCACGGCGGCGCCATTTCGCTGGAGGACACGGAGGAGGAAGTGGTGGAGACGCCGGCTGTCCACGGAGGCGGCCAAGTCGCCCCCGCAGGGGCTGCCGAAGATGACCAGCAGCAGCAACAGCAACAGGACGATTTGGAGGAGGAAGAAGACGAAGAGGGGGAAGAGGAGGGGGAGGAGGAGGAGGACTACGGAAGTGCAAAACGGCGGCGGAAGAGAGACACGCGACGGAAAGCGACGCACGCCGGAAGTGACGGCACCGCGGGCACGGCGACGGCCGCGGCGGCAATGAGGCGGAACCTGCGCCAACAGCGGCAAATGTTGCAGGAGGCGGTGGTGCAGGCGAAAGAGACCGGCACGGCCACGGAGTACCACGGAATGTTGGGCAGAAAGACGCTGGTGGGGCATCAGTTTTTGAAATGCCGGTCTAATCACTGATCTGATCAGTCAAGGCGAAATGCCGGTCTGTCTAATCACTGATCTGATCAGTCAAGGCAGTGAGTGATCTGGCGTAATCAGATCACCTAAAAACATTTCAACGCTTTATCCTTTTGTTTTAATTTGCTTTGCGAACCAGTTCCCTCGGGGGATAATTGGCATCATTATGAATTATCTCAGAATTGTGCGGCACTGAACTGTACACACATCGAATGTGACATTGATCGATTGGAAGAGAACGAATTTGTACTTGTGGAAATATTCTCTCGGGTATTTTCTTTATTAAAATTTTGGGTCCTGAGATTATTTTCGGGACAAAGTTTGGGACTTCCGGAAATCTCTGATCGAGATTCTTCGAGATTCCAATTCAGCCCAAAATCGCTCTAACCCCAACATTTATGTAGCTTTGGGTGAACACTCTGATCGACGAAGACTTGCTGGAGGCCGACCTGTCATCGCTGGCGTTTGCTCGCATTTCTGCACTTCCATTTGCCCCGAAGTACAGTCCGCCACCGTTGGTGATCGCCGTGAACACGGAGGTGAACCCGACGGACCCGGAGGCGGGCACATGGGAACTGCCGGTAGGTGGACGATTGATTGATTGAGTGATCAGAGGAGAAGCTGAAGCAGTTCACACAATTCCGATTAATTCATTCAACAGTGGTGGCTATGGCTGCTGGCCATTCTGATCGCGTTGCTTCTGTTGGCAGTGATCATTTTCTGTTGTTGGAAAGTTCGTTGGCGCAATTCATTTAATCAATCAATCGATCGCTGATCACTTTCCAGTGCGGCTTCTTCAAACGGAATCGTCCACCGCGGGAGAAGGCGCGTCTCGCGCGCGGGCCCGCCGCTGCGGCGTCCAACGGCGGGGACTACAAAGAAGGCGAGGGCGACGGCGGTTACTACGCGGACAACCAGGCCAGATATGCTCAACCCCAAATGTATGGCCCCAATTTTGTTGTTTTTGTAATTCCCCCCCCCCCCATTTTGAAGGTATTCCCCGGAGAGACACGGCGCCCGCGTGTGACGGAGGACGACAGAAACAGAGCAGAACAGCAAAAATAGATGACGAAAACATTTTTTGAAAATTTTAAATTTATAAAGTCCCATCCCCCCCCCCCCTTTCCGTGTGCCTTTCTTTGTCTGTCATTTGCCCTCGGCTGATCGATCACCAACAATTTTTGTTGATCACTTTCCCCCCCGCCCCCCAAAGTCTTTAAAAGCTTAAAAGTCCTCCGAAAGCCTTAAAGCCGTTTGTTTGTTTCCGCTTTTTAAAAATCCCTTTTTGAGGCGTTCATTTTTGCTTCAAGCCCGCCACAAATGTTCTCTTTCTCCACAGCGTTCGCTTGCCACAATTCCGGCCCCTAAAAAAACAACAATTTCCCACAAATTCATTCATTTGCAATTGTTTTGTTGTCCCCCGCCGTCGTCCTTAATTAAGTACATAAAGCTAGTCAATCGCCCCCAATTCATTCAAATAAAGTTAAACAATTTGATCTGTGCCCAATTCCAACAAATTAAATAAAGCTCATGGGATTGATTGTACATAAATTGTTTATTGTACAAAATCTGCTACAATAAGTGCCTTTAAAAGTGGCCAAACACGTCGTAAAAACTTGTAACTGTTTTAAAGCTAAGATCGAAAATGTAATGGCCCCAAAGTTTTGAGCCCCGCGAGCGTCCCGAAAACATTCCGCCCCAAAAAGTCGGGGCTGAACCCTGTCCAAATGAAGCTATTTTCGGGAGTGAATATCGAATGAATCTGATCAAAGCAAAAGGCATTGATCGAATGATTGAGGCCATTCGTTGCCTAATCGAGCACATTTGGCCTCCGCCTCCGCACAGCTGTTGCTGCTGCTGTTTTCGCTTGGGTTGGGTGTCCTCCCCCTCCCCTCTTAAATACCCCCCCCCTCCTCCCCCCCCCCCCCCCTACGTCCTCCTCGCCCCCGCCTCCCCCCCCCCCCTCTCCGCCCCTCCGCCCCCCTTCGCCCCCCCCCCCTCCCCCCCCCCCACCCGCTGCTGTTGGCTCATAACAGAGAAGCACTTTGATTTAACCGCCCACACCGGCGAGCTCGGCCTCCTCCCCGTCAGTTTCCCCTCCCCCCTCCCTCCCCCCCCCCCCCCTCTTCTCTCCTCTTCCGACGTCATTATTTTCTCGACTTAATTCCAGCAGCAGTCCGCCCACCAATCTTTTCATTTGTCACGTCCTTGACTTGATATGTACCAAATTAGAACAGCCCCCCAATTCCCAAAAAGCGGCTTCGGGTTTAGTAAACCCGGGTTAAGCGTTAACCCGGCCCAGGTTAACGCCCAAGCTTAACCGGCTTGCTCGTTTTTAACCCGGGTTAAGGTCGTTAATCCGATCCCGGCTTAACGCCCGAGCTTCGGGAATGCGCGCGCGTCTCGAATGATTTGGAATTAAATCATTCGTCGGTCCGAATCTTCCCGCCCGCCCCCCCCACTCCCCTCTCTCCACTCTTTAGCGGCCTCTGACCGATCGATCAAAGAAATACATAATGAAGACGACACATTCCATCTCTTCCGTCCGCTCGGAGCGGAGATGAGCCAATCTTCCGCCCTCCCCCCCCCCCGTCCCTTCCCTTCCCATCCATCCCCCCCCCCCCTCTTCTTTCTTTCCAATTTCCACAATTTCCAGGAATGTAAAAGTGGGCACGGGGAATGTGCTGTTGCTGCTGCTGCTGTTGGTGAAAGTACCAACTGTTGTTGTTGTTGTTGTCGTTGTTTTTTGTCCCTCTTCTGCAAGCAGCCGAAGCCTCTTCCCATCGCTTGTCCTTGTTGGAGAGTGATTTGTGAGTGGGTTAGTGTAAGCATTTGGGTGCATTTGGATGAATTCGGTGCCTTTGACTCCTACGCCCCGGGGGATATTGGGAGGGGGCGGGGGCGAACAACGCTTGTCGCCGTCAAAAGTGATCGGCTCTGGCTGCTGATCGATGCAAAAGTGAGAAAAACATTTTGAAGGCCTTCGCTCTCACATTTTCCATGGACTGCTTGCTTCATTCCTCCTCATGGCTTCCACCCCACCAGACATTCGGCGTTCAATCGACGACTACGAGCAGTCCAGTCAGTTCTCGGTCAATTTGAACTTTCCATAGTAACTCCTGATCAAAAGCATTCGATGATTTGATTGGATATGGAAGCGAATTATGTTGGGAGAAGGCATCGGCTTAAATTTAACTTGGGGACATAGAGTGTCTAACATACTGCTGTCTGCCGCACCATTCATTCATTATAAGTCGTTTGTTTTTATGTTTAAATATAGTCGTTTGTTTTTATGTTTAAAAATTTGGCGATTTGTTTTGCAAAATGAATTCAAAAAATCATAATATATTCATTTTATTTTACCATCCATGCTTGATCACTCTGTCTGATCAGTGATCATTTTCCTATTCCCCCCGCTTTTATGGATTGAATTTTGCCCAATTTTGACATTATCTGACCCCACTTCCTTTCATATCAAAAATTACTCAATACAAATTTTATTTCCCGACTTTATTCAGTCACACATCAATCACAGGTGACGGGCGAATGACTCATTCATTTCCCATGCCCATTTCGCAAACATTTCCCTTCCCACATTTATTATCAAGTGCAACAAAAAAATGTCAAAAGTCATTTTAACGGGGGATTTTGTCTTGTTTTATCTTTTATATAAGGCGCAACGCTCAAAAATTGATATTATTTCACCAAAAAGGGTCTTTTATCTATGATTATTTCAGATTTTTCAGCTTTTTTAAGGTTCTATTCGAAAAGAAATGAATTTCGGACGTTTCAAAATTCCAAAAATAGTTATGGGCTTTTCTAATGTTTTTTAATTCAGTTGAACCGCAATTTTTCTAATTGTTTAGCTTTCTCATATTGTTACATATTCTGCTTACAAATTAGCTGCTAAAGCTGTTTAATTATGGCGTCCACAAAATGTGCCAGAGAAGACTGTGGCAAAACGGTGTATCCGTTGGAGGAATTGAAATGTTTGGACAAGGTCGGACACAATTTACCGATGGATTGCATAAATTAAGTTTTGTGTGATAAGCCATCCGTTCATCCAATTTTTGCCCGTTTAATCGGTGACTGTCTTTAGGTGTGGCACAAAGGCTGCTTCAAATGCACAGGTTAACGCTTTTAAATTTAATATAAATGCCCTCACACTTTTTAGAACTAAAAATTTTTTAATTTTGGTGGTGTCCGAATGCAAATCTGAACTCAGGATCTAAATTCAAAACAATAATTAGATACGAATCCCGTTGGTTCGAATCCTCCTAAAAACATATTGTTCTTCTAGAGTTTGTTATTTGGTTATGGGAATACCAGCTTTAAATTTATTGGTTTTCACAAAAATGTTTTTTGTTTTAGACTGCGGCATGACTCTGTCCATGAAGAGCTACAAGGGCTACGAGAAGAAGCCGTACTGCCAAGCGCATTATCCCAAAACGGTTCCGTCCGCTGTTTCCGAAACGCCGGAGATGGAGCTGGCCAGGAAGAACACCGCCTATCAGAGTCAGGTGAAAATCCGTAAAAAACTTTTGCTGACCCCATTAATTGTCAGCACTTTTGCTTTTAAGGTCAAATACCACGAGGCGTACGAGAAGCAAATGAAGGGCACAAAGCTTGAAGTGGTGAGCAAATTCACTAATACTTTTAATCAGTTCTGTAAAATTCCAATGTCTTCCCCAATTGAATTTGGCTTAAACTCCGACGCCTAAAAGGTGGCATCTCTGACATTTACCAATGAACAGACACTTTAAAAAATGAATTTTGGTTGTAAAAAACGAATTGGACATTTCTGTTTCCGTGTATTAATTGCAAATTTTCAAAGGCCGATGACCCGGAAACGAAGCGACATAAGGCCAACATGATGAACCAGTCCTTGGCACATTACCATGGCGAACTGCAAAAGAAGGAGAAGCAGGACTCACACAGAGAAACTGCCGGCTCCACACCGTCTGGTGAGTGAGTGAGTGCTGTTCTTTGTGGATTGTGTGTTTTTTAAATGAGTTAATTAATTGGTTTGTGGTGCCCCCCCCCAATTTTGTGCATTTTACACGACATATTTTACTAACCATTTAATTTTAAATATTACCATTTCTTTTCCTTCCCGCCGTCCATCAACTTTATAACAAAACACACCTAAGACGGGGGAATTTAGAATTTTTGATTTGATCTGAGCAAATATTTACATGATTGCAAAGAAATAAGATAAATATCAGTTTGAAACGCAGTTTTAATCATTTTTGAAGGCGAACAAATTGAACCCTAACCTGTGCCTGAAGTGAGTGGACTCTAACCCATGCGTTCGTTCAGCTTTTTCCACTGGATTTGCGGTGTGCAATTCGTCTTCATTGGACTCGCTGAGCTCGGCCATGTCCAACGCCTCTTCGGTCGTTCGGACACCGCCGCACAATGGCAGTGCTTACCGCCACCAACAACCGCCCGACAGCAATTATCGCAACTCATCCCAGCAACAACACAATAATAAGCAACAACAGCAGGCGTACTCCTACGGCCAATTGTTTGCGGACAAAGACTCGTCTCCATACTCGCAACGAATTGCACAACAAGCGCATGGGACGGTGATTTACTCGTCCGACTGGGGAGGCAAGGGTCGGTCCGTTTTGTTACTCATCCATTTTGTGGTTGTTTGTTTGGTTCCAGAGACTGCTCGAACCTTGGGTTGGTCATTGGTGTTCCCCGTTTGGACTCAATTATTATAACACCGAGATTGATTTTGTTTTGTTTGTGTGCTGCCCTTTTCACGTCAAACCTTCTTGCTAACCGTCCATTTTGTGTGCACATTTACGCGTGTGTTGAATTATTTTATTACGCTTTGCAGTTGATGCTGGTGCTGAGAAACCGGTGGGTTCCATCGCCGACTACGACCCGATGGCCGCCGAAAAGCAGCAGAAGGGGGGCACAGCCGCCGGCGGTGCAGCGGTAAAAGTGGGGGCCGCAAAAGCGAACGGAGGCGGCTTCACCGTCAAGGCGTTGTACGACTACACTGCAGCGGACAAAGACGAAGTCAGTGCCGTTTATGGAGAAATCGAAGCTTCAGCTATCTGAAAAATATTTGTTTTTGTTGTCCAAATGTAGTCCCTTCAATTTTGACAGGTGAGCTTCAAGGAAGGCGACGTGATTGTCAACTGTCAAAAGGTGGACGACGGGTGGATGACCGGAACTGTGCAGAGGACTCTGCTGTATGTTAATAACATTTTCTGTCGAGTTTTGTGCAAAAGCCTAAGATTGAGATGAAATATTAAATCGATTTTAAATCAATGTTTTTTGAAAACGACAGAATTTTTTCCGGTTTAGTTGGGGAATGCTTCCGGCAAATTACGTGGAGCAGGTCAAGCAGCCGATGGGACAGTTCAAGCTGAAATGAAAGGATTCTTTTTAGCATTTCATTGTCTGTTTGTCTTTTTTTACCATTTTCGTTTGTGGCCTTAAGCAATTTTTCCGTTTTGTTTCTTAAGCAAAAAATGTGCCAGAATGTTCTGCAATATTTATTTTTGTTTTAGCAACTTTTAGCAATCAGTTACCTTTATGAAAACTTTTTAATCTCAAAATTCTATCGCTATACACAATTTTGCGTTATTTCCTCAATATTTTTGTCATGGGAGTTAATTCGTTTTTTTACAATTTGAAGTCGTAATCATATGGATAACAAATTCGGAATCAACATTTGTTGTATTATGCACATGCTAAACACTTAATGGGAATGAATTATTATTTAATATAAATCAAGCTTAATGACAATAGCAAATATGCTAATTGAAAGTCAGGATTTGACTGAGAAATCCAATTAATTACACACGCAAAGACCACTTTTGTCGGGTGAAAAGTAAATTCTTGTTTTTTACATACAATGCAAACATTCATCTTGGCTATAAGCTTGCTCTGATAGTCGGTCATCTTGTGCTTATGTACATACGTGGATGGCAAACAAGAAAAAAAACAACAAAAAGTTTGTAATAATATCTTTGGCGTTCTGTTGTAATTACATATTTGGCGTTCTGTGTAAAATATCTTTGGCGTTTTTTCTTGTAGTCGGGCATTGACATTAATTTTTATCAATAAATCGTATTCCAATACTTTTTTCCCTAAATGTAGCACATATAAAAAAATAATGAAGTACAATTTAGTTTTCTGCGACTACATTTATTATTAAAATGTCATCCGACCCGGACCTGAACAGTTTTGACAAAGTGGACGCTCTCGTGGACATCCCAGAATCATCACGCAAGAAAAAGCTGGTCAAGCTTGGGGCCAAAGTGCTTGAGACGAGGAAGGAAGCACGGAAGGTGCTGCCCGAAGAGCAATACGTTCAGAATTTGGAAAAGCTGATCGTGCGCGACTATTTTCCCGAGTTGCCGAAAATGAAGGTTCGGATTTGTTTGGAGACCCGTGACTATGAAAGGGCAAAGGGGTCCATATTTCTGATTTTTAGACATTGTTTTCCCCTCAAATTCGATGTTATTTTGTGTTTCTTTAGGCCCAGGCCGAGTATTTGGAGGCGGTTGCGCACAACGACCACCTGAAGATCAGAGAGTTGCAAATTCGCTACAGCACACAGCGCACGACGGACCGTCGAACGTCGCCATCGCAGCGACCGCGCAGCCCAACCGCCGGGGCCGGAGTGTCGACAATGTTCGACCCGGAGACGCCGGGGCCGGCCGAGGCGGAGAGCACCGACGAGGACATCAAAGTCGGCATCAAGGTAGGAGGAGGCGTTCATTCGTTAAAATTCTTAGAAAAAAATATAACAGAAAATGGCATTTTTAAGGAACAAAATCAACAGCAAACGACGCCGTATGCAAACAGAGAGGGCGACAACGAGGCATTTTTGGAGAAGAAAAAGAAGCAGAAGCGAAGCAAATTGGACGAGCTGACTGTGCAGGCATATTTGGGTGGGAATTGACTTCGACAAGCCTAACCAATTGTATTTGTTCTGGAAACTAGAGATTGAACAAATGTTCTGGTGCGCCTATCGGCAAACTGAACCCCTTTCAAACTTAACTTCGTAAAAAGTGCGCATTTGTTTTTGGGGTTTTTTGATTTAAAATCATATGGTTTCGGTGTTTTAGTAACTGATAGCTGAACGAAGATTGCATTTTGTTAAACGAACCAAAGTTTTTAACAGAGAAATACACCAGCGAAGACAATGCCAGTTTTGAGGAGTTGGCTGAGTTGGGGAACAGGCGCGAGAGGGTCTGTCAGGGCAATAATATGATTGACTTTATTTTACCCTTATTTTTTTAAATATTTTATTTTATACAGGAAAAGTTGAATATAATGCCCAAAATTTAGGTCAAAAATGCGTGGATGTACGCTGCGGAGAAGAAGCACAATGAAAGTTTGGTGTTTCGGGCGCCCCAAATGATCAAAGACGCCGATGAACAATTGGTGGCGAAGCGTAACGAAGCAGGTTTTAGCTTTGCTATTAAACCATTTGAATCGGAAATACTGATTTATGACGGTGTTTCTTTCAAGCTCCCGAAATCTAAAGTTTATTCCCATTTTGTAAATTCGAGTTCATGTTTTTTGGTTCAAAATGCAGAAACCAGTGTTAACTTGGCACGGACTTTGGATTTTGGGAAACCAATTTAAATGCGGCATGGGTCCGGACTCAAATTGCACCAAAAGACCTCCATCTCTTCAGTGGATCGGCCGGTAAACGTGGACAATTGGACGTACAAGGCGAGGAACGAGGTGCTGTTCAACCATTTGGAGGAGGCACCGTTGACGATGGGCGAGCACATTGAGCGGGCGAAGCAGCAGGAGATGGCCATCAACAGGGAGGCCACTCGGTTTGGCACTGAGGCGATGTTGGCACAACGGCCTCAGCAGCACATGATGGCACGTGCCACCTTCCAGCACATGGCCAAAAATGCGGACCATGTGGACATCACCGGAAAACTGATGGGCATCGAGGCCCAAATTGTCGGATTGGTGGCCACTCCAACACCGGCACCAGGTGAGCTCATCACCAGCTTCGTACAAAAGCCATTTCTTAAAGTTTAAATCAATTCTTGCTAAACCGATGGAAAGATTTCCGGAATTTAATACGAGTTTTGGTCAGGTGTCGACGAGTCGCCGCTGATGACTTGGGGAGAAATTGAGGGCACTCCATTCCGTCTTGATGCCCCCGACATTCAACCGTCACTGGAGGATGCGCCCGCTTTCCGAGTGAGTTGCTCGAACTTGAAATCAAAAATGGGGGGGGCCTGGGTTGGGTTGGGTGTCAATCTGGGAATATAACTGCTTGTGTGTGATTGTTGATGTTCTATTCACATGAGTGCTGCTCTTTTGAACCGTTTCTTTTTCAGATCCCGGAAGTGCCGGTCAGAGAGAAAATTGCGCAAGGCATTGCTGAGCAAATAGCATCGCGTTATCACAACAAGCGAAAGCGCGCCATGGACCAAATTCAACAAATGGCACCGTAAGTTGGGGGAAGTGTTTGGTTATTTTTCTGGACATTGTTTTCACATTTATTGCCGGCAGGACGACGCCAAAGTTTAATTCGGATCGCTCTTCCGGTGGCCGGCTGGCCACAATGTCGCCTGCTGCGCGCACACTCCTGGGCGATCGGCTCGGCATTCGGTTGGGCACTGATCGGATCAAAGTGTCTCCGAGTCCGAGAAGGTCGCCGCTTTTCTTTGATCGAAAAAATCAGAAGCAAAAGAATTGATCGAAATTGCAACAACAAAATATCTAATTTTAAAGGATGCAATGAAAATAATACATAAAATTTAGAGTGGCGTCACGCACAATCTTCAGCCCCGCAATTTATCAGATGATAAAAGTGAAGAATGAGCCAAAGTCCGGCTCCACGACGCCCAAACGTGCGGCAGCAGGAACGCCGACTTTGAGCAGTTCATCAGTGACGGACGATCTTCTGAGGTCAACCAAAATTGATCACCATTTTTCTATTTAATTAACAATTCCACATTCACAGAATTCCATCCCCTGGACCCTCCACATTTGTCAAGCAAATAGACGGAAGTGAGGCGCTGCAAAGAAAGGGTAATGCTTTAAATTCACATTTTGTGAACATTTACAAAAAAGGGAACGTGAACTCCGGCGATAACATTTTCCATATTTAGATGAAAGCGATGGACGGCAGAGCGCGGGAAAGAGACCATCGGCCGCAGATTTCTTCTAAACCGGTTGGACGCACGCAAAAGAATAGAATATTCCGATTTATTGCGGAAGTAAAAGGATGGGAAGAAATTAGGGGAAAATTAACAAAATTCCATTTTATTTTCTATCTTCTTTGCACGACGAATAAACACTGCTGGCACATTTTGCTATTACTTTTATCAGTAAAAAAGAACTTTTTGGGGGTTCTTGTAAAGTGGAGAAAGCATCATAATTTTGGAGCGCGTTTTTGTGGTGAAACGGAAAAGAAACAAAATTAATTAGAATTTATAACAAAACATTTGAACAAAATCAACATTGCGCAACGAACCAATTTTTTTCCATCAATCATAATGTCCGGGCAAATTGAAAAATGCCATTCCCTCCGTCGATTTGTTTCAATTTGTTACGCTCCAAATGTTCCCTCGTATAAACCTAAACAATTGAGAAATATAAATGAATGTTTGTTGTGTGAATGGGGCAAAGGCACCTGAATGACGGGCAATCCCTTCGTCACGAACACATCGGACCAGCGCAGTACAACACCAAGCGAATGCTGCTCGGGCAAAATTTCGCGAATGCGCTCCCTTTCGTCCGCGCAGGTTAGCGTGACGAACAGCCGGACGTTGTCAAACCTAATGATGAACAAAAGAAAAATAATGGAAAGTAAGGGCGGGTTAAAGGCAACAAACCCGGAAATCCATACCCCGTAAAAACCGGCCCTTACTCGGGCTCTAATTCAAAATAAACCAGTGGAAATGGGGAAAACTTTTTTGCGTAATTCAAAAACAAAAAATGAACACAACTTTTGAAACCCAATTTTGTATTCAGCAGCAACTGACCGGAAATTGTGCAAACTGTCCCAATGTGCAGGCGAAGAAAACACCTTAACGACGCAAATAAAAGGAAATGCCAAATTCGGTTCAAAATTTAGTCGTCGCGCCGCGCCCTGTACCCTTTGGGGGGTCAACCGCTGTGCGTACCTCAGCCAACGCTTCATGTAGAAGAACATGCTCCCCACATTCCGCAACAAAGTCGGTTTGGCTACTCTCCGGGTACTGCAACAGAAGGGGCCAAATCAGCTGTTCAATACCGCCGTCCCCCTCTTCCACCAGTTGGACCATGGCGTGCTGAAACATGGGGCCAAACATATCGAATTCCCAACGCCCGTGTGTGTGCACTTTTGTCAATTACCCGGTCGAGGGGACCAAAGGAAATCTGCAGTTGCTGGCAGAGGTCGTCCGGATCGTTTACCGGCGGGCAAAGACGAACGCCCCGCCGCCTCAGTACCTCCAACAATTTGTTGTTGCGCTTCCACTCGGCAGATGTCTTAAAAATAACAACAAAAAAAAACTTTAAAAGATCAAAATAAATATACTATAGTTAGTCATACCTTGGCCCTGTCCTTCCTAGCATTTCTGTCCTCCTCCGACTTCAATGCCTCCGCTTGCCGCCTCAGCTGTTGGAGCTGTTCGTCCCAATCCGACGGCGATGACATGCCACCATCTCCGCCAGCATCGCTCGACCCAATCCATGCAATACATTTGCCCGCCTTTCTCAACTCCAACAAACATTCGGCACCCCGACGGATTGCCTTGAAATAATTTAATAACGGTTTGCACGACTCCGAGTACAGCTCCGACTTGACCACCATCAAAAAAGTTTGTTAAGCAAAAATTTAGTTTGTTTCGCCCACTTCGGCCAACAAACCTTCCAATTTGTCGGCTCAAAACGTCGGGCAAAGACACAATCTTTGAGCGCCGAGCGCACATTTCCCAGCCGTCGATTGGCGGCCGCCCGATTTGCAAAGAGTACGGAGTTTAGACGAACATCGGCACACCGGAGCTTGAGGCCTGAAATCCGAAAAACTAATTAATATATTCCAAATCGTTGTACAAATTAAAGTGTTTGAAAAAAAACCTTTCGTATACGCATCGATGGCCCATCGATAGTTTCGTTGTTGGAAGTGCCGATTTCCCTCCTCTTTGTGCGCATTGGCACATTCGGCGAGGTCATCGTCGTCATATTTCATTGCCTTAAAGTCCAGAATAATGATAAAATTCGCACTTTTTTAGTTGTAAAGCGAAATTTAATTTGAGAGTTTTGAGTCTTCCGGTGTTTGTCACATTCATCTGGTCTCCAAAATGAGTACCTGAAGCGCCTGCATTTCCGCCGAGTATTGTCCATCAGCGGACGGCCTCAACTCGCGTGCAAATGCGGGATGATTGTCGACTTCTTCGCACCATTTCGCAAAGTCAAAAGTCCTTTTTTCGTTGTCGGCTCGTCCGTTCTGAATTAAAAAAATAAAATGATAAAGCGTCGTCAGTTCGATAACGATGAGTACACCTTGCTTTTTTCCGCCAAAGCCTCCATGAATCGGTCAATGTCCTCGTCCAACTCATCTGCCAATCGTTTTTGTTTTCCTTCAGCAAATTTGCCCGCAATTCCATCGTCTTCCATTTTTGTCTGATCGATGAGATTTTTTTTCAAGAAAACCCAAGCTGAAGCTGAGATTTGGGATGCAAAACAAAATGCCAAAAATTCAAAACTAAATTTAAAACAAAGAAAATGACAGGAAATTCTCATAAAATTCAGCTTTTCGTCTTGTAAATGAAACGATAATTCTAAAACGCACGATTTTTGCAATACAAATCTTATCAATTTCTAATAGAGAGATTTTAAGCTGATTTTCTCTGTTAAGAATTGTCTGCCATAGAATTGACATTCCATTGAGCGAGATTATTTTATCGAATGTCAGGGACAGCTTTCCCCCCCCCCCTCCCCCCCCCCCCCCCCTCCCCTGCAATTCAAACAGAACAAACGCAAACACAGAGAAGGAAGGCATTTATGGTAAAACTTGTCACACTTTAAACACAAAAATAAATGGGTAAAATTAAAAGCGACATTTTATGCTGCTGCGACTTAGAACACAAACTCGTCCTCCGGAATAACTTCTTGAACACTTTCAGCTGTCCTCGGCGGGCAACACGAGAGCGCCGTCGTAGTCGCCGGCCGGCAATTTCTTCTTTTTCAAGTCCTTAATTGGAAAATCCAGGGAATAAAGTTCCAATCCCGGGCGACAAACATTGAAATAGGCGTGTTTGAGGATGTCCTTGGCGGAGATTCTGTCGACGGGATTGTAGGCGAACATTTTCTATAAAATTGGCAAATGTCAATTTTAATGTTACGCCAAACTTTAAACTGACCGAAAGCAACTGAAGGCCCAATTCGTCGAGCGTGGATGGGCGCATTTTGGCGTTCAAATGGTTTCCGCTCCATTTGGGGAAGGTCGGCCTGTAGTCGGGCAGTTGGGTGACACCCTCCCAAATTGCTTCATTCGGAGTTGCCAAAATCCTAAAACAAAAACTGAAAGTGAATAAAGCCATCCACCAGAGAGTAACCGGAAAATTCGGAAGAGTTGGTCGATTTCGGAGTCGCCTTGGAAGAGAGGCTTTTTGCGCGACATTTCGGCAAAAATGCAGCCGATGCTCCAAATGTCGATGCCGGTTGAATAGCGGGCAGCCCCCAGCAGCACTTCGGGCGCGCGGTACCAAAGTGTGACGACCTGAAGCTGTTGGATTCAATGAACGGGTTGGAAAGGGCGGGTTCAGTCGTGGCCCATCATTTTCAACGGTCAACAAAGCAAGCAGTTCAGTAAATGGCAAAACACGCCTCGTGTGTGTAGGCGCGAATTGGAATTCCGACGGCGCGCGCCAAGCCGAAATCGGCCAATTTGATCACCTGCCCTTCCGGGTCGACGAGCAAATTCTGCAAGAAGAAATTGCTTATAGAGATGAAATAAATCAAGGCACAACCTGTGGCTTCAAGTCTCTGTGCAGAACGCGGCGTTGATGACAAAAGCACATGGCTTGGCAAATCTGAAGAGTTTTGATCAGAATGATCAAAAAGAAATTTCGAATGCCTCGCATCACAACGGCTGAGGGGGATCACTCGCCTGGAAGAGAAAGCTCTTCAGCATTTGCACTTCCATGCCGCCCGAGTCGCACATGTTGTCCAGGAAGCGCTTCAGGTCCATCTGACAGAACTCGAAGATGAGGTACAGACGGTTCTCCTGCATGATCACGTCCTGCAAGCAGACGATGTTCGGATGGCGTAGCTCGAGAAGCATGGAAATCTCGCGGATGGCCGTGGGGGGGACGCCCTCGTCCTCGCTCTCCAACCGGATCTTCTTCATCGCCACAAATCGGCCCGTCTTCTTCTCCTGCCCCTTGTACACGATGCCATAAGTGCCTGAACCGGACATCATTTTGGATATTCTGATCAGTCAGTCCCATGGCGAACCTTCGCCAATTTTGTCGATTTTAATAAAATCTTCCAGCGTCCGGCCTTTGTTCTGCGATGGCATTTGTCTATGAAAAATATGTAATTAAAACAAAATGCTTAAGAAAACAAATAGTCAACATATAAGCATGTTTACAAGTTATTGACTTTCTCACTATTATAACTGGTCAATTTTGTGTGGTCTTTTTGGTTGGGTTAATTTCGAACAAACTTGAATTGGTCAGCTATTATTTATTCGATTAAAAATGTGACATTTGTTCGCCGATGTCATTTATTTATGAAAAATATGTAAATAAAGCAGAATGCTTAGACAAGCATGTTTACAGCTTATTAACTTTATCACTAATAAAACTGGACAATTTTGTGTGGCCTTTTGTGGCCAATTTTGAACCAATTAAATTGACCTAGCAATCATTTAGTTATTCAATTAAAATAAAAAAGTAAAATTTGTTTAGCGATGGCATTTTTTATGCGTTTTTTAGCGTCAAATTTTAAATACAGAAAAGCGCTTTCATGTATTCGTTCCAATGATAACATTTTAAATAACAGAAAAGCGCTTTCATGTATTCGTTTCAATAATATTTTTAAATAACAGAAAAGCGCTTTCATGTATTCGTTCCAATATTTTTAAGCAGACATCATGTCTATATAAATGATTAGATATTTCATGCAGAAGCAACTTTATTTTTATTATTTTCACCCAAATAACAACAATTTGATTTCTCGCCATTTTAGCGTCAATATTCGCATCGCCTATTGTATATAACGACATTTATATCGCGTCATTCACTGAACTTCTATTCACAATGGCCGCCATGAATCGCATAAAACAGGTGTTATTACAATATAATGCATAACATTATTCTTTAATGCATTTTATTTGTTTTGCAGGAGCTCAAGGATCTCGAACGCGAGCCGGTCCCAACGTACACTGCCGGTCCGGTGGACCACAGCAATTTGCTCATCTGGGAGGCCTCCATTCAAGGCCCGCCCGACTCGCCCTACGAAGGCGGCACCTTCAAGCTGAAAATCGAATTTCCGAAGGAGTATCCGTTCAGACCGCCACATTGTTCGTTCAAAACGCGCGTCTACCACCCAAACGTCAGCACTAATGGGGCAATTTGTCTCGACATTCTGAAGGACAAATGGGCTCCGGCACTGACTGTCTCGAAAGGTGGGTTTAATCGCTCGAGCAACAGAATCTTTGAATGTTCAACTTCTAACAACTCCGTTTTTCAGTGTTGATCTCCATCTGCGCGTTTCTCTGCGACCCGAACGCCACCAACCCGATGAACACGGCTGTTGGGCGCGTGTACCGATCGGACCGTCACAAATTCAATGCCACGGCGCGCGAGTGGACTCAGAAGTACGCGATGTGATCGATGGGAGGCAAAGACGAAGAGATTTCATGACTATGCTCTGTTCCTCACCATATGTATATGTATATTCCCCCTGCAACTAATTGTTTGTTGTCTGTTATCCCCCGAAATTGTCTGATGAACAATACTCG
Source organism: Globodera pallida (assembly GCA_020449905.1). Classification (NCBI taxonomy): domain Eukaryota; kingdom Metazoa; phylum Nematoda; class Chromadorea; order Rhabditida; family Heteroderidae; genus Globodera; species Globodera pallida. Next base: position 3,608,986 of record JAIXHY010000004.1, on the reverse strand, counting down.
CACCATTTTCAGTGTTTTGTTGTCATGAAAGTTTTTCTTGTCCAATGGCATGTAAATTTTTTTGCCAAGAAAATTCCCATACATCTACAATGTACGGGGGGCACGGAAAAATTCTTGTCAGGGCCCGGTACTGTCCGATCTCCAAATGCAATAATTTAATTCTATTATTTAAATTAGCTAACACAAAGCACATAACACAATAAAAGAGCCTAATAAAGCAACAAAAAAATCGTCTAAATTGACAAAATAATTGTTGGCCATCCGTCTTCTTAGTCAGAGCTCGGCTTTCCCGTCTTGACCAGCTCGAGCAGCGCGTTTGTGCTCGTGTCATGTTTGCCGGTTGAGGCGCCCTGCAACTCTTTCAGAATGACGCTGGCCAACTGTTTGCCAAGCTCAACCCTTAACGGAGATAAGAGAAAATTAATTGGGACAAATGATCAGCGCTATCGATTGGTCTTACCCCCACTGATCGAACGAGTTGATGCCCCAAATGCAGCCCTGGACAAAGATTTTGTGCTCGTACATCGCGATCAGAGAGCCCAACGTAGCGGGGCTGATCTCTGGCAACAGAATGGAATTTGTGGGCCGATTGCCTTCAAAAACCTGCAAAATTTGTGGAAATTATTTTTAAACAAACGGAAAATTCAGAAAGCAAAAAACCCCACCTTGTGCGGAACAATTTGCTTTATTTTCTCCCCACTCATTCCGGACGCCTTCAACTCCGCCTCGGCCTCCATCGCCGACTTGCCACGCATTAATGCTTCCGTTTGGGCCAAACAATTGGCCAAAAGAATCTGAAAATTCTGCTCTAAATTGGCCAACAAACACCGCCCCACCTTATGATGGAGTCCGTCACTAATCAAATTGTGCGACTTAACGGGCGCAATAAAATCGCATGGAATCAGTCGGGTGCCCTGAACTCGCAAATTTTGAGTTAAAGAATTGATTGATTCAATTACAAACAAACAAAACAAGCCTGGTGAATGAGCTGGTAGAAGGCGTGCTGTCCGTTCGTACCCGGCTCGCCCCAAACAATTGGCCCTGTTGAATGTGCCACGCGCTGTCCATTTCTGAACCCAAAAAGTCATTTTATGTTTTAATCATAAAAAAGTTTACAAAAATCAAAAAAAAACAAAAAAAACAACAACCTCATAATGTATTTGCCATTGCTTTCCATGTCCCCCTGTTGGAAATAGGCGGCAAAACGGTGCAAATACTGGTCATAGGGGAGCAGCGCGTGCGTTTCTGCCCCATGCAAATTGACGTACAGCACACCGAGAACGGCGAGAATGACCGGAATCTGTGGAAAAAACAACGAAATTTTGGCAAAAAAAAAACAAAAACGATTTATTAATTTTTACATTTTGCTCGAGCGGCGTCTCTTTGAAATGTTTGTCCATCAAATGCGCTCCGTCCAACAACCGCTCAAAATTGTCAAAACCGATGTGCACGGCGATGATCAAACCGATGGCGGACCAAAGGGAGTAGCGGCCGCCCACCCAATCCCAAAATTCGAACCTAAAATTGAGGCAAAATTTAAACCAATAACCAACCCAACAACAGCATCAAAACGTACATGTTCTGCTTGGCAATGCCTAAATTTTGATTTTTGGATGAGCCTATGCAATGAATGGCCATTTGTTAGCCCACCGAATTCCTCCACTTTCGGCCCGTTGGTGGACAGTGCCACAAAATGTTTGGCCACATGTGCCGCATCGCCGGCCTCCTTCAGAAACCAGGCCCGTGCCGATTCCGCGTTGGTGATGGTCTCTTGGGTGGTGAACGTTTTGGAGGCGATGATGAACAACACATTCTTCGGCTCCACCTTTTTGAGAACCTAAAAATATTTCTATACACACAATTTCTGATCAAACATTTAATTATCAAATAAAGTAAATGAACAACTCCATCCAAACCCCACCCACCTCGGCCAAGTGAGTCCCGTCAATGTTTGACACAAAATGAACGTTCGGCCCGACCTGGTACGGCTTGAGCGCCTCGGTGACCATCAAAGGACCCTAAAAGCATCAACAAATGCTAAAAAAAATTTGCGGTCGTGGGAGAATGGTCCTACCAAATCCGATCCCCCGATTCCGATGTTGACCACGTCTTTGATCCGTTCGCCCGTCCAACCGGTCCATTTGCCGCTGATCACTTCGGCGCAAAACTGTTTCATGTGCTCCAACACTGCATTTACGCCGGGCATTACCTAACAAAAAAATGCGTCGATTAGTGTTGAATGAACTCCCCGAAAATGTGTGGCTTGCCCCAACCAATGAGTAGAAAATGCTTTACGTCCTTTCCGTCCACCAAAATCGGCGCGTTTGAACGATTTCGCAAGGCGGTGTGCAGCACGGCACGGCCTTCCGTGAAATTTATGGGCTCACCGGCGAACATTTTGTCACGCCATTGCTCCACTTGCGCGTCACGGGCCTAAAAATGTTTGGGACAAAAATTGGAACGCCCCCATTTTTGAACAAAAATCTTTTACTATTATATTTGAAATATCAAAAAATTGCAAACCACTGCGATGAGTTGTTGGAAGATGGCGTCGTCAATGCGGTTTTTGGAGAAGTCCACGCACAGCTGCCACTCGCCCGTGCCGTTGAGCAGCGAACGCGTGAACTTTTTGGCACGGCACGGGTCCTTCTCAAACTCCTCGGCCATTTGCAATGACTTCGCACGAACTCCGAATTCATTTTTGAGTTTGGAAAATGCCGCGTTGTTGGATAAATCGCACATTTTGTGGAAAAAAGCAAAATAAAGTCTGGAATTTGAGAACAAATAAATTGCGAGCGATTGGGGTAAAATAAAAGAAAAATGGTAGAATTTCCGATTATTTTTAGCTCATTCTCCCACATTCGCCACAGTCCGTGGCCTGACACGGGTTAGAACGAAATTTTACTCCTCCCCCATCCCCTCTTTCACAAACATTCCCTCCCCCTCCCCCTCTTTTCCTTTCCCACTTTCTCCCCCTCCTTTTTCCGCACACTCTCTTCGCCCAGTGGTTTTTACTTGCTTGGGTTTGGTGCCAGCGGCGTAGACACTCCGCCCATTTTACCCACCCATCCGTTCCCTCAGCCATTCATTCATCTTCATTTCCGACTTTGCTGTTCCCCCTCCCCCTCTTCAGAATCCTTCAAAACTTTTTGGGAGTTTTGACCCCCCCCACCCCGCACTTGAACGGCACCCAACTCGTTCACCCCCGACTCGTCAAGGTAAAAAGACGATTGTTCCCTGCCAATTCGTTCACCCCCTATTCATTACCTTTTACCCTATTCGTTCCCTTTAACACATTTACTTTATGCGTTCCCATTTATCCCATTTACCCTATTCGTTCCCATTTATCCCATTTACCCTATTCGTTCCCCTTAACAATGACAAAAAATCTCAAAAAATCGTAATACACGCGACATTTCATATACGCGACATTTCATACACGCGACATTTCATACCGCGACATTTCATACACTAAGCAAAAAAACGACATTTCATACACCCAAAATTTCATCCACTAAACAAAAATATGAAATTAATCTAAGAAAAAGCCGCCGGTTTTACAAATTGTTATTTTTAAAAATATATATAAAAGGGATGAATTTACAGAGCTCCATTTTTGTGTATGTCGATCCAATTGGTCAAAAAAACAATTTCAAATTAAACAAAAAATAATACCCATGGGAAGAATAAATTTTAAAAATTAATATATGATATTTAATTTACGAAGCTTGTGCAAATACAAAACAAAATTAGCAAAAAAATGATAATAAACTAGGAAAGTTGTGGTCCCATGCGGGAGAGGGAAACGAAGAAACCGCTACCGTCAAGAAATAAAATAATGTGAAATGATTGATACGCATATATTTTAATATTTATATGCAAAAATTTAAGAAAAATTAAAATAATTATTCAAGGACTTGAAATTGCTAAAAATATATTAATTTATTAAAAAAATGATTATAAAATGAAAAATAGTGTTTTTTCCCCACCGATTTGGCGCTTTGCTGTTTTACTAAACTGAACTTTTTTGGAGACCCTAGGCAAAAAATTTTTGCTGTTAGGATTTTAAATTGGCCTGTTTTGAACAATTTTTGATTTGTTGGTTCGATTTTTTCTTTTTGACATTGAGCTTTGCTCCTCACCGGGGATTCGATTCTTAAGGGTGTATTTTTTGGGTTTTATTCCATTTTTGATAAGAAATTTTCAATGCAATTTTTTTTTTTGCAATCTGCTTCATTTTGGGAGGGAGGGAGGGGGTCGGCGGTGCCGAATTTTTGTTCTTTCTTTTGTTTAGATTTTTTTGCCTCACCCCCGGTGAGTGGGGTACATGGTTTTGCCCGTTTCCCACCATGCACCTCCACGTGGTGTACCCTGGGGATTGACCAATTTTTTAATGCAAAAAATTGGTCAATCGCTAAGGCATGGTTAATAAACGGGCACCCCAATAGCCGGCGACACCGAACATGCCATAAACCATCTTGTAATAGTCAGGCTTCATCCGGGCGAAGTTGGCTATTTTGATCACTTGCTGATCGGCATTCAGTGTCGATTGATCGATCCATAACTTTGTTTAAGCCCAGCCAAATCAAAAGAATTTGGTACCGAACGAAAGCTTTAGTCAGTTGAAACTGTTACTAAGGTGGAGCTAAGCGATCTGCTGATTAACTCATAACGGTAACGTCCCAAATTGCCACCTTTTGAATTTTTGCAATAAAAACCTATCTTTTCTAAAGAACGTTTAAATTTGCTATTTTTTTCAAATTTGGTGATTAATTGTAAACATTGTGGTGGGAAGGAATTGTAAATGGCTCAGCTTTTGTGGCTTTGTTTGTGTGCCGTCACATTCATTTGTCGTAATGTCGAGTGAGTGAGTCACTGTCGTCCCAAAGGCTCCCGCCCATTTCAGCCATTCCGTTTGCAATTAATTCTCTCCCGCCCTAATTGGATACGTTTACATTCGATTGATTTTGGATGGAATTATTAAAATTGTTCCCTTTGACTGTCGCCGCGTTTTCAATTCGTCATTTTGTCTCGAAGTAATGATGGGCATTAATTTGTTTCAATTTATTTAATAGGGCATAAAATACAGACAAAGAAAGGGTCAAAGGACACCGTCCACATAAAAAGGATATTTCGGTGTGAATAGACTTGGGCCAAATTGGAATTTGCGTTCCCGCTCATCCGCCACCTTCACCGGCCCGGAATGGAGTTCCCTTAAACAGTGGGACAAGTGAACGCGCCCCCAAAGACTGAATGGGGAAAGGCCCTCCAGCTGCACATGGCACCAACCTGAAGCAGGGCGTTGGCAATGCGGGGTACAGCTCGCTGAGCACAGAGGAAGGCATTCTGAACGGCACACAATTTTTTCCGACAAAAAAAAACTGGAGCATCTACCTGACTCGCTTCTTAGAGGCACAATTCCGTTCTGTTTCACTGTCCAAATTGTCCTCCTCTTTCTCTCCACCGCTTTCGTCGTCGACTCGCCCAAACGGCGTGGTGCCGTTGTTCAACACTTTTTGGCCAATTGTGTTGCGGAGGTTTGGAGGCAGCAACGGAATGGTTCCGATGACCACCGGAAGGGACACACAAAACGGCGGCATCCGACACTAAGATGAAAATGAATGAATGAAAATGGGACGACGTTAGGGAAAAGTGAAGTCACAAAAACATGTCTTACACTTAGCTCAACGCAATACGTTACGTCAATGAGTCGGCATTTTGGCGTCAGCCGTGGCGGAACGGACGGCACGGTCAATGGCATTGCGTTGCATTCGAACTCGCCGCCGCTGCGCACATTTTTCGCTCGCACAGTTTGCACCACATTTTTGGTCGTCCGTTGCTGTTCAGCACCAGCAAATGTTTTCGACCTGTGCGATTGGCGGTGGGTGAGGCATGTTTGTGAATTGAGCTAGGCAAACGAGGTGCTTCGTGTCCTGCCCCCCCCCCCGCCGGGGGCTCAATTCCCCCACCCCCAGCCGGGCTCAATTCGTGCCCCCCCCCCCTCCTCTCAAAGACACTTAACGTAACTTTAGGCCCTGAAAGGAATTAAAAAAAGTGCAATTCACTTGTAGAGCACTTTTTTGCACAGTCTGAGCTCCAACCCGCGCAGTGTTCGTCGACTTTCGTTGCGCACTTTTGCATTCACTCGCACACTTTCGCCCGGCGTGAAGCCGCCCTTGGCAATTCGCAGTTCGGTGCTGACGGAGCCCAAACGGACACAAAAGGCACCGACAGAATGGGAGCAACGCGTTTCCAACGGCAGTGAGAGGAGCTGAAGAAAAAGCGGTCAAAAACCAATGAGCCCTGAGGCGCCCAGCCCGAATTTGTGGGAGACCTCGGCCTCGCAGTTCAGGTCCTCGATGCCGACGACGGTGAAGGGCAAAAAGCACACGGTGTCAAAGTGCCACGGACTCTCGCAGACGGCACGGCAAGTGTAACGGACAAAACCGAACTCGCCCTCGAAGGAGTTGGGCAAATTCTTTGGCAGAACGTAGGAGAAGGGAATCTCGTGGGTGCCGGCATGGAGAGTTCGGCCCTGAGGGGAAGTGCCTTTAATCGTCACTCTTTTTCTCATCCTCTTTCTTTACTCACTCACTCTCTCTATCTCTACGCCCCTCTCATTTCTCTCTCTTCTGTCTCCCACCCCCCCTCCCTCTCGAAATGTGTTCATCACCATAAGTTTGATGCTGTCCTTTCTTCGTTCTGCTGCCGTCCTTTCGGCACCGCCTCTCTCGCGCCGTTGCTGCTGCTCGTAGTCCTCCGCTTTCGGCAATTTTCGCGTGTACTCCGTGTTGAATTGCTCGCAAAAGTATGCCTCGTTGGCGCTGCACGTTTTGCGCGACTTTGTCCAATGCGTGCGCGCGCGTCCCTTCACCTCCAACAAAAGTTCGCTGACCCGACGCGGCTCCCGGCACTCAATGACCACCTGTGCTGATTGTGAACGGCACGTCAAATTGGCATTTTTTGGGGGGGCTCTTTGAGCTCAGAGAGTTTAAGCATAATCGGGGAATCTCTGTCAATGATCTGATCGGAACTCGTCGTGGGCTAATGAATTGAAACGATCGTTTTTGTTTTTTGCCTGCGGGAATTATGCCTTTTTGACGGTCTATTTATGTAGTTTTTTGCCCACCTTTCCGACAATTTCTTGTCCAGCAAAGTACACGCCTTCGGCGTTGTCCAACACAATGCCAAAATGTTCAAAGAATGGAGCGCCGTGCCGATTCTGAGCCCCCACAGCGGCGGCTCGCTGTTGCGATTTAATTGTGCCTTGGGACATCACTCATTGATTTTGGGAAATTTGGAAAGAAATTATTTGTTGTTGGCGGCATCTTTGGATCGGCACTTTAATTAGTTTAAATGTTCCAAAATGAATTGTTCGGCACTTTGAGTTCAAAAATGGTTTGGTTCTTAAAAAAGAAAATGGCACAATTGTCGCCGCATTCATTCGCCCCAAACGAACGAACAAACAAACGAATGAATGCGAAGCCAAAAAGTGAATTTGAATTGCCATTTTGTAAAACTCCTCTGCTGTGGAAAAGCATTTGGCCAAAAAGTCTTAAAAAGTCAATAAAATTATGCCCCAAGGGATGGCCAACAGAACGCCCCCCTCGCCCCCCCCCCAACAAATTTTCCCACGCCGTTCCAACCATTGAGTGGCCGCCGCAGCCAAGAGCACGGAAAAGCAGTCAATTTAGGGGAAAGGGCTGCAAGCGACGGGGTCGGAAGGCGGGGGGGAGGGGGAAGGGATAACGAGCGGAGCGGAAAATGAAAAACAAAGAGGGGGACGGGCGGGGGAGGGGGCTGAGAATTGTCCCCCGAGGGCGTGCCGTCCGCTGTCTTAGCCTTCTTCATCTCATAAATAAATAGCATTTGCCCCTGACCGAAACGAGCAAACATCGGGTTCGAAAATCCGAGAAATCTATTTCAGAATGAATCGGAACAAAAACGCAAATTCCCCCGAAACAGCGGCTCCAATTAATGAGTTGATGGGGCCTGGGAATCTGCCGAATGGGAGGCCGGTGGATGATGGATGGTTAATGGGCCGGACGGAACCCCCAAGGGGACGAAGAAATGATCAACCACACCCAACACGCCGCGGGGCATATCTCGCGGGGTCAAATGGGCCCAAAGGATGGCTTAGTGCAAGGAACAACAACAACAAATGGCTTAGCGTCCATCACCTTGGCGGAAAAACAATTTTATGACATTAAATCAAATTATTCGAGGACTCAAAGACCGCTCCAAAACATTGCATTCAATTGTTGAATATTTAATTCTCCGCTTCCTTTCAACGACAAAATCAACAAACAGTCAAATAAGTAATAAACGTATAATGTCAAATTTGCCAAAAACCCGCTTCCCCAATCACCGCACTTTTATCAAATGTCGTCCGTGTCCAACACAACGCGCCATGTCAAGTTCTCACTGCTCAACAACAAACCGTTGAGCGTAATCCACGCGGTATCAAAGCGATCTTTGTGGTGGAAGAAGGGACAAATTAAAACAAAAAAAAATTACAAAAATTCCCCCACAAAATCAAGCTGTACTCACAATTGTCTTGAGACGAACAGCACAATTTAAAGATTGTCGGGTGGCAATTGCACAAAGCGAGCAAAGCGTTCGTATCGGGCACGGGCGCTCCTTTTGGCACCAATTTAGGCTTAAAAGGCGTGAAAAATTCCATTTGAACCCCGGCAAATGTGCCAAACTTACGGCAATGTCAAACAACTGCTGAACCCGGATGGCATTGTCGTTGTAACGGCGCAAAAGGCGAAACAAATTGGAACCTGACAACTTCACTAATGAATTTGTGTTCAAAAAACAAAAAGTACTGACATAAATTCTTCCCCAAACAGAACAGCCGGGTCTGCGCGACTTCCGCAGAAACATGGAATGTGCCGTTCTTTCTGTCCACTCTCAACAAGTCGTCGTCCGACTCCAACAACGAAACAACGGTTGGCATTATGTTGTTGAAGAAAAAGCCCTCCTGCGTTGGACGTCCCCTTTTCTGACGCTAAAGTCAAAAAGAAATTGGTTATTTTTGTAGTATTAATGGTGCCAGAAATAATGGCGGAAAAGTGCCAATTCGACTGACATTCTCAAACTGCACATATTGCTCCACTGTAAATCCGTCCGGGTGAAGCCGATGAAGTCGCTGCAAAGCATGCAGAACGGCGCCGAGATTCGCAAAGCGCTGATAAAGGCTTCGGTCAGGAGACGACTGTCCGTCCACCATGGTCAAGCTGTAACAAATCTTTGAACTCGCAGAATATGTTAGGGAACATCTACTGTACATTTCATTCGCCCGGTTCTCCATTTGCTGATGGGCTTGCTGATAGTTCTGCACCTCTGCGCCCGCCAACTGGTAGTATTGTGCACGGGAAAACGACGCGGACGGCGCAGGAGGAGACGCGGGAGCGACGGTATGCGCCACGGGAGGAGGAGAAGGCTCCTGCAAAAACGAATTTATACATTTAAATCATGGCTAGTCGAGTCAATTATTCATTCGTCGGCAAAAAACTGTCCAAGATATATTTATTTTTCTCCCAAAAATGCCAACAATAATTAAGTTTAAGTGCACGCGTACCGGCTGGCTAATAGTGTGCAAGTTTTCGTTTGAAGAGAAACTGCTGGACATGGGCAGGCGCGCGTTCTGTGCCTCCTGAACATTCTGCGACCGGGGCGACAACGCCGAAAGCGGCTGCTGAACGCTGGTGGCGCTGCTGTTTTTGCAGTCGGTGGAGTCACTGTTGAACGCTTCTTTGAGTGCTTCGCTAATGTCGAATTTGTTGGAACTGATGTCGAATTTGGAGCCACTTTCAGATTTGCCGGAGATGATGTCGGACTTGTAGCAGTCGATGTCAAATTTGTTTGAAGCCAAGTCGGACGATATGTTTGACAATGAGCCGATGTTGCTGGAAAAGATGTCGGCGGATTTGTTAGAGCTGTTGTCGAATTTGTTGGTGGTGCGGCTGTCGCTGAGGCCAATGTCGAAGCCGGGCGGTGCACGAAAGCCAGGAGGCGCCGCAATGTGCGCGTCCACGGCGGCAGCGGTAGTGGCGATGACGGGATGACCGATGTCGGGCGGATGGGATGGACGAGTCGGAATGCCAGGAGGGGGCTCGTTGATGGTGGGAAAGTGTTGGTGCTGATACAATGACATGGTCGACGCGTACCGAGACTGAAATTAAGCAGGATAAAAAAAGTTCCAACTGTATTGTAAAACCGAATTTGTCACCGTATCAATTTTATTAGCTCCTATTGAAAACTGTTCATCAAAATGTGACTCCACCTAGTTCGGTTCAACACCAGCAAAAATGCTCTCAAAAAATAACATACGCCCATCATCGAAATGCTGCTGTTGTCACGCGGGCTGCTGCTCGACATGTCGCAAAGTTCCATCAATTTTGGCATCCGGAGGAATTCGGCTTCGCTTTTCAAATCTAATGATTTTACAGTAAAGAATGACGACAAAATTAGTGTCATCATTAATTAACCTTCATCAGTGACCCCTTCAGGCAGCCTTCCAACCAATTTCCCGGTCCTCAGATATTTCAGCAGCGCCTCAAACACCCGCGGGTCCATGTCGATGCTCCAACCCTCGTCACTCTAAAAACCGACTCTTTCCTGAGACTCTTAACCTTTTTAATGGTCTAAGCAATGTTCCCCCAACCGAACACGAAGTTCGATCAGTACCCATAATAAATGATGGATTAGAAAATAAATACGTTGTAAATGCGCCCGTTCGATTCGTTGCACAATTCGTCGGGGTCCATCGTCCCATCGACCATCAACGACAACAGAGAACCCGGCTCGCGCTGCATCGACCCACGCGACGTACGGAACTCCTGCAAAAGAACAGTACTAATTTGTATGGGCAAGTTCAACGCCGTTAAAATGTTTAATTCCCCGAAAACTCTACTTTCCAAAAAACAACAAAACATACGACGGCTTTCGGGTAAAATAACAAAAATAAGAATGTCTCACCTTTCCTGCCACATCCAGCACGACCCAACCGCCTCCGCTGAGACTGATAATCGAATTCGGCATTTTTGATCGCAAAAAATGAATGTCTGTACAAAATGAAATTATTACAATTGGAACCAAGCCCAATTTGACCAGAATGATTGAAAAAAATAATGATCGACATAAACTACAAACAACAAATGCTCACTCGAAAACGGATACCGACGACCACTTTATAGCGGTTTATACGCAGACCAAAGAAAAAAAGGCTCAATAACATTTAAAATTATATTAAAGGAATCGATTTATGTATTATAACAACAAAGCGCAAAAACTGTGCGATCTTATCGCGATGACACGGCCCATTAGACCTGGGAAGCACTCACTCGAAACAGCTTTAGCGTATCTCTCACTTTTTGTCTAAAAACTTAATCCGCTAAACATTTTATGGTCCGTTTTTTCGAGTGTGTCCCACGAACGGACAGCGGGTCCAAAGTGTTTTTATTATTATGAACAGAGCATTATTTCTCGAAAAGGGCGGGTGCCGTGTCCTCCTCCCGCCCCCCTCTTTCGTTGGGTTCGCGCGCCCCATTTCCCATCAGAGCAACGCGCATCCTTTCCACGTCCGCTTCGCCCTCCGCTTTCCGTTGGCACCCGCCGCGTCCGTACCGTTGGCACCGCCCGCTCGCAGCGTGCCTAACTTTTTCCGCTTCACCTCCCTCATCAGGTCGTAGAAGACCTTAAAAGAAGAAAAAAAAGTAGAGAATAATTTGGGTTAGAATTCGGAACCATAACTTTCTTATTCCAATACTATACAACTAATCTTCTCGGTTTTTTTTTATTATTTTTCATACCTTGTCCACATTTTCGCGGGTTTTTGCCGAAGTCTCAACGAAGGGACAGCCCCAAAGCTCGGCGCCTAAATGCAAAAAGCATCATCATTCTAATTTTAAAATAAAATCTGTTTGTAAATGTTCACGTTGTTGAGCTTGCTCTAGCGGCACTTTTCTTTCCGTGTCCAGGTCCGCTTTGTTGCCGACCAACACAATGGACACGTTCGGGTCAGCGTTTTTGACACGCAAAATTTGCTCCCGAAATTCAACGGTTTGATCAAAGGAGTCGGGGTCAGTGATGGAGAAGACGCAGATAAAGCCTTCTCCCGACCGATAGTAATTGTCTCTAAAAAATGTCAGCTGCTTTATATGAATCAAGAAATTGAACATTTTCCACAAAAAATTTGGTTTTGTCAAAAAATCAAACAAAAAAAAATCCATTAGGCCGTTGGGTAAAGATACTCTCTATAACATAGTGTTGTTTTTTTATAAATTAACCCAATTTAGCCTCCCTGACCCTTTTTATGAGACCTTATTGCAGAATAATCTTCCTGTCCGGCGGTGTCCAAAATGTCCACTGAACATTCCTCTCCGTCCAACACCACCCGTTTTCTGTAAGAATCCGCCTTGGTTGGCTCGTATTCTTCCACAAACTAAAAAACTACTCAAATTATTAGTTTTTGTATAAATTTATTAAAACCCGTCCAAAAAAATCGTGATAAACAAAATTTAATCCATTTTCGCTGAATTCAAAACATCACTCGCCTCGTCGTACATGAACTGCAGCGTAAGTGCCGACTTCCCCACGCCGCCCGAGCCAACCATGATCACTTTGTGCACTTGACCCGCTCCCGAGGACGCATTTTGAGTGCCGGCGCTCATTGTTGTCGTCGAAATTGTCACTTCTGAAAATGCAACGATCATTTTTTATACATCAAAAAAACACTTTCGGTTAAAAGTCTATTTAAAGTTGTCTTCTTTAACCAATTCGGCTTTAAAATGCTTTTCTTTTTAAGCTGATTACTGATTAATAAAAAGATTAAAAAGCGCCAAATTGGATCGCCAAATTTAAAATCATGTTGGTGGAATCCTTCTTTTAATTTTATTATTCGCCATTATCCACATCCTCCGCTTACGCTGATCAAAAAGGTTTTTTGCGCGCCCTTTCTCCGCGTCCTCCTCCTCTTCAAAGCATACGCCACAACAGCAAATGGCGTGGCCGACCCATTTGAGGAAAGTCCACAGGGCAATCAGTCGGACGCGCAACCAACACCAAATGCGGGAGAGGCATTCCTTCGCCTGGTCCATTTTTTATAACGCGTGCCACCGGTGCAAAATGACTCAATGATCAGCAGTCACCCCATCAGCATGACCAACCACACAGATCAGATCAGCGGCACAATTTCACAGGTGTCTCAATGTGTGGGTGGCTTGGTGGAGATTGGATATGTCGATTAATCGAAGACGGACGAAAATATAATGGCTAACAACAAGATATGTGTGTGTGTGATCGGGGCTAACGAGAAGTGACCAACACCAGAAGAAGAAGCACCAGCAGCAGCAGCAGAAGTGACTCGACTTCCTTCCACCACTCACTCTGGATTTTCGTCCACCACTTCGCCAATGATGACGACGGCGGGGAAACCCGAGTACACTCGCTCTCTCTCTCTCTCTCTCTCTCCCCCACAAATGTGAACAACAACTGTTGCTCTCACAAATCAGAGGCAAAGGTAAAAGTGAAAGGGGAAATGAAAATGCATTTGCAGAAGAAGAAAAAAAAGTCTGTGGTCAGCAGGTGCCAATCTCCCAGCCAGCGCTGTGAGAATGAAATCCAATACGTAATGTTTTTAAAGAGCATTTGAAGCTCTGATTTGTCCACCACAATCTACCGGGTTACAGAGGAAAATTCCATCTTAAAGAAATGGGCCCCCATGGCACCATATCCAGATTGTGTTGCATTTGATTTAAATTCAACCGAAAAAAGCATCAAATTTTTTCTCAAAACAAACAATTAACTTCTACAAGCAGAGGTCGGAGGAGTACTCAGAGAACAATTGTTTTCTCTTCCATGAGCATATTCCATCAAACAGATTACACCCAAATGGACAGTTTCGCAAAAACGGAAAAGTCATTTTCACAAGCCAACCCGTAATTTTGCGCTGACAGCCATTACGGTCACAGCAAAAATGAATGAATGTTTTTGTGCATGGATCTAAAATTTCCATCGCCCCCTCCCCCCTCCCCCCGCCTCCGAATCTCTTTTCCAAGCGAAAGAGGATTATTGAAAACGATGGGAATGGAATAATGGGCAGAATCTCCTGGGGCAGAGAGAAATTCACAATGTTTCCACCCCAAACATCCAGAGAGCGGAGAATCGCATTTTATTGGTGGTGGCATTGGCCTGCTGTTGTGACAAACCCCGAGGTCCCTCTCCCTTTCCGGGAAATCAAAATGACTCATCCATTGTTATCACATTCATCACGAGAAAGCAAGACTGGTTGACGGAGTCGATAGAAAAATTTAAAAAAAGATATAGCACATATAAATGAAGCGCAGAAAAACACTTCAAATGAATGGCACCGATTATGGATGAACAGCTTAAGTTCGTTCGAAGAAAAGGAAAATCAATTATTGGACACTTATTGCAAAAGGATTTGGCAATGGCACATAACAAACATACAGAGGGAATGCATGGTTGGACACACCCAACCACCCCCCACCCACAGACGCCATCACATTGATGACGAAAAATTGTGCATGCTCGAGAGTATAATAAATAAAGGAATGACCACCACCACCACCATTCCATCAACAGCCCATCAATCTAATCCAAATTCTCGACGACAGACCTCCCCCCCCCCAACCCCATTACCGGTCAACAAAGCAAAAAAGTGGTGAATACGAAGAAAACACGGTGCATAGGGAAGAGAGAGAGCGAAGATGGGAGGAAAAGGTGAGCGAGTGGATAAGTTGAATGTGTATAATGGACACACATAGACAGACAGACAGCATTTTCCACACTCAACCCGTCGCCCCGGGGGAGTGAGTGGAAGAGAGTGCGGATGTGCAAGGGTATGGAATACGAAGTAAAGTTCTCGCGCTGATGTTTCTCCTCTCCATTCTCTGAGAAGAATATGGAACAAAAAATAGCAAAACAAACAACAAAAAAAGGGGGGGATAAGACAACACACGCGTAAATGAGAAGGAATGAATGGGATGCTGCCCCACCCGCGCGGCGGAATGCGCAACCTCCAACCCCCCCCCCCCCCAACCACCCGCCTAAAGTACACACACACAATGAATTCCGATCCCTAACTATTGCTTCGTTATGCAATAACAGAACGCAAATATTAATGCAAGCAGCTAACGTTGCAATTTTGAACAACATATCTCGAGGACCGACCGCAAAGGCCACACACGCTCACACACAGCAACAGAAACTCAGAACATTTTTATTTTTATGCTTTTCAACAGCTGACGAAGTGACAAAGCAGAATCTCCCAATTGCACAACATTATCCAAAGCGCTAATCGCAAAATTGGGGAATTGCTTGAGGCCGCAGCCAAAAATAATAAACTCCGATTTTTTCTAACCCTTTATATTCACCAATTCGGTTCAAAACCAACTCATTCAGCGAGTAATTGATGGCTTAAAATCCAAAAAAACTAACCAATTCTTCAACAGTTCGCTTGAAGCCTCTCTTTCCCTCGCTGGTAGAGCAGAAATTGGCACACGTCAATCGAACAATTTGGGCGGTGTTATCGCGTCTCTTCCTTTTTTGTTGACGTCTCTTCTTTCAACAAAGTCGGTTCCTAAATTAAGCCCAACCTTTTATATGAAATTTTTTTGTGTTTTTCAGAACATTTTCAAGTCGGAATCCGATTTATAATTTAGGTAGGTAATCCCTGTTCTCTGGCAAAATTTTGGGGGCGCCGACATTTCGCCCAGTAAGCAAAAATACGACATTTCGCCCATAAAGACAAAAAACGACATTTCGCCCAGACGACACTTCGCCCACGCGACATTTCGCCCACAAGCCCAAAATACGACATTTCGCCCATTAACCAAAAATACGACATTTCGCCCATGTGCGACATTTCGCCCACTAAAAAAATATGTAATTTCGTCGATAAAATTCATCGATTAGCATAATCACATAAAATACTTCTATAATTATTTGTTAGAAGATAAAAAAGAAGATTGCCGATTTTGAACCGGTTCTAAATCCAAAAAACCATCATTTCCGAAGAGCCGATTTTGGAATTCAAAAATTCATAAAAAGAGGAAGAGTTGACGGACCGGTTTAAAACCGAAACCCTTTTTGCCTTTTTTGACTAAACCGGTTTCGGGCTTTTTTTCTCTCGCCGATATGAAAACCTACAAAGACCGTTAACCTATCAAAATGCTCTAATCAGATGGTAAAATATAGAGAACGGCAACTCGGGCCTATACTTATAATTATGATAGACCTAATAATTTGTCAAAATTTAGCCGGCAGCGTTTTTTGCAAATTTGTTATTTTGGGTTAATGTTATCATTTTGCCCAATTACTTCAAATAAAATTTATTATTTAAAGGAACAAGTAAGTTGCGGTTTCGCTAGTGGGCGAGGTGTGTGGGCGAAATGTCGTATTTTTGGTTAATGGGCGAAATGTCGTATTTTGGGCTAGTGGGCGAAATGTCGCGTGGGCGAAGTGTCGTCTGGGCGAAATGTCGTTTTTTGTCTTTATGGGCGAAATGTCGTATTTTTGCTTACTGGGCGAAATGTCGTCTGGGCGAAATGTCGCTGGGCGAAATGTCGCCTGGGCGAAATGTCATCCTGCCAAATTTTGTTAAAAAGATAACAAACTTCAAAAACTTGCGAAAGAAAAAGGAGCACCGATTTTTTGGCTCCTCCCTATAATGAGGCAATTATTAGCACCAACAAATTTGGGCGACGACGCGACTGTGAATGTATGTCAAGTTCACAATATATCGATTGGATTGGTTGTTGGCCCAGCTGCTGCGTATTCTGTAGAAAATGGAAGAAGGGAATGAATCTGTGAGAATGGAAAAGAGAATATTAATCAAATTGAGATGGATGCATGGGTTTGAGGATGAGCGAGCAATGGAAACGGAAATGAATGAAGCCAATTCCTAACTGTGGAAGGAACACGTCAACACAGACGTACAACGTTGTCAGTACGGGCGCGGAGTTTAAAATAACGAAAAAAACATAAATGGCCCGGCCCAGTCCGGGAAACAACTGGAAACTTGGGTCCGCATTGTGAGCAAAGCACAAAAATCCCCCCCATCTTTTTTTTGATCGAATAAACAAATTTTAACATAAAAATTTCCTGATTACGCATTAGAATAATGGAGGGAGGGAGGGAGGGAGGGATGTTCACCTTGAATTGAATGAATCGGATGGAAATGCTCTGTCTGTCGGTCAGTCAACGAATCGAAAACGATTATGAAATTTTTTGGGAATAATATGTTCATGAAAAAATGAGATAAGGGCGAGTCGCGGGCTGAGAATCCGGTAAAAGCCCAGTTTAATCCCACCGGCCTGGAACTGGAACATTTTTCATTTGTGGGGGAGGCAATTTTCGGAAATTTCTTATTTTTTCTTTGCTTGAAAAATAAATGTGGCGAAATGTCATTAATTCAAATCAAAATCAAAAACTGGTCCCGAGAATTGAATAGCCAACGACCAAGACACGGGCCGGGACCGAATCCCGGTTTCGACCCGCCGGCCATTGGTACGCAGAGGCAAAACAGAAAAATTTGATTTTTAATCGACCGAAACTGTTGTTGTATTCGCCCAAAATCAACTATTGTACATGGAATTGTTTGTAAAAATTTCCAAATTTTTTTTTGTAAACGTTGAAGGGGCGATGAGAATGGGCGGGCGTGCACACATTTCGTTAACTGGAATTCGTTCAACAGAAACGAAAGTTTTGTGTGAATGAATCACCCGAATGGCATCATCCCTCCCCCCCCCAATCTGTTACTTTCAATGTTTGCTTTATTGATCCTTAATCTACAAAAATATTTCAGAGCATGAAATACAACCGGCCTTTATGCTTAATTAACCCAAGACAAGGAATAGTGACGACAATAAATACGTTACGTTGACAATTAAAAACAAAAGTGTGAAGGTTTTCCACAAAATCTGATCACATAATCTCATACTTTTCTGGAAATAAACTTTTTTCATCAGTGAACTCCACTTCGCCACCTTGCATAGTCTCAACACTTTCGACCTAAAACCAAAATGTCCAACAAATCGCAAATAACAACCCGACCCAAACAAAAGACATAATTTCAAAAACTGACCGTGATTTTGGAAAAGCTATCCGTGGAGCTGAAATTGACTTGGACCGGGAAAAAGTGATCTGCATTTCCGTTGGCGGTTGTGAATTCCAAAGTGCCCGTTTTGGAGCTCCGATCGACTAGCGGAATGGTCCACAAAAGCTGGCCTTTGGATTTGAGGTATTCGTACGATCCTTCACATTCGGAGATGACGGGCGCGGTTGCGGGGCTTAAATGTACATAATTGGATATTTTGATCAGGAATTTCAAAAAAAAAGAAGGCCGCACGGCAATGGGACGACAATTTGCACGTTTTTTAGTTGCAAGTCCTCGCGCTGCAAAGTGTATTCAATGTTCACAGTCACTCCGTCCGGCGATTCGTTTGGCCAACAATTCACTGAAAAAGAATTTAGCGGCTTTCAAATACAGCTAGCTAAATGACTGATAAAGTAACACTAATTTGTAAGATGTTCAATGACTGCAAAGCTTACGCGTCAGTGGCAGTGAGTCTTCGTCTGCTAATTTGATGGACCACTTCAGCACACCAACATCAACACTGACCGGATACGGTTTTTGCTCGGATTTGAGTCGGAGCAACGACTTGGATTGCCATGCCGATTTGTCCAGATTTGGGTGGACCGAAAATTAAAAAAAAAAAAATTCTTAATAAAAAAAATAGAACCCCTTAAATTATTTTACTTGAATTTGCACTCCCTTATTGTCCTGAGAATCACTGTCGCGACAGCCGGGCACTTGTTTGATGTTGTTCAGCACTCGAATGGCAACAGCGTTAAACTTTGGGTCCGAAACGCATAGGGAAATGGAGCCTTGGACCTAAAATGGATAAATTGAATGTATAATCAATGAATCCACACAAACTTTTGCCGAATCCGACGAGTGCAGTCCACCGCCACGACTTAACAGGGCATTTATCTTCTCAACACATTTGAAGTGGACCGCGCCGGCCTTTACGTCCGTGTCCGAGACAGCGCTGTCGGCACCGGCCAACGGCTTACTAACATTGGACGATTCCTGCAAAAAGTGTTTATCGAAATGTTTTTTATAAACAAGAAAAAGAATATTCATTAAATTGCCAACTTTGTCCATCACTTTTTCGCCCTCGTTCCGCAATTGTTGGAAGAACGCGTCCTCGTTGGCCGACTTGGCGCCCAATTTCAGTGCCTTTCCACCGCCCGCCAATGACACCGCCGATTTTTTCGTGCCCAAAGCATTCGCAAATAATGAAGAAGCGCCGGCGGTGCCAAGCAACAGCGAAGACGCAGCAGCGCCTGGAGAGTCTTTGACCGCCGAAAGGAGTTCCGTGCGAGCTTGAGCCGAGCTGATACCGGTCGCGGACCCTTCAAACAAAAAGTATTAGCGTACAGAGTTCGCGATTCGGTTTACATCATGATTTAAATATTTATTGCTCTTGAACCTCTCCCTCTTCAACTACTATAAGGCACACTCACCCGCAATGCCTCCCTTCAAATGCTTCTTCAGTTTTTCTTGCCGTTTTATCTCCTTTTCTTTCTCTTTCATCAGCGAATGGGCAGCACGTTGTTGGGCCTAATGGGAGTTTTTTTTAGCGGAATTATTAAAATGTTCTAACGATTTGTATCTGGTTGAACACACGCTCCTCGTGCGAGTCCATTTCGGTGAATGTGCGTATCTGCGCCAAGTTAACGCTTTCGCGGTACCCGAGCACGACAATTTCGTCAAAAGCAAAAATTAAATCGAATGCTTTGTCGATGATCTCGGACTCTTCATTGCAACGACAGTACTCGGGAATCTGAAAGCACTTTTGTCAATTGTTTTTAAGCATAAGCATACCACTCGACTGAATAAACGAAGGGTCTCCAGGTCCTCCAAAATATTTGATGCTTTCGTGGTGATCAGCACCTGAATTTCAGTGTCAAAATGAACAAGTAAAATGTTGAACCCTACAATGTAAATGTTGTCCATCGGTTGGTAAACGTACCGCACAGAGTTCGTCTCAACAAAAGTGTGCTGGCGTTGATCTAAACGCAATTTGTACAAATAACTTCCCAATATTTTGGAATCCAAATTCCTTTCCGACTTTTGTCAGAAGTGATAAGCTTGGGAAAGGCGTTCAAAAGTCCCTCCAGTCGTGCCCTGGTCATATCGGCCACATATTGACGCGTCACAAGCGCTGATTTTTTAGAAAATTTTAAATAAAAAGAGATGTAATGAAAAAAGCAACCTTTGCCCGACTTTGTGAAAACGGACGCCGCAATTAGAACCATAATGTGTTCAGAGCAGTTGTTTTAATAACGATTAAAGTAAATGGCTAAATACAAATTAACAGTTAAAATACAGCATGGTCGGGAATTTTCAGGAATTTCACTAACAAAAAACAAGATATCGGAAAACAACAAAACAAATATTTTACAAAAGTTTTTGTCATTTTTTGGTGTGGCTTTTGGTGGTTGGCTCCAATTCAACCATTACGTGGCAGGATAAAATCACTAATAGCTTACCCTATAAACAATTTTGTCGAAAATCGCATTTATTTTCTTAACATTATGCCAAAATTCAAAAATTGTTAAGCATTTTTTTGAAATCATGACAAAGAAACACTGAAAATGGTGCGGGGCTCGGCTTTTGGAGAGATCCGTCGGTTTGTGATAGACGAGGAGCAATGAACGGAGTGGAGGGAATCGGAATTATACAAACCCACCATTTTCCCCTATTTTTACGAGACCATTAACCTTGCAAAAAAAAATGTTCCATTAATATTTATTGTTCATCAGACAATTTCGGGGGATAACAGACAACAAACAATTAGTTGCAGGGGGAATATACATATACATATGGTGAGGAACAGAGCATAGTCATGAAATCTCTTCGTCTTTGCCTCCCATCGATCACATCGCGTACTTCTGAGTCCACTCGCGCGCCGTGGCATTGAATTTGTCACGGTCCGATCGGTACACGCGCCCAACAGCCGTGTTCATCGGGTTGGTGGCGTTCGGGTCGCAGAGAAACGCGCAGATGGAGATCAACACTGAAAAACGGAGTTGTTAGAAGTTGAACATTCAAAGATTCTGTTGCTCGAGCGATTAAACCCACCTTTCGAGACAGTCAGTGCCGGAGCCCATTTGTCCTTCAGAATGTCGAGACAAATTGCCCCATTAGTGCTGACGTTTGGGTGGTAGACGCGCGTTTTGAACGAACAATGTGGCGGTCTGAACGGATACTCCTTCGGAAATTCGATTTTCAGCTTGAAGGTGCCGCCTTCGTAGGGCGAGTCGGGCGGGCCTTGAATGGAGGCCTCCCAGATGAGCAAATTGCTGTGGTCCACCGGACCGGCAGTGTACGTTGGGACCGGCTCGCGTTCGAGATCCTTGAGCTCCTGCAAAACAAATAAAATGCATTAAAGAATAATGTTATGCATTATATTGTAATAACACCTGTTTTATGCGATTCATGGCGGCCATTGTGAATAGAAGTTCAGTGAATGACGCGATATAAATGTCGTTATATACAATAGGCGATGCGAATATCGACGCTAAAATTGCGAGAAATTAAATTGTTGTTATTTGGGTGAAAATAATAAAAATAAAGTTGCATTTGCATGAAATACTTAATCATTTATATAGACATGATGTCTGCTTAAAAATATTGGAACGAATACATGAAAGCGCTTTTCTGTTATTTAAAAATATTATTGAAACGAATACATGAAAGCGCTTTTCTGTTATTTAAAATGTTATCATTGGAACGAATACATGAAAGCGCTTTTCTGTATTTAAAATTTGACGCTAAAAAACGCATAAAAAATGCCATCGCTAAACAAATTTTAACAAAAAATGCCATCGCTAAACAAATGTCATTTTTCATAAATAAATGCCATCACCGAACGAATGTCACATTTTTAATTGAATAAATGACAGTTGGCCAATTCAAGTTTGTTCGAAATTAGCCCAAACAAAACGACCACACAAAATTGTCCAGTTATAATAGTGAGAAAGTCAATAAGTTGTAAACACGCTTATATCTTCGACTATTTGTTTTCTTAAGCATTTTGTTTTAATTACATATTTTACATAGACAAATGCCATCGCAGAACAAAGGCCGGACGCTGGAAGATTTTATTAAAATCGACAAAATCGGCGAAGGTTCGCCATGGCACTGACTGATCAGAAGATCCAAAATGATGTCCGGTTCAGGCACTTATGGCATCGTGTACAAGGGGCAGGAGAAGAAGACGGGCCGATTTGTGGCGATGAAGAAGATCCGGCTGGAGAGCGAGGACGAGGGCGTTCCCCCAACAGCCATCCGCGAGATTTCCATGCTGCTCGAGCTGCGCCATCCGAACATCGTCTGCTTGCAGGACGTGATCATGCAGGAGAACCGTCTGTACCTCATCTTCGAGTTCTGTCAGATGGACCTGAAGCGCTTCCTGGACAACATGTGCGACTCGGTCGGCATGGAAGTGCAAATGCTGAAGAGCTTTCTCTTCCAGGCGAGTGATCTCCTCAGCCGTTGTGATGCGAGGCATTCGAAATTTCTTTTTGATCATTCTGATCAAAACTCTTCAGATTTGCCAGGCCATGTGCTTTTGTCATCAACGCCGCGTTCTGCACAGAGACTTGAAGCCACAGGTTGTGCCTTGATTTATTCATCTCAATAAGCAATTTCTTCTTGCAGAATTTGCTCGTCGACCCGGAAGGGCAGGTGATCAAATTGGCCGACTTTGGCTTGGCGCGCGCCGTCGGAATTCCAATTCGCGCCTACACACACGAGGCGTGTTTTGCCATTTACTGAACTGCTTGCTTTGTTGACCGTTGAAAATGATGGGCCACGACTGAACCCGCCCTTTCCAACCCGTTCATTGAATCCAACAGCTTCAGGTCGTCACACTTTGGTACCGTGCGCCCGAAGTGCTGCTGGGGGCTGCCCGCTATTCAACCGGCATCGACATTTGGAGCATCGGCTGCATTTTTGCCGAAATGTCGCGCAAAAAGCCTCTCTTCCAAGGCGACTCCGAAATCGACCAACTCTTCCGAATTTTCCGGTTACTCTCTGGTGGATGGCTTTATTCACTTTCAGTTTTTGTTTTAGGATTTTGGCAACTCCGAATGAAGCAATTTGGGAGGGTGTCACCCAACTGCCCGACTACAGGCCGACCTTCCCCAAATGGAGCGGAAACCATTTGAACGCCAAAATGCGCCCATCCACGCTCGACGAATTGGGCCTTCAGTTGCTTTCGGTCAGTTTAAAGTTTGGCGTAACATTAAAATTGACATTTGCCAATTTTATAGAAAATGTTCGCCTACAATCCCGTCGACAGAATCTCCGCCAAGGACATCCTCAAACACGCCTATTTCAATGTTTGTCGCCCGGGATTGGAACTTTATTCCCTGGATTTTCCAATTAAGGACTTGAAAAAGAAGAAATTGCCGGCCGGCGACTACGACGGCGCTCTCGTGTTGCCCGCCGAGGACAGCTGAAAGTGTTCAAGAAGTTATTCCGGAGGACGAGTTTGTGTTCTAAGTCGCAGCAGCATAAAATGTCGCTTTTAATTTTACCCATTTATTTTTGTGTTCTGAAAGTGTGACCAGTTTTACCATAAATGCTTTATCCGATAAAATAATCTCACTCAAGGAAATGTTAATTCTAATTTGAATCGCAAAGTTTGATAGGGGAGGGCGAATTCAAGCGGTCCCATGACATCCGATAAAATAATTTGACTCAAGGAAGTGTTAATTCTAACGTGGTACCACATTAAAAAACATTTAGCAACCGACCTTAAAGCTACTGTGTCTAATTAGCCAATCCAAAGTTTGTTCTATCATTTAAAAGTGAAATTGAGCAAACAATGGTGGGTTCAACGGAATAACAAAACAAACAAATCATTTTGATCATTTGCCATGCATTTTTTGTGCCGCCGCCGCCAAGTTTTGCTGCTGCTGTTGAACTGCACGGTCATCTTGCTGCGTCATTTGGGTGAGCAGTTTGCCTAGCCGGTCGTGGACGTCCAAATATTTGGAAACACAGCGATCCAAGCACACAGATTCACCTGTAATCAAATTTTAATTGGAAATTTATTTGCAAATTGATGAGGGACCTTTGGACAGCTCCGCCTCTCTGTAATGAGTGTCCACGCACTTTTCTTGACAGCTTTTCGTCATCCGCCGGTACATGTCCGTCATCTGCAGGGGGAAACTTGATGTCGATTTCTACTTTAAGTTGTTGTTTCATTATTGGGTTTCCCATAAATATCTCGGTCTCCATTTTATTTTTGTAAAAATTTCATTCCGATTAAGTTTAAACACAACTTGATTTGATTATATTTTTGAGTATATTCAATAGATGCAAATTCATCCTTTGTTGGAGACCGACAATATTTATGGATGAACCCATAATAAATGTTTTCTTCACATCCGCAGTTTTAAATGAAGACCAAAGTCTGAATCAAAGGGGGGGGGGGAATTCTGTTAACCAACCATTTCAATCTCCAAATCTGCAACCATTTGCAGCGCTGCCGTCTGTTGAGCGCTTGAGGACGCCATTTTGATAGACCAAACAAAAATTTAAGCAAAAATAGCGCAAAAAATGTGAAGAAATAAAGTTTCGAATTTTAGAGTTTTTAAAACTCCTCCCTGCCAAGTTTCTCATTAAAATGATTTTAAGCAACAACATAACAACAACCAAAACCAATGTTGTTCAATAACACAAAATGGCTTCATCCCATTCATTTTAAGCAACCAAAAAAGAACATCATTTCTTCTCCTTCAACGTCTGATGGCATTTCCCACAATAGAAACGCCCGTCCGTGTGCTTCGCCATGAAAATGCCTGTAAAAATTGTCATTTTTGCATTTTAAGCTGTTAAAAATTTTGGAACTCAAAGCTAAACGTGTAAGTTTGGCCAGAACTTCGAAACGAAACGTCAATTTCAGATCGTCCTTTGGCGTATGAATGCAATAACTAACCAGCCCCGCAGCTTGCCGAGTTGCACTCCAAACGTTGCCGGTGAATCTTTCCGTTGTCATCAATCTGTTGGAATGTTTAGAAAATGATTTTCTTTTTGTGAGATTGATGAAGAGGCCCAACCTTGTACAGCTTCAAAACGGCGAGTTTGACCTGAACATGTAAATCATACACACACATCATTCTGGTTAAAATTACCTTCTTGCGAACATGCTTCTGCTTCTTCGGGCCAGTGTACTGCTTCTTCTTTCGCTTCTTTCCACCACCGAGCAGTCTGAAAATTAAAAAAGTCTCGTTAGGTCAATGCCGGTGCTAGGCTAATTCGTTATCGGTCCAAATGTTTCTGAAAATTTAAGCAAACAATTTTCACAAAAAGGTGCGACTGAATGTATACTCAATTGTGATGTGTACAATGATAGCAATAAAACTCTCACCTGAGATCGAGATGGATAGTCGAGTCCTCAACGACTCCGTACGAAGTCAGCAGAGTGCCATCCTCAAGTTGGAGACCTTAAATAACGCTGTGTAAATGATTGTAGATGAAACAACAGTCGGCACACCGGCAAAGAGCAGTCGCTGATCCAGCTCAGCAATGTCCTCCTCCTCGGCGATCAGCGCCTTCAGATGGTCCACCGACAGTTCGGCCGGGTCCACATTGAGCACAATCGTTTTATTTGAAAACGTTTTGACGAACATCTTTGTTTAGGATAAAAACAACAGAAATGGTTAAACGAAATCAATGAAAAGGTACAAAACGGTTTGGTAACTTTTGAGTTAAAACGGATCCAGCATTTCGTTTTAATTGCTGAGCAAACGAATACTTACAATTAAAATAAACAAGCTATAAAATTTAAAAAACCTAAAATGATATACAGATCAGCCAAAGAGAGCAAAAAATACACACAGAAACCGGCACAAAAGAGGCAAAAATAAGTGCAACGAATGCGTATCTGTATAAGATGGGCTAACAGTGAACATTGACGAGGAGACATACCAGTTTATGAAGAAAAATCAGAATTGAAGTCTTAACAAAAACCAAACATCAAGTCTATATACCAAAAAAGATGTTCGATATCGACAATTTTCGAATAATATTCTTGTATCGAAAGGTTTACAACATTTAGTCGGAACTTTCCCTTTTTGGACTTAGCTCAATGTCGTGATGCACAGTCGTTTTTACAAAGAAGCAAATGGAGACAATACACAATTAGGTACAGACACATGGACGCGTTCCTCTCCACAACCAATGAGGTTTTGATGATGTCGTAATGCCCGCCATAGCAACCACCCAAAGTGTCCTCATTAAAAGCATAGCGCGATTTCGACTGCGGCCATCAACAACAGCGTGGTCACTGTCAGCGTGAGCGGAAAAAATGAGACTCTGATGGGCACGGCAGATGCGGCAACGGATATTTTAGCCCCGTATTTGTCCAGCAGATCCAAAATGACTCCGTTCGTCCAACCAAAACCTTTCTTAAATTTGTTTAAAAATTAAAAGCAATTTGCAAAATTGTCATTTACCGACCTGAACTTCATACTCACCACCCGAGCCACCACAGCCCTCTTCGTTAAACATGGACGCGTTGTACTTCTCGAACATAGCGTATGTCGATACATAACCCTGAAAACAATGTTTTAATGAGACTAAACGCGAAAAATGATTCAAAATTGGAACTAGTCAGTTCTCAGCTCAAAGGTGAAGTGATCACTTTATAATTGACTATCAGCCATTGGGTTGCCATTTGTTCCGCAGCTTTCATCAGATCTAGGTCACCACTTGTTCGGAAGCCTTCAACCACCTTAACTTGTTAACACGGAAAAACAAAAAGATAATTGGAAATAGCAAAATAAGAATGCAATTTGACTCGCATTTTTCAAGCCGTGTTTGTACGAAAAATTTAAAATCTTGAGGAAAGGAACTGACCATGTGCACCATCGGAGGCCATGCATTCTCTTTGTCCCATTGCTGGATGCTACCCATGGCCAACGATGTCGGAATGCCTTTGGTGAAGTTGAGCACGCCTTCCCGCTGTAAAAATTGGAGGAGCTCTTTTACCAAAGAATTTAAAATCATAAACAAACCTTTAAATACTCAAACACTTTGTGCGGTGTGACATCGTCTTCATCGTCATAACATTTCGAATACAACGGCAAAGCATTGGACACATAATAAGTGTTGGAATGGGCCTGAAAATTGCGCATGTTTAAGGTCATTAAAGGTGATGCTTAAACGCACTTCTCTCTCGAGGTCGTAGTCATACCAAATCCCATCAGTTTCATTCCAATGCAACCGTTTGATTGCCAACTTCATGTTCTGATAGCGCTCGTAATATTCGTTTTTCTTCTCAATGTTGCCTAAAGACAAAGTCCAGCGGTAATTCAGTTCAATTACTAGAGAAATAATAACCAAAAATTTCGTAGAATGCGGCCATGTATCGCCTGAAGAACAAATGTATTTGTTTAATGAATGGCAACTTAACAATTGTGAGTAAAATGGAGCAATTGAATTCTGATTTGAATCATTCACAATTCTTGAATCCATTCACCCACAATTGCAACACACATTACATATTGATGCACATGAACGCGTTCAGGTCCACTGGAACAATGGACCAGGTCCGGATGGACTTGCTTAGAAAAGAAATCCAAGTGAGATGCAACAAATTCAAATGCATACATGTCATGCATGCCCGGACCCTCTTGTGCAAACCAACGAGTACTAAACAAAATAAAATTAATGTTGAAAAGCATCCGTTGAGCCAACCTAAAGTCCCATCCAGTCTCGGCAGCCGACGCCACATTGGACCAGATCGCCTCGCGTTCGGCGTCCGAACTCAACCCCTTGGCCAATTCCATGTCCTCCCGGTAGCTTTCAGGCCTTGGAAACCTAAACATTGGCATTAATTTGGAATACTGGAAGTAGTAGTCCAACTTCATGGCCGCCCGGTACTGGTAGTATTGGAAGAGCTCCTCCTTGGTCTCGGGATGCAGAAAAGAGCGCGCCCTGTTGAGATTCCAAAAGCGTTGCTCCTTCTCCAAAGAGGGAAGGACCTGGGGAAGAAAGCCTTTTCAAGACATTTTCGCATCAAAATGTCATCAACAACAACCTGCTGAACAAAGTCAAGATCTCCGGTTGCCAGAAAATATTCGTAAACCATCGGAGTGAGCAGTGGAGGTTGGGAGCGCGACAGGTAATAAACACGTCCGCCATTGGGGACAAAGCCATGGCTAGAAAAAGAAGAATTACAAACACATAAAGTGCTTGTCAACAACAACTACAACAAATCAATAGAAGACTCACTTGTCCACCATATAAACCAGGTTCAGAATGACGCCTTTCGCCGTGTCATACATCTCCGAAAACAGCAGACCCTTGAGAATCCAAAACCTAAAAACAAAATGCAATTTTTTCCCCTTTGTTTCTTCACAAATTTACTTACGTATCCCAGTAATAAAATTCCCGAAACCGCCCGCCGGGGATGATGAATGAATGTGGGACATAGAGAAGTGAGTAGCGCTCTTGATGCTCTCGAACATCGTCTTTGACCTACACCGGTGAATGGGGGGAGTGAGGTAAAAGTTGTGTCCAAAAAGATGATAAACTCAAAATGCTTACTCGTCGGCAAAGGTCACGCCATATCCTTAATGAATGAAGTGAAAATTCCTTAGTAAAAGCGTCCTCCAACAAATGAAGCTCAATAAAAAACAGTAATGGAAACCTGTGCAAATGCAGCGCCCAACGCCTCAACCGGTAATCGTCAATGTGTTGAAATCCGTGTGGGTAAGGCACCCAATCCTCCGGGTACACCTCGAGCAGTTCCTGCCCCGGAGGCTCAAAGTGCGAGTCCACAAAAGCTCCCAACACCGTAACATCCTTCACCCGGTTGCCCAACTCGTAAAAATCTCGCAGAGTACTCACTAAACAATTTTGATCATTAGGAATTTCAATTTCTAATTGTAAAACAATGTAATAAGTCCCACTCATCCAAATCAAAATGTTGCGGACTGAATATATTAATGTGCAAAAAGCAATTTGCCGAATCTCCAAAAGTGTTTTCTTCTAACTTTGTCTGAGGAAAAACAAAGCAAAAAGCAAACCTGGATCCTGTTTAAGCGGCATGTCAACAAAATATTTGGAGTCTGCGTAGAGCCTTGCGTTCTGGACAGCCTGAAGAATGGGCCCGTCACAATAGATTTGGCTGAGAAGCGAAACAACATAATAGAGCATCGAATCTAAAAATGCGAGAAAAAGTTGGTGAGTAATGGAATTAGCGTCGAAAGATCATTTACATAATTATTATTCCCAAATTTTGAACCAAAAAATAGAAACGCTACTGGCTTATGCAATTAGGCAACGGTAAAAGGAAAACCCATCACGCGTCCGTCACACAGACACTGCGAGCGATTCATTTTCGATTTTATTTCGTTTAAAAAAATAAATGAATTCAAATTTAAATATATTTGCAGCAGACAGTGCTAAAGTTAGACACTAAATGCTTTCTTTTATTAAAGTTTAGGCGTAACACGGGACCCGGACGGGATTTCGCGAGTTCCTGGCTGGAGCATTCCTTTGTTTTGTTAAGCCTCGCATTCTATAGAATTTGAATTGATGTTTTCATTTCTATTTCAGCTTCTCACATTCGTGCAAATAATCGATTAAATATTTATTTAAAAAATAAATGGTGGATTTTAATCAGTATTTTCCAAGCGCCTTTGCTAATGCTTCATCATCTTCAAAACCTGTTGACGACGCATAAATTTGAGAATCTCGCGAAACGCAATGGCCATTCAACCAAAGACAATCGCTGTCGGGGCAGCGGATGTCGGAACAAAGGTCGTCGAAATATTCTTCACTTGCCAAACCTCAATGGACAAAAGATATTCTTTTATAGCTTTATTAAGGATTGGGCCAAAGCTGATATTATAGTGGGTTGAGTTAGGACAAACTGGCATGTAAAGATGGTGAAAAAATGGATGGTCGTGGTCGGCGAGACGTCTTTCGTCTAATTGTCTGATCGACGGCATGCTGAACAATTGCGGAGTCATCGTCGTCAATGGCGGTGATGAAAGATGGTGCTGAACCGGATGATTGAACATGCATTGTCTCCGCCGACTTGGTCATCTGTTGGAGATATGTTTTGTGGTCAACTCGGTCATCCCTTCCGGCGATGATTGGAGGAATTGTTAAAACTGGTCGACGAGCTCCGAGTTGTGCACCAACGAGCGCCCAGGCAGATTGAAGATCCCCTCCAATGCTTGAAGTCGGGTCAATGGCATTCGATTCCGTCATAAAAAGAGGCGCATGTTGGCATCGGATCGGCTGTGCTTTGACAAGATGGATTCGGTTTGCCTTCTCAGACCCAAAAGTTCCCTATAATTTCCATTAATCCCCAAACTTTTTGATCATTGATTGACTCACACTGTCGTGCTTGTGCAGAAAGCGATTGTACGGACCGAGAAGGGTCCAGTAATTGTTGTTGATCGCGTTTTCACTTTCGTGCACGGAATGTCTGAATCATTAAAATAAGTAAATGAAAGCTTTGTTAGCCTCGATCATACGATGAAAAAATAATTGGTTGATCGACCTGCTGAAATCGATGTGAGCTCTCGAAAGCGATGGACAGCCGTCGTAGCCGTATTTGTGTTGACCGTAGCCGCCGTCGATGCCGTTCCCCCCACAAATCGTGACCAATGATTTTTCTCAAATTTAACGGGCTATTAAAAAGTTAATTCCGATCAATTAGCATTATTCAAAGACGTTAAGTTAAACAAAACTTCCTTACGACAACCATCTGTCGTGCAAACAGAAGCAAATGGACAATCCGCGTCACGGACACACCACAAAAAGCCGAGTTTTTGCTCCGATCTTAGCCTAGCCAAATCGTTCACTTCTTCTAATAATTCCGTCAAACATTTATGTCCACATTCCTCCTGTTCAATTTGCTCCCTTTGATCAGATCGGTGCTCTTCCACCAAAGTCTTCTGCTCCTCCTTTTGGCTTTGATCAGATCGGTGCTCTTCCACCAAAGTCTTCTGCTCCTCCTTTTGGTTTTGGCTCTGATCAGATCGGTGCTCTTCCACCAAGCTTTGGCTCTGATCAGATCGATGTTCTTCCACCAAAGTCTTCTGCTCCTCCGTTTGGTTTTGGCTCTGATCAAACCGATGTTCTTGCATCTTCTGTTCCTCCGTTTGGTTTTGGCTCTGATCAAACCGATGTTCTTGCATCTTCTGTTCCTTCGTTTGGCTTTGGCTCTGATCAGATCGGTGCTCTTCCATCTTCTGTTCCTCCGTTTGGTTTTGGATCTGATCAGATCGGTGCTCTTCCATCTTCTTTTCCTCCGTTTGGTTTTGGATCTGATCAGATCGGTGCTCTTCCATCTTCTGTTCCTCCGTTTGGTTTTGGATCTGATCAGATCGGTGCTCTTCCATCTTCTGCTTCTTCTTTTGGCTTTGATCAGATCGGTGCTCTGCCACCAAGCTTTGGCTCTGATCAGATCGGTGCCCTTCCATCTTCTGCTCCTTCTTTTGGCTTTGATCAGATCGGTGCTCTTCCACCAAGCTTTGGCTCTGATCAGATCGGTGCTCTGCCACCAAGCTTTGGCTCTGATCAGATCGGTGCTCTGCCACCAAGCTTTGGCTCTGATCAGATCGATGCTCTTCCATTTTCTGCTTCTTCTTTTGGCTTTGATCAGATCGGTGCTCTGCCACCAAGCTTTGGCTCTGATCAGATCGGTGCTCTGCCACCAAGCTTTGGCTCTGATCAGATCGGTGCCCTTCCATCTTCTGCTCCTTCTTTTGGCTTTGATCAGATCGGTGCTCTTCCACCAAGCTTTGGCTCTGATCAGATCGGTGCTCTGCCACCAAGCTTTGGCTCTGATCAGATCGGTGCTCTGCCACCAAGCTTTGGCTCTGATCAGATCGATGCTCTTCCATCTTCTGCTTCTTCTTTTGGCTTTGATCAGATCGGTGCTCTGCCACCAAGCTTTGGCTCTGATCAGATCGGTGCTCTGCCACCAAGCTTTGGCTCTGATCAGATCGGTGCTCTTCCATCTTCTGCTCCTCCTTTTGGCTTTGGCTTTGATCAGATCGGTGCCCTGCCACCAAGCTTTGGCTCTGATCAGATCGGTGCTCTGCCACCAAGCTTTGCCTCTGATCAGATCGATGCTCTTCCATCTTCTGCTTCTTCTTTTGGCTTTGGCTTTGATCAGATCGGTGCTCTGCCACCAAGCTTTGGCTCTGATCAGATCGGTGCTCTGCCACCAAGCTTTGGCTCTGATCAGATCGGTGCTCTTCCATCTTCTGCTCCTTCTTTTGGCTTTGGCTTTGATCAGATCGGTGCTCTGCCACCAAGCTTTGGCTCTGATCAGATCGGTGCTCTGCCACAAATGTTTTCTGCTCTTGATGCCATTCATTTGTTTGATTTTGTTTGGCTTCGTTTGTTAAAATGCTCGATGAGCCTTCTTTCATTAGTCTGTTTCCAATTTTTTCTTCCCTCTTTATCTCATTGTTTTCGGTTGAGTTGGCAATGAGTTGCTTAAATTCACAATAAAATTCATAAAATTTAAATTATTAATAAAATTAGGCAAATTATATTCAAATTACTTTCTGTTCGGTATAATTGGCACCGAGCGACAAAAATTGGCCCTGTGCAACTGATTTTGAAACAGTGTCAATGGCACTCTGCTTGCTGTTCATGGCGGAATTCTGCTTTCAAATAAACAAAATATTCTAATTACCCTTACAGTGTCCGGAGGGTGTCAATAATATTTAATTACCCTTACAGTGTCCGGAGGGTGTCAATAATATTTAATTACCCTTACAGTGTCCGGAGGGTGTCAATAATATTTAATTACCCTTACAGTGTCCGGAGGGTGTCAATAATATCTAATTAGTGTCAATAACTTCCCGACAAAGGGACCATTTAAACGGCGCTTACCTGCTGGTGCCGTTTTCCCGCAATTGCCATCGACAGGGGCAAAAACAGCGGGGGGAATATTAACACAAATAAAAATGCCGCAATTGGACATTTTCTTTTTGCCATTTGGCCCGCCGTCCAATTCACTTTTTAACACAGCACAACACACAAAAAATGGGGGGGGGAATATAAAAAATGGCGTTGAATTTTAAAAACATAAACCATCGACTTCAGAATTGAATTGCATCACATCACTTTTTGTGGGGGGCGCACGTAAATGGCCTAATGAATTCAAGACGCCACTTGCCCCGCCCCGCCCGGTGTGATTTGTGGCGCCACGGGGTCAGAGGAGGAGGGGGGGGGGGACGAATTAGCACCAAAAATTAATTCCAACAAGCAAACTCTAAAAAGCATTTATTCACAGTATAATGAGACAAAAAAAGAAGAAGAAGGCTGCACTGAACTGAATCAGTACAACAATACCAATGTGTATTTTCAGATGATAAATTAAAATAAAAAAATATTCCTTTAAATCAATTAACAGCAGGAGGTCGGTCCCATCGGAATGTACTTGGCGAGATAAAGCCCCAATTAGCAGACGCGGAATGGTTCACCGTGGCACAACAATAAGTTCAAAGCAGGCCCACAGTGCTGAAATGTTGGGAGAGAAATAAAAATAGGTAGAACAACCAAAGTTGTGAACACTCACAGAGATGGTCACTTCCATGCTCAGCATTTGGCAGGGGGCCACAAGACCTGGGGGAAAAACAGGAAATTATCATATTTTTCAGCCAACATTTAATGAAACACCGGTCCAATTGTGTGACAGTTGGCATCGACAAACGCTTGACGAGTCGAATGTAACTTTCATAGGCCAATGGGCGGTCCGGTGCGTTCAGAGCCGGCTGAACAAACGATTAAAACACCCTCATCATCGGCCAGCACATCTTTAATTGTAAATGTAAGACCTCTTTCATCGATTCGCTCTTCTTCTGCTTGTCACCGTCGCCGAAAATGTCACGATGTTCAGCAACGGAATAGAAAATGAAGTCGGGAGCCTCCGCCTCTTTCTTGTGGTAGATGGACACCTCTGGCTGAAGAAGGACATTTATTTGTGTTAATGTTTTCCTTCTGTTGTACAATCTGCCGACCTCTCCCAACAGATTGTAGTGCTCATAAACGGACGCGAAGTTGAATGAATGGGTCAATTTGGTCATCGTTTTTAGGTCCAACAAACTTGCAGTGTCATCATTATCGACTGAATGAAATAAAAAGCTTACAAATTATTTTTCAAATAAATTATTTTGACCCACCAAAAGTGCATTTGGGTGACAATTTCATCTGGCGTACGGGCAATTGCAATGGCAACGGAAGCGAACTGTGTCCTTTTAACGCCAATGTGCCAGTGCCGAGCTGGGCCATTCCTGCCGGAATTTGGCACAAATCGACGGAACGTTCGATCATAAATCTACAAATGTTAAGAAAAAGCATAGCATCAAAACAAAAGGCTTTTTGTACCCCACAAAAAATTTCTTCCCATTTGTAGTTTGGAGAAAAAATATTAGAGCGACTTTCCAAAATTAAAATTAAATTTTTGGGTTACAGAAAAAGACCAAAATTAGCGAATTCTTTGAAGTCGCAATTTGAACACAACGAGCGGGACGGACGGACGGCACCATACCGGTGTAAGGGCGTTGTGGGAATCATGTTGAAGTCTCCGCAAAGAATGTGGCCGGCAAAGTGTACAAATTGTCGTTCATTTGCACAAATTTGGGATTCCATCTGAACCGAGTTGAAATCAAAATATTCTCTTTATTTTTTCAAATTCTCTTCAAA
This sequence comes from Globodera pallida, assembly GCA_020449905.1. Classification (NCBI taxonomy): domain Eukaryota; kingdom Metazoa; phylum Nematoda; class Chromadorea; order Rhabditida; family Heteroderidae; genus Globodera; species Globodera pallida. Next base: position 3,574,188 of record JAIXHY010000004.1, on the reverse strand, counting down.
ACGGGGGCCTTCCTTTAATTCAAATAGTTGCAAGCTTCCACAAACTTTTTTTTTTGAAAATTTGTTAAAGCGGCTAGGATTTTTTTAAATTATTTTTTATTTCATTTTTTAACGCCTCAAACAACCCAAAAATTAATTGACTGTTTAAATAAAGCCAAAATTTAAAAAACAAAGCATGAGGCTTTACCTCGTGCATGGAGCACAACAGAAAGGCCATCTGGGCCAGTTTGATCTGTCCGTGCTTCATGTTGTAGAAAATGTGCGTGTTCGAAATGCAAATGGCACTTTGAGTGCCAACCAATGCTAAAGCTAAGACTTGGCCTAAAATTTACAGCAATGGGAGCAAATTAAAAAACCTTTATAAACTTACCAACATTGTCCTTGTGCATTCCGTTTACCCCCAAATTGTAATAGACCGAGTTGGATTTGATCAGTTTCAAGTGATCGGAACGCCAAAAAGTGGCACACCCATCTGGCATGTCGAGGCCCTTTCGCGGCGTAAACAGCGATTGATAACCCCCTGAATACAGAAATTCAAGCAGTACTGTGCATTTAGAAAAATATTAAAATATTTACGCGCAGTAAAATAGGGAAGAAAGTGTTGCGTAAAATGAATGTTCTGAACTTCCTGCAAACAGAACACATCGGCATCGAGACGGTCAAACTCGATCAACAAAATTTCCTGTGGGAAATTTAAACCAAATAATTCTTCATCCAACATTGAGCTTTTAAAAAAAAGAAGCAAATTCATCGACACCAAAACTCAATCTTAAAAATTTGTAATTTTTAAAATTGCCAAAAACAAAACCTTTCTCTGTTCCCATTGGCCATGGCTGCGCCTCGGCAGGTGGCTGTAGAGGTGCGGCATTTTATCCATCGTCCGCTGGCAAAGCACATTGAAAGAGACCACTTTCAGTGCCTTTTTGTCAAAAGAGGAAGGCGCGCCAATGACGTCGCCACGGAGGTCTTGGCCCTGAGAAGAATGAGAAGCATTTTTTGGGATTGCAAATTTACAAAACCATTCCCCAGTTTAAAAATAAAGGAACAACAAACCGGAATGTCTTGAAAATAACGAAGTCCTTGCAATTTGTAGCGCATTCGCAGGTCAATTGAATTTGCGCGGGCGTCAAAGCGTGCACGGCTGATGAAAACGGAACCGTCGCCGCCTTTTGGCGGTTGGAATTGCACGGGCGCGGGAGTGGTCGAACTTGACGGGAGACACTGCGCGCAAAAAATTGTGTTAGCTTTAAGAAAATAGGCACACTTTCGTTGGGGTTTTTGGTTTGAAAACATTTACATTATAATCAAAACTAATCAACTAACTCTAAGGTCAATGTCATCCGGGGCACTCTTGCCATGCGACGTGCTGCGCCTTCGTTTTGGCTAAAACAAAACATTAAATCTGCCAACATTTTCTGCACCAAATCACTCACCGGAATGTCCTCGGAATTGTGTTCAGCAACTATCAAAACTTCGTCCAAAACACTTGACGCTTCAACCGACTTCGACTTACGTCTTTTAGGGGTTTTAGGTTCACGGTTTGCGCTTGGCTCGCCATTCAGCCCATGCGCTTGTTCTTCATCATCCAGTTCAATCACTTGCCGTACTGAATGTGTACAATTTGGGAACTCAATCATTTTTCTCAAATCAGATTTGTCGTGGTATAATTCAGTTTGCAATCCAATTTGTTAAAAAATTATACGACGAGTTTTAATACTTTTGTCAGTGACTTTTATGCTCACTTTTCAAAATGTCCATGAAAACGTTGTAACCGGGCGGAGTTGTGTTGTGGGGGAGTTGCGATTGACTGACTAATTCGGCGTTAATATTCGAAAAACTTTCTTCCAATTGTCTCCTGAAAGTTTTTGGAACATTTTCATTAGGGTCAAAAGTTTACACAAAACTTTTTATCTGCAAATTTTTTTGTTGTCGGAGCTGTCTTTTTAACAATGCTTTCTGAGTGTGGCGTCTTGGCCCGCAACTTTTTTATATGCTGAGCTTCTCTTTTCGGCCGGTTGACAGCGGGCATTTTGACGAAGTGAAAAGTGTTGGAATCTTTAATGATTAAATGAAGACAATGGAATTAAAGGCCAAATCATTTACATTTAAAGATTCGGCTTAAGAAAGGTTGGGTCATAAAATTAAAGCTTATTTAGGTTAGGAAAAAGGGTAAAAGAAGGAGGAATCTACATACATAGGTATGTAGGTTTATTAAATTTGAGTGTTTTGTTTTTTTTTAGCTGGCGGAAAAATGTGATTTGAAAGTGTTGGCGAAATGTTTATCGCGTAAAAATATTTGATTTGAAAGCATTGGCGAAATGTTTAGTCGCGTAAAATATGTGTTTGAACTGTTGGCGAAATGTTTATCGCGTTTAAAATATGTGTTTGAAATTGGGGGGTAAGTAAAAAAGAGAAATTTTTAAAAAAGCAGACTTTGTTGATTTTTTGTCTGCAAATTTCTCTATTTTGGTCGCTGATCAGAAGCTTTAAACAAAGAATATTCAGCAACAAATTCAACGAATAATTGCAAAGGCAAAAATGTCCATTTTTATTATCGCTACTCTCTGGCACTTTAAAACAGTTACATTATTTCCTAGACAATCTCCAAAAACAATTCCACAATTCTCCTAAGTTTGGTCGATCTATGCACTTCAATCCTTCCAGCGGTTTTTCTCGTAGTCGTAGTAATACGACGGCCCATAGGGATTGCCCTGAAATTGTTATGTCACACATAAAATAACGATTTGACATTTTTTATACCCTTTCCATCACCAGACGACGCTCATATTGACTTTCCTTAAAATTTGAATTGCATTATGTCAAAGTTTTTTTTAAAATGACTTTAAATTCGTCGTCGAAAGTGTCCGGCAATCGATCATTAACTTTGATCACTGAAAAAGAAGAAATTAAATTGAACTTTTCAGCAATATTCAGAGACATAACCGGGCGCTTTTTTAAGAATTATTAAACGTCGTTTTACTATTTAAGTTTTCAAAAGTAACTGAATAAGAATCCAAAGAATAACAAACAAAAACAAACCATATTTTCTTATGAATGAGCAGTAGAGAATGCCACAGCCTAAAACGAGAAAAACACCAGATAGCATCAGAGGACTGTAGGGATGTGGTGCCTCAAACTCGGCCTAAACAAAATTATGAAATATCGGCTATCAAAATTGCAAGAATCCCAGGAAATTGATCAGAAATCTCCAAAAATGTTTGTTCATTCAATTGGGTGTTTTGAGTCGCCCCTAAATGACCAAAGTCTGGCGGAAGGAGTAGCGGTAGAGCAGCTTCATCTCGTCAACGCTCAGCTTCTTCCAATCGCCCAGTTCCTTGTGACGAATGGGCGTGATCACTTCGTCGTTCTTCCGGAATCGAATGGCCGGGTACCAGTAGTCGTAACGGTCTTGGTATTGCTGAAATGGAAGGGATCGCTTTCCTTATGCAATTGCAAATTTTATTTCATTATAACCCAAGACAAAACTGTTTCTAAAAACAAAGACTGAATGGTTCTTAAAACGCGAGGTCGGAACTAGGATCGGACGATCGAGAATCTTGATCAAAATCTCGGCAAATTGTGTACCTCGTCCCCGTGAATGGTGGTGCCGACCACTTCGCGCCCGTTGCATCTCTCCGGACCCCACCACCAGGTCATGGAGCGAGCTGAAGAAAGACGTGGCAGAACGCCCACCCTTGAAGCAAACAAAATTCCCATAAGTTTAGGCTTCTTTTTTTTTGCTAATCGATCTAGGGGTTTTGTAAATTGCTTATTTTAAATGTTATTCCTTTGTTTGTCACCCAATTTGGATAATCAGGTTATGCTTTTCTTAAGCGTAGTATTTGAAGCACGCCATGAGTTTGACGTGAGGTTTTAGCTTTTCAAGAAAACACGACAGTTTCATGCCAAGTCAAACTCGCGATGAATTGTAGTAATTTGCGAAACTTAAAATCCATAAAAAGCAAACGGAAAATGTTACAAAACGGATACAATGCTTCAACAAAACGTTTTACGTAATGAATAGGCTGTTTTAACAGAAGAAGAAAGGGTACATAAATGAAAAAAGGAAATAAAAAATGAATGAATTGATTTACCATATTTATTTTTGGCGTTAATTCAAAACCTTAATCGGGTCCGCATTATTAATTTTGGAACTGATCAATTGTGTCCCAAACAGTGCAGTGTACTCTCTCCTCTTTTCAAGCAAACAAAATTGAAAATAAACCATTCAGAACTTTTACTTTATGCTTAGCACAACCGGACACATTATTCTTTTTATTCAATTTGGCAATTTTTCTTATTTATAAATTGCTGGGGCCGGGGGGGGGAGGTGTTGGCCAATAACATAACTCAGAAAGCGCGGGGAGAGGAGGGGAATGGACCCGGCCATTCTTTTCTCACAGCTAAGCAAATTTGAGGGGCGGTCGGTTGGTCGGTCATTGTGCAAAATTTGCAAATTTTTGTTGGTCAAATTGTATCAGTCAGTCTGGTTTATTAATTAGTACAAATGAATGACTTAAAACAGAGTGAGTGAGTGGCACGGCGGCAAACATTTGGCCCACTCACTCCCCCCAAAATTGGCCTCTCACAAAACAAAATCAGTGCCAGCCATTGGCCCCTCAGCGCCCGGCCCCCCCCAAACATTTTGGTTGGGCCCACGGAGCGCATAAAAGAAACAAAAGAATGGAAATAATTTTAATAATTTTCCATTTTACAAAAATTCATTTTGTGCCGTTTTGTCAGAACCCGTTCAATGCGCCACGTCCCCTCCAGCGCCCTCCTCCTTCTCCTCAGTTCCGTCCATTTCCGGCACTGTCCTTTGGCCGTGCAAGACGTATTTGTGCACATTTTCTGCCATTTTTTCCCAATTCCATCGCCGGTGTGCCACAATTTGTCCTTGCCGCCCCCCCAAAACGTCGCTTTGTTCGCCAGTGGGACGCCAAATGTGCAAAAGTCGTCGTCGTCCCCTTACGCTTTTCTGCTCCGTCGGCGGATGGCCGCCGATGTTTCGGGGACAAAAGTGAGCCGCGCGACAATAAAAAATGGAAACATTTTTTTTGTGCCATTTTCAGTCGCGTGAAAATTCCGCAAATGCAAAACATCGAAAAGCTTCTGAAGAAGAGGCAAAATATTGTCCAAAAGAATGGGCTTCATTGAGCCAAAAGCAACAAAATGGTCGAAAGAGCGGTGAGAAACGGCGACCAACAAAAGTAGGAAGGACGAATGGCATTATAAGTGCCGTTGTTTCTGATCATAATCAGAAAAAAAAGTGAAGGCCCAACCATTTTAGCCATTCACTGAAATGCCAATGCCATCGATGCCGAAGACTTTCACGCCTTCTCCGCCAATTAGAACGACGACGACGACGACGACGACTTGGACAGGGACGACGCTGGCAGTAAAGAAAAAACATTGGTCATCGTCAACGGTCAAAATGGTGGCTGAAGATCGACGGCATCGCAGCGCGTCGGCATCAGTTGAGAAAAGCGCCGAACGGCACGCAAAGGTCAACATTGGCACAGTGCCATGGCCATCCCACGGAAACGAAAAATGTTTTGGGCATGCCATCCCAAGGACCTTTAATGGAATGGCACTTGGCCCATAAGTGTGCCGTTTAAAAGTCCCTCCCGAGCCCCTGGAGCAGTGCCGGCTTCGGGGTGGAGCAGTACCCAGCAGCACTACCATTGATAAACAAACAAACTGAACAAATGGAATTATTTTGTTTACCAAAAAAGTGATTATTCTCGCAGTTAACCCACCGCTCCCGTTCAACCGAAAATATTCATCGACCAAATAATCTCAACAATAAAAACAGCGGGCGAAGGGGCGGCGGAACAGCAACAAAACCTCACCACAAACGCGGCCGTGGTAATTGAAAAAATTGAAAGGGAAAAATAAATTTTATGATTTTACATTTTTGAACCCAAACTTTTTTGAGGTGGTGGCGGAAAACCGGCTTCAAATTGGCGCATTGAATTGAGGTACAGTTAATGACCGTAATTATATGCAATTAGTAACCAATTGATTAATTTAATTGGCAAAAAAACCCCCCGGGCACAGCTCGGCGGAGCAGTCCATCGCGCTGATGTTACGCTGCCAGGAGCTCGACACGCGTGAACTTTTGCCCTCAGCGACCACGTGCCGCAACTTGCGCAGTGACAAGGCAATTTAACATAGGAACAGTTGCCAAAAAAAGATTGATTGATTGTGGCCATTTAATTGGATTTTTGCTTCTTCTTTTTTTTCGCTGAACTCGTTGAACTTGTTGTCCTCATTCAGGTGTGCAACTACCTCTTCCAAGAAATTGAAACAAAGACGGGACAACGGGATGTGAAGTGCAATCTTCAGGGTTCTCTCGTCCGGGGCAAAGCTGGAGATGTATCAGAAGCATTTGGATTTTTTTATAGGCCTGGAGGACATTGCGGAATCGTGCCGGAAAACATGCGGAATCTGCTGCGAAGACATCAACTACGCGTGCGAGGACGACCAGAATGGTGGGGGGGGGGGGGGGGGGTCAATGGTTCATCTTCTGACCGACCTTCTCGTCCCCCCGAAGGCATTGTGGACTGCTCGCGCCAGTTGGACAAGTGCCATCAGAAGAAGTGGTTCGGTGTGCTCTCCCGCTTCTGTGCCGGCTCCTGCGGTCTTTGCGCCATGTCCGCTTGCAGAGATTACGGTGGTGGACATTGTTGGCGGAGTTCGGATGAGTCAAAAACTCGTCGAGACTTTGTTTCTGTCTCGAAAATCAAGCACCTCGAGATCAATACGTACTAGGCAAAGTTGGGTGGGTGTGTGGTTGTTAACTCGCCGAAACTTTCCGACCCGAAAAAGGTGTTCAACATCGAGACCCGTGCAATTATTGCCCCGGATCTCGGAACATTCCGAACTCCGACCATTGGTCACTCACTATATGAAGGCATTTAATGTCGAACAAAATGCCCCCCATCAGATAATTCGTGCCGTGTCCGCAAGGCGCTTTGCCTGAAGCCAGAAGCGTTGGGTATGCCATCGAATTAATGTGCCAAAAGTCAATTGCTTAAATGCGTCGTTTTAAAATTCAAAAATGGCAAAATTATTTTTGTTCAGATTATATGCGCGAGAATTGTGGCCGAACCTGCGGTTTTTGTGTGATCGGAGAGAGTTCGGCGCCACCTGGCGCCGCAGGAGAGGGCGCCGGAGGGAAAGGCGCCCACGAGAAAAGGGGGGGCACAGCGAATGCGAAAGGGAACAGCGGCAAACCGGTGGTGGTCGGACGTAAGGGAATTGATCTTCCAATTTGGGACGGAAGAAGCGATCCAGATCAGTGATTGGATGGTCCTCGCTTTTTCCGAAGTGATCTGATCTGACCACTGATCAGGACTTCGGGTCAACCAAAATGATCGGAATTTGGATGGTCCCCGCTTTTTCCGAAGTGATCTGAACACTGATCAAACTTCGGGTCAACCAAAATGATCGGAATTTTGGATGGTCCTCGCTTTTTCCGAAGTGATCTGAACACTGATCAAACTTCGGGTCAACCAAAATGATCGGAATTTTGATGGTCCCCGCTTTTTCCGAAGTGATCTGAACACTGATCAAACTTCGGGTCAACCAAAATGATCAGAATTTAGATGGTCCCCGCTTTTTCCGAAGTGATCTGACCACTGATCAAACTTCGGGTCAACCAAAATGATCGGAATTTTGGATGGTCCTCGCTTTTTCCGAAGTGATCTGAACACTGATCAAACTTCGGGTCAACCAAAATGATCGGAATTTTGATGGTCCCCGCTTTTTCCGAAGTGATCTGAACACTGATCAAACTTCGGGTCAACCAAAATGATCAGAATTTAGATGGTCCCCGCTTTTTCCGAAGTGATCTGACCACTGATCAGAACTTTGGATCACCAGAAAATGATTTGTGAATTTTACTGTCAACTGCGCCCTTTTAATCGGTTTGTCTGGTCTGGTGCATTGTCGAGCTTTTAGGTCCCGAAGGCCCGCCGAAAGGCAAACATCGTTTGGTGGTGCCCGAATGCACTGACAAAGTGGACAATTGCACCGCAAATGTTCACTTGTGCAACAGTCCGCACTTGGGAGGTAAAAGGGCGAGACGAATTTTACCAATTTGAGACCATAAAAAATGGATTATTTGATTGTGCCAATGCCAATGGATGTGACGAGCATTTTCTTTCGTTTGCCACTGATTGTGCGTCCCCCCCCCCCAACATTTTCAAAGAGTACATGATCAAATTCTGCACCAAAACGTGTCTGAAGTGCGGCGAGGCGCAGACGACCAAAACGAATGGAAAGTCGGCGCCTGAGCCACCGCCCATTGAAGTGATCATTGAGCCGATGATGGAGACGCCCAACAACAAAAACAACGAAAATGCACGGAGTTCGGCCAGTAACAGCAACAACAGGAGGACAATGACGACAAACAAATGCGTGGACCGGGAAGAAAGGTGTGTTTTTTGTTGTTGTTGTTGTCGTCGTGGACGGACAGTTGGGACAATTATATCCGTCCGTCCGTTCATTGAACGTGTTGCAGATGCATTCAGTGGAGAACGGAGGGGTTGTGCAACAACAGCGCCACCAATGGGACAACGACGGCAACAAAATTCAACGGCGGACAGCGGAGGGCATGTGCCAAAACATGTGGAGATTGCAAATGATGTCTTTGTGTCTGTTTGTTTGTTATTTGTGTGACAAAACGGAAGTGCAATAAAAGGCCGAATTTGGCAAAAATAAATTCTTTTTTATTAACTTTTGTCCAATCAACACATAGAAATTTATCGTTACAATTACAAAAAAGTTACTGCACAACAACACGTAAAATCTAATGCGAAAAAGCTGCATTTTCTCTACCTAAAACATGAATAGAACACAACACCCGGCTAAAATATCGCAGTGTGTAAAGTGACCGGTAATTCGTCCATTTGCTTTATTTGTCCTCAAATTTTGGCTTCGGATGGCTGTAGTGGAAATGGCCAATGCGCAACACTTGCACAAGTGAAGTGGATCCGACAAAGAAATTGACGCTGGCCAAATAGTAGTTCTTGGGCACGATCATAAAACAGTAGCGAGTCCAGATCAGTCCGGTGGCCGTCACCGCGGCGTACTGAGGGGAAAACGAGGCAATAAATTTGAATATCCGAACCAGAAAGACTAAACATTTCGGGGGAGTCCATTTTAACCCGCTTTTTGGAGATGGTCACACACTTCATCTCATCCAATCATAAGCATCAATTTACCCCAAAAATTTGACTTGTCAACGGGTTCATCACCCACTCGGCCTACCCAAGAAGAGCCCAATGTTCAGCTTACTTGGCCAAAGCTCAGCTTGTCGGCAGGCCTTGTCAGATCAGCCAGCCCGGCGACGACGATAACCCTGACAAAATTGGTGTTCTAAATATAAACGAAAACAAATTTAACCCCACCATTTTATGGTTGGAGCCCAAAAGAACACCGTTTTGGGCCCCGCCGCATGGTTCCACACCGGCTTGGCGACGGCAGGCAAAATCGGATAAACAACCTAAACTTGAGCTTCAAACAAAAAGTCCGTCTGACACAAGCAACAAAATGTCAAAATATTTTGTAAAATGACTTAAGCTCACAGTGTCCCCCAGGTTACACAACGCTCTGTACACTGCCGAGGCCATCCGACTGACGACAAGCATTGCCTAACTTGTTAGAAAAGTTTTTTTTTGCACAACACAACATGTTTAAACAACAAAACTATCAATGAAATGGAACATTTAATTAATTAAAATTTGCACAAGTCTTTGTAAGAAATTTATGATGCCGACTGACTGCAATCGATAGTTGTCAAATACAGATTTTTGTAAAAAAAAAGAAGTTTGATTTCCATCAGAACGCAGATTATTTGGTGACGGGGGGGGGGGGGGGGGACGTCTCGTCTTTACACATGCGCTCGCTCTTCCATCCCTTCGTCCAGCTCAGCTGATCAGCAACAGTTGGACGCACGGCCTAACGGTGCACCGCCAGGCGAGCTTGGCGAGCTGGGCGGATGTTGGGGGCCGAGTTTGATGCCGTTGGCCTGTGAAGAGAAAATCGAGTAGTAAACAAATTGTCCTAATCACGCATTCTCTTAAGATAGGCAATTAAGGATTTAAAATTATTTTGTCTTATGAATTTGAGGCAAAACAAAGGGTTTACAAAAAAAAAAGGTTTGAAAAAAAAATGGGGGAAAAAAATCGTTAAATGGAATTCAACTGCCTCACAACCTCGTTGTTGATGTCGAACACGCCCTCCTGGATCTTCCTGTAAATTTCCTTGGCCGTATCGATGAAAGCCTCCTCCACGTTGGCGGCAGTCTTTGCCGACGTCTCCATGAAGACCAGCCCGTTCTCGCGAGCGAACTGCTCACCCTCCTCCTTCTTCACCTCACGCCTTGCCTCGAGATCACTTAAATTCGAATGGGAAATCGCGTTAATTTTTGTTTGTTTCTAATTTCAGCTCTGGTTTCAATTGATGTGTGCGTTCCCGAACCTTTTGTTGCCGATCAACATGATCACCATGTTGGAGTTGGAATGCTGACGCGCGTCTTCCAGCCACGAGGTCAAATGGTTAAACGTGTCGCGTCTGAAATAGGTTTAATTCATTTGAGAGCCATAAAAATGAAGCAGTTTCAAATATGCATTGAATTAAAAAGTGGCAACAAACCGAGTGATGTCATAAACAAGCAAAGCGCCGGCTGCACCCCGATAATATGAACGGGTGATGGAACGGAACGATTCCTGGCCTTAAAAAATTAATCGTTTCAGACATTATGGCCTTTTTTTAGGATATTTATTGATATGGCCAACCTTTGTAACTACAATTTTAAAAATCATTTTGTAAATCCAAAATTGGTTGATCAACAAAAGAATTGTTAATGAACCTGCTGTGTCCCAAATTTGTAGCTTGATCTGTTTCCCATCAATTGTGATCATCCGAGCTCCAAACTGAATGATTTTTCTGTATTAAAAGCATTTTACAATAAGCAAATAGTGCCCCGTTCGCGCCCCTCTCCACATTTTAAGAAAATAACTTTTAAGGAAATCATCAAATGCAATTGTAATTGGGTGACCAACTGACCTCAACACCGATGGTCAGGTCGTGAACTGGCTGGAATCGTTTGTCAGTGAACTGCAACAACAAGCAGGATTTGCCGACGCCTAAAAAAGGGGAGAGAATTAATGAGAACCGGCCGTGTTGATAACGCTTGACCAGTGTCTCCGATGATTATGTACTTGAACAGATAGGAATACGACATTTGTGGAGCGGTGTAAACGTTTCAACGAACAGCTGAGAGAAATTTAAAATTTTATTTAATTGCTAAAAAATTAGAGATTAATTCGCTTCGCTTTAGGTATATTAATTTTGAAAATGAAGTGACGAGAAATATGAAAAAAGACGAGGGGGGGGGGAGGGGGATGATAGGATATAAAGGAAGGGAAAAAAGGAAAGAGCGTTCGTTCGTTCGTTCACGTGACATGAACACAATGGAAACAACGGAATAAAAAAAAGAATAGCCAGTTTTTTTGTGAAAGGGCGAGCAAGTTCTAGGAAGGAGGTCAATCGGAGGAAAGTTAAAAATTGAAACCAATGCGCCAAAAGTGTTGAATTCATGTTTGATTGTGTAAATTTTATGCCATTTTCTCAGCGACGCCTATCTGCAGGCAAGAACTTCTTTAAATTTCATAGTTATGTACTTGAAAACCATATTCGTCCTCCAACCTAGCCTTTGTAAGGTGGGAGGCCCCGTTTTAACACCTCCAAAAAACCAATAAAAATTGCAAAACCGATCTGACTCATAAAAGAAAATGAACCAAATCGGAATTATGCCAATAGAAAAGATGCTCTAATGCAATATGCTGACACAAAGGGATGCTGTGGCATTACATTTGTTCCAAGCCGAGCCTAACTAGGAACATCCCACCCCCCACCCCTTCACCCCATTAATTGTGTCCAATATACACACAAAAGGCCCGGGGCAGTCCCACCATTCTGTGAAGGCGGACGACATACTCTCCTCCCCTCCCATCACTCCCCATTTCGTCGTCCGTCCATGCCCAACCAACAGAATCAATTTTGTGTGTCCAAAAGCCTGGTGAGGAGAGAAAGCACAAAAAGCACACGAGTCACTCTGCCAGGCGTCAGTACTGATAGAAAATAAACGCGCTAGCGAAGTCGACTCAAAATGGCGACGAAAGCGAAAGTGGAATAGAAAATTAAGGCGAGAAGTTCAATTAGAAAATGTGGGGGTACTCTTCCAACTTTACGGGGGCAAAAAAACAAAAACTTTTTTTACAAAATCTTTTTTCTTTGCATTATTAAAAATGGGCGTATTTCGCAACTAGTTAAGGGTAAAATGAACACAAAACAACCGAACAAAGCGCGCTTATCGAATTCTTTTAATTCGTCCATTCAATGAACTGGAATTTGTTTTCTTGCATTGTTCAAAATCTTCATCCTTAAAAACTGAGGCCGATTGCTGCTTCTTACGAGGACGACCAAAGAGCACTACTGGAAAATTAATTTTCATAATTTGTTTTGTACTTTTTTTTCACACATTTTGCGTCGTTTCGTTCGCGCCTCCGCTTCACCGCCATTTTGTGGCGCTGTTCAGTTTGGCGATCAAGCAAAGCCATCGGAATGCACAAACGCTTGCCGATTCGCTCCTCTCTCAGCCGCTTTTCCACTGTGAAATAATCGGCGTCGTCACATTCGTTGTTTTGCTGCATTTCGTCATCAGAGCCTAGCACCGACTCGCCTTCGGGTTCTTGGTCTAAAAAACGGAAAGAAGCAATTTGGGGTTCGGAAAATCGACCAGGGTCCGGGCGGGCTATTTTCGGACAATCCAAAAAAGATCGGGCGATATCGGGCTTTAATCCGGATCAAATATTTGCTAGTCGGGCGCCCGCCCGGTCGAACCCTAAAGCAATTGATCATTAATCAGAAATTTTACCTATAACTGATTCATCCAATCCCTCGCTTCGCTTATTGACTTTGTTTTTGGAGTTCATTAGACAAGCACCTGGAAAGGGAAAATGTTTAATTGGACATGTTTGCATATTAGAGAATTTGAAAAAAAAACGGGGGTTGGGGCGGGGAGTTCACGCTACACATCCGCTGACCCGTGGGCATTGAACTGATCGGACCCGGAGAGTTCATTATCGACAGAATTCGACAATGAATGCGTTTTAAACAACGATCGATTAAAAAAAATTTTGAAATATTAATTGAAGCGATTCCTTTTGCAGTTTGAACATTGTTTGTTTCTTTTCATCTCTTCTCATGTCGTCCTTATTTTATTCACTTCACTACGCTTTTCATTTTGTGCGTCCATTAGCTTTAAAGTGTCTCTATTTAGGTTTAGAATTTTAAACTCATTTAAGCTGTTCCATTAACATATTCGCGCAATTCCGGCATAATGGTAAAGTTACAAATCTTTTTTCTTTTGACCGTTTTTGAGAAATTTAGGCTGATACGACGAGGGTGCCCGGAGGTGGTAAAGTTGTTCCGCGTTCTGCTGCTGGTGGAGGCATAAGACAACGGTCAGCGCTTTTTCCCCACTGAATTGTCACGGTTTTTTTTACTAAAGCGCTATTTTTTATAATATTTATCGAAACAATATTCGCCTTAAAATCCACTTTTTTCCCCTAAAAACCCGTCTTTTCTTTATTTAACTGACAAAGAGAGAATTTTGGGCACTTCTATATAAGTTAGGTTGAGTAAATTTTTAGCAAAAACCCATGAGGGCTTTTACTTTGCTAAAAAATTTGACAAATCAAATTTGTCGTGCTTAATTCACTAACTAAATTTAAGCCGTACTGGCGGGGCGGCAAACGCCGGTCGAGCACGGGCGACCGGAGGAGGAGGGGGAGGAGGAGGCGGCGGCATGAACAGCGGGGGACTGTGGCGTTTTTACACAGAGGACTCGAGCGGGCTTAAAATGTGAGTCCAACAAACGAAAAAAGTGCCGGCCGGCTAATGACCACGGTCCAGGGGCGTAGCCAGGGGGGGGGAAGGGGGGGGAATTCCCCCCCCCCGAAATAAAATTTGAGGAAAAAAAAACAAGAGGGGGGACCCTATTGTTTTACATTTTTACACTTTTTTTGACCAATTTTCTTAACAAATGCCATCAAAAATCAAAAATTTTCTCCGGCGGCGCCTATCGGCACCGCCGAGCACCCCAAAAAAATGAGTAAAACGGAAAATGCACCCCCGGAAATCGAGAAAAATTGCTTAACAAAAATGCAATAAAAAGGAAAAAATACACCCCTAAGAATCGACTTTTTCCCCCCCCCCCCCGAAAATTTTTTCTAGCTACGTCCCTGCCACGGTCCATAAAAATCCGTATACGATCCGGCTTTGCCCGATCTCTAGTTGTACTCTGGTTAAGGGCCTGATTTTGGTGATTTAGTTAAGCTTCGTGAATTTTTTAAAAACAAATTCTCACCTTCTAACATTTAGCGATTTGTTTTGGGCCTATTTAATATCGATTAATGAATTTTCTGAAAGGCAGTCATTTTCAATATATCCAAAAACTTTTGCATTCTTTTAGTGGTCCTGTGCCCGTTTTGGTCATGTCATTGGTATTCATCGCCTCCGTGTTCGTTCTCCACATTTGGGGCAAATACAGTCGGACTCACTGAGTTGGCACTTTCTATCGTCATTTTATGATCGGATCGAAGGTTCTCAAAAAATGTTCCGTTTATTTCGCACCATAAATTGCAAATTCCGCTTTTGAAAAAGCAAACATATGTATTGTGTATTCGGATAAAAAAAATGTATTTGTGATACAAAATAAATTAGGGAATTGTTTACTAAAAATAAACAAATTAGAAAAAACTATTCCGTTTTTGATCCGCGGCCAGAGAGAGAGAGAGAGAGAGCGGATTACGTGTGAAAGGTTGAGATACGGTTGGTGGGAGGGATTCCTGGCCGTTCAGAAGAGGGGGGAGGGCGTGTTGTGAAAGAGTATGGAGACGAAAGGCGGGAGCAGACAAAAAAAAAATAGGAATTTCTAATTAACCCTGGAGGGGTGAGAATGGTTGGAGGCCAAATAACAGAACGATAATGCCGATTGGGAATGTCGGTCAACCCGCGAAAATCGATTGTAGAGAGAGGCAGGAAGCTTTTCTTCGGACCTTACCAAAGTTTTCTTGGTTCAGTACCGACTTCCCTGTTATATCGGCAAATTTATTACATTAAACGGAGACTATAAAAAAATAGCATAAATAACACCGCGATACGCGGTCATTAAACTTTGCGTGCTGATAATGTAATCTGGGGGTGGAGGGGGGGGGGGGTGTATCGATGTATATGTACATATGAACAACTGTCAGTGTCAGGTCTGAACATGGCCAGATAGTGAGGGAGGGCGACTCGATCAAAAAAAGATATCTTCAGAGAAAATCACCATTATTCATCCGTCAGTGCTGTTGGAATATGATTTGCTGTAGTGGAAGATACGGTTTCCCATTCCGGAAGAAATGGGTGTGTTGCAAGTGATGTTCGTTCTTGTCGTTGCTGACGTTCTGTCTCAGAGTGATTTGGGAGATGTTCCCACTTATTGGACGATCGTACGGATAGATGGGCATTTGCTTCTCCTTCCCCTCTCTTTTCACTTCCAATTCCCCATCAAAATGAAGTGACGACGAATCGTTGGAAGAATTGGCTTCGTCAGTGACGACAGAGCTGCGCTTCCGGCAATTCTAAAATTGGAGTTAGGGCCTTCGGTTTCTATTTAAATTAAACTGACCAAGCCCGCCACGCGTGCCTCAGTCATCGTTCTTTCTTCTTCATGTGCTGCATCATCCGATGAAGTGCATACGGATGTCCGTGACACTTCTTCTTCACCTCCCTCCAGTTCATCGTCATGCTGAGTGATGGCAATGCCGGAATCGTCGTTGACCATCTTGAAGACGGCCGGGGAGTGCGATTGCTGTGCCAACAGCAGCTGGAACAAGTTAGGCAATGAACGGCTAATTGTCATTTTCGGAGGCACAATAAACGGAGCCGAAACACGACGCCCGTGCTGCGTTTTGGGCATTGTGACGGGAGAAAACAGCTGATGGAGAGTTGAAAGACTGTGCGTGAAATGTGAATTTGATGCAGCATCTGCCTGGAATAGAGGACCAAAACGTTTTTTCCCCAATTTTGTGAATTTTTTGGACCTGTCGATGCCATTCATCCTCCACAACATTCTCCACCTGCACAACAACCGTTTGTTGAACGGGCTGCTGATGGTGTAAAGGTTCATCAAAAACTCGTCGTTCTGCTGGTCCTACTCCAACTCCACACGCATTAGACCCCATGGAATGTTCAAAATGCATCGACACCGAGCGCAAATGCCTCGGCTCTCCATTTGGTTCTTGCACATTCTCCGCATTGATTTCATCCAACAACGCGTCGCTTTCACGTGAACGAAGTGCCAACATTTTGTGCAGTCCATTTTGTAAATGTTGCGGGATGTGTTTGGCAATGGAACTTCCATTTGGACAATCAATTGGCTAAACAAATTCAACATCTCGCTTTTTTGAAAAATATTTAAAAGGAACAGTCAATCTTGAAATGAATTCTTCCATAAACTCACATTCATTTCCGTTCCCTTCTCTATGGATGGCTCTCTCCCCCTTCTCCGTCTATTTCTTTTCAACTGTCGCCAAATCCAACTCCTGTCCCGCTGCATCCAAAGCCAAAGCACAGCAGTTGAAAGAAGGATGAACAGAAACAGAACGATCAGCCCCACAACGACGAGCGGGTAGATCGGATGTTTGTAGAGCGGAAGGCGTTGTTGAATGGATGGAGACGGATGATCATCGGACAGAGGAGGAGCAGCAGCGAGAGGAATACTGGGTATGCGATGTTCATCATCAGCATCAGCAACAGGAACAGGAGGGGAAGATGGAAGAGAAGGAGCGGCCGAATGAAAGACGAGCGGAAGGGACAAACGTGAAGAACAGGAAGACAAAAGGGAGGCGGCAGTGGCAAAGGAGGAGGAGGAGAAGGAGTAGGAAGAAGTCAAGTTGGCATCGGTCCAATGGGTGCACAGCCAAACCTTAGGGGAAGAACAATAATTACAGAGTTAAACATTGTATCGGAAATCTAAAAAACCAAACAAAAAATCCCAATTCCAGGCACAAGCCGTAGCCCCCCGAGGGTTGCCAAGAAACGCCAATAAATAGTTTTTTAAATTTTTTGTTCTCCAAGCACCCGCCGCCTCCAAAAAGCCACCTGATATGTATTCGACAAGGGCTCATCCAGCAAGAAATTGTCGACTTGAGCTCCTTAAATTGTTGAAATATTTACATTTTTGTCTTCCAACCACCCCCAAAAAACCGACCCTGAATGGTCCGATGGAAGTCGCTTTGCCTTCTCGTTGTCCCTTCACCGTCCGCCTGCCACCCGTCCAGCAAAATGTTGGCTCTGTCCACCCGTTGAAAGTGCAGCTCGAACCCGTCGATGCGCTTCCCGCTGAATTCCGTCCGATTTTCGGGCAGTTGTGGAGGCCTCCAGAAGAAATGAGCGCCTCTTCCTCCTCCACCGGTGGTGAAGGGAGCGAGTCGAAAATTCGTCGGAGGGGGCAAATCCAAGTCTAAAAAATCCAAAATTCAGAATTTAAAAATTCCATAAATTAAGCGATTTGCATTTATTTTCTACAATTGCTGTTAGCGTAACAATAAGATCCCCAAAATGTTCGCTTACCAGCCGGAATGTGACAGTCAAAATAAGTGCCCTCCAACGATGGCAAATCCTTTCGGCGTTCTTTCTGATGTGCCTCAAGCATAAACTGAAAAATGGATTAAACACTAATAATTAGCCGTCCATTTTCAAGAATAAAAAACCCTATAGGTGGTGTCCGGCAGCAGCTGAAGATCGTCCTCAATTTCAAACTGAATTTGTCGTCGGGTGGGCGCATCCGAAGGAATGTGCACCGCCAGAAACGGTGACATCCAAGTAGCAGTGGGATCGTCTGTCTGAAACTCGGCACGATTCAACGTCCCGTTCCCACCGTAGCATGAATTGGATTCATTCAACTACGGCCTCCTCAACTAACTACCTTGTCCAGTGTGTAATGCACCGCGACCATTCGGGATTCTCCCATTTTGAATCCGGTTGAAGACGACGACGACGCATCAACGGATTCCCAACTGATTGTCATAGCCATTTTCTCGGACGGCACAGTTGGGGCGATGAAGGCACAACGGCAGTGGGCACGTTTGCAATGGATGGGTTCCGGAAGGTGTTCATAAGCATCCTCATCCGATTTTGGCAAAAGAAGATGAGCAGCAGCAACAGCAGCACGCTCGACTCCGTTTGACTTTCCGTACTGCTCGTCCTCTTCTACCGATTTGAGTTTTAAACTCGAAGCTTCGGATGTCAGCTCATCAGCCGCCTTCAACTGGCCATTTGCATCAAAAAATGGTACGGCTTGGCAACGCCAGGGCCCATGCGCTCGTTGCGGTTGTTCACTAACGAATGTCGCGCAAAGTTGGTAAACAAAGCCCTAATGGAATAAAATACGCTATTTTTAACGTTTTTAGACAAATTGGAGATGAATGTGTCTACTTTTCATTATAAAATCTATGCCAACCAGCTCAAAGTTGGTGTGATCCAACTCGATGCTGACATCGGAGGCGTTCAGGCGCCAAATTCCCTCCCCGATCGCTTCTGTCGAACGCAGTCTGATCGCTCTGATCAGCATCCATCGGATTTGCTCGGCGGACGGGCCGTCCCATGTGACAGTCAAACCGGATTGTCCGTTGCTGGGCTGGCGAAATAAGACAACCGGCACCGGCATGGACGCGTCCGAACTGATGGTACCCTCTGGTAAGTGCTGCTCCATCCAGTCGGTGAATATGAAGTGTGGGTACTGGTGCGGACTCGCCATCATCAACTCCTGCAACGCAAGGGATGGTTTTTTTACACCTTATCGTTCTAGAAAAATTAGGATGAAATGGCAACAAAAAAAAAACTCTTAAAAAGTGAACAACATTTTTGAAATTCATAATTGAAGTGTTCAGTTAACCTCTTGAGGCAGTCCGGAACGAGTCTCCGGCACAACCCGGACCCGGACTGCGAAAGATCCGCCACTAATGTTCAGATGAGATTCGGTGTCAAACGCAGGCAGTCGTCGTTCAATACGCTGCAATCTCCTCTTGTTCTGCTCGAACTCGACTTCCAAATGGTAGCGTTCGACCAGGCCACGGATTTGGGAAGGATCCGGCGCATGCCATCGAATCCAAAGTTGGGAAGATTGTCGATTAAACAGAAAGTCCAGCGGAAGTGCTTTTGGGGCAAAGTCGTCCCAGGTGGAGACAATTGTTGGAGGCTAAATTTGAGAAGTCTTAATATAAGCAAGAAGAATGGGTTTTTGAAAAACTGAACTTTTCATTTTTTGCTAAAAAAACAAAAAATACAAAAGGCGCCGCCACCTGTGAAAGTGCCGTGATTGCGCCGGCACCGATAATTGCGGCAGCTTGAAGAGCGTATTTGACTGCGCCAGTGTCAAATTGTGCACCGCATGTGTCCGACTGGCAGCAGCGAAACTCACAATGCACACGACCCTCCCCGCTTGTGCCATTCCCGTCCGTCGGGTCCGGCACAACTGCGCACCCGCGTGGCATCAAACGGAAGGCATAGGAGTTGATCTGCTACAAATGTAAAGGGCAGGTAGTATTCAAATCAAATGATCCAATCTACCTCCGACTGGTGCAGCAGCGACGCGTCTCCAAAGTACTGCTCGAACTCTTCTTTATCATTGTCAGGCAGTGACATGTTGCGTTCTCCTTGATCAACATCCTTTCCGATCACTTTTTGCATCGGTTCATGTAGACGATAGAATGTCAGAAAATATTTTTGTCGGTAGGCGTCGTTCATTCGGGTGCCCTTTGGTTGCAGAAAGTGGAGCCGGAAACACCGCTCAGGCCGATGCTCCAGTTCTACCTAAATGGTGCGAGTTTTAGAACGAATTCAAAGAGTTCAACCGATTTTTGATCGACAAAAACCCACCTGGACTTGCTCCAGCCGGGCAGCGGTCGTTCGTTGAACAATAAGCAGAATGTGTTGAACGCGCTCCACCCAAAGCGGGCCATCGCTTCTTCCAACAGAACAGTCGTAGAATCCCTGATCAGACGGGTCGAGAAAGGACAAGGACAGCTGAAGACCGCTCAAATTGGAGCCAGGCTTAAGCTGAGTTCGGGGCCCAATTGGCTAAAAAAATTAAATTAAAAATTTTAAGGGGACGAATTTCCCAAGACCATTTGTTGTCCGTTCAGCCACCACTGCACATTTTTTGGATGTTCAGCCAAACTTCGATTTGTGCTGCACAGAAAATTTGTCGAATCTCCTTGGATTTTGCGAAGAATTAGCACAAATTCCTCCGCCTCTCTTTCCTCCCTTTCCTGCAACAACAACAAAAAAAGCATCACAACGCATTCGTTTAGAACAAAATAATAGGGATTAGTCTTAATTAGGTAAAAGTCTTTAGCACAAAAGTGCCCCCGCCCTTTTGTCGTGCTGTGCCGTGCCATTCACCGTTTTATCCTTCTCCCCCAAGGCGTTGCCGTCATTGGCTTCTTCGTGGTCAATGTCACTGCGGACATTTTCACTGCGGGCGAAAGTCAACGGACGACTGATGGCCACCGCCGCGTCTCCACCCGCCGCCGGCAAAGGCACACGGGCCAAACAACGCCATTTAATCGACTCCTGGAAGTGAAAACGAATTCAAATAAAGAATTAAATGTTTTTTATTTGTAAATAGTTTCCCTTTTTTATTATTATTTTCTGTCCATACTCATTCAACTTTCTGTGTACCCAATATAAAAAAAGGACGAAGGACGATTCGTTCCCCTTTGCCCAACTTTTTTGAACTTTTTGCATTATAACTTTTTTTCAATCGAACCAAATCAAATATTTTTGATATCATTCGAAAGCAAACACTCAGTAGAAGCTATTAGCAAGGAAAAGCTAACCGATTGGCCAAATGCCAAAAAAGTTATGGCCATTCTGGCCGGAAAATTCAAACTTTCTGATTTTCGGGCCATAACTTTTTTGGCATTTGGCCAATCGGTTAGCTTTTGCTTGCTAATGGCTTCTACTGAGTGTTTGCTTTCGAATGATATCAAAAATATTTGATTTGGTTCGCTTGAAAAAAAGTTATAATAGAAAAGTCGAAAAAAAATTGGCAAAGGGGAACGAATCGTCTTTTTCCCATAAAAAAAGAGTTTTTATGACATTTTGTTTTCAAATTGTTCCTAAAAAGCGAGAAACTGGCAACCCCCCAAAAAGAATGCTTCATTCAATGGCACTAATTTATGGAATTTAATTTGAATTTTGCCCTCATTAATGGATTTTTGATGAGAGAATCATTTCCTTCATTTTCCTTTATTTTATTTTGTTTTTCCTTTATTCCTTTCGTTAGTTACGCTCATAAAATTGACAAAATTTTCTTTTGTGTCGTGTCATTCCCCCCCCCCCCCCTCTCTGTGTTAATAAATCAAAATCGCCCATCACAATTGTGCAACATCATTCACTCTTTCTTCGTGTTACACTAATATTATTTATTCCACACGAAATGTTTCGACGTTTCCTTTCTTTTGACGCTTCAAAAGATAAGGAGAACGAACGAACGAACGGACAATTTGATGGGATGGAATAAATTGTTTATAAATAGGGAAGAATTGTGTCAGTGATTGGAGAAGTCAGGTGGTGATGGTGGCAACCAACGCGTTCTTCGGACCCTCCGGTCGGTCGAAGGAAATAAATCCAAAAAAAGTGAAAAACACGTGAAAAGGCAGGGAGAGGGGGGGGGGGGGGGGCGGCATGTTTCTTGCCATTAGCGTTCAGCCCCAACCCATCGGGGACAGAAAATCGGGGACGGGGGGAGGGGTCTTCGGGGATGGCATGCTTCTACGGGGACAACGTCATTCAAACAGAAAGATTAAAAAAGAAACCGGAAATAGTTTCGGGTTCGGCCTTAAACCGATAACCTTACAAAATGAGTCAATAAACTAACCAATTTTGAAGCAGAAATTTCCGCCGTCGTTTCCACCTCCAAAATTGCTGTTTCCATCCAGTCGAATTGGTCAGTTTCCTCCGCCGACACATCGCCGTCCTCAGCAAAACGTTTCCACTGCACTTCGAGGCGATGTTCAAGCGGTTCAAATTCATAAGTGGCTAACAGCGCTTCGCATTTCAATCGAACGCGGACGGCGTCAGGCGGCACACGGAACAATTCTAAAAAAATCCAAATTTAAATATGCGTTAAAATTCGAGTTCAGCAACAGACAGTTTAACCCCTTGGAAATTGTTGTTTATAAATAATTTGATTTTGGAATTAAAATTGCTTTGCGCACCGGTGTTCCAATGCAACGGTTCGTATTGCGACGACACATTTCTGCTGCCAATAACCATAGCCCATCGACGAAATTGCAATTGGATGCCGACCTCGTCGAACAGTGCGGGTGCAATTCGACGGGGGCCGTTGTGGACGGACGAAGTCGACGTGCCGAGCACACAAAGTGTGGCGATCAGAAAGCGGAGAAAACAGCGGAGACGGAGGACGACAACGACGTGGGAGGAGCCGATCAAAGACTAAAAATTATTAAAAACAGATTAAAATTGTACAAAAAAACGGGTTACTTTGGACGTCCTCCATTGATCATTTTGTAAACGAATAGAGGCAAAGACAGAGGTTCGACTCGCCGAACTCCGTTGTTGTTGTTGTTGTTGCTGGTCACTTTGTTGGCAATCCGATTGTTGCGGTTGATCAAACTCATCCGATGCTTTTACGCCCGCCGAAGTCGACGGAGAGACGGAAGGGCAACAACAATAACAAAAACAGCAGTGCCTGGAGATTAAAATGTATATTTGTGTCCTCCTGATCTGATCAGATTATGTAGAATGTTGAACCGGGATTTCTTTTTTTTGTTGTTGAAAAAGCGGGAATAATTTTGTGCAAAAATTCAAAAAACATATCGCCAAGATTGTCTAGCGTTTAAACTTTAAAGTTTAAACACGAAAAACGGAGGCACAATTTTGAACACGACAGTACTTACAAATACAACAAAATCATTCTTTATGCTTTATGCGTAAGTCAAAGTAAAAGCAAAAAGTGCCATAATTCTGAAATATTTTTTACCTAAATTTTGCCAACGGCAACAAAGTCTCCCCGCCCCGCTGATCGTTTGCTAACAACGGACGTCCGCTTGCCCGCCGCCGGCTCTCCGCTTTGGGCGCAATTCGCTTTTGTCGAAACGTTGTCAGAGAGAATTGAAGCCGAAATTGGGTTAATTAATGAATGTCGATGCCAAAAATGAATCCCTCAGGGCTTGGCGCGAAATTTGTTGATTGATATTTTTGTTGTTCTTAATTTTGAAGGGGAAAATAAAGAGCGCGGAAAGCGTTTAAATGTTTAAATTTAGGCGAAAAATTCAAATGATTTCCTAAACAAATATTTGTTTGTCCTTTCGACGATTTTTTTTGTGCGTAAAAAATGAATTCGCAATTTTTTTTTGTTGTATTATTTTACCCGGCGGTCTCAATCAGATAAAATGTCATCAAACGCAACAAATTGCGATTAATCCCCCGCCCGAATTGAAGTGATCGATGTTCGCCCCCCCCCCCGGCGATGCATTTATTCCCTTCCCTTCCCCCGCCATTTCGTCCAAAACTCGATGTGCATTATACCGTTAATTGGTTGTGCAAAAAGCAAAAGGTCCAATTTTAGGCGCCGAGCATGGACTGCCCCCCCCGGGGGGGGGGAAGCCGAAAATTTGCAAAAGTTTCCGTTTCGCTGACCACCTTTAATTTGAATCAATGTCAAAACTTTAATTGTTAAAATAACTTTCTCTTATAACCTTCAATTTAAAATTTTTCGTCCGTCCCCCGCCGCCGAAAAACAAACCGGCGACGGAATGGGCGAGAGTAAATAAATATATGGCGGGGGGGGGAATGAGTGCACATTAATTGAATGGAATTGGAAGCTTTGGGGGGGGGGGGCAAAGGCTGATTTTTTAGAGGGTAAAGTGAACGTGGCACGGGCAAAATGAATTTAATGGGGGGGGGATGGAAATGCCCTCCCCACCCCTCCACCTTCACAAGTCCCAATCAAAACACTTTTTGTGCCCATGGCGTTCACGTGGACAAATGCACAAAATTCAAAAACGAAAAACGAATGGCCATAAAAGGGCGGGGGGGGGGCCAATCGGAAGCAAAGGACAACAACAACAACGCCCCCCCCCTGAAGTCGCGGAGCAAAAATAAACAAAAAATAAAATAAATATTATAAAATAAAATACCACAAAGAACACACAGTCAGAAAATTGGATGGATGCCGGCCGGCCACCAACCAACACATGAGCGATCGGTCGATTGATCGGACGACGGGTCGCAAACATAAAAAAGCGTGTTTTTGTTTGTCGAAAGAGGGGGAGGGGGGGGGGCAAAAAGGGGGGGGGGGAGGGGGGGGGCAAAGGGGGGGCAAAAAAAGGGGGGGGGGTGACCATCGCATTGAATGGGTGGGGGGGGGGGAAGTTTTTTCGCCTCGTTGCGAAGGTACGCACATTTTTTAAGTGTTCTCTGATCCAATTCGTTCTTTATTTCAGCATGGATCAGCAGAGGGGAAGAATAAAAGTTAGGTTCAATAAAATGCATTGCCTCGAGCAATAAAGTCATTAAATGAAAATCGAATTGCATTTTTGCATTTGTCGGGGGAATTTGACAAAAATATTTCCACGAATAAATGTACAAAAATGGAGGCGGATAATTTATTTCACCAGTGAAGTAAGGGGGGAATAAAATGTAATGAATCAAAAATTGTTGTTGGAGAAGGACTGAACGAACGCCTTAAAAACGTGGCGACCATTTTCACTTGAACTTCCCGAAAATGCCTTTTAAAGTCCATTCTCGGAACAACTCATGGCCACTCTTGATCAAATCATGTAACCTTTACCTTCTGAAAGCCCTCTCTCTGTTGATTGAGGGCAAAGCATCGATAATCGGCGGCCAACAAATCAAAAATAAATTATGCCAACAAAAATAAGCGAAGATGCACCGCACCGGGACCCCCCCCCCCCCCCCCACGGGGAGAAAACGAGCAAAAAGCGCCCCGCCCCCGCACATTCGGCGGCAGCAGCAGAACACTCACCGCCGCGTGTACAACAAAAAAGAAGGCGTTGCCCCCGCGTACACTCACAAAATAAACCCCGCGGGGGTTTAACAGAATATGATGACGGCATCATTGGAACAAATTCTTGGGAACACATTTTAAAATTAGGGCGGAATTGGTAAAAAAAAATGAAGCTGAAACAGAGGGCGGGGGGGGGGAGGGGGACAGAATCAAAATTCAGTTTAAATTCAAAGGATTCGCGGGATTGGGCTGTGCCGGTGCCCGAGGGACCGGATGTTTTGTTTCAAACTTTAACAAATCGGGCAGAACGTCGAACGCTTTGAACGGCTTGGAATGGACAAGCGAATAAGGCGGCACATTATGGCAGCGGCTTATATTTGCCCCCTTTCGGTGAATGCGGCGGCGTATTTTTGGGCCGCGGGAATCATTCACCCCTCGGGGGAGGGGGAGGGGGGGGGGGGGGAATTTTGCGCAATTTCCAACCCAAAAGACCTATGAAAAAACGGAATGTTTGCTCACCGGCTTACCTAAGCGCATTTTCCACTTACTGCTCTATTTTTGCGTCACATTCTCTCCCCCCCCCCCTTTTTTTTTTGCGTAAACCCAAAATTTACCCCTCATTTTGTATGCAGAAGATTACCCATTAAATGGGGGGGGGGGGGCCCGGGGGGGGGAAGGAAATACGCAAAAAGCACCTGCGGGGACGTGCACTTATGTGGGGGGAAATACATATTAGAGGATGCCTGCCGGCGGGTAATGGATGCCAAAATATGTAATGCACGCAAACACAAGGACAACAAAATCGATTCTGAAGGCTTCTTGTGACTTTTAAATTCAAAATGTTGGCATCGACGGAAATAAAAATGAAATTGAAATTTTGGGTGGCACTTACATATAAATATGTGCGCGTACGTCACACATTTAAAGCTTTTAGAGGGCGGGCGGCCAATAAAAAGGCACAAAAAGTGCGCGCAGCTTTTTGTTTTTGCTTAACAATTAATTAATTTGTTGGGGGCGGCCAACGACTGTTTAAAGCGGACTTACGGCGACGGCAGGTGGCCGAACGCGAGACATTAATTAAGCTTCTCACCCATAATTTGGAAATATTGACAAGTCTAATCTAATCGCGTGCCGTGAATACAGGCAACGATAAAAAGTCGGCGAACGGACGGACGGGGGGGGGGGGTGAAAATGATTAATATAATAATAATTAATGATTAAAAATAATGTAATAAAAAAGAAATTGGCAACATTTAACGACGACGACGACGTCATTCGTCACCAAAGATCAGCCAGCATCCGCGCGTCATCTCCACTCCACGCAAATTGTGCATTTTGCTCACAAATCGATTTTTGCGCTTGTGATCAGCAGCAGCAGCAAGCAGAAACAATTATGGAAATGACTGACGGCGAGTGAAGTGAATGTGAGCAACAAACGCTCTGTCCACCCGCCGCCGCCGCCGCCGCCGCCGAAACATCAATCAAAGCGGCAGCTGACAGCGAGCGATTGGAAAGCTTCCGCCCCCCCCCCCCCCTTTTTCAATTCCCAGTGACCAGAAGCAACGAATTCGGCGAGGGGAATGAAAGCAATTTGAAGGGGTTGAGCAAATTGGAAATGCTATGTAAGTGAGAATATAGAGGGGGGGGGGGGGGGGGGGGGGGGTGGGGTGGACGGACGAAAGATGACGTTATGGGAATTGTGAAAAAACGTCAAAATTGGGGGATGGGAATGAATGCGTTTGGCTTTTGGAGACGTTCTTTTCAAGCCGTCCACCTTGGACTATAAGAAAGAAGGGGCACAACCATAAGCCACAGATGGACCCCGTTTATTGTTGTTGTTGTTATTGCTGCATAATCCATCAAAATAAATTAAAAAATTGGTCTTTAATCGGTTCGACGTGCCACACCCACCGAAGTAATAATGGCACCATAACATTGGAAAAAACGTGTGAAAGGAATGAAAAAGCATTGCCATGGAGACGGACGGGACGAATGAAAATATTCTGAAGGGACAGAACAAAAGTCGAATTGCTCAAAAACATATAACGAGGCTTAATTGGTGAAAAATTCTGTTTTAAATGTGAACGCCCTCAAGGGACGAGGAAGCGGAAATTTTGAAAATTTAAATTTTAAAAATAAAATTTTACTAATTGAGTTGTCAAATTAAGTGTCAACAAAAGCGCGGGAGGAGGAGAACGGCATTGGCACGATTTTTGCTGTGAAAATAACTCCGCCAAAATGAAAAAAGGGAGGAGGAGGAGGGGGGGGGGAAGGAAAAGCCTTGTGGACGGGGGACATTCACAAAGTGCACCCCCCGGGGGGAGGGGGCGGAATGATGAGCAAAACACACCGGGGCCAAGGATAAAGAATGAATGAATGAATGAAAGCGTGGGATGAACGCCCCCGGGGAGAAGCAAAATAAAGAAAATATAAAATATGAGAAGGGATAAAAATATGTCCACAGCAAAGGAAGAGCACAAGCAACAAGAGGACGGATGGCTGACGATGACCTTGACGAGAGGAAGCGGGGGGGGGGAAGGGGGGGGGAAAGATCGCCCGGGGGTGACGACAACGGCACACAAAGGCACACATTGTCATTGGTTACGCAATGTTCCGGGTGTTCCGAGCTGGCAGTCGAGAGTCTCGGCGTCAAGCCGTCAAAGAACTAGCCGACAAAAAATCTCGGTCCCCCGAGGGGCAAAATAATCTGTTGGTTGGACGTTTGCCAAACGTCCCGTTTCAATATGGCCTATACATACATATGTTTTGTGGATGGATTTCCGTCCGATTCCATGAAAAAAGAGGGGAAGAAAATGTTGTCGTTTTTCCCTTTCCATTAGCGGAGGGACAAAACAACAAAAATAGGCCCCGAAGGTTTAGCGGTTGCACTTTTGTGCCACAAAGTTCCCTCTCCCCCCCCCCCCCCCTTCACAAACACTTTGCTGGGGAAAATGTAAACAATTTGTGCCTTAGGGGAGAGAGCACAAAAAGCCAATGAAAATGAGAAAATTCGTGTTGTTACTGCTCTCAGGGTTAAAAAAGGATGGAATTATTATTGTAAAAGGGGAAAATTAAACCCCCCGGGGGGAAAGGGGGTGTTGTTTTGTCCAAAGGTTGGTGGGAAATTGGCGAAAACCCAAATGAGAAGAAATTAGTGGGCGGGTGGTGGACATCAAAATATTCGCCGCCGGGGAAACGATCGATTGGCTTAACGCAAGAGCAGAGAAAATGGGGGAAAAAGAAAAGGGTGGGCCGATGGGGCGAAAGAGAGGGGAAGCGAGGGAATGAGAGAGTGTGTAAATGGAAGAGGGAGAGGAGGGGGGGGGAGAGAAAAAGAGGAAAAAGTGTTCAAAATTCGAATGGACTTTTAGCACAGCGGCAGCGAGAGCAAAACAACAAAGGGGCCACCGCCGCTTTTGGCGGCAGTGCCCAAAAACAACAGCACCAAACCGATCGAAGCAAATAAAAATGCCCGCCGCTTTGTGTGCCGCCGGCGTAATATTTGTCATAAAAACAAAACAAAAATTAGCAATAAAAAGCTTAATAATAGGGGATAATAGCGATAGGCTTGGTGTCAAAGTCTCGAGTAGACCCTCCGATTCTCGGCTAACACGAAGAGGGACAATGTTTCAGTTTAAAAACGATGTGTGTGTTGAGAATTAAGCGATGTTTATGAATGATTTGTCCATCTTCGATTGATCAGAGCGGAACCAGCAAACTAGTCAAACTCAAGTTCATTATGCTTACAATTTCCAAAACTTCCGCTTCCATTGCATAATTTTAAATCTCTTTCCTCAATTGCCCGCATAAAAAATAATATGTACCAATAATGTTTATTCAACAATTAAAACAGGCTTTGAATTGGCCGGGGGGGGCGGTACCCCTTTTTTTGTGTTGAAAGAAAGTGGGGGGGGGGATTCTGCGCCTGCGCAATTTCGCCTATTTTCCACGACCGATTGATTCGCTTTTGCTCATCGCTTTACACAAAAATGTTTACGCCGTTTTTGATGCTTTTTCCATTTCCTCCGTGTTTTTCACTAATATACATAATTAGTAGGTAAATAAGTGCAATGACAACAAAATAAATATTATGCTTTAAAAACACGAAATGTTATTTTAAAGGAAAAGAAGAGAATGAATCTCTCTAATTGAGCAAACATTTGAAAAACCGACCGAATAAGCAATCCATAGTATAATTAAATTAATTAATGATCACTAATTTGTAAGTTGAGATGGATTAACAATTCAATTTCGAATAGCCATTAATTACTCTCTGACCTTATTGTACATAAAAAAGGAAACGAATCAAAATCACTAAATTTATGCAACTTTTGTCAAAAATGGGTCGGCTTGTAAATTTTTAAAAAATAAAATATTTGAAAAAATATTATGAAAGTGAAATCTCGCAATAATTATTATTGTATTTAAATTTTTAAAACTTGCTTAGGGCTGGAAATAACGGCGCAAATATTCCGGAGAGTCGAAGTTAATGGACGGAAACCGGTTAGTCTTAGTCCCCGGCCCCCACTAATTCGAGTGCCCTTTTAGTGGACAGTTAAAAAACGTTTTGCATTGATAACCTCATTAAAAGCTATTTGTAAATCGAACTGAGCAAGTAATGACCAATCGCCGTCCACCAAGCCCCGGCGGCGCAACGGCGGGCGCTAAAACGACCTTCACAAAGCATTTGCACCGCCCGCGATGTTTGTGTTTGATTCTCCTCCCCCCAAATACGCCTCGACAACGACGACGACGACGACGGACATTCCGAACCCTTCGACACAATTTGATTTACACTTTCCAATCCGTACACTTCAACAACAATAATATTTTAACTTTAGCATTCCCGATTCTGTTGTTTTGCGCGTTCCCACCTATTTTTAGCGGCTTTACCAAACACAGAAAGCAATTTGTCGTCTTTTACTCCGGACATTGGAAAATTGGTTCTTAAGATTCATCATGCTTTCCATTTTAGCTCTTTTTTGGCATATAAATTTGGTTCCTTTTTGGGATTTTACGTATTTTATTATAACCAAAAAAGGGTTTTTGTTCGGATGTCCCGCAACCATTTGAACAACCTCAACTACCACCACCACCAGAATGGCGGTCGACGGGAATTTTACACGCGACAGCACCCGGACACGGGACACATTGTGACCACGACGGTCCAAGTCAGTTGCTTATTATAGAGTACAGTAGACAGAGTAGAATAGAGTACAGTAGACAGAGTAGAATAGAGTACAGTAGACAGAGTAGAATAGAGTACAGTAGACAGAGTAGAATAGAGTACAGTAGACAGAGTAGAATGAGTACAGTAGACAGAGTAGAATAGAGTACAGTAGACAGAGTAGAATAGAGTACAGTAGACAGAGTAGAATAGAGTACAGTAGACAGAGTAGAATGAGTACAGTAGACAGAGTAGAATGAGTACAGTAGAGAGCAGTGTGTACAGTAGTCCCCTGCCTTCTCTTACTGTAGACCAAATATTTGGACCGTTCACCGCCGCGCAACGGAAGCAGCCGGCACCGGAATGAGCTGTACGCCGGCGACGAGGAGTACTACGGTTGTGCACCGGGCGAGTTGAACACGCGCCACTGCAGCAGCCCCGCGGGGATTCTCAGAATTATACAAATTGTGAGGGTCAAATTGAGTGACGGAGTCCCAAAAAGAATTATTCGGCACTGGCATTTGATTTAAAAACCGCCAAATTCAAACTCAGATCAAATTGTCCATTCTTCGCCCTCAAAAGCATCTTACGCTTTATCTGTTCATTTCAGGTGATCAGTCTGATTGTGATCTGTCTGATCACTTCGGTGTTCGGACCGGGCCCTTTCAAGGGTATTCTGTTCGGCCAAACGTTTATCATGTTGGTTGGACCTCTCCGCTCTACCGACCGATCAATCCCTTCTCTTCCCCCCCCCCCCAAAAAAAGGTTGTTCGTCGGTATTTCGCTCTGTTTGACCTTCATCTTCCTGATCGTCCACTTCTTCACCCTCCACCAAAGCCATCTGAATTTTTGGCCATGGGCTGAGTCAGTGAGTTATTAACATGTCTTATACAGATGTCTTAAATCGGGTTGAACCCCGCGTCCCCGAAACATTTCCCTTTTGCTACTTCCGAGGTCGGGGGGGGGGGGTGCCTCCTCACGACCTTAAATTAGCATAAAATGCGGGCGTTTCTTTTATAATCAAAGGCATTTACATTTAAAATTATTGCACATTTCGGTACACATTTCCCTTTGAGGACTTTTTGTTCTCCACCTTAGCGGCGGTCATTTTCCTTATTTGCTCTTTCATCGAGGCATACTACTCAACCGGAGCATGGTAAGAACCGGGGATAGGGAACAAAATTCGGACCCGCACTTTTTGGGCTCGGAATCCGATTTCCCGTAAATTTGAAGACCCCGGAATTTCGAATAACGAGAGATTTCATTTAAAAAATCCCAATCGGAAACACAGGTCTAACAATTGTAACGACATTGGCGGTGACGGAGTGATTCACAACGGGTGCCGGCTGATCTGGGAATGGGCATTTTCCGCGGTAGGGCTCCGAATTCCCAGAACCCAATGCTTAAACCAAAATTTATGTCAATTTCGGTGGTTAGATACCCCACAAAATCCTTTGTCAGAATAACCTTTTCCGGCTTTTCCACAGTTTCTTCTCTTTGCACTGTGTGTGCTGTCCGCTTTCAGTGCTTTCCTCGCCAACCGACAGAAAGAGGAGGAACGACGCGTTTATTTGCGCGAAAGGGTCACTCGAAACATTGGCCGTTGAACGGGCAAAATTGGGAAGGAAAACTAATTTTGTAAAGCGCATTTAATAAATTGTTTAAAGAATACTATTTTTTTATGACAACTTCTCACCATTTGCAAATACACATCAAAAGAACGGTCCAAATCGTTTAACAGTTTGATTTTATGCCTATTGAGCGTTTTCGTCAGCGCCTTTTTAGTGCCATCACCCCTCCTTCTCGTACAAATGCTTGAAGTCCTTCCATTGTTTGCCCCGATTGTTCCAGTCCCACATGGCATCAGTGAACCTGTTCATCTGAAGTGGTGGTTGATCAGCCCAAAAACGATTACTCTCAAAATAAAATTAAATAGCCCACCACAACATCAATGAAAATAGCTCCACCAACGGCGGTTAGCAAAACCGTTGAGAAACGGCGTCCAGCAATCTTATAGTAGGTGCCATAGAAACCCATTGTTCTTCACACTTTAAGCTTTTAATTATGTATAATCTATCAATTGAAGACTTTAAATAGAAACTGAAAGTAGACATCGAGCATTTCTTTAATTTCTAAGCATTTTGTTTTGAAAACGTTTATTCTAAATAAAAAGCACAGGAAAAACAGTCAGAAAATAAATTTCATAGAAAATATTGAGAATGCATATAAATCTGACAGTCTGAAATTGTACAGGATGGAGAAGAATAAGATGGGTTTTCTTCTATTCGGATGAACCACCCTCCGAAATCCATGGACTCTCTACGGCCCTGCCATCATAACTCTGATTTTAAACCAACCAAACGAACAGGGAATTGGGTGAGAAGAAAACAAACAAAAAAGACAATTTATTCGAGGGTCGGTCGGGCTTAGGCCAGCATTTTCTGCTGCTCGCTTTCATATACGCTTTTGCACATTTCGCCGTTCAGCACCGTCTCACACATTGGCCACAACACGCAGCGCTCTTCGTCACTGTAGCAAATTGCGAGCACAGTCATCGAGAAGAGGAGGAGGCAAATGTAGCACGGCCTAAATTTTGCAAATCACTAAAATTTTCTGGACGTTATTATATTTACTAGGGTTGTACGTGCTCGGTTAAAGCGACTTTTAATGCTTTAGCGGCTAGTAAGTATTAAAAATTTAAATACAGACTAATTTTTGAATTGAAAATTGACGATAAATGGGGGGTCATTCTTGTTTTTCGACCCATAATCTCGCAACTTTCTGTATTACTATAAAATGAACCTCCTCTCAAGAACGAAGCCAATAATGTAGAACCAGAGGAACAGTGCTTGATCAATAAGAAATGTGGGATGAACCATCTGTTTTGGTATCAGAAGAACAGGCATCAGCCACTGCAAACAATACATTCTGATTTTGTTAAACGATGTTCTGAAAAAAAAACTCCTCTTTTACAACTCAACAAAGATAAAGTCATAATATCTATCATATGGCCCAGAGTCCAAATCACCCAAATTCGGGAAAAATTGAGGGCGCCGATAGGAACCATTGAAAAATTTTATAAATATTTTCAACTGCTCACAAAATAGTTGTTATTTTTTAGCAACATTTTGCCAAAATATTTCAAAAAATATTTTTGATTCAAAAAACCGTTAAAAAAATTAACAAAAAGTCCCGTTAATTTTGGCCCAACGGTCCCGCTTCCGTTGCCGGTAAAATTCGAACTCCGGCTCCCGAAAAAAATGTAATCTTTAAAATCTAACAATTTTTGGCCAATGTAATCACAAAAAGCGTTAAAACCAAATTTTTTTAAACATACCTATCCAGTTTTATATACTAAATTTTAAATTTTTAAAATTATTACTCCTCCTGCGGGGCTCCAATAATTTGCTATTATTTTTATGCTCCGGCATCAAATCATTATCATATTTAGTTGCTAATTTTAGATAACAAATGTGCTCAGTTGTCGAAGGCCAGAATTTTTGTGGAAGGAACGAGTCTAAGGTTTGCAGAAAAAATGGGCTAGAAAGGGCATTCATTTGTGAGGGCATATATCTTCCAACCATTCCTTCCATATGTAGGGGGTTTGGTCATTCATATCCACCTCTTCTCAGAGTAGGAAGGACGGTCGACTATGTGTACTGTAGCTCCTTAATTACCAGACTTTTCAAGCAGTACTCCGTGACTGACAAGCGCAAGCAGCACCAGAAAAGTATGGACTCGCAGGTTTTTGAAGTGATCCGCAAGCATTCTGAGAAGAAGTCCCTGTTCGGCTACCTGGGGTCGCGTTTTCTCATCTCGCCAAGGAAATGCACTCGCACAAAATGGTCTTCAAGGATCTGCTGACCACCAATTGTTGGTTCATTTTTTTGTTAAAGACAGTAATCAAACATAACGCTAGCTCCGAAAATTGGGTTTTTGCATAAACTAAAACGTTACTCTGGTCTAATAATATGCTCTCATCAATGATAATGAACAAGAAAGAGCAACAACCACCTCCGATTGTCATCCATCACACCTTTCCCTGCCCACTTTGGTAGAAAGTGGACGAATTGGTGAGAAACCTCTGCGAGTGACAGTGAGTGAGTGGAAGGGCGCTGTAGAATCGATTGGTGATCGATCGATTTGGAGTTGGTGGGTGGCAGCGATGGGTGCTGCTGAATAGGAAAATGGATGGTGGAGGTGCTCTCGTGTTGCGCTGCCCCCCCCCCCCCCCACTTCCATCTCCGTCGTCCGTCCTTTCATTATCCATCCGACCACTCTCTTCCACCCCGGTCTCCATTCGCATTCGCTCACCTTAGCCTACCTCCTCCTTCGTCCGGCTTTGCCTGCCCACTGGTCGGTCGGTTGGATGGTTGTGGTGGCGGACGGGGTGGAGGGATTATTATTTTTGCTATGGGTCACACCCCCCCCCCCCTCCCCCATCGTCGCGTCGTCGGGACGGACCGATACGGACGATGGATGCATACAAATACGACATGCATAGGTCGGCGAGGCACTCGCTGCTGCTGCTGACTGGGCATGGCTGAGGCTTTTTGTGCAACTGGACGATTCTCATCACTCTTGGGTCGTCTCGTCCGTCCCCCTGTCCGTTCCTCTGCCTACCTCTCAAAATCAATCTCTGGTCCCATCCCACTTCTCTTTCCCCACCACTGTATTCCTCACCACCAGTACACCTGAGCTGTGTGTGCTCGTTGTCCACTCATTCTCGACTCTCGAAAGCGCGCGACCCCCCCCCCCCCCCCCACCTTTAAGCTTCTTCTAGCAGAGTGGCCAAATCCGTCGTCTTTTCAGTGTATTAGCACTCCTTACCCAACAAACCCATTGATGGTGGCGGCTCTGATCAATCGTTTGATCGATTGGAAAGAAAATGAATGAGGAATGAATAATTCATTTATTCCCTGATGCTCTTGGAGAACTGACTGAATGAATGAATGAGCGTTTCGTTTTCTGATTTGAATTCCTTTTGCCTCCCCTCACACTCACAAACTTTCTTTCTTTTGTGCTAATTGTCCTCTAAACATTTGTGTACATAAGTGTGTTTGTTTTGCTACGCTTTTCCTCCTCCCGTCACCGATATGACGGTCTTTATCCATTTCTGCAGAGTGTTCTTCGACACGCAATCCTCCAGA
The DNA here is from genome assembly GCA_020449905.1 of Globodera pallida. Classification (NCBI taxonomy): domain Eukaryota; kingdom Metazoa; phylum Nematoda; class Chromadorea; order Rhabditida; family Heteroderidae; genus Globodera; species Globodera pallida. The sequence continues at coordinate 3,538,751 of JAIXHY010000004.1, read as the reverse complement.
AAAATGAAATTTTAAATGTGCAGGGAGAGATGACATTGGTCGAAATTTGATGAGCCCTCCCCCCTTATGTGAATACCTCACAAACAAAGTATAGAACGAAGAACAGGAGGCAAAAATGGCACACAATGAGACCCGAATTTGGAGGTGTTGGCGAGGTTCTGCCCGTTCCCACCAAAAAAATGGGAGGGGACCGAACATTTTGGCAATTTTTGAATGAATTGATGAGTGGCGGTCGGGCAACGTGACGTTTATCCATTTTTGTTAGACATATTTGGCACAAAGACTCCTTTCCATTCTTTTCGGGCACTCGCCCCTCCCCTTCTGTGAAAGGACTCTGCCCCAACCGCAAATTTTTTTTTTTTTGTCTTACAAATTCATGTCGTTGCTTCCCCTCCAATTTGGCCCTTTCATCGGCCAGGCCAGCAGTCCACCATGTTTGGTGGGTTTATTTGGGTGGGATTCGCTGATGTGAGTGGGAGAGGGGCCTAATTAGCCTTTGGTTGGTTGACTGGCCAACGCCAAGAGAATGCCAATGTTCCTTAGGCCTCCAAAAGATTGCCTTCAGCGCTTTTCGTGAACACTTTTTTGTCGAAACGCATCTCTTACAAATTAGTTAGCGCCTCTTCCAATTGAGGCTTCTTATCATTTTCGATGCCTACATAATTTGGTCAATGGATTTCTGACCCCAAATGTGACTTATAAAAGTCTTTTCACTGGCTTTTAGGTAACTTTTGAAACCCGGAAACAGACCTCGGGGACCTTTCCTTGGGGGGGTTTCGCCCACCCTTTCTTTGCCGCTGGCCGCCCAATGCCTTCTTAGGTTGTGGGGCTTTGCAAGAAGGCGCGGCGGCGCTTGTTGAGCGCAAGTGGAGGAAGCCTATTTATGCTCGTCCCTCGCCCCCCCCCCCCCCCCCCCCTCCACCTTTCTTTCCCCGTCCTTATGTTTTTCATTCCATCGCATTCTAATGGACTGCCGCCGATGGCACGAAAAGAGGAGGAGGAGGAAGGAGTACACCCCCCCCCCCTATATAATGCGCGTGGACGAGGCGGAGCGCAAGTGTTAGGACGCCCCAGGCACTTTGAATGGATTAAAATGCCATGAAATCTCAACCCTTCCCCCGTCCCCTCCCAGCGCCCGTTTCGTCTCCGTGGTTTCTCATCTCCCTCCCGCGCCAGTTTCTTCTTCAGGAATCTTTCTCTCCCCACCATCGCCACTATTGAAAAATAATTGCGGTTGAGTTACAGCAGCAACAGCAAGCATATCCGCCTTCGCTCATTACTTGGAATTGTCGGTGGTTACAATTCGGACTCAGTCTCTCTGCCAAACGGACGGACGGTGGTTGTTTTTTCTTTTTTTGTTTCCTCTGTTCTCTGCCCTCTTTTGCTGACCCGTCGGCCATGCGCTCGCTTTATTTTTAGTTTTGCCCATCTCTATTTATTTGTTGAACATTCACTTATTTAAGAAAACTTTTTTGCATAGAGAAACCTCTCCATTTCTACGTTTATCCCCCCTCCCCGCCGCCTTTTCTCACGCCACCGGCGTTGCACATTGTGCAAGCGTCCAAATTTTGCTCGGTAAATAAAAAACGCAAAAATTGCATCATAACGTCCACGGATTCGAATTTAAAACGGGTTACATTTTCCAGAAAATGATTTCCATCTCTTCTCTGATGCTGAAATTTGATAATGAATTTAACCGACGGTTAAGACCGGTTATTGGAGGCGGTTAAGTGCCTTTGATGCGCAACTTCTTTCGGTTTTTTATATTGCGCTAAAATAGAGTCCAAATCGTTCCGCGCGGGTAAATCCCCGCGGGGCATTTCGCACCCTAAATTTTTAATTTGTCTTCGACCCTCAAATCTCTCAATCGCTTCATCCCCCCATTTGTGAGGACTTATGAATATTTAAATTTAAACAGGCAACTAACCGAAGAATCTTTTAAATTTAAACAGGCAACTAGCCAAACTTCCGTCCTATCACATCTCCTCTGTCAAAATCCGCTTAACGTAACAGCGCATTTCCCCCCCCCCCCCCCCCCCCGCGTCCATTAGCCCAAATCTCAGCCATTAAGATTATTAATGTTAGAACATGGTGGTGACTCACTCACAAACCTTACGCCTGCCCCTCTCCCCCCCCCCCCCCCCCCCCCCCGGACTCCCCTCAGCTGTCTTTGCATGGCATTTCGACAAAAAATATGTAATCATTTGACTTTTTACCAAAAAATGTTGGTGTTCTCGTGTGTTCAATTTTAAATCGTTGTCCCGCCACAGCTGATCCTTTCACAAATCCTCACACTTTTCACCTCATAAATCCGAAATTTAACAATATTGACGGGGAGGGAAAGCCCGTCCATTTGATTAAACTGGTTTCCATTATCTCACAATCAAAGCAATGCTTCCGACACTTTAACTTCACACCCCCCCCCCCCCCCTCCCTCCGATCCATCTAATTCGGTGTGTTGTTGATCCTTCCGATCCGATCAATTTTTGTTGAGGCTGACGGGGGAACCTCCAAAACCATCGATCACATGTTTCCACCAGCCACACAAAAATATTTAGTCATCCCCCATCTCTTTTCATCCAGCAGATCGCCGGTCCAAATCCCCTCCCACTCGACGCATATTTTCACATCGACCGACCACCGTCAAAAGCACTTTTCTCTCTTTCCCCAACCACCGACAGCAGTTCAATCGCACCATCCCTAAACCAACTAATAACATACTCAAAACAAATTGCAATGAAATTGTTGTGACTACTTAAGTGGTTGTTTTGTCTCCTCATCATTCCGAACCGCACAATGAATGAATGGTGTCCGATCGGGTTTAAGTCTCTCACATTATTCAAAAGCGTAAATCGAACCATTTGCACAAGAAACAGTTTAAACTAGCCAAACTTATTTTATATTTTTCATGGGCACTGAAACAAAAATATGACAGTGAACTTTATGGGTGGCACTGGTTCGCAATTTGCACCCTTTGCTTTTAGTTCACAAATTTGCTAACACAAATCGTTCAAAAAGGACAATGAAATTCTGAACATTTTCACGATATGTCTGCCGTTTCTTTTGTGAAGGAATGGACGGACATTCATTCGTTGGGTGACAAAAATGACGACGAAATGTGTCCATGGGGAAGAATGTGTGAAGACAAGGCAACAAATGTTTTATTGGGAGTGAATGGTGCGAGCGGGAAAACCACTTATTCATAGTTTTTTAATGAGATAATAATAATTGAAAACATGAATTTAGTTCCTTTTTTGAGGTGCGCCCTTTCGTCTCATTTTGGCTTAACCTCCCCCCCCCCCCCCGCCCCAATTCGCGTTCATCGAATGTTTCTTTCATTTCGCTTCCCCTGCCCCCCCCGCCCACCACCAAATGCGTTTTTACCCCATTTTCACCATTTCTAACGCTTTGTCCCTCCTCCGGTTGGTTCTCTCTTTGTTTTTCCGTTCCTTTTCGCTTTCCTTTCAGTCAACGGGGAGGCCGGCACAAAATTTAATATTCCAAATTAACGGGAAGTCGTAAAGCAATCAACCACTTTTTCTGTACACACATACATAAATTAATCACGCAAAATTAAATACACCAATTTTGCGTGTGCTTAATATGTACAACACAACACATTCATTCATCAATGCTTTCCTTAATCAAATCGGGCGTCAGCAAATGCATTGTGAATGTCTTACATTTTGTTATACGCATCGAATGAGTGCCTTCGATACCTCCCGCAGACTTTTCTCGCGCTCACCGCCTGCCTCTATACATTGCATATGATTCACATCACATTCCGCCTTCCTTACACTCACACAACACACACACACACCCATTCAGCTTCCAAAATTTCACGAAAATCCGGTTGGAAGCGAAGTGGTGAGAGCAATCCATCCCCCCCCCCCCCTATTAGCGCTCGGGGGGAGTGATCGACCACTTTTGGGGAGGGGCGGGGGGGGGGGGCTTTTTTCTTTCTTTCTTGCTTTCTTCCTCCCTTTTATTCATGCCTTTATCGAATGACTCCCCCAACAAAAACTATAATTTTTCTACTTCAAAATGTTTTTATGTATGAATCGCCGTTGCTTCTACGAACAAATTTTGACGGGAACTTTACAAACTATTTAACGAAAAAATATTTTTTTCCGAGGAAAAATCACCCATATTCCTGCAATTTAGCATGTCCCTCGCCCAAATAAATGAAAATTTCATTTAAAAAACGCATTGAAAGCACTTGATAGTAGCGATTTTTGCTAACAATAACAGCCTATGATGTCATTGAAACATTTTGTTGTCAATTATTTCTAATATACGCTCTTTTATGTTAGATCTTTCGTTCAATGTACGTCATCTCTGTGAATGTATGCTGATCAACTAACTGCTGGGAGATCATCGATCAATTTGCTGATTGAAAAATAGGAGGAAATCGTCGTTTAATTGCTCTTCTACTTACTAACAACGCAAATCGTCGTCGATTGACGGGTTTGTGTCGTCTTTAGGCAACAGTTCGGGGTGTGTACTCCCTCCGTCCCCCTCTCTTGAGGACGATCCAAAATAGCCTCCGCAATGATCGATTTTGCCCTCAATGGAAACTTTTTTCTTCTTTCTTTATGATATGACAAATTTGCGCAATTCGTCCCCATATAATCGTTTTTTTAGGAACGGGACACATTTCAGTGCATACAGACCGCTCTGCCCCTACAATTGCATTCTCCCGTCTCTGTCGTTTCGTTGCCGTCGTCACCCGTCTCCCTGCCCTCGCCCGCCCTCTTCACATTTCTGCTTATGCGCTCTGTGGGCAGTGAGTGAATGACAGTGACAATGGACCATCAGGCGCTGATTGACGAGCTGCCCGAGGTGGAAAAAATGCCGGCCCAGCAACGCATTGCATTGGCACGTGAGCGGCGCGAGCAGCAGTTGCGACTGTGTCAGCAGCGCGATGGACAGTTGCCGGTGCCGGCCCCACGTCGGCCTCGACTGCGGTTCAGCGCGGACATTGCCCTGCTGGAGACCACCGTGCGCGGCGAGGTGCAAGAAGGTGCCGTGTTCAATTGGGGGTGTGGACTGGGTTTGGCACCGTGTAAAAATTTATTAGTCGTGTTTCCTCAAAAATCCCGATTACACTGATCAAATTGTGCAAAAACGCAATTTTGTGTGGGACCAAAAAAACAGAAGCCAGTTCCTTTAAAAATTATGTTTTGAGGATAAAAGAAGACCATTTGTCCACGTTTCAGTTGAAATAATGTTGATGGATGGTGTCAATCCGAACTCGCACAACGAAGACGGTCTGACACCTCTTCACCAGGTTTTATTTTTACAATTTTTAAAAGAAAAAAAAATCATTTATTTACAATTTACAGTGCGCCATTGATAATAATGAAAGAATTGTGCGCCTTTTGCTAAGGTTCGGTGCCGACGTGAACGCCAAAGACACTGAAAATGTACAAATTTGTCTCTTTCTTTGGCATAACTTTTTCTCTTAAGTGGACTCCTTTACACGCCGCCGCCTGTTGTGGTTACATCGACATTGTCAGACTTTTGATCAAACAGTAAGCACAGTTTTGGAGTTATTTGATTTTCGTGGAACAAGCAGTTTTTTTTGTCCGATTTTGATTTTGTCCCAACATAATAAATATTTTGTTTATTAGAAAATAATACTAAAATTCCAGCAGTGCCGATTTGCTGGCGGTGAACGCAGACGGAAACATGCCCTACGACATTTGTGACGATGAACAAACGTTGGACCTCATTGAGTCGGAGATGGCCGGCCAGGGGTAACTAAACTAATTGGGAGACCACAGGTTCGCTTTTCACTTTCAGAATCACACAGGAAATGATCGACGAACGGCGGCAGTTGCCGGAGCGGGAAATGCTCAGCGACATGAAACTGCTTCATCAGCAAGGCATTCCGCTGGACCAACGGATGCCGGACGAGTCCACATATGTGAGTTTGGTTCAGCGTATTCAATGAATCCGAATGGCATGTTTAGCTCCATATTGCCGCTGCCAATGGTTTCTACGACGTCGCTGCTTTCCTCCTGCGGTGCGGCGTGTCGCCTGCCTCGCGGGACAAAGACTCGTGGATGCCCATTCATGCGGTTGGTGGAACCTCTTTGAATTTATTAATTCCCTAACACTGTGGCACGACGTCTTATGTTGGATTCCCAATTTTTTTGAGGCTGCTTCTTGGAATCAGCCGGACCTGATCGAGTTGCTCTGCGAGTACGGGGCGGACATCAGTGCGAAGACGCGCAACGGTGAGACGCCGTTGGACCTGACGGAGGACCCACAGACGCAATTGGTCATTCGGACCATTGCTCAGACGGAGGCGCGACGGAAACGCATTGGACACTTTGGCGTGCGGGACAGTCGGCGACAGTCGAGAAAGTCGGACGCATTTGCTCACACACATCCATTTTGAACAAACATTTTCAGGAGGAAAAAGTTCGAATCTCCGCAAGCCGTGCCGCCAGCCGCAAACACCGACTTCATTCAGACCGCTCGGGGTGCAATTCGACGACAATCACTGCGCGACCGGAGTGGCATGACGCTGGCACGGCTGGACTCACAGCGGGAAGGATCCGATCTGATCCGGAGCTGGAGCAAGGAGGATGTGTCCAATGTGAGTTATGCATTTTGATAATCAAAAAAGGTCTTTTAATTTTAGGAGGAAATGTCCGCGCATCCCTTCGGCAACGGGGGCCCGTCCACTTCCCATCAGCCGACGACAAATCAGCCGCGTCGTGACTCGCCGCCGAAGCGAATGCAGAAGCAAACGCAGCAGAAACAGAAGCAAATGTCACCGGACGAGTGGCTGAAGAAGTTGGAGGCGGAGTCGGGCGGCTTCCGAGACGAGGAGGAAGAGCAGCAACAGGCGGAGCGGGACGGGCTGAAGGGGAGCATGCGGAAGGGCGTTAAAACGCAGAAGGGCAACGGTGTGGTCAGAAGAGATCAGCAGCAACATGGTGAGGGGAACGGGCCGACGCCAAAACTTGGATTTGGAAGGGGCGTTCAAAAACTCATTTTTTTATCTGACCCTGGCATAAATTTCAGAGGCGAACGGGATGAACTTGAAGGGGGCTCTTGGTGGGCAAAATCGGAGACGGAAGAAGAGCTGTTGTTGCATCATTTGAACATTCAATGGATTTTTTGCGTTCTCTTCCCTCGTCGGATTTGATCATCCCTTGATTCGTGAATATAAATGGACGCGCGCATTGCCTCTTCCTTTCGGAAACCCAAAAAATGATCATTTGTTTATTGCAGCTCAATTCCTACAAAATTATTTATATTTATACAGTTTCAAAAGTAACTAAGTTAAATGCTTACATTTACTTTTATTGTTGTTGAACAAGGGACTTTTGGAACAAACTTGCCCACAAATAAAACCAATTTATATTAATATATTTCTGTTTACTCGTGTTGTCGCCTTCACTTTATTCATTTTTGTCCAACAGATATCCTAATCAATGTTTTTTTTTGTCTAATATGTATATCTTGGCTAAGTTAGCTTCTACGTCCGAAATAAGAAGAAAAAAACTCAGTGCTTCGAATCGATCAGAGAGCAATGCCAAAATAGTCCCAATTCAGCAGGTCCAATGAACGTGTAGACATCCAACCAAACGTCGTTGCAAACGTTGCTAAAATCAAGTTTTTCTAATGGCTTAAAAATAAACTTATAGTCTCCTCGGCGTCGTTGTTCTGAGGGTTGTGGGACATTTTTGGGATGAATGTCGGAAAACGGAAAATTCTCATGGAAATGCAATTAAAATAAAGTGTCCGTATTTATACGAAACGCCAAAGGAAATACCTATTTTGAAAGCGATTTGATTCACTAATTATGCGCTCTTCTTGCTATAAATAGATAGCCTTTTTCAGAATCCTTCAACTTCAACAACATCAAACTAATCTTGACAACCAACAATGAAGAGACATGTCCAACGAATCCTCTCATCGAGCTGAGTACGAATCACAAAAATTTCTTGCCGGAAAGCCCTATGAAGAAAATTACTACCAAATTAAGTTGGCCAAAAACAATAGAAGGGCCCTTTTGGTCAACATTTTTGAAAATTTTTAATTCTAAAAATTCATGCTCTGATTATGAATTCGTCAATAAAAATTGGGAATTTAAACGGTTTTTGAAACGGTATTTGGTCAAAAGTCCGTGACTTGGATAAGCTTTTGAATATTGTGTAAATCTTGGCGTTTTGTCATATATTTAAATTTTGAAAAATTGATTGTGACAGGATCCGTAAATTTGGGAATGACTCTGATTTGTGAGGCCAAAATGGTGTAAAAAAGACATTTTTTGCTCTTCGGCTTCGTCCTACCCAACCATTACTCTTCGAAATTTATAAAACTGCATTTTTTAGCACTTACTACCAAAGTAATGGGTAGAGCTAAGAAAAAGGTTAACAAAATTTCCGAGACCAACACAAATTCTGGTGCCGGGGAGACGGTCAATCAGCAGGAGAAGCAACAGCGAAAGACTCACAGCAAAAGTTCGGCGGATGGAAGCGAAGAATGTGCCGCTTTGCCAGTGATTGTAGCTGAAATTCCGCGCGAGGAATGGCCTCCTCTTCCACAGTTTAAAGAAGTCGGTTTTTTTTGTTGCGCAGCCTTTTGGCTAAATTATTGTGGAGATCCGTCCGGCTGTGCTGGCTGAAAGATGCCATCAAAAACACTTTTCTAGCCTTTTTTTTTTTGTCGAGATTGGAACAAAAAAAAATTAACAAAAACGGAAATATTATAATTAGAATGGTTTTCGACTGATTAAACTTTTTAAGCTTGATGAAAATGTGATTCTGTGCAAAGATGCGGAGAGTAAAGAATCGAAATCAATCCAATGCGACTGTAAGCACAGCTCGAAGGAGCTAAAGCGGGGCAAAGGCTGCGGCGAGGAGTGTCTGAACCGACTGCTAATGATGGAATGCCGAGGGGGGTGTCCAAGCGGGAAATACTGCACGAACAAACACTTTCAGCGGGTGAGTGTTTTGAATTTGTTTGTCGGCGCAGGACTTTGTCGGTCGTAAATAAGACAAAATTTTATATAAAAAACAGTAAAAATTTTTTCTTGAGCCTATCGGGACTAATTTTTTTAATAAAATTTTTTTTGGGGGAGCTAGCTAACCTGATTTTGGTGTTAAGCACAACTTGTAAGCAACAGGCGTAAAACAATCTTTTTTAAAACACAATTTAGAAAGAATACGCCGAGTTGGAATTGTTTTACACCGGCGACAAAGGCTGGGGCATGCGGGCAAAGCAGGACATCACCCAGTAATAATGAGTTTGCTTCCAAATTGTTTTAACAAATTTTTTCTAATTTTTATTTATTTTTGCCAAGGGGTCAATTCATCATCGAATACGTGGGGGAGGTGATTGGCGCTCGGGAAATGCAGCGGCGTATCCGACGTTATGGCCAAAACCCGAACCACAAACATCATTATTTGATGGCATTACGTTCCGGCACTGTCATTGACGCCACCACCCAAGGCAATCATTCGCGCTTCATCAACCACAGCTGTGACCCAAATTCGGCCACCCAAAAGTGGACGGTCGGACGTCAATTGCGCATTGGCTTTTTTGGTGAGTTTTGACGGTCAAACCAAGCTTAGATTTGGAGGGCGAGGGACGGAAGGGATAAGAACTTTGCATCGAAAACTGAAGGCCTCAGCAAATTTTTGAATTTTTTGGTTTGGGGAATTTTATTTCTTTGAGATTATCATAAATTTTTCAGCGTTGAAACTGATTAGAACCGGTGAAGAGGTTGTGTTCAACTACCAATTTGAGCGCTATGGGTAAATATTAATTGTTTAAACTAGAAAACAGATCTAAATTTTGATTTAAATTAACATTATTAGAACAAACCAACACACATAGTTTTATTTGTGTACTTTCATTATGCAGAAAACGTGCCCAGAAGTGCCTTTGTGGGTCCGCAAATTGTACCGGTTACATTGGTGCCACAGGACGAGAGGACAGCGGCGTGGACAGTGCCGGGGAGGAAGAAGACGGCGTTGTTGCGGCCATGGACTCCGACTTTTCCTCCGATTCCGATGTCGGAGGGGCAGCGGAAGAGGACGATTTGGCGGCGACGGCGACAACTGTTCCGTCCGTGAAAGTTCAACAAACGAAGCGGAAAAAAGGCCGACCCCCTAAAAGTGCGGTGAAAATTGATCGGAGAAGCGATAAACAGAAGCAGAAGAGGGCGGAGGTCAGACCCGAACGGATTGCCGACCCGACGCTGAGAGAGGCGGCCGAAGTGAACGAAATCCTTTTGAAAGGATCGCTGCGCAATCGGGAGCAAGTGTTGGAGTTCAACAGGTACATTCGCATTCATTGCTTGACAAAATTTCTGAAAAAATTGGTAGGAAAAAAACTTTTTTGAAACGAATAGAATCGTCAATTTTGATAATTTTTTAAAGCGTTAAAAGCAATTTAGAATTATGGTGCGGGTGGATCAGACAGAGTCGCGCCGTCGGATGGTCGATTTTTTGCTCAGCATTGAGGACCCGAACATTTTGCGTTTGTTCGTCGCTCACCAGGGCTTGGCCCTCATCCGAATTTGGTTCGTTCTGCCGCTATTTGAGCGTCGAGCGCTGCAACTTCAATCTCAAATTGCGCGACTTTTGTTGCGCCTTCCGGTGACTAACAAAAATCAGGTGGACGAAGTGTGCATCATGAGCACACTGAACCAGATGATCAACATGGTGAGTTTTTGATTTTTTGGTATTGGGATTTTTTTATTTTAAGGTTATTAAATTTCTAAATTTTTCTTTGAATCATTTTATATATTTTTTTAACCTTTCATTGTTAAATAAAAAGTATTGGCAGTAATTTAAGCGAGCAATAAAAAATTTTTCATTTTAGGAACTGCCTGATAAACTTGTAGTCCTGGAGATGGTCAACCAAATGGCCGACTTTGTGGCCGAAGAAGCGGACGGTCCAGACGCAATCGCAAAATCCATTCCAGACCCAGCTGTTTGTTTTTTAAATTTATTTTTACGTTTTAATTTATTATTGTTATTAATTGCGTTGATTTTTTTTTGTTTCATCTTGAACCTCTTCAGGTATGTGAGTTTGAAGAGCTTCGCTTATTAGCGGAACAATTGACTGATAAATGGGCCAATCTGGTGAGTTCGGACTTTCGCATTCCGAAGAAGTTGAGCAAGACGGTCAGCAAGATGGTCACCAAGGGGATGGCGGTGTTGCAGAACAACAAACAAAATATGTGAGACGAAAGGCAAAAATCCGAAGGAAAATGAGATGTCATTTTTTCAACTTTAATTTTCTTCTCTGAAAATAATGCTTCTTTTAATGCTTTTTTATATTTCACAAAACGAATAAAAAAAATTATTTAGGAGATTTGTTCCCAGACGCAAAATGTCCTACGGAGGCTGCAAAAATCAGTTTAATGACGGAGGCTCCTATAACGACGGGTTTGGCCCGTGCGGAGACGAGCCTCTGAATGAGAACGATCGCGAATGGCAATACCGTCGTTTTCGACGTCATTTTGAGCGACGCATTCGCCGGAGGGGCGGTCAACCGTTTTTCTACCAGCACAACAACTTCAACGGGGGCCGAGAGAAGGCGATGCACCTGGGCGGCCAGTTGTACAACGATGCGGAGGTACGGTTTATTATTTATCAAATGAAGGCGTTATGCTTCAAAAATTCGGTTTTTTTAAACAAACAGTACGAGCCGCCGCCATCCTTTTTCAATGCGCCTCCTCCGCGAGTGCTGAAAATGTTCCCCGACGTTGTGCCCTACCCGGCCGGGCCCAATTCGCCTTCAATGCTTCATCCCGTGCCACCTCATTTCTACCCGACTCCGTCGCCGATGCATCCCGGCCCCTACTGCATGCCGCCAGCACCATCACCTTATCACCATCACCACCACCTCTATTATGCACAAAACGGGCCCGGCACAATGATGACGATGCCGTCGATTCAGACTCCTCAACCTCCTCCTCCCCCACCGCCTCCGCCGCCACCGCCTGCTCAGTCTAAGATGTCTGAAAATGAGGAACAATTGGAGATGGAGCTGGATGATGACAGTGAGACTGAAGGTATGCAAAATGCACAAAAAGAATTATTATTTTTTTTGTTTATTAATGATAGCGCCAATTCTCAGGTTTACCTGCGGTCGGAATCCCAATGCCTTCGACATCATCTTCCATCAACAGCAGCAGTAGCAACAAATTGACCAAAAAAGCAACAGCAACTGCTGACGGCTCTGAAGAAGTGGAGCTGAAGAAGGAAAAAGAGAATGTAACTGCTGAAACAGCAACAGCAACAACCAAAGGTCACCACCAGGCGGATGAAGGAAAGCAGCCCGGCAAACAGCAAAAGCGCGAGAAGCAGAAGAGCGCCAAGGACCTGATAAAAGAGTCGCTGCAGCGACGGATCCAAAGTTTGAAGGCACAGTTGGGCACCAAGGCGTCGCCAACAATTTGGGCGCCCAAAGGACCGGCGGACAAACCGGTGTCCGTTGCTCACGCTGAACGACGACGGTCCAGATCAAGATCAGTGTCCCAGTGTTCGGCAGGTTCACGGTACGGTTCGGTTTTCAATGTTGGGGGTGTATAGACGATAATTTTTATATTTGTAAAAACAGTGAGTTTTAATTTATCCGAACCTTCAGCTCGCGGCTCTCCTCAACAACTCCCGACCCAATGCCAAGAAGTCGACAATCGCAGTCCAAGGAACAGCTTCTGTTGCAAAAGAAAGACGAGGAGAGACGAGCACTTCGTGATGACAAAGGTGGAGGAGCAGCAACGGAACAGCACGACGAGGAGAGACAGCAGCAACACAGGAGGAGAAGGGACGAACGAGAGGAGGGGGAGACGACGCGGCGGCGACGCAGCGGTCTCGGGGACCGGGACCGCAGCCACGGGCGGAAGGAGCCGCAGCAGCAGCGTATGTCGTTGAGTCCGGACCGGACTGGCGGGACGGACCCGCACATTGACAGACGGGGACGACGCAGGAGCAGTCCCGGAAGAAGGGTGGGTGATCGGGACGGTAAACCACCCGGCCGGGCTTACCTGATCAGATTGACGATAAAATCTGGCCAATTTTGGCAATCGTGACCAGCAACTTTAACATATTTCTACCCCTTTTCACCAATGTGTTTATTAGGGTGGTCGTTTTGGTGGACGTCCTCGTGGTGCTATGAACAATAAGCGCTTTTTTGATCGAAGGAACCGAGTGGGTCGTTGTTGGCCCCGGAAGATGGTCAACGAAACCAATTCCAACAATGTAAGTGTGTTGTTGTTGTGGCCGAAAGTTTGGCAATGATGCATCATTTAATTGACAAATTATGAGTCTTCTTCCCTCCAAAGGTGCCGAGACGACGTGGAGGGACGTATGACCGAATACGCACGCAGCTTGCCCAACAGGCGTTCAAACATCAGCAGATGAAAGACAAAGTGCGTTGATGTCATTGGCAAATTTGTAGTTCATGACGGAAATCATGAAATTTCGAAAATTTGCGGGTTCAAATATTATTATTGGAAGTTGATGGGCTACAACCCGGATCTCCGGGTGATCCCTTTTTCGGATTCACTAATGATGCGGGGAAAATATGAACAAAATGATTTAACAACACGAAAATTTGGAGAACATTGGCAAATGATTCATACATCCAATCTGGCCGTCACTGGGAGGCACCTCCCCCAAGGGGCTGATGAGAGGAGAGGAGGCTGGGGGGGGAGGGGGGGGGGGGGTGGGGGATGTACTGGAGAGGGTGGAGTGATTGTGCTGAATGGGAGGGAGGGGAAGTGGCCGTCGAAAGGAAAGGGGAAAGCTGTGGTTGTTGGCTCGTGCAACGAATTTTCAGACAAAAATTGATCATTTTTTTATCGAAAAAGGTCGACTGCCCCCATTGACTTTGGCGATAACATAAGCACCGTCGTTAATTAATTAATTAATTGTTTTTGCGCGAAATTTTCGGAACATTTTAGAAGGAAGAAATAAAACTGAGCCCCGAGGAGGAGAAACAGAAGCAACAGGAGCTGAACTCGAAAAAGGCCGTGATCAATGCTTATGCGGAGAAGTTGAAGGGTCTCGTACAGCCGGATGGCACAAACGGCGGCCGAATGTCGTCGAGCATTTCAACATTTAGGTGATAAACCTTATTATTTGTCTTGGAAAATTGGCATATTCTGAATGTGAATGAAATCCAGGGCTTTATAATTTTAGGAAGTTTAAAAGGCTTTATAACTTTATTTCATTGATTGAAGTGACCATTCCGAACTGGACACGGCGCTGCAGGAGATGAACATCATTTCCCGAAACAATGACAGCAACAACAATAACAAAAGCAGCGTCGGTCGTCGTCCAGCACAGTCCAGACAACGCGCGGCATCGACCAGTTCGACCAGCTCAACTTCAAGCAGTACTAGCTCCACCTCCACCACTTCGTCAGCTTCTTCTTCAACTACCTCTTCTAGCACATCCACCTCTTCGTCTTCCACGTCGAGTGACAGTCAGGAGAAGCAACACGAGAAAAACGATGGCAGTGAACAGAAGAAGAGCAAGAGTCTGAAAGCTGAACATCCGCAGCAGAATCTGCTTAAGCGAATGATTGGCACCGTTCCGCCAGAGAAAGTGCCTAATTCGCAGACGGCACACGGCCACAGTGTTGCGCGTAAAACATCGCCGGTGGGCGTCAAACCGCCGTTGCAAGTGAAGGGACGATTTGTGGCCGCCTTCAAAATTACGCCGAGCGTTGTTCACTCGTCCATCGCCAACAACGGCACAAAAAGTGCGGCGGTTGCCAAAGCGTTCGGCGACGGCGATGGGGAGGAAAGCGAAAAGGCCACCCCCTTTCGTAAAATGGAGGAAAAACATCAACAGAAACAGCACAAACAGTCGACGAATGCCAAAATTGAGCAACCACCACCACCACTGACAACGGCACCTTCTCTAACAGTGGAAGGGGAGGAAAGGGGCGTGGAAGTTGAGGAGAGCTGTGACGAGAAGATGAAGAAGACGGGAGTTAAACAAGAGCAGACGGAAGAGGTGATGTTGGACAAGAGCGGCAACAAGAAGTGCTTGGAACAGGACGAGACTGAACTGGCGGAGGAGGATGACGAGGATGAGGGCGAAATGCTTCAACCACCGCGCGTTAACATCGACATTCTGTCCGACCCGGGCCGCATGGACACGTACATCCACCAACTGAAGGAGGTTTTTATCAGGGGAAATATTTGAATTAAATGGGCAATCATTGAATTTGGTTATTGAATGAAGAAAGATGAGATTATATAATTACCAACCTTTTCGCCCAGTTTGTCTACTTTGTGGAGACCCTTCGACGTGATATGCACGGTCCTCCGCCACTGCCTTCCTCAATGGCGGCCGCACTTCGTCAACATAACAATTTGCACAATCAGGCGGCCCCTTCTTCAATGTCCTCCGTTGGCACAAATCAGCAGCAGCAACAACAACAGCAGCACCCGGCGACGACGGTCATGCAACATTTGCAACATATTGCCCGCTCAACGTCAACAGCGACGGAAGGAACGGAAGGAGGCCGTCAACAAGCAGCAGTAGCAGCAGCACATCGGCATGGAAAGTCAAGCAAAAGCAACGCAGTAACGGCATCATCACGGACTGCAACCAAAAGGGAGCACATGGAGGATCAGGGTGCTGGGAAAAATGTAAAAAATTAATAAACATTATGAAATACTTTAGACGTTTTGTCACCATCAACGAGCACAGTTCAGCCAATCTCGACAAAACGTATGCGGGTTGGCTCTGACCACAATGTCGTTCAGCAGCAGCAGCAGCAGCATCGTCCTGTTGCGCATGAAGTCCGTAAGCAAATCGACGAACTGCAAGGCGCTCACTCATCATCATCCATCCAAGCGAGCACACCACCAGAGGATCCAAGGACAAATAATGCTGACGCTCAAAATGGTGAATAGTTACAAAACCCCGGAGACCCCTTGCCTAAAAGTGCTGGTATCACTTTTAACGTTTTTACAGTTGCACCACCAATCGTTTCTTCTTCCTCGACAACTCAACAACAGCAGCAGCCCCCATCGCATTTGTCCCTCTCGTCCACCGTGACAACAGTGGTACTGTCCGAGCCGCTGTCGTCAACAACATCATCATCATTGTCGGTTGGACGACGGTCCACAACGGTGACGACGACGGTTGTGGAGCCATCGTTGGGCAACACCAATCAACAACAACACCAGCAGCAACAACAAATGCCACAACACTGTCCAAAGAGAGCAGAAACGACGAAAAGGAAACCATCGGCTCAGAACAAAAATAAAAATGGCACAGTCAAACCGTTCGTTCACCATCCGAGTTTACTGAAAAGTCTTACTGCTGCTTCTTCTGCTGCCGCCGACAATGCCAATGCCATGAACAGCAGCGAGTCGTCATCTTCGTTTGTTGTCTCTGCTGGGCCATCAACGGATGGGGTTTGTAGGGAACGTTTTGATGTTTATTGTGTACGTTTTCAATTTCTTTGCTGTAGGTCGTCGCCGTCCTCAACGAAACGACATCAACAACAGCAGAAGAGGCGGAAGATGATGAGTTTTCTGCTACTGCTGCTGCCGCCAATGTTACTACTAGCCAAACAGCGAGTTTGGATCCGAAGCTGGAGCATTCAGCGGTTGGGGACGAGACAACATCGGCATCGGAAATGCCATCTTTCGCTCCAGCGCCGTTGATGAGCAAGAGCGGACTTTGGCTGGGCGCCAGAGACGCGGACGGGGCGCTGTACTTTTATCACAGAGACACGCGGTGAATACAATGAAAAGGGAAAGGGGAAAAAAGGCGGCAAAAGGAAAGGGTTGCCTCTTTTGTTGAAATTGGGATTTCAAAGGGTTCGGGGTGTTCATGTTGCACATCGGCATTCTGTTCTCTTTAAGGGAAGCGATTTGGGATTTGCCTGAGGGTGAAGAACTGTTAATCGTCGACCAGTCGAATGGTGAGGGCTTGTCCGTTGCGGGTGGTGGTGTTGCAGCGTCGTCCCCAGCAGCCGATTTGATGGGTACCGAGCGTCAAACGCGTCGGGCCGAGTTCAAGCGGCACGTGTCAGCGCTGGTGGCCAAGTGCATTGAGCCATACCGGAAGCGTTTCTTCCACGCGAACGGGGAATATGCAACCTTTTTGCGAAAGGTGGGGTGAAGGAGGCGAACAAAACTTGTCATGGCAATTGACATCAGGGACGTAGCTAGAAAAAATTTTCGGGGGGGGGGGAAAAGTCGATTCTTAGGGGTGTGTTTTTTCCTTTTTATTGCATTTTTGTTAAGCAATTTTTCTCGATTTCTGGGGGTGCATTTTTCGTTTTACTCCATTTTTTGGGTGGCTCGGCGGTGCCGATAGGCGCCGCCGAGAAAATTTTGAATTTTTGACCGATTTGTTAAGAGATTTTCAACCAAAATTTAAAAAATCGGCCCTTTTTTTGAACTTTTTTAGGACAGGGAGGGGTCGGCGGTGCCGATAGGCGCCGCCGGAGAAAATTTTTGCATTTTAATTGGAATTTGTTAAGAAAATTGGTTAAAAAAAGTGTAAAAGTGCAAAACAATAGGGTCCCCCCTCTTGTTTTTTTTCCTCAAATTTCATTTCGGGGGGGGGGGGGGAATTCCCCCCCCCCACCCCCCCTCTGGCTACGTCCCTGATTGACATGGTCGATTCTGTGCCGTTTTCATTAAATTTGGACAATTTTCATTTAAATTGGTTAATGTGCCGCCGCCTTCTTTTTACAGATCACGCACAAAGTGTTGGACAACCAGCCAAAGTCGGGCAACATCGAGCTGTTGTTCAACGACCAGGTGCAGAAGAACACGCAAAGGCTGGTGGACGAGTACATTCGGCACTTCAAAAATCGCGAATCGCATCAGCTACAGCAGCATCGGACAGATTCTCAGGGATTTTCACCAAAATGATCATTTATTATCATCTTTCTTCATTATGTGCTGACTTTACCAAATTAATTTTTCAAATACATTTTGTCTTTTATTTTGTTTTATTATATGTACCTCTTGGGTATTTTTGTTTGTTTGTCAAACAATTGAATGGACAATTACTAAAAGATCAATTTGTCAGCAACATTTGTTTCTGAGAAGTTGGCCGATTTTTTTTTGATTATTCTTATTATTAGTAGAACAATTTAAAAGAAAAATTTGTGTTCTCGACTACAGCGAAGAACACGGAGACGTTCAAAAGTGTGCCCCTTCCTCCGTTTCCGATTGAAAACCCCCCTTTGTTTGTTTACTCTGTTACTGCCATTGAACACGAAATTTTTATAAAATAAATTGATCAATTCTGCCAGGAAACTTCTTGCATTCTTTTTCACTCAAATCCTTTCTCTCTTCTCCACTCACTCACTTTGAATGTAATTAAACGGAAAATTCCGACTTTCTAATTTTTGCCAAAATAATTTGTAATGTAATTGCATGGTAAAAAATGCCGAGCATTGATCACCAGTGATCGGAAAAACATTTATGCAGGAAAAAACAATAAAATGTATGTACAGGAAATGTAGAATTGTAGCCTCAAAATCGAGTGCATGGCGCCCGCGTTTGTGTGGCCGCCGCCGTCTCCGTTCTTTTGCCGTTGGCGAATGTCCCCGCCGGCACAATTCGATGGCGCCGCGGGGGTTGGCCATCGCCGCCGCCATTTCGCTCATTCATTTTGAATTGTGCGGTCGTCGGACAGTCCGCCGCCGTTTGGTTGGCTACGGCTGCCATGGCGGTGGTTGTGTTGCTGTGCCGTCCTCCTCCGTACGATGGCCATTTGGGCTGCAGCCGGAACAATTCGTGCCAACTCTGAGCAGAAAATGTTCCGATTTTGTTGGGGGAGATGATTGACTGCGCGTGTTCAATCCAACAATCAGAATTTGCCATTCTAAGCCCAAAAATCCATTTTCGGCACCTTTCCTTTCTGTGCAAATTTCCACAAGTTGTACAGCACCAGCAAAGGGAGCAGAAGCAGCGGCAAACACGAGATCATCTACAGTTTTTACATGAAAATGCTTTGCTTTTGCCCAAAATGGGGCACATTCTTTGGAGAACCGCCGGTTATTACCGAATGGCCGGCCACTCATCGTTAAGGCATTTTGTTAGCTTACCCATCCAATGCCATTGGCCCATGCCGGAAAAGTGTAGAGGCGCTTCTCCTTGCCGTAGGTCAAATTGTGTCCAATTTGGGTGACCAACACAAAGACGAAGATCACCTGCGGGGAGGAGGGGGTCATTTACTGACAAATAGTGCATAAAATGCTTGAGGGATATGACTGATTTGTGAGGGCAAAATGATCAATCGTTAAGAGTTCGTGCCGGTCGGGCACATTCAAAATCATTGATCAAACTGATCAAAAGTGCCGCACTAACCAATGCCTGGAGGGGCGCCAAAAAGAGCCAGACAAAGCGAATGTAATAGCCGGTCGGTCCGAACAGTTTGCCGAGCAAATGTCGGCTTTTGCCGAACATTAGCCGAAGGTCCGCCAAATAATTTCGTATGCCTTTATTAGAGACGGGGGCGGCGCTTACAAAAGCAAAGTTTAAGTGATCTGATCAGAGCGTGAATGAACTGCTCCAACTTGGGCCAGAATTTGTCCTCAAATCCGCGGCATTTATTGCTCAACTCTACCGTAAATGTAGACGACCAAAACGATTTCGAGGATAAGCATTAGCATCAGCGAGAAGCTGGCCGAGTAGTCGTTGAAAATGGCAAAATAAAAGATGCCAGACTGTCAAGAAAATGATTTTTGTGTTGTCAGAAGTTAAGTACTGCTTGCTCTCGTGGTTAACAATGCAAAACAAATACCGTACCCGGGTGCACATGATCAGCCCGGCCAGGAAGAGTACGGCACAGACGGCGGCCGTCAGTTGGGCGCGATGGGGGCGAACGCGCGGGAATTGGTCATAAATCAAAAGAGCAAAAAGCAAACAGTTACAACAACAACATTATCAAAAGGATCACACACACCGCTGTGCACATCACTTCGGCCAGACCTGTAAATGCCAAAGTCGAAAATCAAATTTGGCATTTTTTGCCCGAAGCATTCTCACCAAACTGAGAGCTGATGCCCAGAATGAACAGCATGACGAAGAACATAAAAGACCACAGCCACGACATTGGCATTCGACTCATTGCCTGAAGCAATGTGTTCAAAATTTGTGCCAATTTTCCCCCTTTTTCCAGAAGATTGCCTCTGGGTAGGCGATGAAGGCCAATCCGGTGCCGCTTTGGACGACCTGATCAATCTCCAGGCCCAACTGTTTGGCCATAAAGCCAAGCACACAAAACACGGCTGTCCCGCCGAAAATTGACATAAAACCTGCACATTTTGGTACACAAAATGGAGCAGTTCATCCGTTGGTGTCTCATAGATCAAGAAAATGAAAGTGAACGGAATTTTTGAGCAAAAATTTCGCCACTCTCACCAACCACGCGACGCCTACCGTCAGCAGCGGTGAT
Source organism: Globodera pallida (assembly GCA_020449905.1). Classification (NCBI taxonomy): domain Eukaryota; kingdom Metazoa; phylum Nematoda; class Chromadorea; order Rhabditida; family Heteroderidae; genus Globodera; species Globodera pallida. Next base: position 3,518,325 of record JAIXHY010000004.1, on the reverse strand, counting down.
GATCAACGCGTCCTTGAAGCAGTTGTGCGAGCGCGGGTTGAAGCTGGACAGGGACAGAATGCCGCCGAACCCGACGGACAGTGAATAGCACACGTGGGTGGCCGCAGCGCGCCAAGTCTTCGGAGCAAAAGGGAACCAACGCGTTTTGGGGGGGATGGGCCTCAAATGGTCGACTCTCACAACGGGGTCCAGTATGACGCTGAAGTCCGGCTTGAACAGGTAGAAGTCCAAGCCCAACTGAGCGCCGTCCAGGGTAATGCCTGCGGGAATGAAGGATTTTATACGACGACAAACCACAAAACGACCAAATAATGAATCAATCATGACCTCGAATGAACAGGACGACGATGATGGCGTATGGGACGGTAGCCGTGAAATAGGAGACCCTGGGGGGGGGGGAATGCGCGAAAACGTCAAATGTTAGAACATCCGATCAAAATTTTATTGGCAAAAAATTGAAATAATATAAAAATTTTCAGCAAAAACGGAACGCACTTTCCCATCATTTTGACGCCTTTGACGAGCACCAACGCGGTGATGATCCATGCGGCACCAAGCGCAGCGGCGGCTTTCCAATTGAGCCCTCCGGGGCCGTCGTCCATTCGATCGGACTTCTCCAACACATAAAGCCTGGGAAGGGAAGGGGAAGGGACAGTGAGTGATCGGAGGCTTTTCTGATCTGTAAGCCGAACAAAAAACAAACTCAAAAAACTCCTCCGCCGGGCTGACCGCGGGAAGAATGGCAAATTGGGCTTTTCGAGCAGCTTGCGCCTCGTTGTCAGTGCCGTGAAAGCAACTTGCGTTGAAGAAAAAGGCCCGCCCCGTGGAGTTTGTGGCACCTGCGAATGCTTGAAGCAATGAATCGCCTAGTTGTGATCAGACCCAACTTGCATAAGCTCTGATCAAATAATCATTCCGAGTCTGATCGCTTAATATCCCCCCCCCTACCAAGTTCGCTGGCACAACGCGTGTCCTCCAGCGGCGATTGGCAATCTGTCAGCAAAAAAAAACAAATGATCGCCGCACAAACGCTTCTCCCCCCCCCCCCCCCCCCCCATTTTGAGTGTCAAATGCCAAAGCGTACAAATTGTGTTGAATCGATTTGTGCAGGCGGCCCATTCGGCGGAGTGTCCGGTGACAATCTTTGAAGAAAAATAAAATAAATTAAATTTAAGTTAATAAATAATCTCACAATCCAAAGGTAGATGAGCACCCACCCGACGATAACCTTAACGGCTAACATTTTTTGTTCCATGCAAAAAAGTACAAAGCGACTTGGGCGGCACCGGCATTTGGCAAAAACAGGACAGATAAAAGCGATTATTCCGGGAAAAAAGGGACACTTTTATTTGGGCCCGGTTTCGCTCAACTTTAATGGATCAATCGGAAATGATCAAAAGCATACATTGTAATAGATGGACACCTAAAAATGGGGAAAATTTGAATAAATTTAAAAGAAAAGTGAACATTTACCATCAACGAAATGGCGGCCATACACCAGCCGACCCCTGGGGGGGCGTACAAATTGTAAACCAAACAATTTTTGTATAAACAAAAAACCCTGAAAAAGTGGCCGGATTCGGCCATGCACAACCGCAGGGCCACATTGACTGAATTGGCCCAATGACATTTCGAGGAACAGCAACGGGAAGCCGACAACAAAAGAACAAGTCAAATAGGGCACCAGAAAAGCGCCTGGGGGGAGGACAAATTTTCAAAAATTAATTTCGACAATTTGTTCAACCTCCGCCATGTTCGTAGGCCAACGACGGGAAACGCCAAATGTCTGTGGAGGGAATGACTCTTTTTCATATAAAATGATTCGTTCACTTCCCAATCCGACGGCGTAACCGATGCACACCTGCGGCCAAATTGAGGCAAAAAAAATAAATTAACATTTAGCAAAAAACAACGGAATTGGCACCAAAATGAATTGCCAACCGCTGTCCCATTGGGCCCGTTCGATCACCGCCTTTTCCTTTAGAGCCATTTGTGCAAAACAATCGTTGATCAGTTGTTGGCTGATCAGAATTGGATGGTTTGGCAGATGGAACCAAAGCCTATCTCTGATCAGGATGGCCAATTGGTTTCTGATCAGAATTGGATGGCTTTGGCAGAATGAACTGGAGCCTAGCTGATCAGGATGGCCAATTGGATTCTGATCGGACTTGAATGCTTTGGCAGAATGAACCGGAACCTATCTCTGATCAGGATAGCTAATTAGATTCTGATCAGAATTGGATGGCTTTGGTCGAATGAACTGGAGCCTAGCTGATCAGGATGGGCAATTGGATTTTGATCGGACTTGAATGGCTTTGGCGGAATGAACCGGAGCCTATCTCTGATCAGGATAGCTAATTAGATTCTGATCAGAGGATGGCTTTGGTCGAATGAACTGGAGCCTAGCTGATCAGGATGGGCAATTGGATTTTGATCGGACTTGAATGGCTTTGGCGGAATGAACCGGAGCCTATCTCTGATCAGGATAGCTAATTAGATTCTGATCAGAGGATGGCTTTGGTCGAATGAACTGGAGCCTAGCTGATCAGGATGGGCAATTGGATTTTGATCGGACTTGAATGGCTTTGGCGGAATGAACCGGAGCCTATCTCTGATCAGGATGGCCAATTGGATTCTGATCGGAATTGAATAAATGGAATCCAAATCATGACAGGCATTTTGTAATTTTTTTTTTCTACTTTTTTCGGATTTCCTATTTTTGCGTCCAATAAACTTTCTCTGAAATTGCATCAATTGGTCGAGAAAATTGGATGATTGGGGGGGGGGGGCATTATAATATAAATGTGACAATGTTTGCCCTCCCTCTTTGCCCTTTAATCACCCCCCCCCCCCCGTCGTCCCCCCAACGGCGCGCCCTCAAAACATAACAAAAAATGAAAAAATTCCAAAAACGTGGCGCGGGAAAATCACATAAAATGACTAAAAAACATTCGATGCTGGAGGGACCTTTGAAGAATGTTCGGACAAATTGAACATTTCACTAATTGTAAGCATTAAATGATGAGTTGTCACAATTAAAAGCATTAAATGATGAGTCGTCACAATTAATGTGTTGAGTCATTTTCGGTTGGGAAATTGAAGCATTTAATGTCCCCCCGGGTGATGAATCCGTCCGCCCGTTGTCTCATCGGTTTGTTTGAATGCGTTCGTTCACTCAAATTCCCGTAAATCGGTGGCGTTTTGAAAGTGTTCTCGCGTTAATCGCATTGATTCACTTTGCATATTTATTTTTGGGGGAATTGGGGGGGAGGAGTGATCACTGACCCCCCCGGGGGGATAAAGTGAAGGGAATTGGTTTTTAAGGATTAAATGCTCATCACTGACCCAACAACATCTATTTTAATCGCATTTTATCCGTTCCGAAATATAAATCCATCATTCTGAAGCTTTTAAGTGATTGCGGAGGCGATGGAAGTGCAAAGGAATGAAATTTGATTTGATTTAAATTATTTTTTAGAAACGCCCTCTCCTTGGGCAAATTAATTACATATCGAAACTGAGCATTATTCATTAATTTTGCTAAAGAAGTTCCATTTGTTTTTCAGAAAATGAAAAAATGTTAAATAAAATAGGTCATTGTTAAACATTTTCAATGATTTTCGAGGTCAAAGTTCGTCCGTTCGTTCGTTCGGTCGGTCATCGTTCGTTCTTTTTGCTGTCCTTCTTGAACTTGTCCACCAGCGTGGTCAGCACTTTGGTCGACTTCACTTTGGCGCTGTACCCGCCGGCCGGCGGTTGTTGTGCAGCGGTGGCGGCAGAAACAAACGCTGGCGGTTCCGCCAAAGTCATCACAAAGGGACCGTTGGCGGGGGACAGCGTTTGTTGCCGGTAGGGAGAAGCAACGAGAAGGTCCGGGCTGCTGCTGGTTGGTCTACAGTTTGTTTCCGAATTATTGTCCGCCGGAATGGCTGGCTCTGAGGCCGCCGCCGCGTTTTGGCGGATTCGTTTTTGGAGCTTTTGGGATCGAGATGATGTTATTGACCCCCAAAATGTTGTACATTTTGATCATTTCCACCCCATACAATGTGTAGGGCTGATCAGCTGTGTATTGCGGTGGCAAATTAGGCTGGTAGAGGTCGACGGCACTGTACGGCGATGACGAGGGGATGATGCCCGGCGGCGAGCTGTACAGAGACTGTTGTTGCACATAGGGCGGCAAAAAGTTACTGAAAATCAATTAAAATCAGTGCCAAACTGTCCAATGTTTGAATTGCTCAAAGGACGGCCTGAGGAGGAGGGATTTTTTACCAAATCACCTCTCTGAAGTTTGGTACGGTGGTGCTGGATACTGTATCGGTGTTGCTGGGTACGGTTGGGTGTACGGCGAATACACCGGCGTGGGCGGCATCGCCGGAGGCGCAATGGGATAGAAATTGTTGTAATTTATCGGCGGGTAAGCGGGCGGAGGCGCGACGTAACTGCAATATTTACCCATTTTTCGTTTTCTGCCCCACTTTGCACCTGGCCGGGTACTGTAGGTTGGTTGACGGATTGGGACTACCGTACCCTCCTCCACCGTATTCTTTGTCGCCACCGTAACCCTTGTCGTACCCATTGTCGCCGTATTTTGCACCGTATCCTTTATTTTCATATCCTCCTCTGTCACCATATCCTCCGCCGCCGTACTCCTTGCCACCGTATCCTCCTTTGTCACCGTACTTTCCTCCGTACTCCTTGTTGTCATATCCACCTCCGTATTCTCCTTTCTCGCCGTATCCGTTTCCACCGTAACCATGCTTATCATAACCGCCACCGTAGTGCTGATGATCATCGTCGTGACCGTAAATCGGCGGTGGAGGTGCCACATGGGAAAAACTAAAGAATTCTTTCTCTTTGTCCATAAAGTTTTATGGCATTTCTGGACCTGCTCAAATGGCTGGACGCCATGGAGGAGGGCGTGCAGCGCGGCACACTTCCGCAGGACGACGCTGAGCAGCAGCCCGAGCCGGGGCCCCCGGGAAAACAGGCGGAAACGACGGCACTTTTGGAGCGGAACACCGGCCCAATGAAGAAGTGGAAGAGGAGGAGGAGGAAGATGGAAGGAAGGAGGGCGGAAGGGGAGGAGGATGAAGAGGAGGAGGCTGAACGTCCGGAAGCGGAAGATGTTGATGAACATGGACGGATGACCGCCGCCGCTGCCGTCCTCCTTCCCCAAAATCTTCGCCGCGCAGGCTGTCCTCGCTCATCTTCTGCTGCTGATGCCATTTTCAAAATTTTTGTAGTGCAAAAATAGGACACCATTTTGGATGTCCAAATGCTTTTATGTGAATTTGTCAAGCAACAATCAAATCAATCCCCTCGGGGGATATTCTCTCTATGCTTTAATCCCATTGTCCCAACATTCCGTCCAAAACGCCCTAATCGTATTGGCACGACGATGACAAAATCGCGGAGAATTTGCCGCTTTTTTTTTTTGCTTTGCCCACCCGGTGGGGGTGGACAATGTCCGATTGTCCACCGGAAAAAACTCGTTTTCTCGCTCGGAAAGTTTGCATCATAACATCATTAACAAAAAATGTTTTTGGGTTTGAATTGGTCTGGACACGTTTAAATTTAGACACCATTTTGTGCATGCTATGGCATTAGCAGCTTTTGATTGGGGTTGTGCTGTTGGACGTGCTTGTACTGCTTGAACTCGTCGTCCACTGTTGGGCTTTCCGGCATTACTTTTGCTGTAGTGTTAGGGGGCATGGAATTCGGCAATCGCTCCTCGCCCTCCAGCGTTTCCATCGCCTTCTTCTGCTTGGCACTCAGATCTTGGGATGACGTGTAGGCAATGCCTCCAAACAGTTTGCTAATCTCGTAAAAGCTGGTGCAGGAACAAAACGTTGAAAAAAAATCCGTCGGTCTCGGGCAGCTCCAACCAAAGCCCCTTTTGCCCCCCATCGTCCAAGGCCATGATTGGACGTGTGCTTAAATTCTTAAATTTACGAAATTTGCCCATAAGCATCGCCTCCACTGCCCCTCGGGCGCCAGAGACGTTTGAAGCGCTATAACTCTGCTCATAGACAACCAAGTCAAACATTACATATGTACAAGCTCTTATTTAACAGAAGCTAACCGAGCGTAAAAAGTTATGGTCATAATCTACCATTACAAATATTCATTTTCAATTTATGTATCAAAGTTGTTCGGCGCGTTCAGTGCTCGGTTGACTAGTTCATATTCAGGTGTTTTATTTATCTTTCGTAACGATTTCCTGTAAAGTAGTGGAATATTTATCGTAACGATTTCCTGTGTTATGATCGTAATGGAATACTCTTTTGCTCGCACGCATTCCGGCCCGTCGTCCTCACCATCGCCATGGTTTCGCCCGCCCGCCCTTCTCCACCTCTTTCCCTGCCGACCCGTCAATCGATGCTGCTCTTTCCTTCCATCGCCCACCGACACTTCAATTTCCTTCACCCACTCGCCATGCACAGGCACAGCACATCCAGTCGATCGACCGCCCACCTTTCCCGACCATAAATTCGCCAACCAACCAAAAAATGGCCGTGCGCTATTGTACATAACTGCTCCAGCACCGAAGACACGTATTGGTCCAGCTGAGCTGAGGCTGTCGTTTTGCTGCAATTTCGATGCATTATAACTTCCAACCGCCTAAAAAATATTCCATTTCTATGCGTCAACGGCCAGCAGCCATTCATTCAACTAAAAGCGCATGCAATCCATCGATGTGATGAATCGTAGAAATTTCGTCGGATCGTAACTTTGGCCATGTTTGGAGCTTCATAGTCCTCAGAAACCCCGAAAAGAAGCGCGAATTTTGCCGAATAGTCACTCAATCTGAGTCCGTCCCCCAGTTTCCATCCTCCAAAATGTCCCGAACCCAATAAAACGATATTATATAATCCATTCGCACAATTATTCCGTCCTACATATAAAAATGCCTAGCTCCTCCCGCATCCGAGTCGGCATCAGACCATTTTGTAGAGCTCGTCCGGAAGCTCAGATTTTTCAACTTCGCATTTTTCACCACCATTTTCTTCGCACATTTCAACGGAAAAAAATCGAGCGTGTAAGTTAATATAATGATACAAAATTGCAGAACAGAAATGCCATTAAGACTTTAAATGGACGGCAACGGAAGTCAAAGCCCGGCAGAAATCAATCCGCAATTGGCGGATGCCATCGCCGACTTTGATGGCGACGGGGGCGGCACGTCGTCAGAGACAAATTCGGCCGAATTTTGCGGGGATGCAACGGCGGAGGAGGAGGAGGAGGAGGGCGAGCAGGACGGAGGCCATTCCTCCGAAAGCCATCCGGCCGACGCCGCTTCCGATGACGAAGGTTTTGCATTAAAATTAAAAAATCAGAGTTTTTGAATGACACCAATCGTTTGAATGATTTGGTAAGCGTATGGACTAAGGGGAACCCTTGTTTTTAGGGACCGACTCTGGTCTGAATCAGGGTTGGCAGTTCCTGGAATTTTTTCCGGTATCCGGACCGAAATCCCGGTTCTATGGTTTGGTTCGGAATATTTTGAACCTGATCTGGCTTCTACCCTCGGTTTGTTGTTTTGCCCAGCTTCAAAAGCGTGATCTGTTCCCAGAGTTTACTTTTATTTTACATTCAGTAACCGCGAAGTCCAAATTGTTGAATTATTATCCTAAAATTGGACTGTACTTTCTCTATTTTTTGCAATAGATAACAAGAAAAGCTTTGGGTTCTTTAGATGATGGTGAACTTTCCTCCATGGGGGCACCGATTGGCGCCGACGACTGCGCGGACGCGTCAAATTGTTCTGAGGATGATGAAGAGCTGAACAACGACGGATCGGCGTGCGGAGATGAAAGCAGCCATGTTGGCGAACGACGCGGCGCTTCCATCGATGACAATGTGATCGACTTGGACAACAACGAACTGAACTATGACGAGGAGGAGGAAGGCGAGGGCGATAGCGACGATGGCAATAACTCTCCGAAATTGGTGCATCACCAGGCGTCGCTGGACTGTGGCGGAGCCGAACAGGCTCGTTTTGACCTAAAAAATGCTTATAATGAGGCATTAGTGCAACAAAGAAACACGTAATATCTTAAACATTGCGGCGGTTGACAGTTTTGTTTTTGAAGATTTCTGACTCTGATGACGATGGTGTCGAGGTTGGGCTGTTGCCGGTCGAACAAAAACGGCAGAAAGCGGAAGAATTGCAGGGGGAAGCGATCAGCAGTGAGGGAGAGGAGGAGGAGGAAATGGGGGATGGTGATGAACATGGTGAAGATGAAAGCGGAAGCAGGACGGAGCAGCAACATGAGGAGGAGGGTGAACTTACGGAAGAGGAAGGGACGGACGACGGTGAGGGAGGAGGACGGACGAATGCGGCGGAGGTTAATGAAGGAGAGGAGGACGACGAGCTGGAGGAGGGCGAACTGCGCTCGGACGAGGACAGCGACGACGGGGTCCCGGAGATAAGGGTCGGAGTTTTTTTTAATTAAATGAATTTTAATTTAACTGTTTCCTTAGGGAGGTCTGTCCCCGCCGGGCGTGCCGTTGGCCTTCCCCGCTCTGTCTGCTGCGAGCAAAACGGCGGCGGCGACACAGCTGTATCACCGCCAACCACCACATCTCCAACAGTCACCACTTCCCTCTTCTACATCGTCCTCTTCAGCAACTCTGCAACCTTTCCGTTTCCAACAGTCGTCAATGGATGGACAACAACAGCAAGCAAGCCAAAGTCTCCAGGTGTGTCGCTTCTTCCTGAAGGGCTTTTGCCTGAACGGCGACGCGTGCCGTTTCAAACACTGCCGGCTTGATGGAGTAAGTGCCAAATTAGTTTTAATTTGGATGAATTCTCATGGTTTTAAGGCGGCTATGATGCGATTTCCATCGTCCGATTCTGTGCGTAACTTTCCGACTGCGATGTTGTTCAATCGACAAATAATTCCGCCTCCAACCGGACCACCGGTATGCATGCATATTTTGCTTAATTTGGTTAATTCACTGGTTAAACAAAGGAAACTTAGCGCTTTGCCATTTTTGCGTTTTAAATATTAATAGTTTTAATTTGTCTTCAGATTCCGTTGCTGTCAACCGAATTTGCGCCTCCACCCTCTCTTCTGTTGGCTGGCGGCAGTGTCGCCATGCCGGCACTTTCGGTGGTCCTCAGCAGCGGTCGACCGGGCACAACTTCTGCCGTTCCCGCTCGTCCCAGCGCAGAGAGTGCGGCGTGGGAGCGCGGGCTCAGGTGATTAATAAAAGTCGTTTAACCCGCGGGCAGTTTCGAACATCCCGAATTTGAAATTAACGAGAATTTTTTTTTGATTCAACGATTTTTTATGTGCTCATAATTAGACAAGCGCGCGCGATTGTTCGACGACAGCAACAAAAGGGCGGCGACGACGGTGACAAAACGGTGGCAGACGTGGAGGAGGGAGTGGATGGAGGAGGAGTGGGGGAAGAGACGTGGAGAGGGAGCAGTACACTTGGAGGTGTTGATGAACAAGAAGGGCTGCAGCCGGTCAGTCCTTCTCCCGCCAAATCGCCGTCGTTCAACGACGATGGGGAGGAAAATAGCAGCGATGGTGGTTCGTTCAAGGACAAGCAGCGCCACGGAGTGGAGGCGCCAAGTGGGAGAAGGTGAGTGGAAATACTTTTTGAAAACCGTAACATTTTTCTACAATATATACCCCCCCCCTTTTCCCTCAGATTCGTCCCTCCTCCCCCCATTCTTGCGCCTCCGGTTGGCCAGTCTCGTCGACCGATTGCCTCTCGAGTTGTTGTTGAGGCGTCTTACTCCGTTGGCATTTGTCGCAATCGTTCGTCATCATCGCCTCCGCCGCCTTCTGCTGACCAACAAGTGAAGCTTGCGAGCCGAGCTGTCAGACCACAAAAGGTGACCGGCGGCCAGACATGGCCTGCTTATTGGGGGGGGGGAAGACCTCTTGTCCTTACTTCCAAAATTTAAAAGGTCTTTTGTTTGTTTTTTTGCTGTTTTGTAAAGCATTTTAGGGTTAGCTACTTTTTAATTGGTATTTGTTTCATCTCTAATATTGTCCCTTCACTTATTCTGCTCACCACTGATCTTTAGTATCAATCCGGCATCCCATCGCTGATCGATGCCATTCGGGGAAAGCCTATTTTGGAGCCGCCTCCGGCACCCTCAGCGGTGATGTCCGTCGTTTCTACGACATTTGTCTCCAGCAGACGACCAATAACCACCGGCAGAAGCGAAGTTGATGAACAACAGCAGCAACGAGGTAGGGTTAAACAATGATTTTTGATCGAAATCATAATGGAATAGGCGAATAGAGGGGGGGGGGGGGGGGTAGGTGGATGATTTTGTTCAAATTATTTGCGCACCCCCATTAGATCAGCGTCGTGTGTTGGCCACAAGTGGCAGCAACACCGCTGCCTATTCGGACCCGTGGGCACGCAACACTTTGTCCCCTGCGGGCACACGGACGCGCGATCACAAACAACGAGGACAGAAGCGACCCCGTCGGTCGACGACTCGCTCGCCGCATTCGTCCGTCTCATCCGCAGATGAGGCCGAACATCAGAACCAGCAGTTTTCGACACATCGCCAACGGCAAAAAGAGGAGGTGAATTTTTTATCATTTGATTTCCTATGAGTGTTGCATGGAGAAATTGACCGATCGCAGGACAATCTCTACCCCCCCCCCTTCCCCTGATAGTGAGGGTTAATCCATCTGTTCTTCAGCCCCACTTTCACCACCGTCACAATCATTCAATTGGAGAGCCTCCTCCACGTCGGCATCGCTCGCGTTCGTCTTCCCCAACCGCCGCCATGTCTGGCAACACCCGTCGTCGGCGGAGCAGCTACGACAGGAAGCGAGCGGCGACTGGCGATAGATGGGGGCACAGAGAGGACGCGAGGGCGGCACGAACAACGAGTAAGAGACACCCTCAGTCTCATTTTGGCGTTTCCTTTGGACTTATACATACTATACCAACATTCAGGTTCCTTCGAAGGCAAAAGCTCGTTTGATGGGAAGGACAAGGAGGACGAACAGCATCAACAACGTGGGCGGTACCGTCGTCGAAGTCACTCCAACTCGTCGTCCCGTTCGTCGTCTCGTTGGAAGTCCTCTACCGATCACCAACAACAACACCAGCATCGTCGTCATCATCACCAAAATCGTCGCCTTTCCCCGTCCTCCTCCACCAGTTTGGGTGCTCTTTTGGGTACATCGACGGCAGAAATGACGACTAAACACCGAGGGCCGAGAACACCGCCTGAACCTCTCCGGCGACATCACCGTCGAGACGGCGCAAGCAGCAGCGGTGACAGCAGAAGTCCAACGCCGTCACCGCCCCCGGCCAAGAGGTCGTCCATCAGCAGGTCGCCTATTTCGTCGGATGGGGGCGAAGAGACAAAGCGTAGCGGCCAGACCAAAAGGTTGGTGTGGCACAGGACGTTTTGTCCGATGTTGCAAAGTGTCATGACTTGTATTTGAATCGTATCTTCAAAAAATTTGAGTTACAATTTGCATTTAAGAAAAACGGTCTCCAATTCCGTGAACAGTAGCGCCGCTGTTGTTCAACAACGACTGGGCGGTGGTGACATTTCGGCGTCGTCGATGCCCCGTTCTCTGACCAATCGACAACCGCCTGTGATCGGGGCTTCGACAAAAAAGGGGGGAGGCCGTCGAGTGCCGTCTTCATCGGGTGTGGCTGCTTTTGGTGCCAAAAACGGAAGGGGTGAGCAGGAGGACGATGATGATGCACCGGCTGCTTATCGATTGCCGCCGATGGAAACAGACGAAAAGGGGCAGAAACGTGCACGGTGTGTATTTTGTGAATGTTGGGGGAGGGGGGCTCTTTCGTTTCGAGCAGAAACGGTAACTTTTTTGTGCCAAACCCGTCGAACATTTTTGATTCTTGGCAGGTCCGTCTCTTCCTCTAGCAGCTCATCCACCAGCTCGTCCTCCGACTCTTCTTCATCCTCCGGCTCGTCCATCTCATCGTCATCGTCGTCACAGGTGGCGCTGAACACTGCCGCAGCAGCAACAGTCAAAAATCGTGGAAAAAGCGCGACGGCGTCCACTGAAACTGGGGAGGCATTGAAGAGGACGACGAAGAAGGTGAACAACAGCAGAACCATGGACGAATCGAAACGACGGAAGAAGGAGGACGATGGGGATAGTGGAAGAAAGAGGGGAACGACCGGAAGCACGTCGACATTATTATCATCATCATTGGCACCGCAGGCGGGAGCAGTGCGTTTGCCGCCCACCGTTCACTCATCGGAGAAGGTCCCACCGCCACCGAAAGTGATGGAAGAAGAGGAAAAGAAGATGGAGCAGCACTGCCTTCATGCGCCAGCGGGTGACGGGTACAGAATTAATCGTACCGGACTGCTCGGTTAGAAAAATTGGCATTTTTAGCTGCGACGTTTTGCCGGACGAGGGGAAACTGTTGGTGAGCGATGCGCCGATGAAAGTGGACGCTGTAGGTGGTCAAAAGGTTGGCATTAAGGACCATTAAACTGTTTCAAATTGGTCCATTCACAGCATCAGCATGCTGCTCCATCTTCGCCATCGCAATTTGAGAAGGTCGGACAAAACGGCGGGCGCATTGACTCACAATCAGCGGGGGGAACAGAGGACGAATCCGTCCATGGCATCAACAGCAGTCCTCCCAAATTTGTGTCCAGCTTTGTCACTGTCGATGGCGCTCAGAAGGCGAAGAAGGGTGGTGGGAAAGGTGTTTTGCCGAACCCTCCAACGTGTTTAGCAAATTTTTTTTTTGAAGGGGAACCGATCGAAAACAAGGACGCCATGTCGTCATCGTCCGTAGAACAGAGCAAAAAGCGCAGAGAGCAGCTGCTGAAGCAACTCCAATCGGTGGAAGCGGCCATCGCGAAGAAGAGGTGAGGCTGCCGCCCGTTGTTTCATTAACCCCCCAACATTAATTTTGATTATTCGTTTTAGGCAGCACAAAGAGACGACGAATTGATTGTTTTACGCTGCGGGGATGGTCAAATGTCTGAGAATTTGTTCAAAATGATATTTTTTGGTCCATTGTTTTGGGCCTTGGCGATTGTTTTCTTTTCATGGATTTTGTGATATTTACTCACTTTTCCTTAATAATAAAAAATGGCTTTGTACACTTTACTAAACAGAGAATTTTAAGCATCGGGAGGGGAGGGGGGGTGGGGGGGAATTTAGGGAGTTTCAAAAAATTGATAAATTTTTGAACTCGCGTGCCGCCGTGTTTTAAGGACATTTTAAAATTGCGATTGTAAAACAACAAACAATTGGTCAATTTGAGTGATCACAAAATGTTTTTGCTCAGAAATAACAGACAATGCTCTTCGGACGTCGTTCAGTTGCATCGTCGTCGTCGCCGTACTCGGAACGGCGGACTTCGCCCACTTCCGTTTCCGATGCATCGCCACCACACTCCACGCCAAAATCAACAACAGAACCTTAAAACAAAAAATGTTATTTTATATAAATGTTTTGTTTAGACGACCTCCAATGCTGTTACTCCGCCGATGTCCAATCGTGCCAATGTGGGCAAAATGGCTAAAAAGCATTAAATTTAAAATAGATTTTTTTTTTGTTAATTTATTTGTCGCTACCTTTTGTACCGTTTGGCATAGTGCCCGTGGCGGCGGCGGCCACCACCGTCCAAAGGCACAGTGCCGCGCCAGCAGCTGCTGCTCTCCATTTTTAGTTGGGGGTAAAACTCCTCCAAAATGTGGGCGGAACGCGCGAACAGATCGTACAGACAACCGGAAATGGCACAAAAATGCATTATTAATTAATCAAATTTAATTAATAAATTTAATTTTACTAAATTGTGAATGCTTTTTGTGCATTCTGGTGATTTTACCAACCAAAATAAATGTCCATAAATTCCTCAACTCCCTCTTGCGGACAATCGGCCGGCCTCATCATCAGGCGTTCACGCTGTCGTTGTTCCTCCCAAAATTCGACCATCGAAGCGACAATTTGTCAAAAAGTGACAAAATGGTTAAAAAAAACTCGTTCAATTAAATCATTTAATAATATTTTTTTTCCTCACTTTGCGTGCCGAATTTGGCGGTGCCGTCCAAACGCCGAGCGCTCCGAGTGAACATCGGCCATGGCAAATTGGTCGACCCGACGCCGGAAATAACGACGAAAAATGCACTCCAATTGATCAGTGAGCGGTCCCAACTGCTGAAACGCCGCTGCTAAAAGCAGAACAAATATTTTAATTATTCAATAAAATGTTATAATTCCAATGGTTCCCCCCCCCCCCTCCCCCACCCCAACCCTTTTTTACTTTTACAATCTCTGCTGATCGGAGAAGAAATTTCCAACGGTTCAATGGTAACCTCTGAAAATTTGTTTTTTTTAAACAGATTATATTGGTATTCACAAAAGACACCACCAAATTCCTCCCGGGTTTCAGCTTTTCCGGCGCACAGAAAGAGCCTTCGGAACTGAAAATATTTTTATTCTTTTAAAAATGAAATTTAATTTTTAAAGGCATGCCTTTTTTGCCGGCTTTTTCACCCATTTGGGCAGCCAACGGGACGATGTAGTCGTTTCTGAAGCCATTTGGAAGACAAATTTGTGCTTAATTTAAATTTGTTGATAAGACAACTTTATAAAATCGCTGACAAAAATTGGGTCGAAATGATTTAACATGTAAAATTGCAAGTCTTTATAATATTTGTTTTTTTAATCTTTTTTCATATGTCACATTTCCCAGCCCTCCCCCCCCCCCCCCAATCATACCCTACATAACGTAATCCACATCTGCTGAAGGATCAAAGAAACCACTGCAGTCCGGCAGGACAAAGATTAAATTCGCTGTTGGACGACGGACGAATGGACGAACAAGTTGCTGGCTGCACTTTGATTATTGGTGCGTGGGTTACTGGAGATCCCCCCCCCCCCGCCTCTAAAGATTGCAGAGGCAAAGCATGTACATGTACATAGGAATAAGAAAGACCAACACCACCCCATCCATGGACGAGGAGAATCCATTTCATGCCGCGGTCTGGCCGGAATTCCTGCACGCACCTCCTACTAATTGTGAGATCATTATGGCAAAATTTAAGTCCACCAAATTTATGCCCTGAAAGTACAATAAAACAAAAATAAATTAAACAAAAGTAAATAATTAGGGAAAATGTGAAGCGGTAAAGCCTGCACAAAATAAAAAAGTCCAATAACGACAATTGAATTTGAAATTCTTCAGTAATAAATCACAAATGTTTTCCCCCATTGATCACCTTGACATCATCATTTCGCTGTCGCCTGAAGAAAAGCACTAATGGAGTGTGTCTGAATGTACTGCTCCGTCTTCTCGTCATCATCATCGTCCGCCGCCGTCCACAGCTCCTCCAGCGCCCATTGTCCACCGGCAATGGTGTCGTCAGCGTCCGTCCTTGGCCGTTTTGCCTTCGGCTGCTCCCGTCGCTGCTTTCCACCGGCACTGTCATCGCCGCTGCTCAGACTGAACAGCTCCAACAGCTCGTCGGTGGCCATACCGGCTAACGAACGATTGTCAGCACCGATCAGGGCCTTGTGATGGCAACGTAATTTTTTTTAATTGAAAAAACATTTGATTCCTCACATTCGCCGTTTCGCTTTTGAAGCGTTGCAATCGCATCACTTTCTCCTCCACGGTGCCCCGTGTGATTAGCCGATACACATTCACCGTACGCTTTTGGCCCAGACGATGGGCCCGATCGATAGCCTGCAGATCGCGGAATGGGTTCCAGTCGTGGTCGACAAAGATGACCACGTCCGCCCCGGTCAAGTTCAGTCCAACGCCGCCAATCTGTAAACAAACAAAAAAAGATTCCAGCCCAGCTATTAAGCAGATCAATTGATCACGTCCAAATATCCGTACATGAGTGGTGAGCAACAACAGATCAATGGACGGGTCGGTGTTGAAGCGATCCACGACATTTTGACGATCTTTGGCCGGCACGGTCGAGTCAAGACGCAGCCAGTTGATGTCCGACCCAAACGCACCCCGGCCCAAAAAATGGATAATCAACTAAAAATAAATTCAAATTATATATAAAATCCATTAATTTTGCACCTCGAGGGTTGCCCGCCACTGGCAAAAGACCAATGCGCGATGGGCACCGCCAATAATCACCGGAGGGGCAACAGGCATAGGGACCGCAAACGTTGGGCCTAAGGACGATGACAAATGTGACTCTGAATTAGATTGATCGGAGAAGTCACAAGACAGAAAATACACGTTGAACAAGCAACCCCCACTTTTTTGATCATTAGAAGCGTCGTCGGCATCGCCTTCCCCTGCACTGGCGACAGATGCCAATGCTGTTGTAGTTGTCGATGAAGTTGATGATGTTCGGTCGCCGATTTGACATTGGATGAGCAACTCACGGAACGCCACCATTTTGCCCGACTGTTCAACATCCTTCAAGAAGTAGCAAAATATGAGCGGTTAGTTAACGAAGACAATGCTAAAAAAAAAAAATCCAACCAGATTTTTCATGTCCTCCATAATTTGTTGGCATTTCTTTGTTGTCATGTCGTCATTTCCGGCACAAATCCGGCTTATCAAATCGGCACCGACCAGTGACGGATGGTCCACAATTTTGCGCAATGTGTGCAGCGTTTGCAACGGCGAAATCAAATGGTTGCGATCGGATGCTGCAACAAATGCAATATTTGGCTTTTTTTATTCCATGTGTAAACCAGAACTTGAATTCCGCTGTTGTCCAATGGAACAGTTGTCCACCACCAGCTGATAAAGTGCCATTTGCACATCGCTCAGTTCGCACTGCTGGTCTTGCACAATCTTCTCGGGCAGTTCAGCCAACACCTCAGTCTGAAAAAAGGACCAATTTTGTTTGCATCGCATAAAATTGCTCAAAAACTTTGCCTTAAGTCTGCGCATCACAAACGGAAGGCACTGTCGATGCAAAAGCTGAAGGGCTTGCTCGCCATCCTGAAGGATTCACGCCAAATATTGAAATATATTTACAAAAATTAATTTATTTTGCTTCACTCACCTGGCACTGTTGCTCTGTAGCACGCGCATTTCGACATGCCAAAATGTGCCGCATAAATTTGGCATGGAAAACGGCACGAGTGGACAAATAACCGGGCATCAGAAAGCTGAAAATAAATGCAGTTCCACAGAATGCCAAAAAGTGTTTTCGCCTATTTAAACAACATTTACGAAACATTTTTATATATTTTAATTATTGAAATAAAAATTGGACTGGAAAAGTGCCCATAAATCAGCCGGCGAATTCTGAACCGGAGTGCCCGACAGAATGAGTCGATGGACGGCACGGACGGAGCAACAAACTTCGAAGAGTTGGGAGTTCGGGTTGCGAATGCAATGGCCCTCGTCCAACACCAAATAATTCCAACGATGCACATCCGACAAGAAAAATTGTCTGTTTAAAAAAGAAAATTTCAAAAACTGAGAAAATATGCAAAACTTTGTCTCTCTAACCGCACCTGTTCGCTTTCAACTCCTCGTAAGAAATGACCAGGATCGTCATCATCAACACTTGTTGCTGTTGTTGTTGTTGTACAGCAGCGGATTTGAACTCAGAAAGTTTGCATATTCGAACGTTTGTGTGTGGGAAGTGGGTTCGCCATTCTGAATGCAACCAAAAAATGATAGTTAAAAATTTTAATAAAAATTTGTTTCACCGTTACACCAATGGTCAATCAACGTCCGCGGACAGACAATCAACGATGCGGGCGCATAAGACGACAACAACAATGATGACGGTGCTGCTGTCGATGGTGACGTGCTGCTTTTTTGCTGCTCGGAAATGCGCTTAAAGTGATGCCAAAACGATCAATTAATTAAAAAACAAAAAATAATCACTTCACCCCAATGAAATATCACCGTTTGTTGGCCAAACTCCCAGGCCAACAGGCTGAGCACTTGGATCGTCTTGCCCAGTCCCATGTCATCTGCCAGAATTCCGTTGAGACCAAAACGATGCAAAAAAGACAGCCATGTGATGCCTTTGAAAGAAAAGAACACTTTAAAGTTTTAAAGGCTTAGAATATTCAGTTTTACAGACTGAAATTTTACTTAAAATAATAAACTATCGAAATTTAAAATTAAAAACCAAAAACAAATTGTAAATTTTTCATGATCATGGAAACATTGGACGGACGACATGACACACCTTCCGATTGGTAAGGCCGAAGTTCGGTGTTCAGCCACGGAATTTGGTCGGCACCAATCCGTGGCAAATTGCTCGGAGCGCACAGCACATCGACCAGCGAAAAAGAGTCCCTATAAGCATTAGCCAGAGGCAAATTGCCGTCGGAAGGGTCGGCGAGTTCAGCCAAAAAATGGTTGGAACGCTAAAAGAAAGAAATAATCAAAACAAAAATAAATGTGGAGACGGCAAACATTTTCCAACGGAAGCAACGTGATCAGCTGACGGAAGGCAAAAGCAGCCGCGTTTCGAACCTCAAAAAAAAAGAGTCAATTAAAAAAAGTAAAACAAAAAAAAACACAACCTCCTCAATTTGATCACTGATGGCGCGAAGTGCTGTTGGTGCTAGCAGCGAAATAACGCCTAATAATTGGAGAAAAAATATTTTGTAATTAATTAAAATGCCTAAAAGTTTGGGGGCGCCAATGGACACCAAACGGGCCAACAGTTCCACAGCGCCGCAGCGAGCGAAAGCCGAGTTAGAGAGAGGGCCTAAACAATTTGGGAAAATGAGTCGCAACAACATAAAAAGCAAAGCAAACAAGCCTAAGCTAAGATGTCCGTAACAAAGTTTGATGACGGAACAAAGTTCTGCGGATGCGATGTCCGAAAGAAAGCGGGCCACCTTGGAACAAAATGCTATTTATGGACTCCCTTTATAACAAAAACCCACTCTAAACCGGATAGCGGGATTGCCTGAAGCTAAAAGTGTGAAGAGATTTTGGATGCCTGGAGCAATCCGTTCACGAATGACGCGTCGCCGGAGGGCGGGAGGATGCAAAAATGGGAAAATGATGCGAAGGACGTCTAATTGAAGCAGCAGTGCCTACAATTGCCCGAGGCCATATAATTGTCAGAGAGATAAAATATGCGGCGGCATCAACACCACCTGGTGCTGATCCGATCAAGTCTGGCTGTGCCAATAAAAAGAAATTGCACCTCCATTTCTTTGTCCGCCACTGGTGCGTCCATTCGCAGTCCCCGCAACGCCTCCAGCGAGCAACACTGTCCGTTGACCAACTCGGCACAATTTCCCTCAATGTCATCCACAAATGCGCGACTGATGTGACGCAGAATGAGCTCGCAATTGCGCGACTTGGTCGCACCAGAGAAGAGTGAACATTGCACCGATTGTTGTTGTCCATCCGATTCGAATTGAGCCAAACTCAGCACCCGGTTCTCTTGGTCGGGGGAACTCCTAAAATTCATAAATTTCATGCATTTAAAAAAAAATTATAATTACCATTGGCATAATTTTGGCACTGCCCACAGCTCGTCACATTGGGCAAAGCCGAGACAGAGTTGGCGCAACACTTTTGCGTGCGGACACGGCTCATGCCGGCCGGTGGAGCGAAGAAGAGTGACAAATGCGGGTGCCAACAGAGACTCGACGAGGGACCTGGAAATTTCCTGAAAATTTGCATAAATTACAACATTATAAATATTTTTGTATTCGCATCATTTAAATTTCGCACCGAATCCAACGCGTCCACCAACGGTTTGATCAGCGGAGTAAGTTGGGCCGGCAGTGGGACATCGCCGCCATTAGAGAAGTGGAAAATTGTGGAGGCGAATAGCGCAGTGATTCGGCTGCAAAAGATAGATTTTTAAGAAAAGAAAAATTTAAATAAATAGATCAGTATATTGGTAAAAGATGGGTTCGACCCAAAAACTAAGTCCAAATGAAAGTCTACAAAAAAGTGCAAACGCAATCAGCTGATCTTGCCAATTAATATCCAACGCAATTTGTTATGCTTCCTCACTTTGTATACGTTCGGATTGCCAATTTTGTGCGTGCAATTTGTTCAACAATTATTTTATGACGCGCTGTCAGCGCTTGGCGGTCGTCCGTCCTGCCCAACCGTTGCTCACAGCTTTGAAAGGTTGCGCTAAAAATTCGCTATAAATTTGACATTTACTATTTTTATAACCAACAGAATAACATCCTCCATGGAGTTGGCGTGCGGCAAGGAAATCAGCTCATTCCGTGGCACACCCTTCCGTACACAATACAGCTGAAACTCGTTGCACTCTGTGCTCAGTGCGTTGACCATGAGAGAAACCTAAAAACGAAACTAAAATAATAATAAAATAAACAAAAAAAAAGTTGTGCTGAAAAAAAAATATATCGGTAAAAACAAATGACAAAAATGATGCAAAGCAAAAAAAAATTGCCTCCAGACGGGATTGAACCGTCGACCTTCTGTTTACGAGACAGACGCTCTGCCACTGAGCTATAGAGGCACGCGGCAACAAACACAATTAGCAATTAAGAACAAAATTTTTAAAAACTTATTTAAAAAAAATTGACAAAAAAAAAAAGAAAGAAAAAGAGAATTGCCTCCAGACGGGATTGAACCGTCGACCTTCTGTTTACGAGACAGACGCTCTGCCACTGAGCTATAGAGGCACATGGAATAATACAGAATTTATTATTTACATGTTTATCCATAAACTCAGTACAAAAGATAAAACGACAGACAAGACAGTCAACCAAACCAATTCTATAATAATGTCAGATATTTAAATAATATCAGATATTTAAATTAAATAAGCATTTTTATGAATGTCACCTCATCATAAAGTTTTGTTGCCGATGCAGCGGCGTTCAGCCAATGCACAATTTCTTGGAGTAAAATATGCGGGATTTGTGCCGATGCGTTTTCCCCATTTTCATCAACAATCGTTAAGCCGGCATCATCGTCACATCCATATCGACATTTTGTGTGTTGGTAAACGGCCCATGCGTTGGCAACCAAAGCGGCACCAAACTTCTGAAAATGGGGTACGGTGCAGGGATGGGCGGAATTCCGTTTTCCGTTTTTCCGTTGTTTTTGGGCCTTTTTTCCGTTTTCCGTTAAAATGCCCTTTTTAACGAAAAAAACGGAAAAAATATACACCCCTAAGAATGGGATTTTTGGAGGATAGGAATTCTGCTGGGTTGTGGTGTAATGGTGAGTGTTGGGGGCAGACGAAATCAAAAAAACTAGGGGAGGCCCTTTTGTTGTGCTACATTCGTAATTTTGGACCAATTTTCTTAACAAATCTGGTGAAATCTTCAAGAAAATTTTCCCGGCGGCGCCTATCGGCGCCGCCGGACCTTTACCCTACCATTCCTAAAAAACTTCAAAAAAAAAAGTGCCGATTTTTTAAATTTTTGTTGAAAATCTCTTAACAAATTAAGTCAAAATTCAAAATTTTCTACGGCGGCGCCTATCGGCACCGCCGACCCCCTCCCCCCTAAAAGCTTAAAATAGAATTAGAAGGCCGCTGAAAAAAGGAAATCCTTAAAATTTTTAAAAATAATTACTGTTAATATTTCAAAAAATATTTATTAAAATAATTATTTTTAAAAAAAATAATTATTTTATTTTATTTAAAATTTTTGTTTTCCGTTTTTCCGTTGTTTTTGGCCCTTTTTTTCCGTTTTCCGTTAAAAAAAATATTTCCGTTTTTCCGTTTTTTAAAAATAAATTTCCGCCCATCCCTGGTACGGTGACGAAAGATAATATAATTAATAATTATACTATTCTAAAACAATGAAAAGAGGACCTGATAAAGAGAATTTGAGCGGAGATATGGCACAAAAAGTAGTTGAATTTGTGCCGCAAATTTCTGCTGGCCTTGCGTGTGTTCATCCGCTGAATTTGCCGATCGGACATGAAACAGTACATGGAAAAGGGGCGCTAGGAATTGAGCAGCCAACACTTTTCGTTCGACCAAAACCTTAAATACATTAATAAGAAACAATTACATTTTTAAGATATTCAATTATAATTTTTGCGCATTTTTGGACAGTTTACCTCGTCACATTGTGTGGCGTTGAGGAAGCGCAAATCGTCCCCACAAAACAACTCTCGCGCTGACTCACGCGACGAATTTGGCCCATCCAAATGGTGGAGGAAGACGTCTGAAATCAGGACATTCCCACAGCAAAAACATCTGATAGTTTCACACCAATTTCCGTGACTCGGTGGTCATAGACCAAACAGCACAGCCAGACCCCAATGGACTGCTCCAACAGGTTGAAGAAAACGCCGTACTCCTCCTCTCCTTCCCTTGTAGATCCAATGCCCCGACGCTCAACGATACATAAAAGCGTGGAAAGTGCTTGTTGGCACTGTGTCAAAATGGTAGGAGGTGCCGATGGTGGAGTAAACAGTACACAGCGGTAAAGTTGTTTGAGTAAGAAAAACAGAGACTGAATGGGAAATTAATGCTCGTCTTGGATATGTGTTCATATTTTGTTAATTTCCCTTTTTGTAAATATTTCACAACCTGCTCACTCCAATTTGTCAGCATCGTCATTTTCCCGTCCTCTCTCTCGCCACCATTTTCAGAAGCTTGCAAATTCCGTCGCTCCAATGCCTCGCAAATGCATTCCAAAGCACGGGCCGCTCGGGTGGGTGAATGTTGAGCACAGTCAAGAAGAGAGACGACGAGCTGAAGACGGGCATCGCTTAGCTGTTGCTGAGCACAAGGCGACACGCGAAGCCAAAACGCGACAAGGCCGAGCAGGTCGACCAGCACCGAGTCCACCCCTTCACGGAACTGAGACAAAAAGGAGTGAATAGAACTAGTGGATCTAACACTTTTTGTCTTTAGATTTAGCAATCATGATCTGGTTAAGCACCTGTGCCATCCGTTGAGGACTGTCCATCAGCGTCCAGGCTGAGTCCATCACGCGGTCGATCAACGGACGCTTCATCGTCCGCTCGTCCACGTTCGGATTGGCAAACAGCGAGCACAGCGATTGGGTGGCGGCCGAGATCACTTCGTCGACCGGGTCACTTGCCACTGATCTTCTGAAGATGAACAAGCATCAGCATCAAAACTTTAAACGGCACAGACATTGTGGCACCAAAAAGTGTCTGTTCGGCGTCCAAGTTGAATTCACTAACCGCAAAATGGTATTTGAGCACCAGCAGCGCCGTTTGGCGGCATTGCCAATTCTAAGTAAAAAATATAAAATTGAAATAAATGTATTAAAAAAATTTTTGCTATAGTAAAACCATACCTTTTCCTCTGCCATTTCGAGCAGTTCGCCAATTTTGCGCAAAATTGCTGAGGCAATGGCCCGTCGCAGTAAAAGACTTTGCTCTCCATCCTTTTCTTCCGTTTTCCGTCCACATAAACTCAGCAGCAAAGCCGAAAGTGCTTGGGCTGCCGCCTCGCGGACCAACAAATTGGAAAAATAGCAAAAACTAAAGTTTTTGTTTCCAAATCTGCAAGTTATTACGGGTGCCACTGCGCTACTTCCCGTCACAAAATCGTTGAATCGGTCCAAAATCATCAGCTGAAGCAAGCAAACTGCGATGTTGGACAAAGCGATGGGCGAGGGCAGCAACCTGAACAGAAAAGCCTTTTTAAAATTCTATGAGAAATACAGTCCTAAAACGTAGCTGTATTCCCCTCAAGTAAAATCTTAATTTTGTATAAAAAATAACTGGCCATGTGTTGGCGTGGACACAAAGTTTGGTGACAGCCAACGCGGCGCCATGGCGATGGTTCCATTTGGGATGCACCAAATTGATGAGAAAATGGCGTCTGGCCAATGTATCAACGATTTGGGAGTGAAAGAAGCGAAAGTTGTCCAAATCTGAATAATCTAATATTTTAGAACTAAGTTTTTTTTTATCAGAACCCCCTGCAAAAAACACACACACCGTTTTCCTGCTGCTTTTCATCCATTTCTGCCTCTCTTTTAACAAAGGATCCTTTTGTACCATTGTCCAACGATGGGTCCTCTAATTCCCGCTTGAGTTCCTAAACAATATTTTCTTGATTAAATCGCAGTTTGATTCCCAAAATATGACCATTTTCACATTATCGCCATGGTATTGAAATGTTTGGGAATTTGTATTGCTGCAGGACAACTCTTCGTCCGAAATAAAACTGAACAAAGGGAAAAGTTGGATCTAAGAATATGAATTTTTTATTTTAAATTCAGCCTACGTGCGCGAGGAAACGCCTCTGGACGAGTCCATCTCCAGGTACTGGTCAACCAACTGGCGCTGCTGTCGACTGTTCAAAGGAGCTGAAGAATTTGCTGATGAAGTAGTGGGCGGCTCTTCACAACTAAATGTAACCATAAAAATTGTAGCAATCTCCCAGCCTTCTATCCAACTAACCTGACCAATGTTCGATAGGTGTCCAGCACTTCCCGAACCGAAAGGGCGTCGATGGTTTGCAAACATTCGGACAAACTTTGTAGGTTCAGACAGGCGTCCGGCCTGGCAACTTCGGGCCCAAAGTTCTTGCTTGCCTCAACCAGCAACGCGTTGAATAAGTCCGCGGCCGCGACGCGTCCCTCCCAATTAGAACTTTGCGCGTATTGGACGACCAATGAGAACAGCTGAGCAATTGCCTTTAATTTTTGGTATTTTTGTACATTAATTGCAAAAATAAAACCAACATTTGAACAAAAATTGGATATATTTGGGTTACCTGGTGACCCGTAGTTGGCGACCCTAAAATCTGCGACAAAGCGAAGACAGCTTCGTTTCGTATTGAACGGTTGCGCGACTCAAGCAGAGCGCCCAATTTGGAGAGATGAAAACGAGGAAGTTCGGCGGACATGTTTTGAATTTTCAAAATGTAATAAAATATATCTGTTCTTAAAAAATAAATGGGATGTAAATTTTATACATAAAAGAAGGTGCAAATTTTGGGATACTCGAGATCCAAAAGTTGGGTGAGCCCGAGACCCTCGAGCACCCCAGATCCAAAGCAACCCAACAGGGATGGGCGGAAATTTATTTTTAAAAAACGGAAAACGGATTTTTAACGGAAAACGGAAAACGGAAAAAAAGGGCCAAAAACAACGGAAAAACGGAAAACGGAAAAAAAATTGGAAAAAGTTAATAAGAATTTTTAAAATTGTTTAACAACCGTTTATGTTCAGCAAAAGTCCGAATAAATCACTAACATAGTAGGGGAGCTGAACCACCACCCCACCCACACTTATCTGCCCCCAACACTCACCATTACACCACAACCCAGCCGAATTCCAATTCTCCAAAAATCCCATTCTTAGGGGTGTATATTTTTTCCGTTTTTCCGTTAAAAAGGGCATTTTAACGGAAAACGGAAAAAAAGGCCCAAAAACAACGGAAAAACGGAAAACGGAATTCCGCCCATCCCTGCAACCCAATTCCACTCCTTCGCAAATTGACGAAACGCCAAAATTATTATTTTTATTTTCAATTTCAAAATATTCGGAGATTACTCAACTTTGCCAGCGACGTTTAAGGTGCCATTCATAACTCTCTTTGGAACCAACCAACCAAAAGAAAATTGTAATCGAAAATTAAACAAAAATCTGTTTTTTGTACTTTTCTGACCATAAGTTAGATAACTTTTCTGACTATAAGTTAAATAATAGCTTTGGAACAGCTAGGCAGAGCAAAATTTTACAAAAATTTCAAAATACAGTATCGGACAAAAGTATATGCCCAAAACATATTTGGACATGAAAATTGTCATAGCAGCTTTTAAAGCTGTTGAAGCCAGCCAACTGTTAGTGATTAAATTTAGTGCAATTTGCTAGCTTCAAAATGAGCCCAAACTCACTGCGCTTCAAGCACTCTCCGATTTGTTTGCCCCCATTGAACTCAACCTGCTCAAAAATTGGGTGGACAAAAGTATATGCCCAAAAAGTTCAACGCTTTATTTCTAAGCATATGCACCATTCTCATCAACTCCTTTATCAATACTTTGTTGGGCCACCTTTAGCCTCTATAACAGCCATACAACGGGAATGCATAGAATCAATCAACTTGATTAAAACATTAATTGAAATTTTCTCCCATTCCGACTGGAGATGTGCAAAGAGTTCATCCCCATTTCTGAACCGCCGTCCCCTCAGCTAATGGATTTGTCAAATTTGGTGGCGACACAATTGACCAAGTCGGTGGCACTTTTGGTTGGATCGAGCTGAATTTCCCGAAGTGCGATCCGCTCTTCCCTAATTGACAATTTTTTTGGACGTCCACTTCTTGGCTTTCGGTGCAGATCATCTCCGGCTCTGTAGCGCTTGTAAATGTTCGATACGGCTCGATGACTCACTCCAAATTGTGCAGAAACAGCCCTATCTGTTTGACCATTTTTTTTTGCCTCCACAATGTCAATTTTTTTAGGAGTAGGAATGTGATTTCTTTGGCATATCTGAGACTAAAAACCTATGGTAAAAGGAGTTGATGAGAATGGTGCATATGCTTAGAAATAAAGCGTTGAACTTTTTGGGCATATACTTTTGTCCACCCAATTTTTGAGCAGGTTGAGTTCAATGGGGGCAAACAAATCGGAGAGTGCTTGAAGCGCAGTGAGTTTGGGCTCATTTTGAAGCTAGCAAATTGCACTAAATTTAATCACTAACAGTTGGCTGGCTTCAACAGCTTTAAAAGCTGCTATGACAATTTTCATGTCCAAATATGTTTTGGGCATATACTTTTGTCCGATACTGTACGTATGGTCAATTTTTCCTTAAAATTTTGGTGTTTCTAGTGGTTCGGAGGTTTCAAACCGTAAAGTTCACCTTCACTACGACGATCTTTTAGTACAACTTATTACATTTGAATTTTTGCACAAAGTTTTGAATTCCAATAACTGATTGCCTTCTTGATACTCTGATTATGGATGTTGAAAAATTGGAAAAGGAGCTTTCCAAATTGGACCACAATCGTTTCTATCCAGCCTTGGGAGCTGAATCCCTCGCACAAGTGGTGGAGGTATTAATTGCAACGCGTCGCAAGCAGGTCGACCCTCATAATTTTGCAATATTCCGTTTGATTTTTAAGGCTGAAGCCAACTCAAAGGGATATGGAAAAGACAATACGGAGCCGAATAAGATGAACAACGGCGGGGAGTTGTCGTCACATAAATGTACGCGCGTTGAAACCGGGAGGGATCTGAAGAAGAAGGAGAAGTCTTTCCAGACTCAGAAGTCCGAGTTCGCCGAGCATCGCAAGGTTTGTTTGGACAATTTGCTCTACTTTGGCGTATGACTCATGTTATGTCACAAAACTAAAAGTTGTTTTAATCCCATTAAATTACTAGGCTGCATCGTCAAACTCGGAGAGCATTATGGTTAGTGCAATGTTTTTTCAGAAAAACTTTTGAGCCGTTCTTACTAACAGAGCATCGACAAAAATTTGATCAACCCTGACAACAGCATTCTCAAGAAGGAAGTGCGCGAATTTGCCAAAAATCGATGTCACAGCCAATTTAAGAAAGGAGAAAAGGAAGGTAAAAGTATCCCCTCTTTTCGACTAAAAATAAAGAGACGCGCTTTAACTATATCATTAAATTTTCAGATTCTTGGGCCGAAAAACTTCAGATGGAGGTGGAGGAAAAAGTCCGTGGATTTCGTTTATCTAACCGACGTTGAACCATGACTCGCATTGATCATTTAAGACGGCTATTGTTCCTTTATTTGATTGCGTGCGTATCATTTTAGTGGATATTATCTCTGATCAATTAATAAATTCCAAATTCCAAAAAATGTTCATCGGGTTTGAAATGGAGGTCAGATCGGATTCTAGAAACACCTTTTGATCGACTGAAAAATTTATTATATTCACAGTAAATAAGCGGATAGATGGCAAATACATACAAAAGAAACATAGCAATTACTAAATATATCTTTGTTTGTTTTCACTTGAATTTGTTTTATTTCAACAATAAATGCGCGTATTTCTTCTTACTGCGCAGAGGCTGCCGGGTAAATGAAATTCCCGGAATTTTCCAACTTTTTTGCGGTCGTAATTTAATGCGTTTCTAAACAGTAAAAGGTGGGCGGATTTGTGGGTGGGGGGGGGAGGGGGAGGGGAGGGGAGGGGCTGGCACGTATCCCCCGCCCGCCTCTCACTTTGGCCTTTGGTTTTCCGCACTCGACCCTTCAATTCTCTTCCCATTCAGTGCGTATTGCATTTGCCTTTTTCTTGCTCACCCATTCCCACATTTGTCCGTCCCGTCCTTTCCCTTCCGCCGGAGCGACGGACATATTTTATGTGTTGATTTACATTTTATACATTTGTTATTTCCACCCTTTCAGCGACCAATTCGCTGATCAATTCGTTTCTTCATTTGTCTGTGAGTCTTGTCTCACAAATCAATGCTCCGCTCTCCTTTAGAACGCAATTCCTTCCTTATCCGATTACTTTGAAACAAAAGGTTCGGACTTTTAAATTATTTTTCCGGAGCCCCACTAAAGCTATTTTTGTTCATTCACCCTTATCGTTTTCAACCCATTTTATTTTCTTGCTCCCCGCCTCTTCCGTCGTCCTTTATTCTCGAATTGATTTGTTGTCATATACATATAAGTAGGGGACGGATTTATTTGCACCAACAATTACTCAAATTTTTGCCAAAATATGCTTCGAAAAATCCTTAAAATATGCCCAAATTCTCGTTTTATTGCATTTTTGTACATTGATTTCCATTTTTATTTACACATTTTAGATTTATGCATATACATACTAATAACTACAAATCATAACAACGTCGTAAAATGCCGAAAGTGGACTTTGACTGTTTCGACATGTTTGCGCCGGTTTTGGTTAGTTAAATTGGTTTTTCTTTGTTTGTCAAAAATAAAATTGACCGTTTTGCTCAGGTGGCGTTGATTTTTGCTGCCATTCTTTTTGTAAGTCCAAATTTGTCAAATTCACATTGAAACTTTTTTCCGAATTCCTACCCCCTGAAATTTGTAGACTCCGCATCTGGACTCTTGAAATTTAAGATTTTCCCCCCAAAATTAGGTTGGGAATTATTTTTATGTCTTTAATTGATTTAAAGCGAATTTGCTATGATGCAAATGTCTAATTTACTTAAAACAATGATTTTTCAAAGCAGATCATCTCCTTCACTTGCATCAATTGGTACTGCATCTCGCAAAAGGACGATTTGACGGTGTTTGAGAAGGTGAGGGTGGACGGATAGGCGGGTTCTATGGAGCGTTTGTTGGTCGCTATCGGGCAAACTCCAGAGTCGGAGAAGAAATTCTGAACCTCCTGAAGTCTTCCAAATGGCTTCTGGAATCTATTTGTCCGACAAGCTCTATAATTTTAGCGGGATCAAATGATTGGGTACACTAAAAAAAAGATAATTCTATTAGCACCAAAAAATCCCGGGCTTCTGGTGTGTTGTAATTGTAATTTTTGCTGAAATTCATTAAACCATTAAATTTTAATAAAATCAATACTTTAAGCTTGGCCTCCATGCGAACCTCCGACTTGGCCCTCACACGATGACTCAAATCAGAAGGGGCGGCTACGCGTCCACTTTCGCCCGGGAGGAAGGCGGGGAACGTCAATTGTTGGAGACGGACAACCAAAAGGCCTAATTTCTGTGTTCTAATGAAGAAATAATATTACCTTTGTACTAGTATTTACATTTTCCCATAGCCTTCCTTTAAAATCAAATTTTATTGTTCACTAATGTTGAAGAGATCCAAAAAAACATTCTCTGGTCTTCGGTGAAGGAATATTTATTATCACTGTTTTGAATTTTAAAAAAAGGAAGGGGGAGGGGATGGATTGACGAACATTTGTCGTTGTCGAAAAGTCCTCGTCGGAATCGGAACCCGATTTGGGCTGGCCAATCCAAAAAAAAGGAAAAGTATTTCTCTCCCAATTCGCGATTTGTTGTGGAGCTTTCACTCCCAATTATTTTCTACGAGCGGCTGGCTCATCATCATTGCCCGCGGGGGAACGGGTCAATGTCTTCATTTTGGGGCATGCACCGCTAACGAATTGGAATTACGCCAATTTGCTCTCCCCCCACCCCCAAAGCTTTGGTTTCGACTGTTCGGCTCCGGCACTTTCTCTCACGTCCCTTCTTGCTCTCCAGGACAGCGCTTCTGGCTGGAGATGGTTGTGTTGCGGGGCGAGTCGAGAAGCCCCAGATCCCCAATTCCCCCCACGAGACAAAGTCCATTCAATTATTAATAACCCCCCGTCTAATCCGGCAAAGCAGACGCGCAAATGAAAGTGTGGAAGCGGACGGATTAATGCCCTCCCATCGATTGGTCTTTTGCGTGTCAAAAAATTGCCAAAACAAATAAATGATCAATATAATATATCAAATCTCTTTTCAAAAAGAAGAACCACAGCAACAAAAATGGGCGGGTGAGGCAACATTTGCGGACCAACTCTCATAAAACTGCTTAAGCGAGTGCTGCTGGGCTTTCGTTTAATTGACTACGAGAAGAGAGAGAAAGAGAGGAGACTTTAACGTTCTTTTGTGTACAGGCCGCAAATGTCGTCGGATTAACAAAACAACAATAAACAAATTTGCGCCAGCACACATTCACTTGGTCGGTTCGGTAACGCTGTGTAGGTGCACTTAAAGTTGCAAAAAAACATAAATTTTCACAATAAAAACTCAAACAAATAAAAAGTGCCTGTTCAAGCGGCGCTCTGAGTCCGGCACGAAACATTTCACAACCGGCCTAAATTATTTAATTAAAAACAAATTAAGAAAAAGATTTAAAGGAAAAGGCAACGATGCTATTTTCTAATCCAAAAAACAACAACAAATTGAACTCAAAATGGTATTTTTTACCTTCACTTAGAGAAAAATAAACCAGATTTCCAATTTTATTGCCAAACAATAATCCCGTCCTTTTGGCAAGGGTGGCAACGATGCTATTTTCTAATCCAAAAAACAACAACAAATTGAACTCAAAATGGTATTTTTTACCTTCACTTAGAGAAAAATAAACCAGATTTCCAATTTTATTGCCAAACAATAATCCCTTCCTTTTGGCAAGGGTGGCAACGATGCTATTTTCTAATCCAAAAAACAACAACAAATTGAACTCAAAATGGTATTTTTTACCTTCACTTAGAGAAAAATAAACCAGATTTCCAATTTTATTGCCAAACAATAATCCCGTCCTTTTGGCAAGGGTGGCAACGATGCTATTTTCTAATCCAAAAAACAACAACAAATTGAACTCAAAATGGTATTTTTTACCTTCACTTAGAGAAAAATAAACCAGATTTCCAATTTTATTGCCAAACAATAATCCCTTCCTTTTGGCAAGGGTGGCAACGATGCTATTTTCTAATCCAAAAAACAACAACAAATTGAACTCAAAATGGTATTTTTTACCTTCACTTAGAGAAAAATAAACCAGATTTCCAATTTTATTGCCAAACAATAATCCCTTCCTTTTAGCAAGGGTGGCAACGATGCTATTTTCTAATCCAAAAAACAACAACAAATTGAACTCAAAATGGTATTTTTTACCTTCACTTTGAGAAAAATAAACCAGATTTCCAATTTTATTGCCAAACAATAATCCCTTCCTTTTGGCAAGGGTGGCAACGATGCTATTTTCTAATCCAAAAAACAACAACAAATTGAACTCAAAATGGTATTTTTTACCTTCACTTTGAGAAAAATAAACCAGATTTCCAATTTTATTGCCAAACAATAATCCCTTCCTTTTGGCAAGGGTGGCAACGATGCTATTTTCTAATCCAAAAAACAACAACAAATTGAACTCAAAATGGTATTTTTTACCTTCACTTAGAGAAAAATAAACCAGATTTCCAATTTTATTGCCAAACAATAATCCCTTCCTTTTAGCAAGGGTGGCAACGATGCTATTTTCTAATCCAAAAAACAACAACAAATTGAACTCAAAATGGTATTTTTTACCTTCACTTTGAGAAAAATAAACCAGATTTCCAATTTTATTGCCAAACAATAATCCCTTCCTTTTGGCAAGGGTGGCAACGATGCTATTTTCTAATCCAAAAAACAACAACAAATTGAACTCAAAATGGTATTTTTTACCTTCACTTAGAGAAAAATAAACCAGATTTCCAATTTTATTGCCAAACAATAATCCCTTCCTTTTGGCAAGGGTGGCAACGATGCTATTTTCTAATCCAAAAAACAACAACAAATTGAACTCAAAATGGTATTTTTTACCTTCACTTAGAGAAAAATAAACCAGATTTCCAATTTTATTGCCAAACAATAATCCCTTCCTTTTGGCAAGGGTGGCAACGATGCTATTTTCTAATCCAAAAAACAACAACAAATTGAACTCAAAATGGTATTTTTTACCTTCACTTAGAGAAAAATAAACCAGATTTCCAATTTTATTGCAAAACAATAATCCCTTCCTTTTGGCAAGGGTGGCAACGATGCTATTTTCTAATCCAAAAAACAACAACAAATTGAACTCAAAATGGTATTTTTTACCTTCACTTAGAGAAAAATAAACCAGATTCCAATTTTATTGCCAAACAATAATCCCTTCCTTTTAGCAAGGGTGGCAACGATGCTATTTTCTAATCCAAAAAACAACAACAAATTGAACTCAAAATGGTATTTTTTACCTTCACTTAGAGAAAAATAAACCAGATTTCCAATTTTATTGCCAAACAATAATCCCTTCCTTTTGGCAAGGGTGGCAACGATGCTATTTTCTAATCCAAAAAACAACAACAAATTGAACTCAAAATGGTATTTTTTACCTTCACTTAGAGAAAAATAAACCAGATTTCCAATTTTATTGCCAAACAATAATCCCTTCCTTTTGGCAAGGGTGGCAACGATGCTATTTTCTAATCCAAAAAACAACAACAAATTGAACTCAAAATGGTATTTTTTACCTTCACTTAGAGAAAAATAAACCAGATTTCCAATTTTATTGCCAAACAATAATCCCTTCCTTTTGGCAAGGGTGGCAACGATGCTATTTTCTAAGCCAAAAAACAACAACAAATTGAACTCAAAATGGTATTTTTTACCTTCACTTAGAGAAAAATAAACCAGATTTCCAATTTTATTGCCAAACAATAATCCCTTCCTTTGGCAAGGGTGGCAACGATGCTATTTTCTAATCCAAAAAACAACAACAAATTGAACTCAAAATGGTATTTTTTACCTTCACTTAGAGAAAAATAAACCAGATTTCCAATTTTATTGCCAAACAATAATCCCGTCCTTTTGGCAAGGGTGGCAACGATGCTATTTTCTAATCCAAAAAACAACAACAAATTGAACTCAAAATGGTATTTTTTACCTTCACTTAGAGAAAAATAAACCAGATTTCCAATTTTATTGCCAAACAATAATCCCTTCCTTTTGGCAAGGGTGGCAACGATGCTATTTTCTAATCCAAAAAACAACAACAAATTGAACTCAAAATGGTATTTTTTACCTTCACTTAGAGAAAAATAAACCAGATTTCCAATTTTATTGCCAAACAATAATCCCTTCCTTTTGGCAAGGGTGGCAACGATGCTATTTTCTAATCCAAAAAACAACAACAAATTGAACTCAAACTGGTATTTTTTACCTTCACTTAGAGAAAAATAAACCAGATTTCCAATTTTATTGCCAAACAATAATCCCTTCCTTTTGGCAAGGGTGGCAACGATGCTATTTTCTAATCCAAAAAACAACAACAAATTGAACTCAAAATGGTATTTTTTACCTTCACTTAGAGAAAAATAAACCAGATTTCCAATTTTATTGCCAAACAATAATCCCTTCCTTTTGGCAAGGGTGGCAACGATGCTATTTTCTAATCCAAAAAACAACAACAAATTGAACTCAAAATGGTATTTTTTACCTTCACTTAGAGAAAAATAAACCAGATTTCCAATTTTATTGCCAAACAATAATCCCTTCCTTTTGGCAAGGGTGGCAACGATGCTATTTTCTAATCCAAAAAACAACAACAAATTGAACTCAAAATGGTATTTTTTACCTTCACTTAGAGAAAAATAAACCAGATTTCCAATTTTATTGCCAAACAATAATCCCTTCCTTTTGGCAAGGGTGGCAACGATGCTATTTTCTAATCCAAAAAACAACAACAAATTGAACTCAAAATGGTATTTTTTACCTTCACTTAGAGAAAAATAAACCAGATTTCCAATTTTATTGCCAAACAATAATCCCTTCCTTTTGGCAAGGGTGGCAACGATGCTATTTTCTAATCCAAAAAACAACAACAAATTGAACTCAAAATGGTATTTTTTACCTTCACTTAGAGAAAAATAAACCAGATTTCCAATTTTATTGCCAAACAATAATCCCTTCCTTTTGGCAAGGGTGGCAACGATGCTATTTTCTAATCCAAAAAACAACAACAAATTGAACTCAAAATGGTATTTTTTACCTTCACTTAGAGAAAAATAAACCAGATTTCCAATTTTATTGCCAAACAATAATCCCTTCTATTTTAGCAAGGGTGGCAACGATGCTATTTTCTAATCCAAAAAACAACAACAAATTGAACTCAAAATGGTATTTTTTACCTTCACTTAGAGAAAAATAAACCAGATTTCCAATTTTATTGCCAAACAATAATCCCTTCCTTTTGGCAAGGGTGGCAACGATGCTATTTTCTAATCCAAAAAACAACAACAAATTGAACTCAAAATGGTATTTTTTACCTTCACTTAGAGAAAAA
This sequence comes from Globodera pallida, assembly GCA_020449905.1. Classification (NCBI taxonomy): domain Eukaryota; kingdom Metazoa; phylum Nematoda; class Chromadorea; order Rhabditida; family Heteroderidae; genus Globodera; species Globodera pallida. The sequence goes on along the minus strand of JAIXHY010000004.1, from coordinate 3,483,721 downwards.
TAAACCAGATTTCCAATTTTATTGCCAAACAATAATCCCTTCCTTTTGGCAAGGGTGGCAACGATGCTATTTTCTAATCCAAAAAACAACAACAAATTGAACTCAAAATGGTATTTTTTACCTTCACTTAGAGAAAAATAAACCAGATTTCCAATTTTATTGCCAAACAATAATCCCTTCCTTTTAGCAAGGGTGGCAACGATGCTATTTTCTAATCCAAAAAACAACAACAAATTGAACTCAAAATGGTATTTTTTACCTTCACTTAGAGAAAAATAAACCAGATTTCCAATTTTATTGCCAAACAATAATCCCTTCCTTTTAGCAAGGGTGGCAACGATGCTATTTTCTAATCCAAAAAACAACAACAAATTGAACTCAAAATGGTATTTTTTACCTTCACTTAGAGAAAAATAAACCAGATTTCCAATTTTATTGCCAAACAATAATGCCTTCCTTTTGGCAAGGGTGGCAACGATGCTATTTTCTAATCCAAAAAACAACAATAAATTGAACTCAAAATGGTATTTTTTACCTTCACTTAGAGAAAAATAAACCAGATTTCCAATTTTATTGCCAAACAATAATCCCTTCCTTTTGGCAAGGGTGGCAACGATGCTATTTTCTAATCCAAAAAACAACAACAAATTGAACTCAAAATGGTATTTTTTACCTTCACTTAGAGAAAAATAAACCAGATTTCCAATTTTATTGCCAAACAATAATCCCTTCCTTTTGGCAAGGGTGGCAACGATGCTATTTTCTAATCCAAAAAACAACAACAAATTGAACTCAAAATGGTATTTTTTACCTTCACTTAGAGAAAAATAAACCAGATTTCCAATTTTATTGCCAAACAATAATCCCGTCCTTTTGGCAAGGGTGGCAACGATGCTATTTTCTAATCCAAAAAACAACAACAAATTGAACTCAAAATGGTATTTTTTACCTTCACTTAGAGAAAAATAAACCAGATTTCCAATTTTATTGCCAAACAATAATCCCTTCCTTTTGGCAAGGGTGGCAACGATGCTATTTTCTAATCCAAAAAACAACAACAAATTGAACTCAAACTGGTATTTTTTACCTTCACTTAGAGAAAAATAAACCAGATTTCCAATTTTATTGCCAAACAATAATCCCTTCCTTTTGGCAAGGGTGGCAACGATGCTATTTTCTAATCCAAAAAACAACAACAAATTGAACTCAAAATGGTATTTTTTACCTTCACTTAGAGAAAAATAAACCAGATTTCCAATTTTATTGCCAAACAATAATCCCTTCCTTTTGGCAAGGGTGGCAACGATGCTATTTTCTAATCCAAAAAACAACAACAAATTGAACTCAAAATGGTATTTTTTACCTTCACTTAGAGAAAAATAAACCAGATTTCCAATTTTATTGCCAAACAATAATCCCGTCCTTTTGGCAAGGGTGGCAACGATGCTATTTTCTAATCCAAAAAACAACAACAAATTGAACTCAAAATGGTATTTTTTACCTTCACTTAGAGAAAAATAAACCAGATTTCCAATTTTATTGCCAAACAATAATCCCTTCCTTTTGGCAAGGGTGGCAACGATGCTATTTTCTAATCCAAAAAACAACAACAAATTGAACTCAAAATGGTATTTTTTACCTTCACTTAGAGAAAAATAAACCAGATTTCCAATTTTATTGCAAAACAATAATCCCTTCCTTTTGGCAAGGGTGGCAATGATGCTATTTTCTAATCCAAAAAACAACAACAAATTGAACTCAAAATGGTATTTTTTACCTTCACTTAGAGAAAAATAAACCAGATTTCCAATTTTATTGCCAAACAATAATCCCTTCCTTTTGGCAAGGGTGGCAACGATGCTATTTTCTAATCCAAAAAACAACAACAAATTGAACTCAAACTGGTATTTTTTACCTTCACTTAGAGAAAAATAAACCAGATTTCCAATTTTATTGCCAAACAATAATCCCTTCCTTTTGGCAAGGGTGGCAACGATGCTATTTTCTAATCCAAAAAACAACAACAAATTGAACTCAAAATGGTATTTTTTACCTTCACTTAGAGAAAAATAAACCAGATTTCCAATTTTATTGCCAAACAATAATCCCTTCCTTTTGGCAAGGGTGGCAACGATGCTATTTTCTAATCCAAAAAACAACAACAAATTGAACTCAAAATGGTATTTTTTACCTTCACTTAGAGAAAAATAAACCAGATTTCCAATTTTATTGCCAAACAATAATCCCTTCCTTTTGGCAAGGGTGGCAACGATGCTATTTTCTAATCCAAAAAACAACAACAAATTGAACTCAAAATGGTATTTTTTACCTTCACTTAGAGAAAAATAAACCAGATTTCCAATTTTATTGCCAAACAATAATCCCGTCCTTTTGGCAAGGGTGGCAACGATGCTATTTTCTAATCCAAAAAACAACAACAAATTGAACTCAAAATGGTATTTTTTACCTTCACTTAGAGAAAAATAAACCAGATTTCCAATTTTATTGCCAAACAATAATCCCTTCCTTTTGGCAAGGGTGGCAACGATGCTATTTTCTAATCCAAAAAACAACAACAAATTGAACTCAAACTGGTATTTTTTACCTTCACTTAGAGAAAAATAAACCAGATTTCCAATTTTATTGCCAAACAATAATCCCTTCCTTTTGGCAAGGGTGGCAACGATGCTATTTTCTAATCCAAAAAACAACAACAAATTGAACTCAAAATGGTATTTTTTACCTTCACTTAGAGAAAAATAAACCAGATTTCCAATTTTATTGCCAAACAATAATCCCTTCCTTTTGGCAAGGGTGGCAACGATGCTATTTTCTAATCCAAAAAACAACAACAAATTGAACTCAAAATGGTATTTTTTACCTTCACTTAGAGAAAAATAAACCAGATTTCCAATTTTATTGCCAAACAATAATCCCGTCCTTTTGGCAAGGGTGGCAACGATGCTATTTTCTAATCCAAAAAACAACAACAAATTGAACTCAAAATGGTATTTTTTACCTTCACTTAGAGAAAAATAAACCAGATTTCCAATTTTATTGCCAAACAATAATCCCGTCCTTTTGGCAAGGGTGGCAACGATGCTATTTTCTAATCCAAAAAACAACAACAAATTGAACTCAAAATGGTATTTTTTACCTTCACTTAGAGAAAAATAAACCAGATTTCCAATTTTATTGCCAAACAATAATCCCTTCCTTTTGGCAAGGGTGGCAACGATGCTATTTTCTAATCCAAAAAACAACAACAAATTGAACTCAAAATGGTATTTTTTACCTTCACTTAGAGAAAAATAAACCAGATTTCCAATTTTATTGCCAAACAATAATCCCGTCCTTTTGGCAAGGGTGGCAACGATGCTATTTTCTAATCCAAAAAACAACAACAAATTGAACTCAAAATGGTATTTTTTACCTTCACTTAGAGAAAAATAAACCAGATTTCCAATTTTATTGCCAAACAATAATCCCGTCCTTTTGGCAAGGGTGGCAACGATGCTATTTTCTAATCCAAAAAACAACAACAAATTGAACTCAAAATGGTATTTTTTACCTTCACTTAGAGAAAAATAAACCAGATTTCCAATTTTATTGCCAAACAATAATCCCTTCCTTTTGGCAAGGGTGGCAACGATGCTATTTTCTAATCCAAAAAACAACAACAAATTGAACTCAAAATGGTATTTTTTACCTTCACTTAGAGAAAAATAAACCAGATTTCCAATTTTATTGCCAAACAATAATCCCTTCCTTTTGGCAAGGGTGGCAACGATGCTATTTTCTAATCCAAAAAACAACAACAAATTGAACTCAAAATGGTATTTTTTACCTTCACTTAGAGAAAAATAAACCAGATTTCCAATTTTATTGCCAAACAATAATCCCTTCCTTTTGGCAAGGGTGGCAACGATGCTATTTTCTAATCCAAAAAACAACAACAAATTGAACTCAAAATGGTATTTTTTACCTTCACTTAGAGAAAAATAAACCAGATTTCCAATTTTATTGCCAAACAATAATCCCTTCCTTTTGGCAAGGGTGGCAACGATGCTATTTTCTAATCCAAAAAACAACAACAAATTGAACTCAAAATGGTATTTTTTACCTTCACTTAGAGAAAAATAAACCAGATTTCCAATTTTATTGCCAAACAATAATCCCTTCCTTTTGGCAAGGGTGGCAACGATGCTATTTTCTAATCCAAAAAACAACAACAAATTGAACTCAAAATGGTATTTTTTACCTTCACTTAGAGAAAAATAAACCAGATTTCCAATTTTATTGCCAAACAATAATCCCTTCCTTTTGGCAAGGGTGGCAACGATGCTATTTTCTAATCCAAAAAACAACAACAAATTGAACTCAAAATGGTATTTTTTACCTTCACTTAGAGAAAAATAAACCAGATTTCCAATTTTATTGCCAAACAATAATCCCGTCCTTTTGGCAAGGGTGGCAACGATGCTATTTTCTAATCCAAAAAACAACAACAAATTGAACTCAAAATGGTATTTTTTACCTTCACTTAGAGAAAAATAAACCAGATTTCCAATTTTATTGCCAAACAATAATCCCTTCCTTTTGGCAAGGGTGGCAACGATGCTATTTTCTAATCCAAAAAACAACAACAAATTGAACTCAAAATGGTATTTTTTACCTTCACTTAGAGAAAAATAAACCAGATTTCCAATTTTATTGCCAAACAATAATCCCTTCCTTTTGGCAAGGGTGGCAACGATGCTATTTTCTAATCCAAAAAACAACAACAAATTGAACTCAAAATGGTATTTTTTACCTTCACTTAGAGAAAAATAAACCAGATTTCCAATTTTATTGCCAAACAATAATCCCTTCCTTTTGGCAAGGGTGGCAACGATGCTATTTTCTAATCCAAAAAACAACAACAAATTGAACTCAAAATGGTATTTTTTACCTTCACTTAGAGAAAAATAAACCAGATTTCCAATTTTATTGCCAAACAATAATCCCGTCCTTTTGGCAAGGGTGGCAACGATGCTATTTTCTAATCCAAAAAACAACAACAAATTGAACTCAAAATGGTATTTTTTACCTTCACTTAGAGAAAAATAAACCAGATTTCCAATTTTATTGCCAAACAATAATCCCTTCCTTTTGGCAAGGGTGGCAACGATGCTATTTTCTAATCCAAAAAACAACAACAAATTGAACTCAAAATGGTATTTTTTACCTTCACTTAGAGAAAAATAAACCAGATTTCCAATTTTATTGCCAAACAATAATCCCGTCCTTTTGGCAAGGGTGGCAACGATGCTATTTTCTAATCCAAAAAACAACAACAAATTGAACTCAAAATGGTATTTTTTACCTTCACTTAGAGAAAAATAAACCAGATTTCCAATTTTATTGCCAAACAATAATCCCTTCCTTTTGGCAAGGGTGGCAACGATGCTATTTTCTAATCCAAAAAACAACAACAAATTGAACTCAAAATGGTATTTTTTACCTTCACTTAGAGAAAAATAAACCAGATTTCCAATTTTATTGCCAAACAATAATCCCTTCCTTTTGGCAAGGGTGGCAACGATGCTATTTTCTAATCCAAAAAACAACAACAAATTGAACTCAAAATGGTATTTTTTACCTTCACTTAGAGAAAAATAAACCAGATTTCCAATATTATTGCCAAACAATAATCCCTTCCTTTTGGCAAGGGTGGCAACGATGCTATTTTCTAATCCAAAAAACAACAACAAATTGAACTCAAAATGGTATTTTTTACCTTCACTTAGAGAAAAATAAACCAGATTTCCAATTTTATTGCCAAACAATAATCCCTTCCTTTTGGCAAGGGTGGCAACGATGCTATTTTCTAATCCAAAAAACAACAACAAATTGAACTCAAAATGGTATTTTTTACCTTCACTTAGAGAAAAATAAACCAGATTTCCAATTTTATTGCCAAACAATAATCCCTTCCTTTTGGCAAGGGTGGCAACGATGCTATTTTCTAATCCAAAAAACAACAACAAATTGAACTCAAAATGGTATTTTTTACCTTCACTTAGAGAAAAATAAACCAGATTTCCAATTTTATTGCCAAACAATAATCCCGTCCTTTTGGCAAGGGTGGCAACGATGCTATTTTCTAATCCAAAAAACAACAACAAATTGAACTCAAAATGGTATTTTTTACCTTCACTTAGAGAAAAATAAACCAGATTTCCAATTTTATTGCCAAACAATAATCCCTTCCTTTTGGCAAGGGTGGCAACGATGCTATTTTCTAATCCAAAAAACAACAACAAATTGAACTCAAAATGGTATTTTTTACCTTCACTTAGAGAAAAATAAACCAGATTTCCAATTTTATTGCCAAACAATAATCCCTTCCTTTTGGCAAGGGTGGCAACGATGCTATTTTCTAATCCAAAAAACAACAACAAATTGAACTCAAAATGGTATTTTTTACCTTCACTTAGAGAAAAATAAACCAGATTTCCAATTTTATTGCCAAACAATAATCCCGTCCTTTTGGCAAGGGTGGCAACGATGCTATTTTCTAATCCAAAAAACAACAACAAATTGAACTCAAAATGGTATTTTTTACCTTCACTTAGAGAAAAATAAACCAGATTTCCAATTTTATTGCCAAACAATAATCCCTTCCTTTTGGCAAGGGTGGCAACGATGCTATTTTCTAATCCAAAAAACAACAACAAATTGAACTCAAAATGGTATTTTTTACCTTCACTTAGAGAAATATAAACCAGATTTCCAATTTTATTGCCAAACAATAATCCCTTCCTTTTGGCAAGGGTGGCAACGATGCTATTTTCTAATCCAAAAAACAACAACAAATTGAACTCAAAATGGTATTTTTTACCTTCACTTAGAGAAAAATAAACCAGATTTCCAATTTTATTGCCAAACAATAATCCCTTCCTTTTGGCAAGGGTGGCAACGATGCTATTTTCTAATCCAAAAAACAACAACAAATTGAACTCAAAATGGTATTTTTTACCTTCACTTAGAGAAAAATAAACCAGATTTCCAATTTTATTGCCAAACAATAATCCCTTCCTTTTGGCAAGGGTGGCAACGATGCTATTTTCTAATCCAAAAAACAACAACAAATTGAACTCAAAATGGTATTTTTTACCTTCACTTAGAGAAAAATAAACCAGATTTCCAATTTTATTGCCAAACAATAATCCCGTCCTTTTGGCAAGGGTGGCAACGATGCTATTTTCTAATCCAAAAAACAACAACAAATTGAACTCAAAATGGTATTTTTTACCTTCACTTAGAGAAAAATAAACCAGATTTCCAATTTTATTGCCAAACAATAATCCCGTCCTTTTGGCAAGGGTGGCAACGATGCTATTTTCTAATCCAAAAAACAACAACAAATTGAACTCAAAATGGTATTTTTTACCTTCACTTAGAGAAAAATAAACCAGATTTCCAATTTTATTGCCAAACAATAATCCCTTCCTTTTGGCAAGGGTGGCAACGATGCTATTTTCTAATCCAAAAAACAACAACAAATTGAACTCAAAATGGTATTTTTTACCTTCACTTAGAGAAAAATAAACCAGATTTCCAATTTTATTGCCAAACAATAATCCCGTCCTTTTGGCAAGGGTGGCAACGATGCTATTTTCTAATCCAAAAAACAACAACAAATTGAACTCAAAATGGTATTTTTTACCTTCACTTAGAGAAAAATAAACCAGATTTCCAATTTTATTGCCAAACAATAATCCCTTCCTTTTGGCAAGGGTGGCAACGATGCTATTTTCTAATCCAAAAAACAACAACAAATTGAACTCAAAATGGTATTTTTTACCTTCACTTAGAGAAAAATAAACCAGATTTCCAATTTTATTGCCAAACAATAATCCCTTCCTTTTGGCAAGGGTGGCAACGATGCTATTTTCTAATCCAAAAAACAACAACAAATTGAACTCAAAATGGTATTTTTTACCTTCACTTAGAGAAAAATAAACCAGATTTCCAATTTTATTGCCAAACAATAATCCCTTCCTTTTGGCAAGGGTGGCAACGATGCTATTTTCTAATCCAAAAAACAACAACAAATTGAACTCAAAATGGTATTTTTTACCTTCACTTAGAGAAAAATAAACCAGATTTCCAATTTTATTGCCAAACAATAATCCCTTCCTTTTGGCAAGGGTGGCAACGATGCTATTTTCTAATCCAAAAAACAACAACAAATTGAACTCAAAATGGTATTTTTTACCTTCACTTAGAGAAAAATAAACCAGATTTCCAATTTTATTGCCAAACAATAATCCCGTCCTTTTGGCAAGGGTGGCAACGATGCTATTTTCTAATCCAAAAAACAACAACAAATTGAACTCAAAATGGTATTTTTTACCTTCACTTAGAGAAAAATAAACCAGATTTCCAATTTTATTGCCAAACAATAATCCCTTCCTTTTGGCAAGGGTGGCAACGATGCTATTTTCTAATCCAAAAAACAACAACAAATTGAACTCAAAATGGTATTTTTTACCTTCACTTAGAGAAAAATAAACCAGATTTCCAATTTTATTGCCAAACAATAATCCCGTCCTTTTGGCAAGGGTGGCAACGATGCTATTTTCTAATCCAAAAAACAACAACAAATTGAACTCAAAATGGTATTTTTTACCTTCACTTAGAGAAAAATAAACCAGATTTCCAATTTTATTGCCAAACAATAATCCCTTCCTTTTGGCAAGGGTGGCAACGATGCTATTTTCTAATCCAAAAAACAACAACAAATTGAACTCAAAATGGTATTTTTTACCTTCACTTAGAGAAAAATAAACCAGATTTCCAATTTTATTGCCAAACAATAATCCCTTCCTTTTGGCAAGGGTGGCAACGATGCTATTTTCTAATCCAAAAAACAACAACAAATTGAACTCAAAATGGTATTTTTTACCTTCACTTAGAGAAAAATAAACCAGATTTCCAATTTTATTGCCAAACAATAATCCCGTCCTTTTGGCAAGGGTGGCAACGATGGCAAATACATACAAAAGAAACATAGCAATTACTAATGTTAGGGTCGGGAACAACGGCCAGATACAACAATATACACATGTTGAAGATAAATATGATCCACGGGGGCGATTCCTTTTCTCATCCATCTTTCTCCGCCGACTGAGTCAAATAATTTTGAAATTTTCTTGGAATTTGTTAAGAAATTTAACAATTTTCTTTTCGCTCAAATGATTTATTCATGTTTGGAAGAAAAAAAAGCATCTTTTTGTCAAAAAAAATGTAGAGATCAAAATTTGCCACAGCATTATGCCAATTTCATTTGATTTAGGGCCAGGTCTGTCTCAACTCAAATTTCATAGTAATTTGAACTCATTTTCTGTTCCTGTTGGGAGAAAAACCCGGGCAAGGGGGTTTCCGGGCTAGCCATTGGGAGTGTCAGGAGAAAAAAAAAGCAAAAACATTCAGAATGGGCGTTTTGTCTGCTTCAAGGGTGGGCGTTCTGCCACGTCTTTCTTCAGCTCGCTCCATGACCTGGTGGTGGGGTCCGGAGAGATGCAACGGGCGCGAAGTGGTCGGCACCACCATTCACGGGGACGAGGTACACAATTTGCCGAGATTTTGATCAAGAATCTCGATCGTCCGATCTCTAGTTCCGACCTCGCGTTTTAAGAACCATTCAAAGTCTTTCTTTGTTTTGTTTATTAGATAATAGAAACAGTTTTGTCTTGGGTTATAATGAAATAAAATTTGCAATTGCATAAGGAAAGCGATCCCTTCCATTTCAGCAATACCAAGACCGTTACGACTACTGGTACCCGGCCATTCGATTCCGGAAGAACGACGAAGTGATCACGCCCATTCGTCACAAGGAACTGGGCGATTGGAAGAAGCTGAGCGTTGACGAGATGAAGCTGCTCTACCGCTACTCCTTCCGCCAGACTTTGGTCATTTAGGGGCGACTCAAAACACCCAATTGAATGAACAAACATTTTTGGAGATTTCTGATCAATTTCCTGGGATTCTTGCGATTTTGATAGATTTCATAATCTTTGTTTAGGCCGAGTTTGAGGCACCACATCCCTACAGACCTCTGATGTTATCTGGTGTTTTTGCCGTTATAGGCTGTGCCGTTCTCTACCTCTCATTCATAAGAAAATATGGTTTGTTTTTGTTTGTTATTCTTTGGATTCTTTTATTCAGTTAACTTTTGAAAACTTAAATAGTAAAACGAAATTTAATTTCTTCTTTTTCAGTGATCAAAGTGAATGATCGATTGCCGGACACTTTCGACGACGAATTTAAAGTCATTTTAAAAAAAACTTTGACATAATGCAATTCAAATTTTAAGGAAAGTCAATATGAGCGTCGTCTGGTGATGGAAAGGGTATAAAATGTTAAATCGTTATTTTATGTGTGACATAACACTTTCAGGGCAATCCATATGGGCCGTCGTATTACTACGACTACGAGAAAAACCGCTGGAAGGATTGAAGTGAAGTGCATAAATAGATCATACTTCTCAATTTGTGGAATGTTTTCATTATTTTCTAGGGAATTTTTTTATTTGCGTTATGTTTGAAAAAGTCCGGACCTGAGTTAGCGATGATAAAGTTGAATAAATTTAAACCTTCGTATTATAAAATAATTAATTGGATTGCTGTTTGTTTACAGTTTATTTTTATCAGTTTGCAATGAAAATTTTGTCTTTTTTTTTTGAATGAATGGTTCATCATCTCTCAAAATTTGCTCCCCCGACAACGAGAAGAAGCGCATTGCCCACAGAGGGGCGACCACGAGTGGCGTCTTGCTCAAGGACTTGGAACACAAAAAAGAGTCAATCGCTCAGGTTCGGAAGGGATACTGTTGGTGTTCGATTTTTGTTTTTTGTAGTCGGTTGGCTCGTCATCAGCCCGCCAGCGTTCTCCAGTTACTAAATGCACTCAGAAGCAGCAGACACTTGCGCAATATCTCACCAAAACATCGCCGAAACGTCGCAAATGTTTGCACCGACATTTTGAAATTCAATTTAAAAAAGCCTATGTTCAGTGGTTTCAAAAGGCTACAATTCGACATACGACCGGGAGGAGGAAGAAGATGAAACTGAGAGGATGAGGGACGAAGATGTTGATGAGGGACTAAGCCGAAGTTCGTCCGAGTCGGACGACGATGATGATTTGGTGATGGGAGGGGATGCTGAGGAGCAAGATGAGGACAGATGGATCAGCAAAACGACGAAAAACAGCAAAATGAATGGGCGTGGTGGACGGGCCACAGCACAACAGGCAAGTCCAGAACCTTTAACCTACAATTCGTGTCGAGAATTTTGTTTTTTGAACTTAACTTTTGGCCTCGAAAACGACCATACGGGTTTTATCGACTTTAGCCAAGTCGGTCGTCGTCGTCGTCTTCTGAGTCAAAATTGGAAGGGACGTCTGCCGCCACTGCACAACGTCATTTAAAGCTTCCACCACCACCCTCAATTGACTTTCAGGTTATTGGATAGGGGAAGTTTATTTAGTGAACATCTACAAAAACAAAACATATTCATATGAAAAACTCCGATGGTTTGCAGGTTCGTCAACGGGCAGTGCTTCTCTCCTCTGATGAGGAAGGCGATGATAGCGACGGGATGTCGTCAAAGGTGAAAAAGACAATTTTTAGTATCTAAAAAAAACTATTTCAGCAACAGTCAAAGTCAACTTCGGCAAGAGAAAGTCGTAAACCAATTTTGATGTCAGAAGAGGAGGATGAGACGGATTGGATGAAGAAGAACCAGCCGAATACCGCCGGCCCATCGGATGTTGAAAGAAAGAAAAAACGCGCAAAGGTCTTGGCATATTTTCTTCCAATTTTTTCTGTTTTACATCATTCGCGAAAAAGAGTTAGTATTGACACATTGATGGATTCAAATTAGAAAAACGCTTTTTTATAGAAGCCAGAAGCTGAAGGAATGCTGAAAGCACTGAAATGTAAGGCGGAGAAGTTGAAAGAAAAGCAGAAGAAGAAAAGGGGTAAGGGACGGACGCGAAGTGACGACGAAGAGGCGGCCGACTCGGACGGCTCCAGCAATGACAACGAGGAAGTACGCGCGGACAGCTTTGACAGTGATGACAGTGACGTTAGCGCGACGGATTGAGTGGTTTTTAAATCGTTTTTTTTAATGACACAAATAGGCTGGCGAACGCATGTCCGCTCGCCAGTTAAAGCTGATGCGCGCGTTGGAACAGAAGTGTGTGGATTTCCTGAATGATTCGGATGAGGCAGAACTGAAGGCTTGCGAGAAGTTTAACGATCGGTTTGTCGCATTTGTGCTCAACAATCGCCCATTCATCAGTTTCAACGATTTGGTACGCTTAATTTTTGTGAATTTTTTTTCTCATTAGTTAGAACACTTGGAAAATTAATTCTCCTTTTTTAATCAAAACCAGAAAGCAAAGGCTGTCGCAGCGAATTCCGTGTCAGGTCGAAAAGGAACTGGTGCAGGAGCGTTTGCGCGTTTGTTGGATGGCTATATGGAGTGGTCACAGAATCGAGGCATTTTGGACAAAGTGCTCGACGACTGTCGTCAGCAAAGCAAAGCAATTGAAAAGGCGTCGGACGGCGGGGAAGGATGTTCGTTGGTGGTGAGCCCGCCCGGCCTGAATCCGAAGTGGCGCCGAATTTAATTAACGAAAATATAAACATTTAATTAATACAGTTGTTCGTTGCATCCATACCAACTAGTTGGTCTGAACTGGCTGATCTTGATGAGTCGACTTGGCATGAACGCCATTCTTGCCGATGAAATGGCCAGTGTTTTTTTTGTGTTATTACGTAACTATGTTTTTAAAGTTTCTTTGGAATTTCACCAGTTTTTTTTTTCTCTTTTTTACATAAGATTTAGGGTCTCGGAAAAACCATTCAAGTAATTGCCTTCCTCGCATGGGCCAAGGATCAGCAAGAAGCAGAGCCTCGTTTGCGTGGTCCTCATTTGATTGTCGTGCCATCGTCGACCATTGAAAATTGGTACTTGCTATGAAACCTTCTGTACAAGCAAATTAAATATGCTTTTAAAGGATGCAAGAGATCGGACGCTGGGCTCCCTCTTTGCGCGTGCTCACTTACTACGGTTCCATTGATGCGCGTATGCATTTGCGGCACAGCGCCCGGAAGCATGCGGTAACTTTTGATGATTGCTCAACGTTTTTTTATTTTGTCAGATTTAATTATGATCAATTAAATGTTAAATTAAAATTGATTGGATGACGTTAAATTTTGCTGGTTTAGGTGGATGTGGTTCTTTCCACTTACAATATGGTCATTTCACGGCCTGAGGATCGAAAGTTTTTCAAGAAATTTTCTCTCAATTACGTCATCTACGATGAAGGGTTCGTCAATTGATGATGCTTTTTGTTCTGATTAACTTAAATAGTGGTCTTGTTTTTTTGCTGATAGTTTTTTTTAATTTTACAGACATATGCTACGAAATTGCGCCTCACAACGTTACACGAATCTGATGAAAGTGCACGGAAAGCGCAAAATTCTGTTGACTGGAACACCTCTCCAAAACAACCTCATCGAGCTGATCTCTTTGATGTACTTCACCATGCGAAAACTGTTTGACAAGGTGATTTCGTGAAAGCATTGAATAAAGCCCAGAGTACTCCACTTTTTAGTATTGCGATAACATTTCGTCATTGCTTCAAATGTTTGCCACCCGGGGCAAAGTTTTGATGAAAAAAACACACCAAAAAGGACGAGCAAAAAAAGCAACAAAAGATGAAGCGAATGAACGCGAAGAGGATGGAGAAGTGCAGGAAGAGCCCAGCGGATTGTATGAAAAGCACAAAATTGCGCAAGCAAAGAACATTCTCCAACCCTTTATTCTTCGAAGGCTGAAAACTGAGGTGAACAAAAAAATATATAAACGCATTTGTCAAAAGTTTGTTTGGCGCCGATAGACGTCCACAGAAACTTAAATATGCGTATTCAATAGCTGCTTTCAATTTACAACAATTATTTAATGCAATTTTTTCATTTCCCCCCCCCCTTCCTCTAAAGGTTTTGCGGAGTTTGCCGACCAAGCACGAACGTATCGAATTTTGTGAGCTCAGCCGAGTCCAAATTGAACTTTACGAAGATTTGCTGAACATATTGCGTTCTCGAGAGTCGTCACCATCTAACAACGACGACGAGGGATCGTTGTCTGGCTTTCTGATGCAAATGCGACAGGTGGCCAACCACCCGTTGCTTTACCGGCGCTTTTACGATGACGAAAAAGTCGAGGAAATGTCGAGAATTCTGTGCCAGAAGGCAAGTGTTGAATAAAATATTCTGCTTTTTATCAATTCATTGGAAAATTTTTGGGGAATTGGAGTTTTGAATGTAAAGCGGGGGATTTCCTTGCTAATGTTTTGTTTTAAATTTAGGAAAGATTCTACGAGAAGAAACGGTCGGATTACGTCGCGGAATCATTGGCTTACGAATCGGACATTGCCCTCCACATGTTATGCCAAAAGTTTTCCGATTCCATTGGTCATTTTTCGCTGGACGAGCGGCTGGCACTTGACTCGGGCAAATGCCATAAATTGGATGCACTTCTGCCAACGATTTTGCGGAAAAAGGTGTGCATTTAACTCTCGTTCTTCATATAACTGTGATGGTTTAGGAAAAGGTGTTGATCTTCTCCCAGTTCACCTCTCTGCTGGACATTCTCCAGCTGTACATGCATTGTCATCACTACAAATTTTTGCGACTGGACGGGAGTACGCCGGTGTTAGAAAGGTAGGTAGTAGCATCTCATCTTAATGAATATATGTTTGTGTCATTGGTTTTGAATATTGTCCCCCGAAACCCAAAAGAAAATAAATAGTCATACTTCATGGACATCTTTCACCCGATTTAGACAAGAGATGATCAACAAGTTCAATAGCAAATCACACATTTCCATCTTTTTGCTGTCCACCAGGGCTGGCGGTTTGGGCATAAATTTGACGGCAGCAAACCACATAATCATCCACGACATCGACTTCAACCCGTACAATGACAAGCAGGCCGAAGATAGGTGTCATCGTATGGGGCAGACAAAGTGAGAAATAATATAATTAAACAAATATGAAAATGAAACAAAAATAATTTTAATTCTTAAGGGACGTGCATGTTGTCCGACTGATCAGCAAAGACACTATTGAGGAACAGATTTTGACACTGGCCCACCAAAAATTGGCGTTGGAGCGCGATGTGACGAGTAGCAGCGGTGGTGTTGGAGTTCAACCCAACGGAATTATAAAAGGTATGCTGTGTTTCGGCTGAAGAACGTCATTTAAAACGGAAAAGAACTTTTAACAATTCTTGTTTCCTTTTTTGCTTTAAATTTATTTTTCCTTTCCCCGTGGAAAATTTTTTTTATACCTTTCCGCAACCCCTCACATTGGCTGCGTCCCTAGTTGGGTTAGCATTTCACGAAAATTTTACTCGCAGGTAACGGGTTGTCTAAGCAAACGGTGGACGAGCTGCTCAGCAAAGCACTGAAGCGCCATTAACTCTTTCTATTTCTATCCATTGGAAGTGACGCGATGATAAAAAAACCATTTCCATGGCTAACAACAAATTAAAGATGACACATATTGTCCTGTCTCTGTATATTTATTATGTTGAATGGGTTTTAACCCTGTCCCCAACCCGCTAAGTGTCTCATTTGATCGTTATCTTAGATTAAGCACAGCACACTGACCCGAAAGATCCTTTTTTGTTACTGATGTGATTGTTTAACTGCCGTTGTCTGTATTTTTGATATTAAACTATCATGTTTTGATGAAGAAATGTGTCGGAAAGCAGTTCAATATTTAAAATATTTAGTCTTTTTTCAAATTGGGTAATTTTCGATGGCTGAATTGGACCAATACGCGGAGAAAAGCGTCAAAATATTCAATTTTGAGAAGCAAAGGCGACGCGAGCGGCCAATTCGGCGACGCGCGCCAGAAAATTTGCTGAGACGGGCGGGCGGACTAAAGAAATGCGCCGATCTGAGGTCAAAAGTTGTCAGGGCTCGGCTTTTTAAAATTTTTTAATTTCCCCGGCGGTGCCGTCGATATTATACACACCCTTATCCAGTTGTGGCATTTTATTGACATTTTAAAAACTGCCTATGATAGACAAAACAAGGGCTTAAAGCGTTGTCAATTTTCAGTTATGATCAATTCACGTCCCTCTACCGGCTGTGGCTGTCCTACTTCAAAAAAGTGCTCGAACAGCTTGGACAGCGCATCGACGAACGACTGCTAAGGGTGGACTACCACGGAGCGCTGTTGAGAGTTGCGGACGCACCCAACAAGACACAGGTGGTCAGGAGGGTCACAAAATGTTTTTAATTTAGGAATTCCTTACCAATAAATTGCCTAGTTTGGTTTTACAGATTGGACTTCATGGGATTGTGCTCCATGAATCCAAATCCACCTTTCAAATGATCACCAAACGGAACCGACTCATCGGCAAGTCCTCTAATATTTCGAGCTCCTTTTATCCATTGGATCGACGAATATTCCCTCAACTCCCATCCAAAATTCAGTGATTGCAAAGGAGGATGCCGTCTTCCAATTCGTAGTGGATGGAAAGTTGTTCACGCTTTTCGGCAATGCCATGCGGCAAAGAACGCATTTGCGCGGAAGAAAGGCAAAGGTGCCAACCACGATTCCGTTCTTGTTGAATTGAAATTACAAAATTGTTTTTATAATACTTTACAATAAGAAAATATGAAATTGTCAAATGAAATCATATTGTGTCGACTTCGTTGATTATTTCCCGTCGCCGAACCCGCCAGTTGAGCCAAATCCATTGGCGCCACGCGCTGTCATCTCCAGAGTGTCCACCTCCGTAAGCTCGGGCCGAGTGCAACGCTCGCAGATCAGCTGCGCAATCCGATCTCCTTCATTCACCTTAGGTTAGGGGAACAGTGAGGGACGTCGAGTGTATAGTATTTTTTGGCACCTGGAAGTCCGTTTCGCCGAAGTTGAAGAGGAGCACCTTTGGAAATAGATAAATGCAAATTGGTTGAGAAACAGCGTCAAAATAGGTACAAAAAACACGTGGTCAAAAGCAAAAAAATATGTTCGAAAATGAGCGATAAATTGTTTTAAAAATCCAAAACTCACTTTCAATTCGCCCCGGTAGTCGGTGTCAATGACTCCAGCGCCCACGTCAATGGAATGCTTCACTGCCAGTCCAGAGCGGGGGGCCACGCGTCCGTAGTGACCGGACGGAATGGCCACACGGAGTCCAGTCGAGACGAGCACCTTTCCTAAATTTCTGCTAAAACAATGCGGTAGAAAAGTCAATGCACCTTTTGCCGGCACTATGCAACTTTCGGCACTGCAAAGGTCAGCCCCGGCAGCGCTTTGGGAGCCGAACACGGGCGGACGAGCCTGAATTTCAAATCATTTTATATTAGTGAAAGAAAATACCTTATAAACAAAAATTTTCGATATTCTTGACTTTTTCCCATAATTTTTAAGATGGCAGCTAAACGTTCGGTTACAACTACTCACCTTATCGGAGGTTCTGACAAAACGGAGCACTTTTTCTTCGGCCATCAGCAAAAGTCGAGAAAATTTGAAAGAAGTGAGTAAAATTTTGACAAAAATTAAGTGTCAAAGAAAATATTGTAAGAAAAAAGTAAGCGGGGGGGGAGGGACTCTTCTGCACGTGCTGTAAGGGGTAATCTACCTAAAGGGACCTCGAAAACAACGAGTACTTCTCGAAAGTGCGTAAAACACTCTATTTTTTTATGGGACCTGTAAAATCAATGGTAACCAGCTCAGCTTTTCAAATAATTTGATTTTGCATTTTTCCGCATTTTCTTACATTGTGGCGTTTTGTTCTTTGTTTGGGACTGAATGTCCCCGTGTAAAATCCCGGTTTTTTCAAAATTGACAAATCTTTTGTTTTTGACCATTAGTCCCGGGTTTTTGACCGGGATTTGATTAATTTTCCCCCTTATAAGATCCCAGTTTTTTAATTTTCTCAATCCCGGTCCCGGTTTTTCCCAAAAATCCTGGTCCAGGCCTACTCTAGTTGAATGATATCAAAATAGTATCGGATTCGCTTCTAAAACCATTTTTATTCTGGTTTTATTATTCTTGCATTTAAGCAACTATTTTTGAAGCAAACAATGAGCTCGTCTGCCACGGCTAAGGTGAAGCTGGACCAGGAGGTGTGTGCGGATGCGGAAAAGTTGGTGCGCCTTTACACGGAGTTGGCCGATATGAATCGGCCACGAACAGGTTCTTTTCTTTTTTATTTTAATTTCTGGTTTTAAGTCAATTTATATTCTTCGGAAAACGCTCCTCAGCTGGTGTGGAACGGCAACCTGTTCAATGGCCTGCCCGAAATCGAAGCATTCTGGCGAAGTTTACCCGCAACTTCGCACGAGTAAGTCCCTAAAGGCAACTTTTTTTGAGATTTCGGCTGATTATGCTCTGATCATCAAAACAGCTTAATTTAGAGTCACTTGTCTGGATGCGCATCGCATCGACCCCTCCAGCGACGACACGTCTTTGGTCGTTTTGGCGATGGGAACAGTCACAATTGGGTTAGTTAGCTGGTTCTGTCTATAAAATCTTCGAAACTTGTTCAATGGCAAGATTTTCTTCAGCGGAGTAAGCCACGCCTACAACCATTCTCTGGTGCTCATACACGAAGGAGGCACATACAAGATCAAGAGTGACAACTACCGGTTGATCGACTGACGATCTTCCGACCTCGGTCCAAGCAGATGCTGGTTTTAAATTTCAAATGTAATACTTCTCATGTCTCAACGGAATAAAGATCTATTTAAACAACCAAATAGTGGAATTTATTTGTGCTGAAGCTCCGTCTGTGACCCTCGCACTCTCCCCCAAAAGAAACTTAGACAAAATTGGGATAATTGGTGCCATCCTACACACTTTGTGGAGGAGAGGCTTTTCTTCGGGTTTCAAATTGTAAGACTGCTTAAAGCTAATTATAGGCGATACCCTCACTACAATTTATTTTTGCGATACGAGCCTAGCCAACCAATAAACTTTGTTTCGTCAAGAACACGACCCAATAGGTTGCTTATGATAACAATTCTGTTTTCAACAACAAAAAAAAAGCAACATTTTGTTCAAACGCCATCGATCACTCCTCGCTTTCAACATTGACAGTGGTCAGCCGTTTGAAGCAAGCGATTGGCACATGAGTCACCTGTAATTTGACAAATAAATGTAGGGTAAATAGAGCATTTCCGTCACTCACCAGCGTGTAGAGTTTGTGCGGGGAGTCCTCGTCGTCATTGCGTCTGCGTGAGAGTCGCACGCGAACACGGAACGGCACATTTCTGAAAGGCATATGAACTTTATGTTAGGCCCCTCCTCCTCATTACAAAAAAGATTGGCTAGCTCACTAAAATGGTGGCTTTATCTTAAAACTGAATTTTGGTGAAGGGGAACCCCTAACCGCCCCGCTCTTTCCCCTCTCTACGTCCCTGGGTACCTGTCACAAGGTTAGTTTTACAATAATTAAGGTTCAACGAGAGGGAGGGGGGAGCCCCTAACCGCCCCGCTCTTTCCCCTCTCTACGTCCCTGAGTACCTGTTACAAGGTTAGTTTTACAATAATTAAGGTTCAACGAGACTTCTCTTTCCCTTTTCAAAAAAAGGATCGAGGAATTGTAATATATTTAATATCATTAGGGTAAATTTAACAAATCAACAACCGAACGCCTCGAGACCAGAGAAATTTGTTCAGACGCGTGTCAACGCGCACATCCGGCGTGCCCATTTGCTGTTCAGCAAACTTTTTCACTTCCTTAATCGCTCGCGGGGCACGATACTTAAAGCCTCTAAAAAAGTATTTTAATAAAAAAGATCAATTTTAAGATTAAAAGAATGATTGAACCCATTCATGACAGTGGTATTTGGTTCAAACTGCCAGTAGAATTAGAACGCCCAAATTACATTGGCTTTCGCCAGAAAACCTCATGGCTATAACTTTGTCGGTGATCCAACACAAAAGCACTCACATTCCGTGGATGCGTTTGTGCAAATGAATAGTGTACTCCCGGGTGACCACTTTGTTGAGCGCACTTTTGCTTTTCTTCTCACCCTTTTGCTTAGCCATTTTTGGGGCGCGATGAAAAAGAATTGAGTTCGAATTGAAAGCTAAAAATGATTTATTGAACAAAATTCTAATAGAGTAGACTAGAGCTAGTCAAGAACCAATTATACGGAATAGTATCGTACAAAATTTCTTGAGAAAAACTTCGAAGCTATATGCATCAGGGATGGACAGCTCTCGCCACGCCCTTTCGGTTTCTTGTAATTCGTCAATTTTCGAGCTCTCGCTTTTAAAAAAATTATCGTTTTCGTTTTTGTTAGACCGAAACAGTAATGTAAAAATGAATCGCTGTGCACAAAAGATTCATTTTGAATTACCGTTTCGCCAAGAGTTTCGAAAAATAAAATAATAAAGCAACGCAAAATTCAAATCTAGGCACCAACGCATTACGACAAATTAAAGTGATAAAATGCCGGACAAAGTTGAAATGAGCGAACTAATCTTTATCTCTCGCCAAGTCTTCACGCCTTCACATCCAATTAATTGCCGACCGAACACTTTGTCAATGTTTGATGCCCTGCTGAAGCCATAAGCTTTCTTTATAAGCACTTTTTGCAGCAACAAATTCTTTTGGATTCATGCCGAAATGTCGTCGCTCGCGCCACGTTCTGTTGTTGTTGTGATTGGACTCGAACTAACCGAGGCAACTTTTGGTCCGAGTATAAAATGAAAGAATTTTCCCAGCCACAAAGGCCAATCTCCCCGGCGGCGAAATGCTTTTAACGCCCTTTCACAATTCGAAAAATGGGGGCGCAAACAATGAACGAATGAAATGAATTTGCGCTGTTTTGGGGGGGGGGAGGGTAAAGGAATTCCATTCTTTCGTTATTTCACTATCTTTTGGCTTTCCCATCACTGTCCGAGTCCGAGCTTTTTGGTGGATGATGGGCCATGTTTATTTACCCAATCTCTCCTTTCTTCTCGGGGCTTAATCCCCCGATCGGAGGGAGGGAGGGGGGGGGGGGGGGATTTTTGTTTTAATCTTCGCCGGTCACCAAAAACACGACGGCGCTGATCGTTTTTGATTAGCCCCTTTTCTCGAGTCGAGATGCTTTGGACGTGCAACTCTCGAGACTAGCAAGAAGGCCCGGGATTTTGCTCCTTTAGAATTGCGTTTCTTTCAATTAAAATAAATGCATTTTTATTTTCTCACATTTTGAAGACCTTTTCCCGGAGCACCTCAAATTGTGACTCACAATTTTTGTGTTGGTCGTTCATCCAAAATCGTCCACCAACCAAAAGAGCGGACAGAGCCCTCTGAGTCATCCGCACATTTTGTCGCGAGAGCGAGCGGCGGAAAATTGTCCCAATCCATACAAAACCATTGCCCCATTTTCAGCCCATTCCGCCCGCAAATCTTTGACATCAAACTCTTCCCCATAAATGATCCCCCCCCCCATTTGCGGGATGCCAATTTATTCTCTCCCTTATCATATTTTGCCAGGCCCCCCCCTCGGCGACGAAAGGCCTCTCCTCCCCCCCCCCCCCGGCGACGAAAGCCCCCCCCCCCGTCAATTGGTGCAAAGTGATGGGATGGAATTGTTTGTTTCTGTTGCCCGGAGTGTGGTGGTGGTCCTTTTACTTTAACTGATAATTAATGATACATTGAATCGTTTGCATTGACCTCAATTGGCTAATTTGGGCGATGGTCACTCCCTCCGGCGCTGACACTCAATGCGATTTTTGGACAGTTTAAAAGGGCGGCGGATTGGGGGATAGGCTCTTTCTTTATTCACTTTAGTATTCCGAAGTCCGGCTTAAACAGTCTTTTTTTGATCATGATCTGTCTGTTGATCCAGTTATTCAGAAGAACCTAAAACTGATCGGTCCAAAGCGATCAGATCACATTCAAAAAAGGTCCGGTCGCATTTTACTGTCACATTATGCCCGCCGGTGTATCATCCTCTTCTCCCAAAAACTTCCAAATGCTTAAAAGAAATGATTTATTCCATTTTCGTACAGTTTTCCATCTCCCCCCCCCCCGTCCCTCTCATCCCAAAACCGTCGTCGGTCCGGAAAAGCGAAGAGCGGGAATTGTGCTCTGCTGTGCTGCTGATTGATTTAAGGGGCGGGTGATGGAAAGAGGGGGCGGGGCGGGGGCGGGGGGGGGGAAAGACAAACAAAAATTATTCGCCTCCGCTCGCTTCAATCCGTCCCCGGAGGGGGAAAAGCGCTTCAAATGGTCAGATTGGTTGAGGGGGGGGGGGGGGGGGAGGCGATGAGTCATGGAACAATTTACTCCCCCCCGCCCCCCCTTATTCCAATCATCGAGGCAATTGGCGCTGCTCACCGCCGCCTTCTCCGTTATTGGGAAATGTAATTGGATCGTCGCCTTCAAAACATTTCGATCATCGCCTGGGGCAAAATATTCCGATTTTAAGGAATGTTTTACGATGCTTAGGGCGTCATTGGATTCTTTAAATTTGGAAACGGTTTCGGAAATTCTTTAAATAAATTTCGAGTTTATAATGATCCATTTTTTATTCATTTTTTAATTTAAAGAAGCTTAAAATGCTGTCATATGCGAAAGAAGGAAGAAATGTGCCAAAATTGCTTTTGTTTTGTGCCGCCCTTCTGCCGGCCGTTGTCAGCACTTTCAGAGGGCAGTCCATTGACTATTTTGACGACAGCAATGCTAGGCAACATGTTGGAGCAGGAACAGGAACATCTGCTGTTGTTGTTGCTTCTGGTGATGGGGTTCGACAACAACTTCACCCCCAACAGGATCAACAGAAACGGGGCCAACAATCGCTAAAGTCGAATTCGAACCCGTACGACCCGTTGTTGTTGTACGGACATCAACAACCGCAACATCAACGACAACAACAACAGCGTGGAAGAATCAACAACGGCAGCATGTTGTGGAGTGCCGTTGCATCGGACGTTTTTGGCACGGTCGTGCCATCGGACGTAGCCAACGCAACAACGCGTCTGTTGACAGCAGGAAATGGCCAACAGCAGCAGGACGGAGGCAATGTCCAAGTGCAAGTGCGTTGGTGCTTAAAGTGATCAGACGCTAATGAGTCGGTCCTAATTTTGTCCTAAGATCAGGAAGATCTGATCACATTGTAAACGATTGTTCTGACTGGTTCTGATCAGTTCCTTAATTGGAACTGATTCTTTTGAATAATCCATTCTTATTGGATGCCCTTGGGCAATAACACTAACGGAAAATGGCCCCAATTTCTTTGCCACAGGTGCAGCTACGCTCCTACACAAATGCGGGCTTTCGACTTCCGGACGCGCGGCTGTGCACGTGCCCTGCGGGCAACGAGCGCTGCCTGCAGGCGAGTCCACAACGGAACGGCTACAATTGCCTCACTTCATTCGCCGTCTTCGTACTGTCGGCCGAGTAGGCATTGAAGCTTTAAAATTTACCGGTTTCCAAAATTCTTTTAGTTTTTGGTTAAACAAATTAGTTTTTTTATTTTATTTTATTTTATTTTATTTCAATTTTTAGTGATTCAATTCATCTGGAGGAGACGCCCTACTTGCCGCTCAATGCAGCCGGACAACTTGGCCAACAGCAAGAACTTGGCAAAGTTTTTCGGTTTCAATTGAACACTGAACCGGTTAGTCCACTTTTTAAAATTAAAATTTATAAAAAATAATATATAATCAAATTGTCAGAGTGCCATTGCAATTGTCGTGCACAATTTGGGCCCCCAAATCAACATGGACGGGAGTCTGTACGAGACGAACACCGTCACTGTCGTGGACACTTTCGTTCAGCCGCTGAACGGTGCAGCCGCTGCTGCAGCATTGCCATTCTCGCCGGTCAACAGAGGGACGGCAAAAGCGCCGTTCTTTCCGTCGTTTGTCGCTGCGACTGTACCGGGACAGCAACAGAACGTACAGCTCCAAGGCCGACTCGTCGGCACACAGTGAGAGGGCCAATTAATGTTCCAGAAATGGAGACCAAAATCCCTCCCCCCCCCTGAAGACTGTCTTTGACCTTCTCCGTTTCGTGCCGCGGCACGCTGGTGGGCCCCGGCTGCGACTTGGCATGCAACAACTCTGCCGCCAACCCGTCCAGTGCCATATGCCAAAGTCGCCGTACCGGCTTCTTCTCACTGTGCCGATGGACGAGTGGAGGCGGAAACGCTGCACAACAGGTGAATGCCGCCGAGCCATTGATCAGATCAGACAAAGTGTTGGATGATCAGCCTTCAAATTGTCTTGATCATGCTATGATTAATCAGGATCGATTGATTAACCGATAAAACTTTCACAACAGGTGACTGACTGCAAAAACTGTCCCTGGGGCATCAAAGAGAGTGCCTATTGTGCCGACGGGCAAGGTGGCGTGCTTGAGCCCAGCCACGCGGTAAGCCTTTAATCATAATTTTGGAAATTGATCTTTTATTTTGGTTGACTCATTTGCAGGGGGTCGTCTCCAGCTCCTACTACACCGCCTTCGTCGTGTTGTGCTGTGTGTGCGGATTGCTGCTGCTGTGTTTGCTCGTCGCCGGTTTACTCACATGCAAAAAGTGCCGGGGGCACAATAATATTCTTGCAAAAATGCCAGAAATTACAGAATTGTTCGAATGCGTCGCGATTCGCCTGCGTCTTTCCGGCGTGTTCATCAACAGCAGGCGGCCAGCCGTGGCGGCGGCGGCGCCGTCTCCAACGCGCACATCAGCACCAGAGGCGGTCCGGAACGCGCCTTGCTGACCTCCGCCACGCGTCCAACGGAGGACAACGACACCGGCGGTTTTGCCGCCTTCCGACTTGGCCCTGAGAATGCAAACGGTGCCAAACCGCCACCACCTCCATACAGGCGAGCTTCCAAGCAGTAGCAGAAGCAGCAGCAGCACTAACTGACGACTAAGTTTCTGAATGCCTTCAAGCTTTTTCAGTGTCCGCTCCAACGGGAATGCCGGGACGGATGTGGGCGGCGGCACTCATCATCCGCAACGCGTTGCGGCGGACGCGTTGACAAACCCGTTTCCATTGCCGCGCAGCAACGCGAGCACCGCCAGCGCCAGCGGCAGAGAGACGCCGTCCGTCGTCGCCGCGGGCGGCGGCGGCGGCGGCGAGCGCCAACGCTTCCCACCGCCGTTGGCTATCGGCACGAAAACGTCCAGTGAGCCGTAAAATGATTTAAACCTCCCCCCGCCCCCCGCGATTTTGAAGGCCATTTTCCCTTCCTTTTCATTCTAAAGAGACGCTGAGTCCGCCGCGCTTCCAACCGCTGCCCCATCTTGGCCCCCAAATTCGACAGGCGGCAGCGGCGGCGGCGGGTGGCGTCCCCGCGGACTCTCTGAACAGCAGTTTTGCCGGAATGTCGCCGCCCAGCGTGTCGGCGGATGTGTAATGAATGAGAAGGACCCCCAAAGACCGGGTGAAAGACCGCCGGGGAGAATTTTTTAGAACTGAAATTGTGCAACCAACCGACGCCGGGGGGGGGGGAGGACGAGTGCCAATTTGACCGGAAAACACGGCATTTGCATTAAGAGTTATGCAAAACCGGCTTCCTCGGATGTTCCGGTTAATCGGTGCCCGGAGGGGAGTTAGAAATGCTTTCACCCCGCGGGGTGGCAAATGCCATGTTCTTTCAGTTCAAAGACAAGCCGCCCCATCTGCTGGTTTCCCCCTCCTCTCTGGCTCTTTACATTGATTTTGTTTGTTTAATTCATTCACCGATTAATTAATTATTGTCCCTCCCTCTTTCCCTTTCCGATCTCTTCCCACCTAATTAATATGCCACCTTTTGGGCCAAAATCCCCCCGCATTTTCGTTGTTGTCTTAAATATTTGTTTATTTTTCTTTTGTCTCTAAAATGGTTCGACCGCCAAAACTTCTTTCCTTCCTTTCCCCACAGCATTTCCTACAACTTTTTCATATAATCCAGGAAAGCATCAAATGTCATTCGACGAGACCCTGATATTATAAGTAAAATAAATTTAACTTCCATAATCCATAGATACAAGAGAATGAAGTGAATGGAATACATTTAGCGACAAAATGTTTTCTGCTATTGACACAAGAATATTTGGGGAGCTTCCCTCTCTCTCCCTCCATCTGCTGAACTGCTCGAATCAGAAGTTGAACAGCGTCTTGCGCAGCTCCTCCCCCTCCAGGTCCTCCGTGTCCAAGTTGAGGAATTCCATTATCTCAGTCGACGTTTCCATCTCACGACACTGCAACAAGCAAAAGAAGCTAATTTATTAAGTACACAAAAACTTTATAAAAATCTGTTAATGTGCACATCCATTTTAATGTTTTTTTTGTTCGTTCGTTTAATAAAATCAATTAAAAAGAATTTTTCGATTACTTTCAACGCGATAAAATTGGCCAAATGCTCCACAAATTGTGTGGCGGACAAAAAGTTGGCGACATTGGCCGTTTCGATCAGCAAATTTTTGTCCAACGCCGAGAAGAAACCGTGGGCCCAGTCGGGAAGGCCGGGAGTCTGTCAAAGTTTTATTATTTGATTGAGCTGAATTATTGGTTAGCACAAAAAATGGCACTTTTGCGTCCGATTTGGCCTCCATTTCGGCAATGTTTGTCTCGCTGCTGACCGACTCGACAACGTCCTGCAAAATGGTGGTAATTTGTTTTATTACTAACTCAAATTTATTTTCATTTTCAAAACATTAAAAAAAAGGTATATTTATTTTGTTTACCCTTCCAAATTTGCTCCCTTTTGCTGCGTTCGACAGCGCCTTCGAATGTCCACCGGCGGCAGCGGATTTGTCGCGGAGGTCAATTGAAGACGGCACTTTTTTGGCACTGGAACTGCCGGCGCCGTAATTATGACGTGTGTATCTGATGAGTCAGTTGCGGTACACACTGGACGGGGGAAGGGGAAGGAGTTCACCCAAAATGAAACATTTTCCCCAGCGAAAGGCGAAAAAACTTTCAAATTTCGTCCCTGACCGAAACGGTTAAAAGTCAAAAGGGGGTTTAACCACCAAATTCAAGGCGTTTTTGTAAGATAACCCACGCACAGATCGAAGAATTGCGTCATGATGGTCAAATGTTGTTTTGTGAACGGCTGTTTGCCAGAAACCATCGGCATCGGAATGGTGAGATTCTCACTGAATGTAAAATAAAATGTTCTTTATTCATAAAAGAATTAGCACCAACCCAAAATTCGAACTTTTGAAAAAAGTAAAACGATTCGGAGTTTACGTCCTCAAACATTCTTTTAAAAAACGGAAGAGTCAAAGAATTGTTGGCCCCGGAGTTTAGGTTCTTCGGATTCCCCCTCCCCCCTTACTCAATTGTTCACTCACACGTCCTCCTTGTCCCTCATCATCGCCTTCTTATAGTCGCGCAAAAAGGCACTGTAGATGAAAATGCTGTCCGGGATGGGCACCAACTCACCGCCTGACAGTAAAAACTGAGGGACCGGACGTTGCTGCTGTTTGAGCGAAGACATTGGAGAACGATGAAACGCGGCAAAAGCTTCAATGTTTGTGGACGAACAAACGAAAAAACTTTAAAAAATAAAATCAAAATAAATAAATACATCAATCAAAACAAATGGACCAAAAGAGTGGACATGGAACATTTTAACACTTCATTACAGCGTCAAACGGCAGGCAATATGATTTATTTATTTATAATAAAATATTTGGTGATTTTGTTGAAAATAATTGAAATGGAGGCATCAGACTTAAGATTTTGAAAAACAACACAACAAAACAACGACGAGTATTATTTATTTGTTATAAATATGAAGTTGTGTTTCCTCCTTCACGGGGACGGACGGCAAAACGCTTTCGCTGCTGGCCAAAAAAGTACAACAAATCAATTCATTCAAAGTGAAACGTAGAATAAACGGTGATCCATGAGACTTAAGGGGAAGGGGAGAACATTTTATATAATCAAAAGTTTTTTTTAATATAAAAACATATTATGTAGGCAATTTAGAAAAAATTAGCAATTTTGGTCGGTCTTTTAACGTTCATACCCATAAATGTTGCGAAAGCAGCGCCAAATCCCTCCTTAGAAATTTCCCAGAAGCCGCCAAATTCCTCGTCATCTTGCTTAAAATTATAATTTTGATTTCAAATTGGCACCGTTAAATTTCGAAACTTTTTTCAAAAAATAATTTTCAAAAAATGCGTCCTTTAAATAAAAAACCCGACCTCCTGAAACCAGGTCATGTAGGAATGTCCGACAGCGGTGGAGATAAGAACGTAAAGGAGCAGCGCAATGGCACCTTTCATTGGCACAAGGCCCCAACAAATGCCAATGCACAAGGACAGCAACTGCCTGCCCCAGTACAGCACGTCCAGCAACTCGTCCTTATCCGACCACTGACTGCGCCTGCGCAATGCCTTTGAAATCTGTAAAATGTTGGGCTTTGATAGTTTGAGACGGAAGCTAAATGAAAAGTGTAAAACTTACGCATTCGAAAAGGTTCTGCTTTTTTCCATCGCCTTCAATTTGCCCATTCCTTTTCGGAGTGCTCATCTAACGGAATAACGGGTTTTGAGCTAAATTTTTGACAGGTCTTTTTTAATAGATGCGCAGATGAGATCTATTTGTAAGCAAGAGCTAATTTGTAAGCGATTGGCAAGTTAAAAAAATTGAACAAAGTGTGCGAGTTGACAATCTGTTTTTTTATTGGCGATATGTTTATTTATTTCAACAAATTTCCTACTGAAATGTCTATAAAAACCCAGTACTTCTGCTCAGTTGATCTTATTGCATTCATTTTTTAAAATATTTTCTACGAAAAGAGCCAATCATTTACCAAAAAAGAGCCAATCATTTACAAAAAAAGAGCCAATCATTTACTTAAAAAAGAGCCAATCATTTACCAAAAAAAAGAGCCAATCATTTACCAAAAAAAAGAGCCAATCATTTACAAAAGAAGAGCCAATCATTTGCAAAAAAACAAAAAATGTTTTACTATTTAGCATTTCCTGGCCATGGCGCACTCAAATGTTATGTTTTTTTGGGATAACTTGAGCCCATTCTGGCTTTTTTGCTGATTGAATTTGTCTTATATTTGCGGAAGAAGAGAGCCGACGTGACCATTGCCCGAGACTTGTGCCGATACAGCAATATGTAGAATAGAACAGTCCATGCGGCATTAAGAAAGACAAATTTTAAGTGACTGACCAAAGAAAAAACTATATGTACCCGTTTGCTAAAAAGCTATTTTTAGGGGACTTTTCCAAAAGCTTACACTGTTTCAAGTGTTTTATACGTAATTTTAAGGCGTGCAAATGAATGAAACAATTTCGTCCGTACACAACCGAAGGTTAGCAGCCAACGGAGGGTGGCCGATGTTAGAAGAATCGTTCAAATTTAGTATCAATCGAAAGCTCTTTATGAGTAGAAGCTATTTGTAAGCAAGAGCTAAGCGATTGGATAGCTCTGAAGAAAGTTAGGCCCAAAAAAACCCGAAAAAACCGATTTTTTTTTTTCTTTGGCCACGTTGGCCTTGTAACTTTTTTTTAGGCGAGCTCATCACTTTTTCCCCGCTAGATCGGAAAGGTTTTAAAAATCGAATAAAAAAATTCAATGGTGGGGGATGTAGTGCCTGACGGGGTCAACCCATCTCATCAACACCCAACTCATCAATACCCAACTCATCAACACCCAACTCATCAACGACCAACTCATCACCAATCAAGATTGGGCACTAACTTGCTTAAACATTAACCGATTCAGAAATTCTTAACGCCAATCGAATGATCTCGAGGAGCTGAAGCTAACATTAAGATAAAGCTTTGTGATTGGACAATTAGCAAAAAAGATATGGCCTTAACACTTGATAAAATTTAAAAATTTCGGGTTTTGGGGGTTTTCTGTCCATAACTTTTTTGCTAATTGTCCAATCACAAAAGCTTTAACTTAATGTTAGCTTCATCTCTTCAAGCTCTTTCGATTGGCGTTAAGATTTTCTGAATCGGTTAATGTTTAAGCAAGTTAGTGCCCAATCTTGATTGGTGATGAGTTGGGTCTTGATGAGTTGGGTATTGATAGTGTTACCAGGGGGCGGGGGGTAGTGTGTGTTGTAATTAGTGCTGCACGAGACCTAAAATTTTCCGAGACTCGAGACTCGATACCGAGACCGAGACTTGACCCCGAGACTCGATACCGAGACCGAGACTTGACCCCGAGACTCGATACCGAGACCGAGACCCAAAAAACCCGAGACTTTTCTCGAGTCGAGACTCGAGACCGAGACTCTCGTGCAGCACTAGTTGTAATCCGCACCCTAGCGAACAATTTCTGAGCCTGTTCATAAAACTTATGGTGATTCCTAGGCTTTCTGAGCATTCCGAGCCCAAGGGGTACATGTCGGTAATAACGTTAATTAATTCTTGTAATTGTATAAATTCATGTAATTAATAACCTTAATTTTGTTTGGACTAGTGTGGATCTCGCGATCCCACTTAAATTCCCGTGTCAGGCATGCAACATGTGTCGGCAATACGACTCATACCGGTAGTAGCTGTACCGTGCATAATATAACCCAATGTGGTACCCCTACTACATGTACATGAAAAGCAATACAATTAAAGACAACAAACATAAAGAAAGTGAAATCGTGGTTGCGCAGACGCCTTGTATACTCCGACTTAGACTTCGGCTGCTGTTTAGCTTCCTTCTTGACGATGTGGCATCCCTGCAAAAGCACGCGAAGCGTCTTCACATCATCCTCAAGGACCGCAAGATGATGGTACTGTACACATTCGGGATTGATAGAGAAATAGATGCAATGCAATGCAAAACAAAGTTGCTCACAATGGCTTCTGCGTTGCTGCGCGCCTGAGTGTTCGTGTTCGCAGAAGCCTCGGGTGTGCGTTTGCGCCGCACAAGTTGACTGTGCGTGATACCGTCAGCGGATGTGCTTGTGCTTGGCCGCATCGCAGACGCCAATAGTACCTCCACTGCCTTGACCTGTACCGAATAACCCGGAAATAAAGAGATGGCCTTATGATCAAAGAGAAAGCCCACATGTTTTCGAGCAGCCGCCACCTTTTGAGCAGACGCCTTGACTTCAGGGTGCTTTTTGCCCTTGTGAACGGCAACGCCATGCGCGCTCTGACACGGGTGGCTGCAGATGTCGCACAATACGTCTTTCATGAAGTAGATAAGATGTTAGATTTGAAAATTTAAATTGCAAATAAAAGAAAGTGAGCTAAATGCTATGCATAGACACATGTGCGTATATTTTGAATCTCAATTTTGGCGCCGCCGCCGTCGGACTCGGACATTACATCTCGGTGTTGAGCAGAATTCGGTACCCTCTGTACCGCTAAGTATAATATGTATGATCCTTACCGGTAGTGGGAGTACCGCATGCGTTATATTATGCACGGTACTACTACTACCGGTAAGGATCATACATATTATACTTAGCGGTACAGAGGGTACTTACCATTATCATTAAAACAACCCGTTTAAAAACTTAAACGTTTATCATAGATAGCCACATGTGCTGCTTATCGTGAGAACAAAAAAAATCAATCGGACATTACATCTCGGTGTTGAGCAGAATTCGGTACCTCTGTACCGCTAAGTATAATATGTATGCTTACCGGTAGTGGGAGTACCGCATGCGTTATATTATGCACGGTACTACTACTACCGGTAAGGATCGTACATATTATACTTAGCGGTACAGAGGGTACTTACCATTATCATTAAAACAACCCGTTTAAAAACTTAAACGTTTATCATAGATAGCCACATGTGCTGCTTATCGTGAGAACAAAAAAAATCAATCCGCAGACGCCTATTATCGGTCATCATGTCATTAGAATGTGCCTTGCGAAGAGCGCCCCAGACACGCGCGCCCGCGGCGGCGGCGGCGGGTCCTCACGCAGCGGCTGCAACAAAAAAAAACAAAGTTACATGTTCATGATTTCGGCTTTTTCAACCCGTGGAGTCCTAGCGAAGATAGACCCAGACATAACCGGATTGTTGTTCTCACGCGCAGACGCCTCTTGAATACGCTTCTCCTCGCGCGCAGTCGCCTGCGGCGGGTCCTCACGCAGCGGCTGCAAAAAAAAAACAAAGTTACATGTTCATGATTTCGGCTTTTTCAACCCGTGGAGTCCTAGCGAAGATAGACCCAGACATTACTACTACTACCGGTATCAAAGAATACGCAAGTAGAGAATACAAAAATACGAAAGCTAAGAAGTCAAAATAGAATGTGAGCAAAGCTACACATGAAAAACGCAATCGAAACATTCAAAACAAAAAAATTTAATTGCAATACAAAAAAAAATCAAAAAATAAATGTGTACATCAATATGACGGAAAAAGGTGGCATAAGCAGACGCCTATGAGCTATGAGTCAAAAGGCCGACGCCGCCAGCCGATGAATTGGTTCGCGCATACATCATTTCGTAGCGGATGCAGACGCCTGCTCGCGCTGGAAGCGGATACGGTCCTCCTTGTGGTCTGAAACATTTTTACGTACGTTAGTTACCCTGACAACTCACGATAGTTAACGCGTCTGATGCAGGAGCCTGTTTTGACCAAATAGTTGCCTCTCTGCGAGTCGCCCACCTCCTGGCGCAAGTTCAGAAAGCCTAAAAATATATATTGGCTCAACTATTAAAGCGAATCAAATAAACGCATACCGGCTCGAAGTCTGCGCTGTGGGCAATGTTGAACCCGGTGTCCAATGGTCAAGCATGCAAAGCACAATTCGGATGTGCACAGTTCTGGCATGGGATTTGGCAGCAAAGCAGACGCCTTGAGTTGCTTCACTAAATAACAGAACAGTATGGTGTGCGTGTGTGTGTACATAAGTACATACCGGTAACTGTGCTACCGGTACCGATATAATGTCAGCGGTCCCCCGATTGGTATACTACCGGTACCGGTCCAAATATAATGACAGCGGTCCCCCCCGGTACCAAACCTATAAGCTTCTCAAACCCACCCCATTTCAATAAGACGTCGCAGTTCACAGGGATGTGTCCGCGCTGATGACACGCAACACATCCCTTGTTGAACATGTAGGTGATGTGCCAGGTCGGTTCCTTTTCAAGCCAGCGGACGAGAGTCTTGACCACGCCTTTGTCTATGTAACACGCAGACGCCTTATGGAATCCATGGCAACATGGGCAACGCAGAGGCCTTGCTTTTTCCACAACGATTTCCGGTTTTGCTTTTTCCACAACGATTTCCGGTTGCTCTTCCTCCCGCAGCAGACGCCTCACTTTTTCGTTTGAAGCATCCAGCTTCTCGACTAAATGTGCTTTAGTGTTCCTACAGGCATAAGAGTCCATTACGACCAACCTGCAAATTTGTTAGGGTAAAATTGCGAAAGAAGCCCAGCAGGGCAGAATTTAACATCCATGTCCGCCAGAAGCCTTGCTTTTTCCGCAACGATTCCCGGTTGCTCTTCCTCCCGCAGCAGACGCCTCACTTTTTCGTTTGAAGCATCCAGCTTCTCAACTAAATGTGCTTTAGTGTTACTACAGGCATAAGAGTCCTTTACGACCAACCTGCAAATTTGTTAGGGTACAGCTCCGCGAGTCGTGCAGCAGGCCAGTGTGCCAAGTGGTACATTTTAAATTGCAAAGGGTGAAGCAGATAATAGGTGAGTTGTTTTGTTACAAAACTTTGAAGAAAATGAATACTTTGAAGAAAAGGATTAGGTTTGTCTGCTAAAGTGCAATGCGCCAAAAAATACAATTAACACGCTCCAACGCCAAACACAAACACAAAACAGTTCACCTCACTCCCCACCCCCTACCATCTCTTGATTGGTGATGAGTTGGGTATTGATGAGTTGGGTGTTGATGAGATGGGGGAGAGCCGTGCCTGACTATACGCTGACGTTTGAATTAGTGGTAAAATGACATAAATTTTGGCACATCGTTCATTTTTGTTTGCTGCTGGGCTTGACCCATAGTGCGGTAGCTTATCCTGTCCATTAGCTTCTGCTTAAAATTTTAAGCGTAATCATAAATCAAAATTGATTTAGCTGCTGATTGTTGCTAATAATGTATATTTTTCGTGTTCTTCAAACCGTACCCTACAGCAACAGGCCGCCTGTGCTCGACATAATTGCCAACATACATAGCTATTTCACATGTAATTTGGTTAGTGATTAAAGGTGGATTTAGAACCTTTCGGTTTACTTTCCTTGTGCCTTTTTACAATTTTCTTTTTTGAATTAAAAGTTTTTGAGTTTGATCGTTAGAAGCTCTGCGACATTCACTTCTAACTTTTTCCTGCCTTCAGCTCGTCGGGTTGGCTGTTTTGTTAAGCTACAAGCAGTTTGGCGGTCGCCCGATTGAGTGCATGACGCCGGCTGGCTTTTCCAAGGCTTGGAACGATGTGCTAATTTATTTAATAAAACTTATAATTTTTTTGTTCGAATTAAGTACACGGAGAACTATTGCTACACGGCGGACACTTATTTTGTGTCACTGGACGAGGCCGAACGCGTCATCGTCAGCTTCAGCACGGAGGAGCGGCGCGAGCGTCGCATCAGTTACTACCAGTGGATCCCGTTCTTTCTCATCTTCCAGGCCGCCTGCTTCAAAATGCCGGCGCTGATCTGGAAGTATTTCCATGCCCAATCCGGTAGGAATATGACCAAAGGGCACGAAACGCGTTCGGCGATGCCGACGAGCGTCTCTGGACAAAATTTAAGCATTTGATGTTGTGAATGTACCGCATTTTAGGGATGAAAGTTGGTGAAATTCTCGGCTTGGCCACCAATGCCGACAATAGTGACCCGGAGACACGCACCTCCAACATCAATTCGTTGTGCGTTCATCTGCAAAAAGTGCTTAAGTTCCATCATCGTTTGTACCAGGTCCAATTTTTGTACCTTTTTGACAACGAAAGCGCGTCGGATTTAATTATTTTAGAAGCACATTTCGCCCCACACTTTCTTTCGGCTATTGAACATGAAATACTCCGCCTATTATGTGACGCTCGTTTACCTCTTCACCAAATGCCTTTTTTTTCTCAATGTGACCGCGCAGCTGAGCTTGCTGAACCGGTCTGTTTGCTTATACCCATGACGGGAATTGATGCTGATGCAAAGAAAATGTTGCGATTTTTTCAGTTATCTCTTCGTCTCCCAGGAACGTTTTGGCTTCACCCTTTGGTCCGCGCTTTTGCAGGGAAACATCACATGGCAAGAAACCGGCATTTTCCCTCGCGTTACTTGGTGCGATTTTGATGTAAGTTTATCTTTTTTTTTGTTGATTCAAACAATCCTAAAAAAATCACAAATTCAATTTCGTCCATTTATTTTTTGTTGGGCAAAGGTGCGCGAGATGGGTCAGCCCGTCAACCACACCGTGCAGTGTGTGCTGACGCTGAACGTGTTCATGGAGAAGGTATGGCATTTTCTTTTACTAAACGTTTATTGGGACTGTTCATCTGTAGTGTTTGTTCTAGGTGTTCTTGATCCTGTGGGCCTGGTACATTGTGCTGGCCGCGCTGACATTGGCTAACATTACCACTTGGTTCTACGGCTATCTGAGCGTGGCGTCCGCTGAGCATTTCATCTTCAACCATCTGGAGATGAGCGGCGGCGAACTGTTCGACATGGACGGGCTGACCAAACCAAAACGTGTGTATTGACTGATTTTAAAGCTGAACTGAGTCGTTTCCATTGAACATGTTTAGATGTGCAATTCGCTGTGCGGCGTTTTGTGGACAAATATTTGCGCACCGATGGGATGTTCATTTTGCGTTTGATTGCCCAACATGCTGACGTGGTGTTCATCACGGACCTGATCCATCGGATGTGGACGTCGCACTACCAAATTGAGAAGCAGCGAGAGTGAGTTTAAAAATAGAACCTTTTAAAGCAAAGAGAAAATAATTCCTTTAAACATTTGTCAAGACACTGTCATATTTTGTAATCTGCAGCATTTTCCCGTTCTCAACAGGGCATTACGACGTTCAGAGCCGTTGTGGCAGAAGCACATGCAGCGCTTCGCGACACTGGAGAAGCGACAAACCATAACCTTTGAGGATGACGCATTGGACGGCGCCGGAGAGCATCACAACACGTACCCGAAATTGGGCCGAAGTCGGGCGAGCAGTGTGGGCACATTGGACAGTTTTGGCAAGTGAATTGGCAAAATCTTTGGGCATAGCACGCTGAGGTTTAGGGACAAACTTTAAACTTTTTATGCTTTCCAGAATGACAACGCTAGAAAGTTTGCTGGCAGGCTCTCTCGACTCCATACTGATGGCTCCCGAATTCCGGTGAACAAATGCCAAACTGTTTAATATTTGCAATTTTTACTCTGCGCCTGATCTTTCAGTTTTATGTTTTTCTCATCAGTATACTCTCGTCAATTTTTTTTTGCGATCTGAATTCATTGTATGATATGCCTCTCCCTGCATCCAAATTTTCTTACGCGATGTGCCATTAATAAGGCCGGATTTGTATGATATGTGAACATGTTTTTTGCGCAGTTAGTCTATATAAATTCATTTTTTGAAAGCCGTTCCCATTTTTATTTTCTATAGAAAATTTCGTAAGAAAAGTACAACAAAACAAAAATGCGCCATTCCATCAACACCAAACGTTTTCTTTTTTCCTTAAAACAATGACCCAATTGCCTTCATCATAAATTTCCGATTCGAGCTCACAGCAATTCGAAAATTCACTGTCAACTAAATTGCGGAATTCCGACTCTACGAAAAGATGGTAATATCGAAAGAAATCTTTTGGCTGCTTCTGTTGTTCTTGCTCTCCTCCCGTTGATTCGTCCTTGCGCTGATCACCGCTAGATGACCAAGGGACGAGTAGGTCTTGCTGCTTGAACTGCTTCCCGTCGTGGATGCGCAACATTTCGATATTTGAAGCAACTTGCACCTGTACGTCATCGCCGGCGTCGTCGTCTTCATTTGCTTTGTTCGCACGCATTTTTGAAGCGTAAATGGATGGGACGGACGCTGCACCGGAGGAAAACTGCTCGAGGGCCCAAGCCGTCACAAGCGCGCGCCCACCAGGCCGGACAACCTGCCGAATCAAATTCAGTTTAATCTTTTAGACCACTCACTCACTCGAAGCAATTCGGAGAGTGCCCGGACGCGGCGTCGACGTGTCGAAAAATGGTGAATAACTGCGACAGAAATCACGGCGTCAAAAGCACCATTTCTGATGGGTAGTTGAAGTGCATCGGCACAAAAAACGCTGGCACATCCCTTGCGACTGGTAATACGCAGCAAATTACAGCTGAGATCGCAACCAAACTAAACAGTTGTCAAATGACGATTGTTAATAAAAAGGAAAATTTCGTTCTAGAGTATTTGGATAAATTTTTTAAGTTCTTAAAAGCTCAACAAAATTTGAAAAAAAAAAGTTATTTTTGCATCAAGTGTGGACTCGTTAGGCCTTTAATGGACGGTAAGTTTCAGTCTCAGAAACTACCTTAAAAAGCACCTTTGTGAGTCCGTCCGATTGCAATAAATATTTTCCGTTTCCACAGCCGACGTCGAGCAGTGTGCTGCCTCGGGGGAGTGAGACCAGAAAATTGACAACACATCGCCAATTGGAGAAGCGAGTCAGGTCAAAATGCGGAGCAATTGCTTCATAAACCTTTTTAGGATGGATTTTTTGGGACTTTTTTTCACTGAAATCCCTCCTACCTCAGCAACATATTGCTGCTCCAATTGTCTGCCTTCATGTTCTGCGCTCGGAATTCGCAGCTGACCCCCGCGGTCCCAATCGCAAAATTCGATGTACGAACATTGGCATGGCACGCGCCGCACGGTTCGAAAAGTGATGGATATACGGCGTTCTCTCTTCAAAAGCTGATTGGACATCGGATGGACGTCGTAGTGACGTGTCAAAATACTGAAAAATGAGAAATAAATTTAATAAAATCTGCAGAGAGCAAATTGTTCCCGGACCCGTGCTTGTGTCGGTATCTGGCATCACCGGTCAACAGCAGCAAACTCCGTCGGGGCAAATGTACACAATTGCGTCGGGCACTGTTCGCACAGTCGCGAAATTCCATCACAATGTCTGACAACAGGCTCAGCGAGTAAACGCGTTCTTCAAAGGCAGAATGTGTGTCCAAATGCAGCGGAATGCCTTGGCCGGGCTCATAAACATTAACTGAACGTAGGATTAATTTAAAAAGACAAAACTACCAATGAATACCGGTGATTTGATTTGGCCGCGTCTCAGGCGAATGACAGTCAAAGGTGGAGAAAATATTGTTGATGAGTCCGTCAATAATTGGAGGAATTGGAGGCGCTTTGTCCAACGCATTGTTTTTGTTGTAATCAAAAGCATATCCAAAGTGGAACACTCGTCGATTCTTCAGTTTATCTTAAACAAAAAATGAAAAAGTTCCATGATGGTGGTCAACAATCATCGATAACATACCAATGCTTGTGCTCCCAGCTAAACAACCCTCCACAAATTGCTCAAGTTCAGACTCAAATTGCGTCGAAATAAAGTTTGGCACTATTTTCAGACCGTTTGGCGGCAATTTTAAGCCGTTCCCCACCTTTGGCGTTTGAAGCGCTAAAAATAAAATTTGGTAAAACTGAAGAAAACTGAGGAACTCGACGTTCTTTGACGAAAAGCAAAGTTATGGTTGGATTTTCTTCCGGAAAACATTCGGGTCTGGTGTCATCAAGCACTTTCCTGGCATTGCTGGCCAAATACACGTCGGAGAAGTGGACCAGTGAGTAGGATTTGCTGTTCGGGTACACTGTGAAGGCACAGTTTGGATCAAACTGCCGGAACAACGACTCGAGGCATTCGAACGGCACGCCCACAAAATGACTGCTGTTGCTCACAAACAGAATCTGAGTGGTTTAAGTCGCTAAGCATAACATGAAATCGGAAATATCACGAATTAATTGTTCAAAAATGTTT
Source organism: Globodera pallida (assembly GCA_020449905.1). Classification (NCBI taxonomy): domain Eukaryota; kingdom Metazoa; phylum Nematoda; class Chromadorea; order Rhabditida; family Heteroderidae; genus Globodera; species Globodera pallida. The sequence continues at coordinate 3,444,787 of JAIXHY010000004.1, read as the reverse complement.
TTTAACATGTTTCACCCTTTCTATAACCAACTTACATTGGTTGCACTCTCGGAAACCTCGATATGATTCCTTCTGAGAGAGGAGACGATTTTGGCGAGTTTCCTCTTTTTTCTGTCCATTCCAATTCCAGTGTACCGTGCATGTGTGTGCAATGTATTGAGTTTCTGAACAAAAACAGAAGGAATTTTGGTGGATTTTACCGCATGAAATACGACAGATCGCCAAATTTAGATTGGGTTTTTTGAAATTATTGTTATTTTTTTCTTTCGTGTCAATAATCTTGGCTAAATGGTTATCCGGTAAAATAATAAAAAAAGAACGAAAAATAAATCTCAAAAAGCCCCAAATCTCATCAAAACTCCAAATTATTAGCCTAATTGGCCTATCAAACAACCACAATAAGATTTGGACCCCACCCCCCCGACCACCTTTTTACGTCCATCTTCTCATCTTGCCCTCCTCTAGCTATAGAGCCTAGGTCTTTTCAATCACTTATCTCTATATTTACATATTTGTTTTTGTTACAGCTCTCCGTGAAATGACCATCTATAATCTGTAAATTATTATTTTTTGTTTTTATAATATTCGTGTTGTTCAGCTATTTCTTCAACCGGCATGGCGTTTGTCTGGCGTATAAGGAGTGGTGCCGTGAGAAAAAGTCTGGAATTTCACAGGACGAGGAGTTCAAACTTGTAAGGATTTAATCCTTTTTTTAGACTTATTTAAGTTACTAAATTACAACAGGTCAATGGCATGCTGCTTTCGTTGCGCTCTTTTTCGCATAAATTGGCGACACGAGCGGACCAAACGCCGATGATTCAATGCTTCCGCACTTCTTCCTATAAATTGAATTATATGGAGACAGCCACCGGGCTCAGAATGGTAAGTAAAATCAGATTAAAAAGTAACACTTAAATTGCAACTTTTTCTTTAAGATCTTGAACACAGATCCGGATGCGGTGTCAATTTCTGAACTGATGCAGTCAATCTTTTGTATTTTTGTTGAAACTGTTCTGCAAAACCCATTCGTGGACACATCCAAACGGTAATTTTGCAGCATTTTATCCATCTTTCTTTTTATTGTTTAATCAAATCTAGAAAACATTTCGAGGAAAGGGAGCAAAATTAATGGCCGAATACAAAAAATTGGGCTTTTTGACATTTTTTGTTTTTTAGGAATAGTCCACTTTTATTCTTAAACAACGTTTTAAGTTTTGTATTTGTTATAATTTTAATGTTCTTAAGAATCGACTCAGAGCTGTTCCTCAAAAGGGTGGACGATTTGGTGCGGTCCCACTTTTGTTTCACATGAAGCGAGCAATTGCATTCCAGACTTTAACGCACTTTATCATTGTTCCGTTTGCATTGCAGTTTATTAGCTAATTCAAAGAGAATCTGATTGCTATTTAAATATACGTTTCATAAACTGCAATTAAGAGTCCAAATAATACATTATGTGATCTCTTTTTCAACGAATAAATTATTGCAACAATTCATTTGTAAGAATTGATACGGAATTTACAATCCAAACTTTTGTTACTCAAAATTCTAATCATTCCCTTTCCGATTCGTTCATCCACACAAATGTCCTCTTTTTTTTGTTCTCAGCTGTTGTTCTTGCCTTGAGAGGCGTGTTCGTTCCTCTCCTTTCTCATCCCTTTGGACAAAGTCATCCGTTCACATGGAAGAGTGAATTTTGAGGGGTGTTAAGTTTCAGCTTAGGTGCACGAACACTGCCGCCCACAGCCTCAGACCTTTTCACTCCCCCATCAGGGATGGGCGGAATTCCGATTTCCGACTTTCCGATTTCCGACTTTTTTGGGGTCGGAATTCCGATTTCCGAAAAATTTTGAGACCCCGGAATTCCGATTTCCGAAATTTGGAGCAAAAAGTCGGAAATTTTCGGAAAAATCGATAATTTTTGGACCAATTTTGTTAACAAATTTCGTTAAAATCCTCATAAAATTTCCCCGGCGGCGCCTATCGGCGCCACCGGACCTCTCCCATTGTCCTAAAAAACTTCAAAAAATTGCGTTTTTTTAAAATTTTCGTTGCAAATTTCTTAACAAATTGAGCCAAAAAGTTCAAATTTTCTCCCGTCGGCGCCTATCGGCACCGCCGAGCCCCCGCATCTCCCTAGTCTCAATCCCGTTTGGACAGGGATTACCCGGGATAAAAATTAAACCCCTAAAAGTGAATTTTTGAGCTAGATTTTTTAACACTTTAAAATTTGTCCCAATTAAAAAGCTTTTTGATAAGAATTTAGAAATTTTTCTTCTTTTTTTTGCGCGATTTTCTAAAATATTTTGTTGCGCGGGAGGGAAGAGGAAGGTATCGGCGGTGCCGATAGGCGCCGCCGAGAAAAATTTTTAAAAATAGGCCAATTTTGTTAAGAAAATTTTTCCGACTTCCGATTTCCGACTTTTTTGGGGTCGGAATTCCGATTTCCGATTTCCGAAATTTTTTTAGGCCTCGGAATTCCGATTTCCGAAATTTTTTTAGGCCCCGGAATTCCGAGTTCCGAAATTTTCTGAGGTCGTTGGCGCCCATCCCTGTCCCCCATCAGCCGAATGGGTGGGATGAATCTCCTCTCTCTTTCTCTCGGTCCAAATTCCTTTGACCGAAGTTCATGCCCTCTTTCTTAGACCGTCAAATAAAAAAAGTGCAGCCATACGATGGCACAGCTCAACTCTAACCAGAACCAGCTGGTGGAGCCCAAATTCCCCAAGGAATCATCTGAAGATTTATTATTTATAGTGTGTGTGTGAATGTGAGGGGAACACGGGGTCATCCATCCATTTTAAGGCACCCGTTCCCCATTCAGATATTTCTTTCTGGACTGGCTTAAGCCTTAAGGCATGCACTTGACTCGTGCCGGCTATAATTTTAATTTATTAATGTGTCCCATCGTCGTTTAATCAGTCCTTTAATGTGCTCGTTTCAGCTCAACATGACAAAAATTGAGCAATAAAAAAATGGATGCTCATCGACGTGACGCAGTACAAATTTAGTCAAAAATTGGACTTTTGTTGTGCGCCTTTGTTTTTCGGATGTCATTGGCTGTGAAAGCGTCCAAATCGCTGGCTGAGCAGCCACGACTCATCCAACAGCGGTCATATTCAGCTCAACCTGGCGCCGATGGCATAGAAAATGCATCGTCAGCTTCGGTCGCCGGAGGCGCATTGCTTTCCTATGCGCCGGTGCCACTTCCCAAAATGGGTGGCCGAAACGCGCGACAGCAGTTGGATATTCAAAATCTCGCAAACGAAGGTACAGGAAAGAGAGCTTCAATGCCAAACAGAGTCTGAAGGTTGAAATTCGAAAGAAAAAAAAACGTTTTCGTGGTATTGTAATTGATTTGGGTAATATTTTGAGGGTTTAAAGCCGATTTTAAATTATAATAAAAACGTTTCTTTTTAGCCCATTTGGTCACTTCGCTGAAGAATGGAACTGAGTTTGACACGGTCGGCAAAATAAGCGAAGACGAAATTCGCAAATCGCTATTGGTGGAGGCAAAACGGCGCAAATTTTGGAACGCCAAAACAATTGACAAAATGGACTTCCAAGTATTCATTCATTCACACATTGATTTGTAAAATAGTGTTGGGTTTACCCGAACGCCCAAATGTCTGAAATTTTTTTTATTCGTATTAATAACGAACTTTTTTTGCACAACAAATTCCAGTCGATATTTTTAAGTTCTTTTTGAGGATGTACTTTTCGGAATTTTTTGCTTTTCGGGCTAGAAAAAATTCAGCAGGTCCCTGGTAAATCTTTGTCAGTTAGTTTAGTTATTTGTGCGTGAATTTCTAAGCAAATTTTAAGGAAATCATTCAATGCTTCTGTCACCATTACGTGTTGGAAAGTTTTACGGAGACGCGAAGCGTTGCGGAGGCCATCGAATCGTCTTCGTCCGTCGTGCGCAATACGAGCGAAGACAATACAGCGGTAGGGTTTTTAATGAAATTCAAAAAAAAAAATTTCACAAACTATATTAACAGCCGCTGATGTCGCCGTCCTACGCGACCAACAACCGAACATTGTTTGCGACACTGACTGAACAAAGCGCCACGACTCGCAACGGCCCGGTGGAGCTGAAGACGATGGGCATGTCGAACAAGGATTTGGGCCAGTACCCGTGGGACTTTGATGTGCAACCGGACGACGACTTTGTCAGCCAGGTGCATGACGGCACAGTTTGTGATTTCATGACTAAATCAGCTTCCCAAATCGTGATGCTTTTTGTTGTTTTTCGTCTTACCTCTATTAATCCTCAGAACATTTTACCAAAAATTCATTTTTATCTTATAATGCAGCGTTCTCCTTCTGCTCTTCCCACTCACTACTTTCCTTTAATTTTTCACAGACCAAAATATTGGAGATGCCCAACTCACACCGGCTTGGCGCTTGTCACAATTGTAAGGGTGAAACGTTGGTGCATTGTTTTCATTGTCGTGGGTCGGGCAACGACAAATGCACTTATTGTCGGTGGGTGCCTTTATTGGTGTTTTATTTCATTCAAGTTTTTTTCCTTTAAAACAATTTCAGGGGCACTGGCATGAAGGCGGGTGTTGCTCATCCAGGTAAATTGAACTGAAAAAACTTAATTATTCTATCTTCTCAGAATTACAAAAAATTTAGAGACAAATTGCCATATTACGAAACTGAAACAATTGTAATACAATTTTTTCAGCTGTCTACACCCATCCGATGATTGGCACTTTTCCCGGGACTAGTGTCGCTGGTGGTGCATCTGCCGCTGGTGCTGCTTCTGGTCCAAATCGTGCCTACCCTTTTGCCAATGCTTCCATGATTCGACCCGCTCTGCTCGGCGCCCAACGGGACAAACCGTACGCTACCGGTACCCCAGTGCATTTCATGGCGAAAGCTGGTCTACCACCACCGGTTTTCAACTCTGTCTAAATTTTGTAATTTATCTTTAATTTTAGGGCCTAGGTCAGCATGACCTGTGCATTTTTTGTCATGGTCGTGGCATCCGTGACTGTCAGCAATGCAAGGGGCAAGGCAAAAAGTACTGCTTGACTTGTGGTGGCAATGGCCAAGTGCGCGTGTACACGAAACTGAAAGTGGCCTTGTGAGTGCAGCATTAATGCCATATTGAACACAACACCGCTGGGGCACCAAACGTTTGGACGTGTTTTCAAAGCTTATGTGAAAGCCCAAGTGTCTCATCCTATAGAAGTCACTGTAGATTTTAAAACGAAATTCAGACAGACACTTTAATTTTCATGTGTATCAAAGAAAAGGGAAATATCCCATCCCGTCTTTCCATCGCTTACACTTTACGATTTTCAGTGGAGTCGAGTGCACCGATTATTACACGCCTTGTGGAGTGCCAGAAATGCTGCTGCGACAAGCGAGCGGAGAGCTGATCTTCTCCGAAACGCAGCCTTACGTGCGAATTTTTCCAAAAATTCAAAGAAAAATTTTTAAACAAAATTTTTTCTTAGCTTTTAGGTACAACCCATTCGAAAAGATGGCCTCAAGGAGATCAACGAGGTCAGCCGACGCTTTTGTGCCGCTCACCTGAAGAAGTTGTTGGATTCGTGCCGTGTGCTGAAGCAGCGTCACTGTGTGGAGAGCATTGAGTTGGCGAAGGTCCGCTTTCAACTTGGCTCCAAGCAAGGCCATTTCTACGTGTACGGCCGTCAGCGCCTGTGCTACATCCCCGAAGGACCCAGCCGGTGTTGCGTCATGTGATGGAAATGGCGAAGATTCAAAACCAAAAATTAAATGTCAGTCGCCCTGTCGATGTACCAAAATTTTTCTGTAAACGCGCATGAAAATGATCTCATTAATTCATTTGTCATTATTCAACAACTTCGAGCAGTTCACTAGTCGATCTCTGTCTGCTTTCGTCAATATTGGAGACCCTTTTTTTATTTTAAGTCTAAAAATTTAGGCATGTAGTTACTGTTTTTCTAGTCTTTTTTCGTTCAATAATAATATTACATTTTGTGCTTATATCATTTCATGCAATTGCTTTTTACTGTACATGTCAATGAAAAAATCTTTATGTTGACAGTAACTTTTAATTCTAAGTAAATGCAAAGAAGTTTTCTCTTCTCTATACCTGAAATTGAATAATAAAATCCGGGCGGACGAATTAGGAATTTGAAATTTTGCTATAGCAGCAATCATCCCAAGGATTGTAAAAAGCTTTTTCAGACATTTTCCCTCGTGATGCCGCAGTTCTGTTCGCCTTCCTCATCATTTTTGGTAATTCAAACATTCGTATGAAAGATGCGTTATTATTTGACTAAAATTTTCATTATTTAGAATCGAATCTGGTCCGTTTAACCGTCCCTACAATTTAGGCTCTCCCGCTGTTGTTCCTCGCCAGCAGCGTTTGTTGCTCCTCCTACTCATTGTCCCAGACGACCGATGGCAACGGAAACGATGTTGATGAACCAATACCAGGCGTTTGTCCGGCACTTCCGGTTTTTGTTTTTTGGCTGTGGCGTCAATGCCCTGCCGCACTGAAAGACACGCGCTGTGCCAACGGCTTCCCAAGCGATGTGCCCGGCCTGCCAGGACAACTGAACTGCGCCTTGGGTGTGAATGGGTGAATTTGTTTTAATCCCTTTGCCCTCCCTCTTCAACAGCGAGCGCCCAGAGCAAGGCCCGCCTTCGACAGATGTCCGCCCGTGAACTGCTTGCGCTTGCCAAACGCCGGGACCCGTACGGGCGTCCGACGTGCATGTTGACGCTCTTCTACGCGCCCGATTGTGTGTTCTCCGCCAAGGTGGGGCTAGGGCATGGTTTTTACAGGATTGTTTTTCCAACTCCGCCTTGGTTTGTTAAACTTAAAAATTCTGGACTTAAAATTTTTGGTCATTTTTGCTCATGACATTGTTGAAGGTGGCTGACACGTTTTTCCGTTTGGCACCTCTGTTGCCCAAACTGCGCGTTGTGGCGGTCGATGTATCGGTGGGCGGTAAAGGGACAGAGAGGTGGGGAAATAATGACAAAAAAAACGCTCGTTTCCTACGTCCAATCTTTTCAGTCTGATTTCCTATTACGGAATTTCTTCCACGCCGGTGATCGCCCTGTGGCAGGACGGCTTCCCGCGTTATCGTCTTTACGACGATTACGCCCGGCTCGACACGTTGCTCCGTGTGCTGAGAAGTCACACCGACCTGAGTCCGATGACGCCTTCATCGTTGGATGAGGAGGAAGGCAAAAATGGTAGTTTTTATTTGTTTATTTTAAGCCTGATCTGAATTACCCCACCACCACCCCAAAAAATTTTCTGGTTCAACTTTGATCCAAATCCAATGATGAGAGTCAATTGAATCGAATTTTTGTCCAAACAGACCCTGATCTGATCAGTGAATAGTTTTTGGATAATCGATGTTAATAAATTGTACCTCAACAACTTTTCTCTAACCAGAAATACAAGCGGATGATGGCGGCATAGGTGAACGTGTTGGGGTGGAAGCGGATAACAGAGCTTTGGGCGGAGAAAATCAGTTCTCGTGGGAGCCGACCCGTGACGAGTTCCTGGCACAATTTTACTACCTGAGAGAGCATCTCGGCTTTGATTGGTCATTCAGTTTTGCATTCATTCGTTGATTTGTTTGCCCAAAATTCGTAAACTTCGCGAGAATTTTAATTCAGGTATTTGCTGGCCGCCGTTGTGACCTGCTTGGTCAACCTTGTCTACTTCACGTTTAGCTCGCGGAAGGGAAGATCTTTGCTCAGGCGCCATTTTCCCCACCATTTTGCTGTTTTCCAATAATTGCACAGAGTCACCAAATGTTTTTTTCATTATTACCTCGCTTTAGCTTCATATATGATTGAAAAAAATATAACGCAGAAAATCATAATGCGCAACTAGTTGATCAAAATGGAATAACAAGTGAAATGGACGAGGGACGCATTTTCATCTTAAACAATCGGAGGAAAGTTGGTCGCTCTCCGTGTCAACAACCAGATACTTCTTCTTGCTCAAAGGCTCCTCAACACCAGCTTGTTGCTGCTCACCGTCTCCACCATCGTAGTCCTCACCATCCGTGCTGCTGTCCGTCTTGCAGAGGAGTACATCGAATTGAACAAACTGCTTTGGCTGAATTCGGAAGTTAAACGTTATGGATCTAATCCAAAAGCAAGATTGTCCCGATAACTCACCTGCGACAGTTTGTGTGCGAAGCCCTCAACCCCATTCTCTTTGCCCTCATTTGCCGTCATTTCGTCCTCAACAACGCCGGATACCGGCTCGTCTGTCGCTCCTCCACTCGCAGACAACAGCACTTCATCTGCTCCCATCTCCTGCCCATCGTCCACATCCTTTTCTCCATTCTCGTCCTCAATGGCATCGTCAAAATCTGCATCTTCCTCATCGTCGTCGTCGTCCGAATCAATCAGATGCACCGTCACCGCCTCGTCGCCATCACCACGATGACGGCCCTCACACCCAGACGTTTCAGTAGCTGCATTGCTTCCGCTGCCACCGCCGTTGTTCACCACAGCGGCCTCCACCAAGGCGGCGTTTGACGCTGCAATTCTGGGCAGAAAGTGACGGAGTCTGCCCAACAGAGACGTAGAAGTCGAAGAGGAGTCAACGCTGCCCGCACAGTCCCCCGCACTGATGGAAGAGCAGTTCGACGGATTGTGCCAATCGCCGCTGTTTTCGTCGTTGTGTGTCATCGCTCTTTTTGTTGCTTAAAAATGTTAACAACAAACAAATAGTTCGTAATATGTATTATATGCATGTGGTAACAACAATAAAGCACTCCCTCACTTTCCAATTCGATACAATTCCAAGGCATTTCCTTTTAACCAAAAAAATGAATGTGACCCATCCATAAAGCTAAACAGAGAGCAAATGGAATAAGAACTGTCTACAAAAATGGTATTGCGGAGAAAGTGAAACAATTTTTTTTGTTACAACCACAGTTAGATACATCAAAGACCATATAAATCAGCATATAAAATCTAGTGTCCATAGAGAAGTGAAGGAATTTTTGATACCACCTTAAACAATGAAAGAACTGGACTCTGATCAGTTTAATTAAGCTGTTGAGCCGATGCTTCAAGTTCCGGCGTCAAATAGGCAATCGGCTGACGATTTTGCTGAAGAGAAGCCTAAAAGTAGGAACATATAAAATCTTTAACACACCGAACTATAAATGGTTGTGAAACCCCACATTTGTCATTGAATCCCAATCAAAATATATCAGCGCCGACGGGGCAAGTCCGTAGTCTAGCAATGTGTTCTCCTCCTCGTGCAGTTGCTGATGTTGGTTGTTGCCCCCTGTGCCAGAAACAGCCAGTGTGAATGTGCCGTGCTGGATCGAAAGGTTCCGTGCTACAAACTCGCGGACCGCCGCAAACTTTTCGTACACGTTGAAAATTCCCTGGAAAAGGACAAGACACTCCGAACATAACAACCAAAAAATTACAAAATCGCGAATTCGCCGCCCCCTCTCTACTTGCCTGGAGCAAAAAATTGTTGGGGAACCGAACACGGATGTAGCAGTATTTGTACGGGTTGCTGCCCAACTCCTTCCGCGTGTGGTCAACCTCGCGCATTTGCTTCGTCCGCAATGTCATCATCTGTTCCAATTCGTCCGTTCGCCGCTGTTGCTCGCGTTTAATCTCCTCAACCGTGCGCTTAAAGAAGTCGCGTGGAATGTCCGGTTTCGGCAACTGATGCGTAGGATCAATGACGAACACCTGTGCAGAAATCATTTAAATTTTAAAATTTTCGGTCCTTGACGACAAACGAACATGTGGGTCTCTGAACACTCGAATAACAATCTCTCGGCCTTCTTGCAGTGCCGTTAACGACTCGCGAAGTTCCGCCCTTTTTTTGTCCGATGGCGATGGCATCACCAGGTAGTTTTCTGGTGGGCCTCCCCGCTCATCTGCGCGCATTTCTTCTTGAAACTCAATCGATTTCAGGAACTCAACAGCACCCTTCACCGGCAACACCTTTTCCTGAAAACAATGTTTTGATATGAATATTTTATTTAATAAATTATTTAGAGGAAGGACACTTACCGCAAACACTTTGTTGCTCTGCCTGATCTGCAAGAATTTGGCCTCCCCAGGATTATCGATGATGTTCTGCACATACTTCCGAATGATGTCCACCGCTGCTGTGCGCTGCTCGTCCCGGTTGAACGTGTAGATGAGCCAAATGGAGGTGCTCACCGGCTCCTCCATCATGTGCTGGTACAGCGCATCTTCAATTGCGCGCAGCATCTGCAAGAAATTGCAATAAAATTAGCTTTATTTCACTAACTTTAATTTCTGGATTTTGCTAATCACCTGCGACTTGGGCAGCGCCATGTCTTCGTCAAAAATCTCGCAAGTGTACAGCACCGTTGACGCGTGGTCCGTTTCTTCTGCCGGACTTTGCCTTTGGTCGCCTGCGCTCAGAGTGCCCATTTGTTGGGCTAATCGCCGCTGCTCCTCCTCCAACTCTTTTTTAACCTTTAACAATTCAAAAAATCAATTTGAATCAGATTTTGCATTACCTGCATTTTGACCATCTTCTGCATTGGAGTCAGTCCGGCGTACGGATCCTTGGGGCCCTGAACTCGCTTTTCAGCAGCTGAGGCAATCACTTCGGAGTCCGACCGACGCGCTTGCGCCTTAAAAACGCGGATTGTGGTGTAAACCCCAAAGATTTGAGGAACCCGCAATTCACCAAGCCAGAAAAAATTCTCTTCAGCGTGGGCGCTCATATTACCTGTTGTTGTTGAGGAACAACTGCAGCACGCGACGGGTTTGGTTGGGTTGCTTGCGCTGGACCGCCCAGTCGTTGGCCATCGCCGAGCTGTTTAAATTTGCTGTTCAATTTCTTCTTCTGGATGAATTCCTTGAGTTTGTTCATTTGTTACACACACTAAAAACTTTAAAAACCAAAGGCTGCTTAAATTTTCATTCTGTCAATATTTTGTGATGGCAAATGCACCAACACACACAACGAAAAAAAAATTAGAAAGAACAAAAAACAAGAATAAATTTTGTCAATTGAAAGGGAAAGGTTTTCCGACAGAAATATAAACAGATTAATCAATCATCATCTTCCTCCTCCTCGTCCGAATTCTCGCTACTGCTCTCGCTCAAGGAGAAGTTGCGGTCTTGGGCCGCCACCTCGTCCTCATCGTACCGATCACCGGAGTCAGCTGAAATTTGATTGGTTTAAGATGAAAAAATTTTGTTGTTTTTACTCCAAACTCGGAGAATTGTTAAGTGAAAAGTTAAAAAGCACAATTAAAAACTAAATCCATTTCTTTTGTTCATTTCATTTGGTGATAAACAAACTTACCAAATTCCACCTCCCCCTCATTTTGCTCTTCGCCCTCATTCAGCTTGGTGCTCTCTGGCAATTGACCGGAATTTTTCAGGATTCGGGCCTCGTCCGGAGTGTATTTTAAAATAACATCGGCCTGAAATAAACTATTTATTAACCTGGTTTTTGGAAAAGGATTGAGTAGACTTAAATTCTAAAATTCCGATTTCCGGATTTTTTTGTTTTCTTGGCTAAGAAAATGTAATTACATCAATTAACGATACAAAAAGCCTATTATAACAGTAAAACTCGCCTTGTCATCCTGGTACCCGCGTAAGCCTATCAAGATGATGTCACCCGAATTGATCCACACTTTCTTACGCAACTTTCCACGAATGTGGCACAAACGTACTTTGCCGTCGAAACAAAAAGCCGTCAAGCGACCATTACCCAGCATTTTCGTTACTTGTGCGTAGGCTGAAACAAAAACGCAATATTAAAGGTTAGGAGTCATAAATCAAATTGAGTCTCTTTTAAAAAATCGAAAAACATTTATTAAAGAAGTGATTCAAACCTTGATCGTCGCCGTCCTTTTCGATAAGCTCCCGTTTCATCACATCGTTTTCGTTCTTTCCTCGACGACGGTTTTTGCCGCCTTTCCCTTTATTCTTCGGCATTTTTAAATTTTATGTTAATCTATAATTTACGTATAAATGCCAAAAAATACAAAAACATTCAAAAAAAAGTCTGGCGGTGCCGCCCGGCATTTTGAAAATTCCTAGACCCGGATTCTGGACCTGGTTAAGGGGATGGTTGCTAATTTGCAAGGCATTTGCCAACTACCAAAAATTGAGTCACAAACAAATTAGATGAAACGCCAAAATTTACACTACGAAACGCCAAAATTTACACTACGAAACGCCAAAATTTACACTACGAAACGCCAAAATTCATAATATTTTTTCAAACTAACGATCCAGGTTCAAATCCCCTCCAAGATTGCCCCAAGAAATTAGTACAAAGGTTTTCTCTGTACAGTGCGTTGACCCATGGTGCCCGCAATACAATCCCCAAAAAAAGTCTTGCCCAAGCAAGCAACAGAAATTTGTTCATTTACAAATTACACATTGTAATAAGTCAGATCCTTCCTTTCACCATTGACTTCTGACCCCCCGAATTACTGGTCATTTGGCAATTGATACATTCTCGGTCTAAGGACCGAACAATATTCATTTCCACACATTGTGTACACGCAAAAATCACAAGTTTATTTCGAGTTTTGTGAGATATAGCCAACGAAAGACAAGCTGTTTAAAATTCGACGTAAAAAATTTGATTTTGTCCATGAACAAATTTCTGTTGCTTGGTGGGGCAAGACTTTTTTGGGGGGAGTGTATCACCTAAAATATGCCCTATAAATGCTAACATAAAAAAATGGTGAATTTCGAAAAGGTCGGTTGATTGGTACCCCGTTTATGAATTTCTTCAAAATTTTTATCTGACAGCTCTTTTTGAGTAAGTCACACATACGTATGAAGCTTAAATTTCAGAGTGATTTTTTTAAAATGGAAAACATCGAGCCGCTTCCAAGCAGTACACAACAACAAACTGATGTTGATACGTTAGGCGACCGCCCTCTTCAACCTGCAATGGAAACCGCGGATTCATCAGTTGGCGAGCAGTTAAAAAGCATTGATGAGCAGAAACGAATTGCGCAACTTGGTTGGTATTTGATGATTTTGTATTTCATTTTTTGTTGATTTTAGAACACGAAATTTTCACTGTCTGCAAACAGTTGGACGAGAAAAGCGAGAAATTCAAAGATGTCCAGGACCAAAACGCGTTGTTGAAGGACCGGCTTGGAACACTTGGTACTTATTCTGTTTAACATTACTTTAATTGTTAGAACATTTAAGAGCAAGAGAAGTTGGATGCAGCTCGCTTCACCGAGTCGCTGGTTAAGAGTCGTGACAGCTTGATTCAGGAAAAGGTTTGGCCTGGGGTTTTGTGGAACAGACCGGTTGGCTCCCTTAAAAAGTTGGAACTCTGGCTTCAGAGCTCGAAATGAGCATCTATTTGAATGCCAACGTTTAAAGAAGGGGGGGGGAAGGAGTGCAAACCGTAATTTATCAGTTTGGCTTAATGAAAGTCCATTTTAAAGACTGGTCTTCAAAATGATCGCCTTTGCCTTGAGAAACGAAAAGACGAGCTCGAATTGCAAGTGTCCAAGTTGACCAACGAAAAGCGGCGCCATTTAGGTTAACCAAACGGATTCATATTAAATCGCGTTTATTGGGGTTCGTGAAATAAAATTTGTTCTTTTTATTAAAGATGACATTGACCAGCTGCGCAATAAGAGTGACCTGCTTTTCGGGGAAAGAACGGAGCTTCAGACTCAAATCGATGACTTTCAGAGTGAGAAAGCGTTGATTGCGGTTTGTTTGTTTGTTTTGTTTTTTTGGTTTAAATCGGACAAATTTAGTATGACAAAGAGCAGTGGAGTCGCGAGAAAGAGATTCTGTTGATGAGTAAGCAGTGGTACATGAACGAGATAACGGACAGGGAGCAGAAGATCAACGAGCTGCGCATTCAATTGGTTTTTTATTACTCGGCTTTTTCTTTCATTCTGAGTTGCGGCTTTAGATCAAAGAACAATCCGAAATGCAAAGGGAATTATCACTGTTTGACGAACGTACCACCGAACTGACGACGAAAGCCGAACAATTGCAGGAGAATTTGTTGGAGCGGGAGGATGAGTTGAACACCGTACGTGATCAGTTCAAAAAGGTAGTTGACTTTCGAATTTTATAATCCGTTCTGAATCAAATCAATTTAAAATAAAAGTTAAAGATATTTTGGGATAAAAATAAGACGAGTGTTAATTTAAATGGAATGATTCTTCTTCTTTTTTTTAAGTCTCTGAATGACCAAACAGTCCGGGTGAACGAGTTGGAGGCCGAGTTGCGCGCTCGTGAGCGTTTGGCCAATGTTTATAAAGCGAACAATGAAGCGGCAAGTGCTGAAATTGCTGAACTTACCGAACATGAACTTCGACTTCAAATGCAACTCAAAGACGCTGAACAGAGTAAGGAAAACTCAAATCTGACTTTTTAGTTGTGAAGATGGTTTAAGTGTTAAAGTGCGAGATATGTAATTTTGGACATATTAAAATAATCTTTTTTTTAAAGATTATTTTTTAGTTGTACAAACTCTTAACAACGAAGTGGAGAAAAATGCAGCAGAGCATAAGAAGGCCGTCGAAGAGAAAAGTTTGTTATTTTTTGTTAGTCTAAACCCATTAAACATAACATGCTAACATTCAGACGCTGAAATCAAACGTTTGTCGGACGAAGTGGCAAAATCCACTGAACTACTCAATGCCGGCTTTAGATGTATTGCTTATAATTTTTAAATTTTTTAACAAATCATTGAGGCTATGTTTTAAATTGTTTAGTGAATCGCGCTGATGAAGAACTGATACAACTTTCACCAGCTGCAGCTGTGGCGAGCAGTTTGCTGAAGAGCGGGATGTCATTAACTTCAATTTATGCGGAGCATTGTCGTGTGGTAGGCGAGCTGGAAAAGAGGAACGACGAGTTCAAGCAGCTCGAGCGTTACGTGACGGAACTGATCGAGGCGAGTTTGTAGTCATCCCCAACTTGTGTAACGCCTAAAGAGGCATCACTCCTTTCCCGAAATACGTAGTTTTATTACTATTTAATTTGCAGGAATTGGATTCAAAGGCGCCGCGTTTCCAAGAACAGCGGAGAGCTTACGAGCAAATCTGCGAGCGCAACGAATGTCTCCGTCTGCAAAACGATCTGCTCAGCAAGGAACGGCAAAAGCTGCAGACGAGCGCCGACTCGCTGAACAGAGAATTGATCTTCACCAAGCGCGAATTGGAGCGATACCAACGAGAACATCACTTGCTCACCATTCAAGTCTGTTTCATGCTTGCAGAAAATTGACACTCAACTGACTTGAACATATTCGGAAATTGTTTTTTCTTAGTAACCTATACTTTCTAAATCTCAGGTCCAGCGTTTGCTGTACATTATTGAAAAGGGACCGGAGGCATTGGAGCACAATGGGATGAACGCCGAAAACGCGTCCGATGAATATCTCTTTTCCAATATTCGTGAATTGCATGCCAAAAACATCGAATTGGCGGAAGAGTTGGAACGGTTGCACGAAAGCCAGGACAAAATCATTGCGAACTATCACAATTCAGAGTAAAATAAAGACGTTGTCGTTTGATTGGTCAACTTTTTGTTTTTTAGAATTGATTCGCTGAAGCAAGCTTTCCAACAGACTCAGGTAATTTTTTTAACTTTCTTATGTTTTGGCTTTGAAATATCCAAAAATAAATTGTTGTTTTTTCTAAATTTTCTACTGTAAATTTTCCCCTGTTTTTTTATTGTTTAACTGTTTAGGAGGAATTGAGGCTGTTACGCGCGAACTACGCCAAGAAGGAATTACTTATTCGTGAGCTGAGCGAGCAACGTGAGCAGTACCGTCAACTGTACGAACAGCAGAATGTCATCACGCCATCAACTGCCACTGTCGGCGGAGGTTCAAACGCCTCATCATCCGCTTCCATTGATGTGCCGCAACAGCAAATGCAAAAACGGCGGGAGAGCCTTGATAATTTGCAAAGTGAACTTCACATGTGGCGGTCGAAGGCGGAACGTTTACAGGAAACGCTGGCCTATGTGAACGAAGACCGGCAGACGAATGAAAAGTCGGTTGTTCTGTTTTGCCTGAGTTTTGAAAATACCTCAATATTAGGACTCTTAATGAGCGGATTGATCAGCATTTGGAGCAAATTTCGGCCATGCGAACAACGATTGGGAAGCTGGAAAGTGATCTGGAGTTCCAGAATAAGAACCAACAATTGCTTGCCAAGCAAATCGACTCGTACACTTTGGATCTGAAGCGCAGCAATGACGCATTGGGTGATACAAAACGCCAATTGGAAACGCTGCAATTCAAATACGACACTTTGACAAACCAAATTTTGGAGAAACAACAAGAACTGTCGACTTTGAAGTAAGTCATTAAATTCCCGACATTTTGTTTCAATTGTTTTAAATATTTGTTCACACAGTACATTTTTAAAATTTCTATTAGATTGTGCTCGATAATTATTAGTATGATATAATAAAACATTTTTAGGGTGCAAAACTATTCACTCAACGAACAACATTTGCTCATTCAAAGTCGCGAACAGCAGTCCAAAAAGGAGTTGGAGATTTTGCGAGCTGCCCGCTACAACAACGAGCGGATGACGCTTACACTCCAAGAAGTTGAGGCGGTGCTGAAGCGAGTAGAGGCCGAGAAGTCATACGCTTCGGAAAGGTTTTTTTTGTTGCTTTGCGACTTTTTTTTTGTCATTTTATGATCAAAGAGGTAAAGAAATTTGAATCAAAATATCGAAAATGCTTTGCGCTCATCACACACTTATTTGTTCAGTCAGCTTCAGTCCGCTCTGCTTGAACGGGACAATTTGCGTCAACTGGTGGACAACCTTCATGATCAAAATGCCCAGTTGGTGAACGGGCTTAAGGTTGGTGTATGTTTGAGTACAAAAATTACTCAACAATGAAATCTAGTTTAAAACCAAAAATTTGTGTTGTGTGATGCGCGGATTTAATCTTTGCTTTTAGGCCAATCTCAGCCAGGCGTGCAGCGATCGCGACAAAGCGCTCGCTGAGGTCAAATCTCTGCAGAGCAACATCAACGCATTGGACAACGTTTATCAACGGCTGAAAAGTGACCATGAGAAGTTGCGCGAAGAAATGGAACAGATCCAGTCCACGGACACCAATGTGGAGGCGTGCAAGAAGGAGATACAGGTGGGAGGCATGTTTAAATGGACGCAACAGAAATTATTTTCAGGGAACTGTCGGTTTTCTTAAATAAACAAATTTTTGCAGAAATTGCGGAACACGGTCGCCTACCAGGAGAAGCAGATTGCGGAGTGGGATCAGAAGTGTGAAGATCTGAACCAGACCATTGAGCGCAAAGACAAGCAGATGGAGGATATTTGTCGACTTGGTGCGGACATGGAGAACAGCATTGAGGTGAAAGCAAATGAATTTAAAAATAGAGTGTATGTGTGATAACTGACCAATGATGAGGATATCCTTGCTATGTGAGGCCGTCACATTTTAAACCTTTTTTTTTTTTTTGTGAAAGCCAAATGAAATGAAATGGAATCTGAGGTCTAAACAGGGGGAAACTAATATGGGGTTTTCCACTGATTTTAACGTTTTGATTTTTTAATAGTACGGCACAATTGAGCGACAACGGATGCAAGCTGTGCGGGAACAACTCGAGAAAGACCTTTCATCAAGGTTGGCAATGGCATATTCAAGTAGTTTTTGTAATTGACGTGGATGTATTTGAAATTTTAATTTTTATAATAATTCCATGAATGTACTCTAAATATTCACGTTCAGTAACAAAACTATCGAAGAACTGCGCAACGAACTCGCCGGAAAAGAGATGGAGTTATTGAATCAGGCGAAGTCGTTGAGCGAAGTTATCAACAAAATGGAAGACCAACGTTCCAAATACGAGCAAGAACACTTGGCATTGGAGAAGAGTCGGCATGAGGCACAACTCAAAGTTGCACAGTTTCAGGCCGAAATCGAAAATCTTCGACAGGAACTTGAACTGGTTGGTGGTGGTTACGCGGGCCCTAAATCAGGGCAATAATTTTGTTTTTAAACAACAGAAAACAACGAAATGTGCTGAACTTTCTGAGACAAATCTCCGCCTGATAACCGATTTGGCGCGCGAAATGGGCAAAACTGAGGAATTTGAGCGGAAAGTTGGCGATTCAAACAACGAACTCAGCGTGGAACGCGAAAAACACCAACAATCTTTGGTATTATTTTTTTTTTAATTTTTTTTATTCCTTTGCCGTTTAGCAACTGTTGGAGCAGGAAAAATTGCGTTTGAATGACGAAATCAAGGACTTCATCACGAGGGATGAAGATCATGTGCAGAAACAGAGTTTGTATTTGGACGAAATTCAGAAGGTTTTTGTTGCATTTAATTGTAAAACAAATACTTCTTTAGCTTGTTCAACAAAATTCGTTCATGGAACGACTCAATCAAACCATTGCCTCACCGGCATCGAGCGCAAGTCTCAATGCATCCTTTAATGCGGGTACACCCAATACATCGTGAGTTGAACAATGAAAATATCATTAACACTTTTTCATTTTAAAAAACAAATCTAGTTTCCGACATTTTTGTTCCAGTTTTTCATTTTTATTGAACCATGTTACACTAATCATTTGTAATTGAATTTGTTTTTTTATTATTTAATTTCAGGCGTTTGTCAGTCGCAAACACCTCCCAGCAACAACAGCAAAGCGATCGAATGAATGTGATCATTGGCTACATGCGTACCGAGAAGCAAAAAGAGACCGAGCTGAGGATGAACGCCGAGTTGGAATTGCAACGTATCCGGACCCAGACGAGCATTGACCAACATAAAATTGCGCACATGGAGACTGAAGTGGCAATGTTGCGGACCGAAGCGGAGGTAAAACAATTTAAATTTTCGTAATATTTCTTATTTAAAAAAATATTTAGACGGGTGCAAGAGTTGCTGTTGAGAAGGCTCAACTACTGGCCCAACTGAATGTACTCCGCGAGGTCCAATCGCGTTACCAACAGTTGAAAAAGACATCGGACGAAGTAAACCAACGCTATGCTGTGCTGGAAGAGCGCAAGCGCGAGTTGGAGCAAACGCAACTCATGGCACAGGCGGACAAGCGCAATTTGGAGGCACAACTTGACGCGGCAACAAAGGTAAAATGGGTTAGGGAGGGAGGTAATGCGTAAATTAGTTGACCAAACTTGAAATATAGGATTTTTGAATGAATACAATTGTTGAAATGGACTATTGGTTATTGCAAAAATTTAGGAACTCAACTCTCGAACGCAGGAGAACAAAAATCTTTTGGAGCGCTACAACAAAGCGATGTTAATTGCGTCCAAATACTCGCCCGAGTTGGTCAACACCTTGCAGTATGTTTTATTTTTTTGCACCGAAA
Organism: Globodera pallida; assembly: GCA_020449905.1. NCBI lineage: Eukaryota > Metazoa > Nematoda > Chromadorea > Rhabditida > Heteroderidae > Globodera > Globodera pallida. The sequence continues at coordinate 3,425,449 of JAIXHY010000004.1, read as the reverse complement.
CCGGGACATTAAAATCCGAAAAGATTTTGGTGCCGAAAAAATCAATAATTCTGTAACGTGATACTTCTTTTATAAAAAGGTTTTTCAGAGGCGATAATGAAAAGCTTCGAAGTTCGGTTGCACAGCGGGAAAAGGAGGTTGAGCTGCTGAACAAGGAGGGCGAACGGCTCGGAGACGAAGTGAAGAATTTAAAGTACGTCGACTAAATGTACTGTTTAAATATATGCCAGGTCCATTTCAATGTTTGGTTCTTCTCGGATCACTACGACTATTCCCCTCCCCCCCGTCTGAACATTTTTTTTGTTTCAATTTACGCCTAATTTCTTGGCAATTAATTTAACCAATTTCAGTGCCCAACTCACCGAACTTAAAACGAAAGGAGAGAAATTGTCCTCCGAATTGTCCGCCGTCAAAGGATTTGCACGCAAATTCCGGGACGAACGCAACAAGCTCGAGCAGGAGAAGAGAGAGCTCGAGGTATTTTTGGGGAAATGAGAATTCTTTTTCCAAATCAATTGTGTATAAATTGCAGGCCGATCTGAAAGGGAAGAACGAAGAATTGGTCCGACTTCGCCAGTTGTCTTCGTCACTCGAGGCCGCCGCCGCATCGGCTGAGCCTTTGGCGGCTGTTGAGCCGCGTTCGCCCGTCTCGTCGACAGCCGGCGGTATTGGTCCCGGAGCAATCGCCGCTGGTGCACTTTCTGCCATACGTGCGGCCGCGGTGGTCGGCGACGGAACAACGGAGAGTCTGCGACGGCGGTTGGAGCAGGTTACAAAGGAGAAACAGGTGGGATAGGGGAAAGTTTCAATCAGTATACACTATTTCGGTGGATTTTAGGAACTCGTGGACAAGGTGAAGAAGCTGGAAGAAGACAACAAAAATTTGCAGAGGGAGTTGGACGAGGCGAATGAGAAGGTGACTCGGATGGACATGGTGGAGAAGCTGTTGAAGGCGACTCAGAAGAAAATCACGGACTTCGCCTCCGATGTCAACCGTTTGCGAGCGGAGAATGAGCAGTTGAAACAGCGAGTGGTCGAGCTGGAAGAGGAGGGGCAAAGATTGCAGCAATTTGAAGAGAATGAACAGTTGAAGAAACAGTTGGCCGAATTGGAGGAGGATGCACAATTGATGGAAGACAACATGGAACAACACATTGGAGTGGAAGAAGGACAACCGGAGATGCCGATGCCAAATCCACCAATGACTCCGGAGCCTGACCAGATGTCTCCCGAGAGTTTTGGGCTGAAATTGGACAATCTGGAAGACGAGCAGGATGTTGTTGTTGAAGATGAGGAGGGAGAGGAGGAATACGGAGATGAAGAGGAAGAATATGATGAGGACGAAGAAGAGGAGGATGCGGAGGAGGAAGTTCTGAACGAAGAGGATGAGTTGAGCCGTGAGTTGGGATCGGGGGAGCCACCGCTAAAGCAGCGACGAATGCACGGTAACGCATCGCAGGATGAAGCTGCTGGCGACGCGGCGAAAAAGGTGTGAAAAAATTCTAATTCTTATTTTTATCTTTTATTTATATTTTTAAAAATTTTAGGATGATTCCGGAGGAGCAAATGGTGGGGATGACGACGACGACGACGATGAAATCCAGCTGCTTTGAACTCATTTTACTGCTTGATCTTTAATGATGATCTTTCTGAGTATTTATGCATCTCCAACACTTTCGTTATCCCTCTACCGCACTTATGTTGGCGCTTTGTTCCCATTCATTTAGTTGTCAGGTTTTATAGTATGGTTGGTTATATGTATCTTTGTTTGTTTTCACTTGAATTTGTTTTATTTCAACAATAAATGCGCGTATTTCTTCTTACTGCGCAGAGGCTGAGCAGCGCATCCTTTTTTGTTAAAAATGCTCAAAGCAGTTCGAAACGGGGGGCCAGTCTTGTGTTGTGTCCGGCGTGCCGGACCGACTTTTTGGCAAAAAAAATCCGGTATATGCGGGGATAAGTCAAAAAATTTTTTTGAATTTGTTAAGAAATTTAGCAATTTTCTTTTCGCTCATTTTTAAAAATTACTTTGTTAGCTTCTCAAAAATTTCAACTATTATTTTACCAAGAATTCGTTCAGCAAATGAAGTTTGATTCAAATTTTACACTTTCTTAAAATCAAAAAACCAATTTTGCATATCTTTGCCGTGCATAGGGTTCACCCCTATATGCGTGGCTTCGAAATTAGGCGAACCAAATTTTTGCGTATTACAAAGTGATGGGGATTAAATGATTTATTCCTGTTATTTACACACAATCAAACAATTGATCATACGGATAACAAAACGACATCAATGTTATGGGATACAGGCAACATCGCAAATAAACACAAGTGCTTTTGTGAGTCTTCTACAATATAAGGAGTGTGTGCGTCAGGAGGCTCTTCTGGCTCGTCTCTTCTATTCATTCCATGTTGTTGACGCGCCGATCCAGCCAGTCGAACACAGCGCCCATCGAGTGGCGCAGGCCTGAAATCGGTGATTGTAGATAATTGATGTAAACAGAATTCTTTCTCACCGTGGTTGTCCTGCCAGACGTTCTCCACGATGAAGTCGATGAATACAGGCGGTGCATCATTGGGAAATTGGAGTCTCTCGCCGGCAAGCACCTGAACAAAAAACAACATTAAAATGGTTATTTGGAATATCAAGACAACATACCATTTCCCCAACAACCGGACTCTCTATGCCGCGGAAGGGCACGGCACCGTCGTTGAAGATCTCCCAGCAGAGCACTCCGTAGGACCATGTGTCACTCTTCGGCGTGAAGAAGTGGTCGCTGATTGTTTCCGGCGCCAGCCATCTGATCGGCACTGGCCTGCTCACGTCCATCGTCTTCCTTGCTCCTTTGTGCGCAAAACCGAAGTCGGAGATCTTCACCTGCAAATAGAAAACCATTAGAAACATCAAAAAAAACAACAAAAAAAAATGCTCACAATGTTATCCGAGTAGAGGCAGTTCCTTGCAGCAACACTGCAATGGATTATGCCCTTCTGGTGGATGTGGTCCAGTCCGGCAGCGGCTCCAAGGCACATGAAGAGTTTGCTTCGTGCGCCGCGTCTTTTTGTCTTCAAGTAGTCGGTGAGATTGCCCTCGGTCGCCACCTCCATGACGATCATCAGCGGTTCCTGTCCAGCGGCGACACCGTAGAACTTGATGACGTTTTTGTGGTCAAGTTGACGCATGATCCGAGCCTCGTTCATGAACTCCTTGACCTGAAAAGCATTTGATTAATGACTGAAATGGAAGAACATTTTCAGGTCTGACGACCTGTTCTTTGGTGCTCGTCTGAGAGACGACCTCCTTGATGGCCACGTGGATGGTTCGCCTGGTCGATGGATCATTGAATTTTCCGCGTCTGACGACTCCAAAAGCGCCTCTGCCAAGCTCGCTGTTGCTCCGAGTTATAGTTGAGTGCCCAAGCTCCCAGCTCTTCCTGCCGACTCCGTGTCTGAGCACAACGAACCCTTCCTAAAAAGATGGAATTGAAACTCGACGATTTGATAAACAAAAAGTGTTACTCACACTGCTGATTGTGTCTCCTGCCCTTTGATGAGCCTCGACGAATCTTCGAATTGTTCTGAAGCCTCGCTCGTTGTTGAAGTCCACAGCGATCATCCCTCGTTGATGGCGGAAGATGACATGGCTCACTTGACCGCTAGCGTTGATTGAGAGCACGTACATACGCTCCTGGCCCTGGCCCGAGTTTTCTTCGCTCTTGCGCACCAGGAAGTCGCCATCTCGCGTCAGTAGGTCCTCAATCTCTTCTCTGGGCAACTAAACAAAGGGGTGGAAATTAGAAATGTCTTCAAATTACTGAAGCAAAAAAGGAACGCACCAGTCCGTGGTAGTAGGGCAGCGCCCACATCTCCTCGTCCGACTCCATGGTGCTCGATGTCGTCTTCTGCTGTTGAGGGAGCGCTTGGAGTTGAGCTGCTGGCGTAGAATTGGCGTTGTGTAGAGAATATTGAAGAGAATATGTGATGAGAATGATGGACTGCCGCTGAAATTGTTGGCTTTTATACCAAAAGTTGCGTCAAATCCAAAAATTATCGAACATTTCGCCAAGAGTTAATCAATGTTTGGCGCAGTGTATAAATAGAGGCTCATTTTAACATTCTGTACTTCATTCTCGCCTTCTCATCAATTCTACAGACGACAACAATTGGCGCCTTTCTCAACTTTTGTGCAGCAACCGAACAACACGATGGCCCTCTACCTCGCCGTCGGTGGAGCTGCCGCTGCAGCAGGTCTCGGAGCTGGCGCTGTAAGTTTTTTTTTCTTTCAGTTTTTTCTTTTCTTCATTTAACTCTTTGTTTTTTTCAGGTCCTCCAGAAGAAGTACGGCCTGCTGAAGGACGACGACCAAAAGCCCAAGGAAGACGAAACTACAGCTGGCGGCAAAGACAAACATCGACTCAAGGGCGAGCTTACTACTGGAGAGCGACGCAGCGGAGAAGAGAAGCGCAAGCACAAACATCGCAAGGACGGGGAGGAGAGCCGCAGACGGACCGGAGAAGAGAAGCGCAAGCACAAACATAGCAAGGACGGGGAGAAGAGCCGCAGCAGCCGTTCACACAAGGAGGAGGGAGGACAAGTCGCGGAGGCGAGCGTGCACGTGACGTGGATCGCAGAGGAGTATTTCTTCGTGATGAGCGGAGCCGAAGGACCGACCGAGATGAACGGAGGCGACTTCCGCCCCTTGTGATCTCCCCTCAAATGTGATTGTAGCATAATGTATGTATTGTATCGTTTGTTCGCCATATTTGTGACCATTGTCTGTACAATTTTGTCAATATTTGTGATCATTGTCTGTACAATTTTGTCAATATTTGTGACCATTGTCTGTCTATAATTGTATTATGACTGGTGTATGGATGGATTAATAAACGATTGACTCAAATTTGGGAAATTTTCAAAAGATAATTGAGACTTTTTTCTTTGCACTCCAAACATTCCACAATATTTTTATCATCGGCCGTCACTTTAAAAAGGCCAATTTGCCAGATTGGATGATTCATACTTTGAGTCAATCTAAAAAAATTGCCAGATTATTCAAAATCTCAAAAATAAATGGATTGATTGAGTACTTACATATTTGTTAGGTAAATAAATCCAGGAGTTATTTGTGTATATTTTGGGCACCGAATCTTTTAATTTGAAAGATTTGGCAAAATGTCACTGCTAATTTTGAATAAACTGGCATTATTCTTAGCAAAATTTTTGATTGCGGGATCCGCACCCCCAATTGCGGGATCCCGCTGCGGGATTTTTTTTTGAAATCGTTGCGGGACCGGATTTGCGGGATTAATCCCGCAAAATCCCGCAATCCCGCAAATCGCAAAAAATGCGGGATTGCGGAGCGGGATCCCGCAAAATCCCGCGCGGGATCCGGTCCCGCGCCGCACTCTAGTTGAGAACACATCGCCAGAACAATTTCGCCAAATCGATTGGCTGGGTCTGTCCCCACATTTTTGTTGTGAGTGTGGAAATGGAAGTTAGAGAGTTGTGCATGCTTTATGTTGTTGAAATTTCGAAAATCAAAAACTTTTTTTCTGAATTTGCGTGGCCTTTGAGTAAATTCAATTTTGTTTCTGCCATTCTCTGTGCTGAGTCTGTCCGCCTCCCTCCCCGTGACTTGCTCTTCCCGTTTATATTAATGCATTTGTTGGCATCAGAGTTTTGTGCACAATTTGAATTCAAATAAATAAAAACGAATCGTCAAATTCAAAAATGGCGCACCATCAGCCCAAATTGGAGCCCCGCGAACATCGCTATTCGTTACGCGAAAGCAACAAAGTGCCGTTGCGTTACCGGGAGTATGTGGTGGAGGGTGAAATGGCACAGCAGCAGCTGCACATTCAGCACCAGGGAACCTCACAACCAACGCCAACTGTTGCTGCTGACCATCATTATGCCGCACCGCTGGTGCCAAGTTCGGTTCGAAGGTGAACAAACACTGTGCCGGAAATAGATTCCAAATCAAAATTGTGTAAAAGAATTTCTAAAAAAAAACTGAAAAAACCAAAAAACCCCTATTCCAAAAAAAAATAAACCCACCAAAATTCAGAAAACCTAGCCCAAAAAGAACATGAAAACCGTGAAATCCGGCAGTTAGAACCAAATTAGAGGGCAGTGTATGAGATTCAAAAAATATTCGGTGCAAGTCTGCCGCCACTTTTTAATTCAAATTTAAAAATTGTATCCTTTCGCAAAATGACTTAAAACATTTGAATCACACAGAAAACAATTTGCATAACTGAAGGAAGCACTACTGTTCCGCCAAAAGCCGAAAATTCATTTTGTAAAAATGAATTTCAAAGCCAATAATTTATTCTCTTTTTTTTTGTTTCTTTTGATGATTTACCTTTTCATTTATATTGTTTCTAAACGGATCATCGCAAAAAAAGAAAGATTTGATCAGAATCCGGCATTTCTATATTTTGCACTCTGACTATTCTATAACTAGAAAGCATTTGAACTTGATTGGCCCAAATCCAGAAAAAGTCCAGTTTTGCCGCTATTAACACCTCCTTTGTCAACAGGTCTCGGTGTGCAACTCCCCGCAAACAGCCAAAGCTTGAGCAACCGGACGACACGGAACATTCTGTGCTTCCGCCGCCGCCTCTTCTGCACCGGGAGCAGCCGTTTACCGCTGTCGCCCAACCTCAGCCGCAGCAACAACAGCTTCAACAACATGTGGTGGTCGAGCAGGGCGACCCCATGCAGCAGATCTTCGACGCGGTTATCGGCGCCGAGCAGGAGGTCAGCACCAGCGGTGCTGCATCATACGTAAGTGTGAGGTCGTACCAGCATGAAGAAAGTGATGATAACTTTATCTTTTTGGAACCCGAAGATTTACATCCAATGGATTTTCTTTTTAGGCTTTTAATTCAAATTTAAACAAACTGAAAAATAATTTATTTAGAACATCGCCGAAACCAAGCCCAGCAAAAGTCTGTTTCGATTTCCATCGCAATTCCATCCTCAGCGCCACCCGTGGGAGCGGCGTTACGCCGCCGGCGCCGAACTTTCGGATGAGCTCAAAATGAATCTGCGCAAACTTAAGGTTGTTAAACATTTTCCCTACTATAACGGTCTGATTTGGGAGGAGTGTACTGCTTGACACAAAAAAACATTTTCGGTTTCCCCCTTTGATGTCATGTCTGCAATTCTGCGCAAATTTGTGTTCATTGTTTGCCTTTGCGTTTTTCAGAATGTGCTCAAATTGCCACAGGCGCGGCGTTTTGTGTTCTGCGAGTTTTTCTACTCGGGCGTGGATCAGCAACTGTTTCTAGCTGAAAATGAATTTTCGCAGCTGATGCAGGAGTCTTTTCCCAATTTGAAGTGCACAAAACTGCGCAAGGCCGAATGGCGCGAAATTCGCCGTCTGATCGGAAAGCCGCGTCGTTGCTCCCAGGCATTCCTGGACGAGGAGCGCGAGGCGTTGGAGGCAAAACGGTTTTTTTTTAATTTTTGAATTTTGTTTGAATCTGGAAGACTGAATTTCATTCTAGAATTTGATTGTTAAAGCTTATTTACAGACGAAAAATCCGTGCGATTTACAACGGCACCTGCACTTCGCTGGAGGACGAGTTCATGGACTTGCCCACCCATTTGCCACGTCCTCCAATTGTTGGCCAAAAGATTTACGCGAGGGTTTTTTATTTGCTTTTTTAAATTTGTATTTATTTATTTTTGTTTAGGTCCGTACTCCGCGGGATGGAATTTATGCGGCGACTGTGGACGCGATCACGCAGGACGGCTACCGAGTCGTGTTCGACAGGGTATCGTTTCAAAGCGACTTTTGCTTTAATAATTTTTTCCATTTTCAGGAAGACGTACTTCCCGCTGCCTACATTAAGGTTTAACAAGAATAATGTCTTTTGAGGCGGTTTTTTGTAGAAAATTCAGGGAAAAAAAAAAAGTAAAACCGAATCATAAGGGCAACAGAAAACACTCCCCGGGTTGGGAGCCTTTCATTTGCTTCTTTTCCTCTTTTGCTCGTCAATAAGTTTGGCTTTCAGGACTACGAAGTGATGTTTGACCAGCCGACGGAGTTGCTTTCCATCAACTATTTTCTGGAACAAAATCGTGCCAATGTGCGACTGCGCGGTGCCAAGCCGACTTCGGCTGCATTTTTGCTCAACCACCATCGTCACCATTTCTACCCAAGTCCGGCCGGCGTTGCTGCTGCTGCTGGTGGTGGCCATGGGCACGTGTTAGGCGTCGGCGCGTCAATGAACGGTGTCCAAAATATGCACAGTCCGACAAAGAACAGAATGGCAATACGTGAGTGTATAGCGTGTGGTGGTGGCAGTTGAAATGCCGTGACAATCCATGAAAATTTATCCCCTTTTTTATAGCAAAGGATGAGAAGGTTGGCAACTTCCCGGTTCGAATGTTGGTGATTTTGGTGAGTGTAATCTTTCAAATTCCAAGCAAAACGCTTTTGTGTGTTCAGGTCAAACTGTGCAAAGTCGTTGAGTACAAGAAGAAGTTGGTCAGCAACTTGACAGTGATGAACGATTACGCTGAGAAAATTAACCTTTTGGGGAGCACATACCCTCTCGAGTTTAAGGTGCGTTTCATCCATGCATCATATTTACAAATGCATATATTTTTATGAAAAAATTTTGGTTTGACAAATTTATTAAATTTCATGGGGCTTTCCCGGTTACGTCTCCGATGACCGACTTCGTTTCGCCACGTCACGTTAAATCACACTTTGTTAAGGTCCAATTTGCGCAATTGGTCATTGACCTGGAGACGGTGAACAGACTGTTCCGGAATTATCTCGTCGCTTTGCAAACGCATTACACGACTCTTTTGCCCCATCTGAGTGAGCCGCACCTATCGGACAGGCCGGAGCTGTTGCGCAAGCAGTGCAACACGACCGCCTACCAAATTGTGAAGCATTGGTAGGGCCATCCACGACGTAGCGGGGAATGGGGCAGAGACCGATCGATCACTTTCTTTGGAGGCAATTATTTTTTGGTTTTTTTCTGTTCAGCAACAGTGAGCTGAATGTGAGGAATAAGCGAATTCTGCAGTTGATCACTTCGTTGGCTTCCATAATGCTTCAGGTTGCCTTTTGTACAGCAAAACAACTTTAATTTTCCCTGCTTTTATAGCTTAGAAATATCGGCGCACAGAACAAAAAGTTTACGGGTATGGATGGTTGAAATTATGGGCTCGGATTTCCCGTAAATTGGTTCTTTAAATGCGAATTTTAAGCTTCCGACATGAATCTCCTCAGCGAATCGTTGAAGCAAATTCGTGCCCAAATTATGCCACAAAATGCGGCCGCGTTTCAAGATTACGTGGAGGTGCACATGCGCCAAATACTGAACAACAGAACGTGATGAACCAAAATTTTCGATGTTTGAATTATTTCATTTCCGTACCCTTTTTAATCCGAGAAAAAAAATTATACAAAAATGAGTCAAAACTGTTGGGTTGGTGAAGAAATTTGTTGAATATGCCGCATGCATAACGCATCCCCCCCCCCACTCCCCTTCCTCCATTTGTTCACCAAGGCGCCTCGCTTAGTTTGTAAGGTTTTTAAATTGGAAAAGAAAAATCGTTTTTGTCCTTGACAAAGGCTCATCCTTCGAATTTTTGGGAACCGAAAACTCCTCGTTTTTGGCCATTCAGGCTGTCCTCGCGGTTCGGATTTCTTTCATGTTTTCAGCATCTACATATTATGGCTGTTTTTTAAATTTCTTCAAAAACTCAAGAAGTCGTCACATTTATAGGAACAGCCATTTATTTGCTTGCAATTGGTGGGGGTTAAATGACAAACAGCAGTTGGACGGGACCGGTTGCCAGTACTGAAATTTTGGTCCAGATTTTTACAAAACTTTTTTTTTTCTTTTTTTTTCAGCAGTCCCGTGTTTTTTTGACCAGAACAAATTTATTCCCGGTTTTTCGCAAAAATCCCGGTCCCGTGCAACCCTAGTCAAAAGGCTTTGCTAGTTTTTGTCAATTCCAAGCCATTTAGTAATTTTAAGTTGAATTAAACCGGTTTAACGCATTGCCTTGCGCGGAAAATAGCTTTCGTTGAGTTTGAAAAAAAGGTTTCCTTTGGAATTTTGTTGGCACTGAAATTAACTTTCGTGCCGCGAATGCTTTCGCTGCATTTAATTTTTGCACAAAATGCACAGTAAGCAAACTCCAAAATGGTCGTTTTCCCATTCTCGCTTCCCTCCCTCCCCACGTTCATTTGTTGCGTTCTTCCTTCTCCCTCTTCTGTCTCTCTAACCCCCTCCCCCCCCCCCCCCCCCACTCAGCTCACATTTAGTTGCCTTCAACCCACTGTGCACATGCCTTCTGTCATGCTCAATTACATGTAAATAATGTAAAGCTAATTTTAAGCATCGATCACCCCATCCATGGCCGTGGTCCGCGCACGGCGCCTGTTCTTGCGCGACTTGCATGATTTTGCATTTATCTTCTATATTTTTTCCCTAATCAGATTTCGGTTTACATTCACCGGCTCTCGGTTTTCCAATCCCGGCTTCATCAATCGCAATGGCTTCGGAAAAGAAAACTCTCGACTATTCTGTTGACTTTCCCCAATTGCCCGACGCTTCTGCGGTGACTTCAACGAGCGCTTCGTCCATCGGTGTTTGGGCCGCTGCCACACAGCCGGCGATCAAATCGTCCGTGATCACCGAGGCATTCAAAGTATGTGTTAACACTATTTGATGAAGATGAACGCCTCCAGTTCATGAACATAACCGCGTTATTTTTGTTAGTTTTTATTTTTAAAAATGCGTTTAAGCTAAGCGCTGAGGAGCGGGCATCGCGTGGCTTTGGCAAAACTTTTGGCACCGCTTCGGAAGAGCAGCAAAAGTGTAACCAAATAGCCAAGCTCACGGGTAATTTATGAACATTTCAATGCGCCATTTGGACGATGCTTTTGCATATTTAGGGACCACAATTGAGTTGAACGAAGCAAAGGATCAGTCGATCACCATTCTGATATCTGGAAAACAAAAATGTGTGGAGGATGCTCGAACTCGTCTGGTGCGAGAACTACAGACCCAGGTTTCGGCTCACATTTTGCTATTTCTTACACCAAAAATATTATTTAAAAAAATCAGCTCTTGTTGGCAATCTGTTCGTTGCCTTTCCTGAATTTGTCGCATTGTTCAAAAAAATCGATTAAAATTTTTTTATTGGTTTCTCTGGGCTCCTCTCCCTTTGCATGATTACCCAAGAATTTTGGAGCGGTGCCTCTTCCTCTTGCCAAGCAGTACATTTGCCCCCTCTTCTAGCATTCTTTTCCTCGTCAAAATTTTTTGCGGATCGATTCAAATCTCAAAGCACACACACCAGACACTGACAGTTTTTAGGCAACAGTTAAACTTGACATTCCGAAAGACTACCACAGCTACGTGATCGGAAAACAGGGCATTAAGCTTCGCCAGTTGGAGCACAAATTTCTGTGCCGTATTCATATGCCCGGACGTGAGGAGAAGAGTGACACGATCCGAATTGTATGTTTTGTTTTGTTTTTTCAACGAAAGTTTTGATGGAGGATGAAAGTTCAGGTTGGACCCAATGAGTACATTTTGGAGGCGGCAAAGCACATCCAGGGCATTGCTGATGAGATGGTAAAAAATATGGGAATTCAGCGGAATTTACGATTATTTTGTTTGGGAATATCAACGAAATCATTCACCTGAATTCGGACCCGGGTTTGGTTCTAAATTACAAATTTCATTGCATCCAGTCTTTGACAAATGTCTCGAATTTTAAATTCCGGTTAATCTTCAGGAAATCATAGGTCCGAATTCGAATGCTATTGTGGTCTACTTTCTTTGCTTATCTCATGATTTATTTTTTCTATTTTCACAGGCTAAGCAGAAAACAGAAGCATTGGACATTCCGCGCACTTTCTATCCCTGGATTCGAGGAATAAACAATGAAAAGTGTACGCATTTGTTTTCTTTTTTTAATAGCAAGATTGATGTAATTTTACTTACATATGGTAGTAAAATATTTGTTCGCTGAGATTTTGTTCTTAACTTAAGGAATTTAAAGATGGGGATTTTCAATTTAATGGGATTGCCCTTGATTTAATTTTTGAAAACGAAATGCTTGTTCCCACAATCCCAATTTAAGTGGACGAGTTGGTTCGACGGACTGGCGCAAAAGTGAACATACCGCCGACGCATGCGAACAACGAGACAATCATTGTCACTGGAGAGCGCGAGGGCGTCGAGGTGGCTGCGGCCGAAATTCTGAAGATTTTCAATGAAAAGGTCTCTTTATTGGGGGTTCAATTATCGTCAAAAACAAAATTCCTTTTCAGAAGGAAACCGTCGTTTCGGTGGAAGTGACTGTTCCAAAGGCGCAACATCGCTACGTCATCGGCCCAAAGCGGGCGGGGCTGGACGAAATTTTCCGGGACACGGAGGTGTTGGTGGAGTTACCTTCGGAGGACAACGACTCCGAGACGGTCATCCTCAGAGGGCCCAAGGACAAAATCGGCGATGCGGCCGGTGCCGGTTGGTTCTTGGCCAATTTTTATTTCCTAATTTTTTTTGTTTGCTTGTTCAGTGTACCAGAAAGCAAGCAGCAATATCGCCATTGAACTACCATACAAGGAATGGATGCGAAGGCATCTCATCGGACCCAAGGGACAGCATCTGCACAGCTTGGTGCCGAACCAAGACCGGCTCAAGATCGACTTCGAGGAAAATGTCATCTACATCGAGGGCCCCACCGAGCAGGTCAAGCAGGCCCAACAGCAGCTCGGCGCTGAAATCACGAGACTGGAGAACGAGCCCCGCTACGAGGCCATGCGGGCTGCACCTTCTGATTCCCGGCCCGGAGAGGACAAGGTCCTTGAATCACATACCTTTTGCTATTTACAATGCCTAATTTTTGTTGTATGATTTTATAACATACAATTTATTCAAACTTTCAGGAGCCTCAAACGAAAATCCAATTGAATGTTGACCCAAAACACCACCGTCACTTTATCATCCGGGGCGCGGAAGTGCTCAAGGAGATCCAGGCGAAGTTCAACTGCCAAATTTCGTTCCCGAAGCAGGAGACGGGTGACTCAATGGTCACAATCCGGGGCCGTGATGAAGTCGTTCAGGGGGCAAAAGCTCGCATTGAGGCAATTGTGGAAGATTTGGTAAGGAATAAAGAGAATTGAATACCGATGAAAATGTTTTACGGAAGATACAATCCACATGGTTTTCGATTCAATGCTTCTGATTGACTAATTTCCTTAATTCAGGAAAGGACCGTTAAATTATTTGGCAAAATTTAGGAAGCTCAAAGGCAAGTCCAGCTGGACATTGACCCAAAACATCACCGCCACTTTATCATCCGTGGCGCGGAAGTGCTCAAGGAGATCCAGGCGAAGTTCAACTGCCAAATTTCGTTCCCGAAGCAGGAGACGGGTGACTCAGTGGTCACAATCCGGGGCCGTGATGAAGGCGTTCAGGGGGCGAAGGCACGCATTGAGGCAATTGTTGAAAATTTGGTAAGCGGAGCTTACTATAAATTTTGATTGAGGGAAAACCAGAAATTACTTGCAGGAAGCCCAACGACAAATACAGCTTGAGATCGACCCCAAACATCACCGCCACTTTATCATCCGCGGTGCGGAAGTGCTCAAGGATATCCAAAAGAAGTTCAACTGCCAAGTGTCGTTCCCGAAGCAGGAGACGGGCGACTCACAGATAACAATCCGTGGCCGTGATGAAAACGTACAGAAGGCGAAAGCACGCATTGAAGCAATTGTGGAAGATTTGGTAAACACTCAAGAAAAACTCATGCACATCCTCACAAATTTATTAAGAAAAAAATTAAAAAAACATTGGAGAGGATAATATACCCGGGATTTTAGCTTAGAAAAATCTAATATTTGTATCTTTCTTGTTTATTCTGACAACATTTAGGAATCCCAAACGCAAGTGCAACTGGACGTTGACCCCAAGTACCATCGCCACTTCATTGCTCGTGGCGCGGAAGTCCTCAAGGACATCCAGAAGAAGTTCAACTGCCAAGTCTCGTTCCCGAAGCAGGAGACGGGCGACTCAGTGGTCACAATCCGGGGCCGTGTGGAGAATGTGGAACGGGCAAAAGCTCGCATAGAGGAGATAATCGCGGAATTGGTACTTTGCTGGCATTTTGTGTATATAGCGAGCAGTACACGGACAATCTCTTTCATTGCGTTTGACCCCTACTTCCTTTCAGTTTGACCTCTATGATGAGTCCCAATACGTGGTACGACGCGAGGAGCCGCCCCCGCCAAAGCCCGAGCCGAACAACATCGAGATGGTGAACGCACCGTGGCAGCTCGACTCGGTTGAGCAGTTCCCTGGACTGTCGGACGGCGGTGTTGCGGCGCAGCAGCAGCAGAAGCCTGTTAGCGCAACGGCTGTGTGGGGTCAGCGCCGTTGATGGAATGGATTGATAGGGGTGAGGGGATTTTGGTTGGGTTGTGGATTCGATTCAATTTTCTGTTTTTATATACTCTCTCCCTCCCTCCCTCCTTCCATGTTTGACTTCCTAAACCACACCGTCGTTTTCTGTTCTGTTCTGTTCTGTTATCATGTTGGGCCTTGTCTCTTCCCATTAAAAACTTGTCATGACTTCTACTCTCTGCCCATCACTACACACTCCTCCCTACTCCGACTAAACTTGTTATTATTTTGTTAAAGAGTGCCTTTATCACTTCCTTTCCGCAATACTTCGCATCTGTCCTTAATGCTAAAATAGTTTCGAATACCCTTTCTTATATTATCATATTAAACGTAATCCACACACAATCTTATGCTCACGGCTCCTCTTTCGACTCTATCTGCTGTTTTATGTGCACGAAGAAGCAGAAATTTTTGATGGAATTGACTGGTCTGGTCCAAAACAGCAGACTTTTGCCCAATTTTTCGTTTGGGAGTGGGCTAAATTCGCTTCGAATTTTCTCATTTTGAAATGCCTAGTAATAAAAATTTTGGTCTTTAGGAAGGCAAAAATTAAAAACTCACTTCTAAATTTGCCGGATTTCGAATATCTTTTTGGGAGCCTGAATTCCATTTTTTTGGGCATCCGGTTACATATGCGGTCCACAACAAATGTTTAATTTTTAATTCGTTCGTTTTTCCTTTGTCCTTAATGGATTTTGAATTCTTCGAACAATCTACCCGAAAGGCCCCGTACACATTTTTTAATTCAAAAATCCAGCCCGAGTATTACCTAAAAGTTTATGGCCTCTCGCCTCCACCTACCAATCGATGCACCCCACTGACATTTGTTCCGACTTTATTATAGGTGAATTAACGAATTCTGGCAGTACTTACATATACACCGTTATGGTCAACATTAGAGCTCGGGTAACTTTGTTCATTTATCAAAATAAGATTGAGGTTTGGGAGGGGGCACGAACAAGTGGGTTGGTTCTGTTTCACTCCAATTCTTAGCCTTGTCGTCTCGTCACCAGTCATTTCACCTTCTTTGCAATCACATCGTCACCTAAAATAGACGAGATTTTATTAACAGAAACATAACAATTTGCGTTTAAAAAAGAATTGGCGATAAAGCCTGACACCGCTCGAAAAGTAACCAAACTGGACGGCTTGTTTGGTTCAACGTCACTGTTAAATTCACTAAATGAGTCGGGTTGGATGTGTTATTCGGTCAGCAACGGAAAGCGCAATTTCAAAAAATACCGTTTTTTAAAACTTTCCTCTGAAGCAAATGGTGGAGATTTATGGAGAAAGTTGTTAAATAGTCGTTAGTTGGGGAGTCCCAAAGCATGGTGTTACGTAGCAAACGTTTATCAAAAATAACGAATGAAGGTAGAGCAATTGAATGTCAAGTCAATCAGTGATGATAATGGTGGATTGATTGATTGATTTAATATGTTACGAGCATCAGAGGGATGGATGGATTAATGGGGCTATGAAAGCCAATGACGTGTCAATTTCAAAGTGAAACAGCAACAACAAAAGGTCGACGAGCATGGAATGATCAAAGTAAAGACGCGCGGGAAAACATGTGTTAACATACTTTAGTGTCCAAAATCCCGAGCGTTTTGACGGCGGACACAGTATCAGGACAGGACAAAATGGAGCAGTACATGGGGTTAACGGTTATGCACGAATAAAGCAAAAGCGATGGGGCCGGAGGTTAATGGACTTTCCGACAGCTCGACCAATTTTAAAATATATCAATCTGTTTCTATTCAAAAACGAAGAATGCGTAGCAAAATCCATAAACACCTCTCCCCCCACTACCCCCACATCAGTCCACTTTTTTGTTAGCCCTCTTCCCGCCAGTGTGCTGTTGTTGTTGTTTGCCCTTTTTCCCGGTCCCCCCGTTGTTTTTTTCCGCCGTTTTTGGCTGCGGTTTCTGCAGCTTCTTCTGCTCCACCGCCTGCCGCTTTTTACGCCCCCATTTACCGTGCACCTCCATCCGTCGAGCAAAAAATTTGAGTATCTCGTCCAACAGAATCACTGGCGCCGAGAACTTGAGCACCGCCATCCATTCGATAAAGTTGAGCGGCGTGATCTGGAAGATGGTCGCCATGATGTCCACGTAGAGGATGAGGAAGTGCAGCGACATGGACAGCGCAATCGCAGCACAAAGCCAAATGTTCGTCCATGGCGGCATTTTCAGAAGGGACTGGTTTTCTGACAAGCTAAATGGGTGGGGATGGGGGGTTATTATTGACAAGCATGAGGACGGACGACCTGTTCATTGCGTTCAGCATCTCAATTGTGACCAGCACGGACAGCGCCATCGCGTTCGGATGATTGTCAACAAACACTGCGCAATCCAAATCCGCAAAGTTCTCCGGCTCAATTTCACACCGCATCCAATGTGTCAGCTGATAGTAGGACACTTGCGGCCCATCCTCGTAGATCACTGTAAATCAATGAAAAGTCATAAAGAGACAATCAAATTTGACACAAAAAACAAAACACTCACGGAACCACCACATCGAAGCTGCAACAGTTGCAACGCCAACATAAGCTGCAAAATTGAAGAAATTAGAAATTGAAACGTCTGGAAACGAAATAAAATGTCACTTCCGATTGCCATGTATCTGAAGAGCAGCCATTTGGAAATAAGCGATTCCGAGGCGGAACGCGGCAGCCGGTCCATGATGTCCAAGTCAGGCGGGTTGAAGCCAAGCGCAGTGGCCGGAAGTCCATCAGTGACCAGGTTGACCCAAAGCAGTTGCACTGGGATCAGCGCCTCCGGGATACCTGCATCAAAAGCATTGGTTGGCAAAACAGTGTTTTTTTATGTGGGCTGACCAAGCGCAGCGACAAGAAAGATGGAGACCACCTCGCCGATGTTTGATGAGATGAGATAACGAATGCTATAAAAAATGGGACATAAAATCCGCGAGCGAAACATCCCCACCCAATGCACTTACAACTGCTTCATGTTGTTGTAGATGGCACGGCCCTCCTCCACCGCGGCCACAATTGTTGAGAAGTTGTCATCCGCCAACACCATTTCCGACGCACTCTTTGCCACCGCTGTGCCGGAGCCCATGGCAATGCCAATCTCCGCCTTCTTCAGCGCCGGCGCGTCGTTGACCCCGTCGCCGGTCATTGCAGTGATCTCGCCATGCGATTGCAGATATTCGACAATCTTCAAATGGCAATTTTGTACTACACGACGAGACAATGGTATGGGGACAAAAACAACACCAAAAACCATCCCCAAAATACAAAGATGCATGGAGTACCTTCGACTTGTGCGAGGGCTCCACTCGTGCGAACAGTTTTGCGCGACGGCATGCATCGCTCTGCTGCTCGGGCGGCAGGTCGTCAAACTCGCGACCGGTGTACGACAACCCAGTGGTTTCCTCATTCTCGCTGAACAGCCCAATTCGGCGCCCGATCGCTTCCGCGGTGTTCTTATTGTCCCCGGTGATCATGATCACGCGGATGCCCGCGTGGTGACACTCGCGGATGGACGTCTGCACTTCAGTGCGCGGCGGATCCAACATGCCAACAACACCAACAAATGTAATGTTCTGTTCGTACTCGCCAAATCTGGTGTAGTCCTCAAGGTTCATACTGAAAACGGACAATTTTTTGTGCTGTGTTTGAGTCTGGAGACATGTCTCAGTATTAAACTATGTTGATCAGAAAATTCTTCGATCTAGATCTCACAATCAAAAAGTTTCAAAATTCTCACGCGCTCGGGCTGGGTGGTTCGTCGATGGTGCCAAGAGCAAGACAGCGCAGCGTGTCCCGTCCGGTACCGTACTTGACGCACGCTTGCACAATGCGTTGGGTCATCGCCTGGCTCAACGGCACCTTTTGGTCTCCGATGCGCACGTGGGTGCACCGGGAAAGCACCCCCTCCGGCGCCCCTTTGACGAACATTTTGGAACCGGTGTTGGTCACCGCCGGCACACAGTACGCCGACATGGACTTCCGGTCACGCGAAAATTCCAGCGTGAATTCCTTGAGCCACTTCTGTTGGATCACACGGTTGCACACGTTGCCCATGTCGCGCGCAGACAGTCCTTGCTTCGGTGTGTTGTACACATTCCTTTAAAAAAAGCAGTAGCATAAAAATCCATCAGTTTTAATCCTACATTTTCTCCGCCAAAACGACCAATGCCGTCTCGGTGGCCTCGCCCACCTTTTCGTACGCGTGCTTTATCTGAATGTGCCACAAAAAATGTATTCAAACAAAAGAAAAAGTGATCAAACAGACTTCGTTGTAATCCACCGACGAATCGTTGCACATTGCGCAAATAGTTGCCAACTCAGTCAGCGCTTTGTGGTCGTCCGAAGCACAATTAATTTGAATTCCGTTGTGCATTATTTGGCCGGACGGTTCGTAGGTTGATCCGGAGATGGTGTATTCGCTAAAAATGGGCAGATGAATTGGGACTAGATGCAGTCGAGATCCCCACTGACTATTTTCGGAAAGATTTTCGAGATTGGATCGGGATTTAGTCGGGACCCAAATTTCAAACATCGTGTTGGCGAGTCACTATTTGGAAACAAATCGTTTTTCTTTTTGGTTGCCCAATTTTATCATTGGAAGAGATCCGGCGGTAGCCCACCCCAGGCAAACATGGATAGCACACTTTGTGTTTTGCCAACAAAAAACGAACCTAAAGTTGATCTGGTCTCCGCGTGCATGGTCCACAACAAACATTTTAGACACGGACATTTGGTTGGTTGTCAGAGTTCCTAAACGGAAAAATTTTTTGTTTACAGAAATCAATTTTTTGGTTTCATAAAATGAAAAAATTCAAGTATCGAAACCAAACGGAAATTTGTAAATAATTATTGGAATAGAAAAGCACCGGTTTTGTCCGAACAAATGACCGAAGTACAGCCCAATGTCTCAACAGAGGGCAAAGAGCGAACGATGGCATTTTTCTTGGCCATGCGACGCGTGCCGAGCGCCAGGCAGGTGGTGATCACGGCCGGCAAACCCTCAGGAATGGCAGCAACCGCCAGTGCAACCGCAATTTTGAAGTAGTAAATGGCTCCCTTGAGCCATGAGCCGCCATGGGCTGGGTCGTTGAAGTGACCTAGTAAAGTAATTTTAAAACAATGTTTCTCTCAAAATTTCCAAAATTGTCCGAAAATTGGGTTCGACAATGCCAATACAATTTTTTATACTCAGTTTGTTTAAAACAATGTGACCACATGAAATGATACCGATGTTGATGGCCCACACCGCCACGCAAATGATGGAGATGATCTTGGAGAGTTGCTCGCTGAACTCGTCCAACTTCTGCTGCAGCGGCGTCTTGTCCGACTCGGTCTCCGCCATCTCTGTGCGAATTTTGCCAATCTCCGTTTTCAATCCGGTGCCAAAGACAATGCCGCGCGCCTTGCCGGATGAAACATTGGTGCCCTGAAACGGAAAAAGATAATCAAAATTATTTAATATTAAGGGAAAAAAATCCCAAATAAACTGACAGAGAAAAGGCAATTCTTCTTGTCCTGGTTGACCGCCCTCGGGTCCGGCACATTGTCCAAGTTTTTGATGACCGACACGGACTCGCCCGTCAAAATTGACTGGTCAATGCGAATGGTTGTCGAATAGATTTTGACGAGTCGCAAGTCGGCGGGGATTTTGTCTCCAACTGAAAGAAATGAGAATCCATTAAAAGTTCAGCGGACGACTGACTAAAGGGACCCGAAAAGTAAAACAAAAATAATATTCTTAAATTAAAAAGAAAAACAAAATTCCTAAACAATCCTGTGGTGTAAATTAAAATGTATCCAGCAAAGTCTCTACATCATCCAATTCCCCAAAGAATGAGCGAACCCGAAACTTCGACGAGATCACCAGGCACAAGTTCCCTTGCACGGATCATCTGGATGCCATGTTTGCCTGACCGAATGACTTTGGCCATCTCCGGTTCGTATTCCTTTAGCGCTTCAATTGCACTTTCCGCATTTCTTTCCTGAAAAACGATTATTTGTGAACAAACCGAGCCAAAAGTTGGGATTTTCGACGTTTTTTACTGATAAATAATTAGAAATCTGGACCGAGCACAGAAACTTCCCATTTTTTGGAATCCAGATTCCGTTTTTTCCCCTCAAATCCCGGGCTTCCAGCCAAGTAGAAGCATAAAGGACCGACCTGCCAAACACCGACGGTGGCATTTGCAATGAGAATAAGAAGAATGACGAAGGGCTCCACAAACGCAGTGACCGCACTCGTCTGGTCGGCATGCTCTTCAAACAAGGCAAGGACCTAAAAAACGAAGGCATTTGAAAGAGTCAAATTGAAGAGAGAAAAAAAACTCACAAAAGAAATTATTGCGGCCAGAAGTAAAATTTTTACAAGGAGATCATCGAACTGCTCGAGAATCAGCTCCCAGAGCTTTTTGCCCTCCTCAGCGGGCATTTCTGGAAAAAGGAAGGCACACCAATATTTGGCATTGCCAAAATTCCCTGCCACAAAAGAGCTCCCCCCCCCAAAGCGTACCGTTATAGCCGTATATATCCCGCAACGCGTCCGCCTGTTCCTCTGACAGCCCATCCGGACTCGTGGCGTAAAACCGAAACAATTCGTCCGCACTCTTCGCATGAGCGTTCTCTATTTCGCGCTCCATCTCGCGCGCTGTCTGTGCGAAAAATACAACCTAAAAATGGAAGAGAGTGGACGGATGGCCCGAATAAACGACGAAATGTATAATTAATCGGCTAATTCTATAGGTAAAACGGGTCTCCAACAAAGCTAACATTAAGTTAAAGCTTAGACAAATATCAATTAAGTTATGGCCAGACCCCAAATCGATATTTTTAAACTTTATCAAGTCGTTGATATTTGTCCAATCTCAAAGCTTTAACTTTAATGTTAGCTTCATCTCTTCGAGATCTTTCGAGTGGTTTGTAAGAATTTCGGTTAAAGTTAAAGCAAAATGAGTTGGGTGTTGATGAAATAGGTTGACCCCAGACAAAACGCGGCAGAATTAGGACTTTTATTGGCATTAGGCTTAAACCCATGTCAATCGAGGGCCAAAAATGATCGATTTGCGCTATTGAAAACACAAAAAATAGGAGGAAATTCTTTAACTGATGGGGAAAAAAACATTGCCATTATATATTTTATGAATGAAATGAACTGAACTGAAGACAGACAGACAAATGATGTGACGTAATAAAAAGGAAAAAATTGTTCGTTTATTACGTCGGAACTTTTTGCCAATGGATTTATATAATTTATGATTTGCTTGCTCCGCTTCAATCAAATGTCCCTGCATTCGGAATAGAATTCATATCAGAAAATGCGTACCAACAAATTCCAGGTAAACGAAATGTGATGATAAGCAACGAAACGAAATGAAATAAAACAAGACCCAAAATTCAGGGCAAATTTCGGGGGAAGAAAGACGAAAACGAAGAAATCGAAGTGAACGTGGGCATGTGAATGTGAAATTGGCTTTGAGCCTGAGGAAATCGTTTCGACAAAATATTTGAAGCAAATTGAAAATTGACACGTCCATTTATTCATTTTTTGTGTGCTTTGGGCAATGTACAAAACTGTTAGCAGCAGCAGACTTTGTGATGCTTTTAAGTAGGGTTGGACGGAGCCGGGACCCGTAACTGGAATGCAATTTTTTCCATTTTGTACTGAAATTTTGGTCCCGGTTTTTTACCAATCATTTTTATCTCCAGAGACGCCCTCCCGACATTTCTAATGGGACAAAAAAGCCAATCGCTTCATATCCAATGGAAAGGGTCGTTTGCGACCTTCGGACCGGTAGCCAAAAAGTAAGGCTTAGGCTTTGAATGCGTTCTGTCTGTTTCTTGTATTTTTGTACTTAACAACGACCTCTTAAAAACGAATGGGTTTCTGAAAATAAACGTTGGGGAATGGAATGTCGAGTGACTCTGTACCGCAGAGGGAGGGGGGGGGGGGGGGGGGGGGGGGGAATGAAAAAAACCCATGGAACGCTGCACGACAGAAAGGGAGGGCCAAACGGAAGTGACGCGTTTGGTTTGGAGGCTCTGGGTCAATGAGCTTTGGTCCATAACCAAAGGTATGTAAAATGAGAAGAGATCCGTCTGCAGCTGCGGCGGGTTCCGTCCGCCAGTCCGCCAAATCGATCAGAGTTTGGTGATCACTGATTTAGCGGTTTAAATGTACAAAAAAGCAATAAATTTGGTGGCGGCGTTAAAAGACAATGAATTTGTCAAAAAGCAATTAGAATATACATAGAGCAAAAAACCCAATTTAAAATTGTGCTTTCATTCGTTTGTCTGGGGCCTTGGCTGAATTTTTTTTTTGCACCGGGGCGGCTGGCGCCAACCTTCCAGAGAGAGAGAGAGAGGCGGCGGGATGGCGGCGTCTTCGGTGTGTTTGTTAGCCGTCCGGAGTTTGGGATGAAGCCGGGGGAAGGATCAAAGCCATCTGTCCCCCCCCCCCCCCCGCCAACCCTTGCCTCTCCCTCCTCCCATTTCTCAAATGTTATTGCGCCTTGTTCAGCTTGCTTGCGAGAGGATCAGATTGGTTTTGTTTCCCCTGGGGGGGGGGGGGGGGAGGGCAACGATTTTATTGCTGAGCCTTCGATCAATCAGTTCACTCTCGAGAGCGCTCCTCGGACAAGTGGGGCCCGGCCCGACGAATTAAAGAAAGGGGGCGGCGGATGGGCTGAAGCGCCTAATCATCGTCATCCGGCGCCGTTCAACCGGATGCAAGGGGAAACCTTTGCCCCCCCCCCCACTCAACCAAAAGCCCCCCCCCGCACCCCGTTGACGCATAACAACCAATGGGAGATGATGATGGGTTTGCCGACGGGGAGGCAGAGGAGTTTCGAAGCATTTGCCGTGCCCGTCCTCAAGTGGGCAGAGAGACGTCGGCGGGCCGAAATTATAGGGGGGAGGGGGGGGGGAGCTTCTTTCACCTACGCCCGAAGAGTCCCCCCCCCACCCTTTGGGCTTCACATTCGATTCCTTCGCCGCTCGAGAAGAAATTCCGCTGTTTCGCACGGGAACGCCAACAGCATTCAGAGCAACAGGGGTTGGCTATTTGTATTTGAAGAGGGCGGGGGGGGGGTAAGTGATCCAATCGATGGATAATGCGTTAAGCTGACGGATGGATGAGGGCAATTGAGTGAAACAACACACCACCCCCCCTCCCCCCCCAGGGGTAAAAGTGCACAATGCCAACAAATGGCGGCGGGGGGGGGATTTGATGAGAGAAACAGAAAATGCTGTCACGGCAAGTCCATGGAGATTTTGTTGTTGGACGAACGGGAATCGTTTAGTGAACACCTTTTTTCCGCACAAAACAGAAATAAATATTTACCAAAATCTTGAGGGGTCCCTCCCCCATATGTATGCTTTTCAAAATTCTTAACCAATTCAAAAACCGGTTTAAACAATGGTGTGAAGAGACGACCTGCAAACAAACGCAGAAGAGAACAACTGTTTTTCTTTGCCGCTCATTGCTATCAAAAAAATTGAAGGAAAGAGAGAGAGAGAGGAAAGGTCGTAAACAATGTGTTGGACAAATTTGCTGCTGCTCCACGACATCAATCATTGATTTGACCCAAAATTTTATGGTCTTAACATTTCTCTGCGCCGTAACACTTTGTGGTGTGATTCAGAAAGAAGTGATTCAGAACAGAACTGGGTGAAATGGAGGCCAGAACCCCGGATTCTAAGCCATCGAAAGGCTATAAAATGATTCTTTTTCCAGCACTTTGGGAGGTACAAATGCAAATCATCTTTTTTTTTGCATATAATTTAATATTTTCAAAATATAAAAAATTTTCAAAATTACATTATGTGGCCTTTTTCAAGAGGGTGTCCATGATTTTCTTCACTTCATCCCAATTGGCGGACGATGGCGGGAAGCGGCATTTGATGTTTTGCAACATTTGCACGTCTTCCTTCTCGGCAGCTAAAGTCGCCGCCTTTTTCACTTCCCTGCAATAGCAAAAATTGTAAATGGTGGGGGAAAGGTTGGCACATTTAATAGACGGTAGCTGGGTAATTAATGCAATCATTAACATTTAATTCAAACAGACCCCAGGATGAGGTGGGTAATTAATGCAATCATTAACATTTAATTCAAACGGACCCCAGGATGAGGTGGATAATTAATGCAATCATTAACATTTAATTCAAACGGACCCCAGGATGAGGTACGCCTGCACTTGCTCCTCATACACATTGACCCGGTCCATGAGACGAAACGCCAAATTTTTGTTACCATGCGCGGCACACAACCGAATGACGGGCTATAATAGGCAAAATAAACCCCCCTTTTTAGACCGAAAAAGCATAAAAACAATCACCAAGTAGCCCAACGGGCTCTTCTTCGACTTCACGTACTGCTCGAACTGTTGCCATTTGCCACCACGTGCAAAGCCCTCGGCAGTCCACAAGAAGACCCTTCACATATTACAATTCTCTTACAAATTAGTCCTTTTTGGGTGCAGTCTTTTTATTGTAAGTCCCCCAACTGTTTGTCGTTCAGCCGATGCTGCTTTCGTAGTTGCTCCATCAGCGCCATTTCCTCCCGTGCCGCTGCCCACAGAAATGATTCCCGAACAGTCAAATGGACCATCGGCGTATTGTGCTGAAAATGGTGAATTTAATAATTATGCTAAACGAGAATCGTCCGGCCGAGATTCAATCTCAATCACAATTACAGAACAGGCTCAGGTCAAATGTTGTTTTAACATTCAATAAACAACAACATCAACAAACATCCGCTTGCATTTTCCCGAAAAACGATAAAACTTAAAAAATGTCGCGTACCTTTTCCTCCCGTTTTGTGTTGTCCACAATCAGTTGCGCACTTTCGGCCACCAACTGTGCACTGGTCGGCTCCCGCATCTGCCGAAGTGCCTTTTCGGCCCTTCCCAACTGTTCAACGACTTTGGACGAGTCAAAAAAGTCTTCCGCTTGGTTCTGTTCCGCTCTGCCCAAGTGGAAGATTGCCTGTCGCACAAAGTCGTCGTTTTGCTCGTAAAGTGCCAACAGTCGTTCGGGCGCCTCGTCACGGATTTCGCTCTGTAAAACAACCATTTTGGCACAAGAAAGAGCAACAATTAAACTGGATTTTCTTTTTTGTCTTAATGAAATGAGAATGTTCGTTCATCCAATTTGAGAACAATTAAGTGCGAAGCGGTGAAGACCTGGTAAATGCTCAACGCTTGTGGCACTTTTCTCAGTAACAGTTCCATGTCGCGGCTCGTCAGCGTGTTCCGCAAATGCCGAATAACCAAAAGCACTGGAACAAAAAAAAAATTATTTCTAAATGTGCTGCAATGTTAAGAAAACTGACGCAAATCGGGCCTTTGACTGTGTGCGGCTTTGTGCAACGCTTTGTCCAACTGTTTCAACTTCAACATCACCGTCACTTGACGCGTTGTGTCCGGCTCCAGCTCAAGCAAAATGCTGGCCAGAGTGGGCAACTCCTGACGGGAGGCCATCTCGGCAATGTCTTAATGAACGCCGCTTCAACACTCTCAACATCAATGAACATCACAACTACCTGCATAGCTGATCGTCGGATACTCGGCCAATTTGGCCACCATTCGTTGTGCCAACCCCTCCTCCGTCTGGGCGTGCCGCTCCTCCGCCGCCATGGCCAAATCCCTTTGCCGTTCCTTATACCGTTCCATCATGGCCAAACACCAATGGCCGAGCACTTTGAAAACGCCATTTTTGGGCGGCAAATTGAGAAAATTGCACAGTTTGATGGACAACGGCCAGTGGTTGAGCGAGGCGAGACGATCAATGACTAAAAAATTCGTATTTAATTGAATTTTAAAAATCAGTCCTTTAAGTTTTCTATAAGATATAAGCAAAAAAATGATGAAAATTAAGCCTCGAGGTCTTTTTCGTTTAATTTTCTTTCCGAAACAACCTTTCCCCTTGTGTGACCTGACGAGAGGGAAAGTTCGTTGAGTTGCTGGTGGGTCAACGGGATGCCCATTGGTCGCAGAGCGTTCAGCACACGGAGAACACGGCAAATGTGCACAAAACGGTCCGGATCATAGGGCCGATCACAGCGACGGATGCCAATCGAAGCGGCCTAAATTAAAAATAAACATAATTTAACGAAGTAAAAAGTTTTTTTTAAATTGCCCGACAAAATCACACCCGTAGAAGCTGTTTCTGTACTTTCGGATCGAAATGATCAGCCGCCGCCTCCAAACATTGGTCAACGGCTTCCGGCATTTGCTGAGCGCTGATTGAACGAACATACCTAAACAGAAATGGAATATAGGCCCCTTTATTCAATTAAATGTCGGTTTTTTGACGTTCAATTGTGAGCCGTTTTGCTGGGCGTAGGTAATAAATGTAACGAGCAATTTTCAAATTTTTTACTTCCCAGGCAACAATCCCCGGGGGGGGGGGGGGTTTACTCGTAGGCCTGGTGCGATTTCTGCTCCATTTTTCGCTCGGCATCGAATAGCAGCGAGCCGGGCTCGTTGCTCGTCAGCCCCAGCACGGCGTTGGTGGAGGCGGACACGGGCAGCAAAAGGTGGGCGGAAAAGCGAGAAAATACGCGCACACAATCGGACTCTGCCGATGAGAGGAAAACTGGCGAATTCCGAGCGGCGGGAAATGAAAATCTAAATTAAAAAATAAAATAAAAATGCAAAACTTTTGAACTAAAAGATCGATCGACTGACTGACTATCGCATAAAATTCTTGCAAATTTCGTCTTGGTCTCCACTCTTTTAAAATCCCTTTCGCTGTTTTGATATATTTCAGTTCGTAAATTACGTGAAATTCGGGGCAGCAACAGCTTCGTTGGCACCAATTGCATTCGCAACATTTTCCTTAGCCTCATCATTTGCGAGCGCATAAAGAGCCAATTCATTTGTGCCCTCACCGCCGCTCTTCAAGCAAATGGCATTGGCGCCGCACCTTCAGGGGAGAAAAAAAAGTGCCATTTTTAACGTCCGATGTTCCATTTCCATACAAAAATCACACAAACCACGCCAGTGGACCAACAACAACATCTGCGCCATGGTCAAGCCGAACGTTGCGCAACTCGACCTCGAGGTCGGCACAGTCGACAATTTGGAGGACAAATGTGTCGTGAAGAAGGGCGAGTTGGCTGTGCTTCGCGTCCGGCTCCATGCGGAGGTAGGACCCGTCTCTCCGAGCCCAAACAAAGTTCTGTGAAAATTAAACAAAAATTTTAAAACAAAACATTAATTCTGCGCATTTTGACATACGCATGGATGGATTGACGCCTCCTGAACGCCCAACTGAAATTTGTTCTTGTGACAAAGTAACACTCGCGTCGGCTTCACGGCGCTCGTCAAAACGGTCCAGCAGCTGAGCGATTGGATGGGCTCTCCTAAAGAGATAACTTTCCGTTCGACTCTTTTTCAATTTTCAAATAAAAAAGAAACAAAAAGACGCACTTTGATGATTTTGAATACGCCAAAGCACTCGACTGTTCACCGAATTGACAGCAAAAATGTGTTTGGCCTCACTGATCACAGCCAACCCGGTCTCATTGACATAACAAAATGCCGCTGCCTCTGCCAACCCAACCGCCAATGTTTCCTTAACAAATTGCATTGCTAAACCTAAGCAAAAAGTTTAAAAAAATCGAACATCGCCCATGTTGAAAGCGACCAAATGGACTCCCAACGCATTGTAAATGAGCACTCTGCCGTTGGAGCTCACAATAATCAACTAAAAGCAAAATGAAATTAGGAAAAAAATAATGATGGCAATTGGTCGGACACCTTTTGGCATTTTGACCAAAAAAGTCGGTAGACACCGCTGGCCTCGATCGAAGCAATTTGGGCTCCATTTTGCATGTAAATGCCAATTGCCCACGAATTGGGCGTTGTGTAAGCCAATCCAATGGCTGACAATGAGCAAAATGAATGTGTTTTTTTTCTTTATCGAATAAATCCATTCGAACCCAACGGCCCGCCGTATTGGCAACATGCAAAAAGTGAATTTTCACGCAATGGCAAGTTCAGCTTGTCATAAAGGCACAAATTGCTTAAATGAGCTGATTAAATATGCTAAAATTACTTTCAAATTTTGTTAAACTCACTGAATGCCCAGCGAGTCGCCGACATGAGTCCAATCAGACATCAGAAAAGCTAATGATTTTTTGTTCAATTTTTTTTGTGATGATTTGTACTTGAAAGAAAATATTGGCGCTCGCTTACTATAGCTTCGCACGAACCTCTAACAAAAATCTTTTAAGGGTGCATTTTGTCGGTGACAAATCGCCAAATTTCTAATTTAGCAAGTTTTTTTTGATTTTCAATTGAAAAAAGCCACTCTTAATTTGGTCCGACTTTTATGTAGTCTGTCTCAAATTTCATAGAATTTGAACTCATTTTCCGTCCCTGATGGGAGAAAAACCCGGGCAAGGAGTTTTCCGGGTTAGCCATTGAGTAACCCTGGCGCTGCTTTTTCAAATCATCTCCAATCGATTCCTTTCTCCAAACAGAATTTTATTGAACAAAACCACTCTCTTCATTTGTATGCTTTTTTAAATTCCCCTAACAAGAGCTAAAGAATGTGCATCTGTGTTCAGTTTTGTCAAAGTTTTTGTTTCTAAATATTTAGCTTTCAATTTTGAAAATGAATCAGCATTTTGCCGGGACAACCAACAAAGAGAATCTGTGTCCCGCCGTCGCGCCGTGCAACAAAATTTATGACGGCATTGATTATTCTGAGTGCGGAAGGGTGTGGAAGTAAGTGGGCCAACAGCCATTTTTGTTACCATTTTTGGATGCCAACAATTGAAATTCAGCGAAAAGCAATGGACGCTCTCCGACTTTGACATTGGCCGTCCGCTCGGAAAAGGAAAATTTGGCAATGTTTATTTGGCGCGCGACCGAAAGTACCGAATTCCTGTGGCGCTCAAGGTTTGTGTCGAACTTTTTGGTATTGCAAACGAGTCGGATACAAGTTTTAACCAATTGCTATCGCACCTAATTTTTTTTAGCTTTTTTCAGATAATTTTTTGTTATATTTAAAATAACAAAATGTTTTGCTGATATAAGGTAGAAAAAATGCCTCAAAGGGAGGACAAAAACGGCATTATAGTATTTTAAGATAATTTTGTTTTACGAAAAGCTGTAAAACCGTTATATGAAAATTTGTCCAATTTAGGGCTTCTTTTGTGACTTCCTCTAATTTATTTCCCTTTTTTCAGATACTTTTCAAGTCTCAACTGGTCAAGGGGAACGTGGAGCATCAGTTAATTCGGGAAATTGAAATCCATGCACACCTTAGGTAAGAAGCGTTCATTGTTTGAATTTTTTTGAATGAAACAAAGGTTTAAAACTTTTGTTTTTCAAATTTGTTAATTCAGACACCCGAACATTTTGCGGATGTTCAACTACTTCCACGACGAGAAGAAGGTGTACTTGATATTGGAGTACGCCTTGCACGGGGAGCTGTTCAAAGTATTGCAACGGCACCGCCGATTTACTGAACTGACGGGAGCCCAGGTTAATAATTTGGTTCATTTGGAGGTTTTTTTACGATTGAACAAATTTTTGAACGAGTCTCTGAGCACACATTTTGGAATTACAATTGCAGCTTTTGTCAGAATAAGACACAAAAATTTTGGGCTAAATACACAGCAAATGTTTATTATGTATGGGCCTGGTTTGATGAATGTTTGTTGCTGTCTAAATATTCATCGTTTTTGTTCAGTACATTTTCCAAGTGTCCGACGCGCTCAACTATTGCCACTCGAAGAACGTTATCCATCGTGACATTAAGGTAAAAAAACAATCCCCGGCCCTTTTCAAATACTTTTTTTATAGCCTGAAAACATTTTGCTTTGTGATGATGGAAAGATTCGCATCGCCGACTTTGGTTGGGCTGTCCATGCCAAAAACAGACGGTAATTAATTCGCATTTACACAAATGCGGTAATTAATTCGCATTTACACAAATGCCGCGTTTGTAAAAAAGAAACTTCGTTTAGCCAGACAATGTGCGGCACGCTTGACTACCTTCCTCCAGAAATGGTGTTGAAGCAGCACCACGACGAGAAGGTTTGCGGTGTGGCATATTTTTTACGGACAGTGTCGTTAAGCAAAATTTTTTTGGTGGGGTTTGGGTTGCTGAAATTCGCAAAATTCACTTCTCAATTTGGTGGAATGCGTTGGCTTTGGAATTCTTTGCATTCCCTTTCTTTTGCCACAAAAGGTTGATTACTGGTCGGTCGGCGTGCTGTGCTACGAATTTCTGGTGGGAAAGCCTCCGTTCGAGACAAAAACGCAGCAGGACACGTACACGCGCATCATGAAGGTGCAGTACTCCTTCCCCAGCTTCATGAGTGCCGGTGCGCGCGATGTGATCTCAAAGGTATTGTTGTACACACACGCCAATGCTTTTGTGAACGTTTCTTCTGTCCGTTCAGCTGCTGGTGAAGGAGCCGGCCCGTCGGATGAATTTTGAGCAAGTGATGAAGCACCCGTGGATCCTCGAACACTGCAACAAGGGGGGCAACGACGTCGACTCGTCCACCACAAGTGCGGCGTCCAGTGAATATTGGTGATTGTTTGTAAATGTGGCACTGCTATTGTTGACATGAAGCGCCCAACACAATTAAAAGATGCACAAACAGAAAATCCTTTTTTTTCTTCTCTCTGATCACTGCCGATCGATCTCTTTTTTTGTGTGAATAAAATATTGACAAATACTGGCCGCGCTTTAATTTTCGAACGGTTGTTCTTCTGCTGTTGTCCTATTTTTGAAATTAAATGGTTTAACGCGCAACTCTCCGGAGTCATCGAAAAAAAAGTGACAATGCTTTAGTTTTGTCCGGATTTTCTCCTTCCTTTTTGGAGAGAAGTCATTGAACGTCCCCAAATGTTGTGACAATTGACTAATTAATTATTTTTTAATTTCCAGCCCATCATCAATGGCAAAATTTGTGTTGTCGCTGTCGTCTCTCTCCCCTTCGCTGGTACGTTCGGCCAGCACAAAGGTGCCCGCCAAAAGCGGTATCATGAAGCACACCAAGGGGTTGGACGTTATTCCGGGCGATTTTGCGAACATTGACGGGGTGCGCCTGGATATGTACTACTCGCACCCGCCCGGTCGACCGTACGGTGCCGAGTCGCGCGTTTGGAGCCCGCATGATTCGCCGGGTAATTGTGATGGGTGTTGAAGGGTTGTCGGGAGAATTCTTTGGGTGTCCGAACCGAAAAATTACGCTTTAGGGTAGAGACCGAGATCTAGAAAAAATCTCGACAAAATTCTCGTCTATCTCGCTTGAAGCTCAAGGCCGGTCTCTTAGGGTTCAAAACCGACAACCCTAGTGTGGTGCAGTTTTGACCAGTTTGTTCAGCTTTTTGTTTTTAGTCTACAACGGAGAGGCGCGTAAACTCGGCTATAAGACGAGGAAGGGCTTTCAACACATCTAGACAGTCGCAGTCAGCCGGCCGATAGACTGAACATGTAGAAATTGTAATCGCGAATGCACCCTTATGTTATTTATGTAACTGGCACGGGCAGATAATACAGTCGAATTTTGCATTAAATGACCCCGTGGATTCACTACACTCTCTACAATAAAGGATTGTTGGAGGAATGTCAACTAAACCAACTTTTGTAAATTTACTTTTACTCAAATAAAGAGGAGGTTCCAGTTTACGAATTGACCAAATTTGTTTGTAAGTTAAGTTTATTTCCCTTCACAGCGTTTTGTAGAATAGTGTGTGTACATCATACATACAACAAATACAGCAGAGGATGAGATCCGGTTGGGCAAAAATTATTGAAATGACAACAAAAGGGAAACCACTAGCTGACCAATTTAGTGAACAACAAAAACAAATTATAATGTGAAATCGAATGTGTTAATTAAAAGCTCTTTGGCCACATTTTTCAATCAGAAATTCAAAAACGATGAATTTGGAAGTAAATGGAAGAAGATTAACTGACATAAAATATTGCGTTTGTTGTGTATGGCAATTTTGTGCTTATTTTGTAAGATAAGGCGATGTAAGTATAAGTTATTTGGTGTTTGGAGATGCTTAGATTGGGATGGGAATGAGAGAGGCTATCGATCACAGTTCAGTTCAGTTCACTTGCTTTGGTTCTTCGCCTCACATTGCCGCACGTGGGCTCTTCGAGTGCAATTGTGGGAGCAGACGGTTGAAGTGGTTTTTGGGGAAGCAAGTGACCAGCAACCTTAGCACATGGGAAAGCAATTATTAACCGAAAGTCTGTCCGAACGCATCGCCACCACCATTTTTTTCTGATCTTGCCCTTGTTAATTTGATCATCCAAATGATCATGCCTTCCTTACAGCCCCCGCACAAACACTGCTGCTCACCTCTCCAACACAACATAGCAAAGGCGTCTGTTGAGGTGGCGGTTCTGCAACGCCTCCGAAACGGTCTCCACACCGGACTGGACCGTTGAGGAGCCGACAAAAAGACGCAACTCCTCAGGCACCGCGGAAAGCATGAGGAAGCGGGCAAGAAAGCGCGTCTTCTGCGAGTCCAACTGCGGCGAGTTGTCTGCGAGGGAGGAAGAGCCACCGCCAGACTCGGCCCAAAAGGAATCCCTGGAGCAGTACAGAAATCGTTACTTTGAGTTGAACAAACAAACAAATAGTTTTGGTCAAAGACTTTCATTATAAATGAAAAAAATGACCTGAACGCGGCCAAATATTGTGCCACTTGCTCTTCTGACGTCAGCCAATTGACCGCGTCAATGATTCGACGGTTAATCGACTGGCCCATCGCCGCGTGAATGAACTGGCGAAGCAGTGAGACGAGCCGACGACGGAACCACTGGTTCTTGGCACGCAACCCGAACACTTCGTCGACCAGCAGAAGCAGCACACGAAGGGGAATGCTCTCTACCGAGTCCTTAAACACAACACATTCAAATCTTAAATTGTTGCCCGATCGACCATCCCTCGTCATGATCTGACACATTGACCCGGTAGCAACAAATGATGCCCACCCAGCCCAAGGAGCACACTGGTGGGGAAAAAAGCTTCAAAACAACAAACATTTTCGTCGAGATGAGCAGCCACACGAGCGGAGTCGGACAGATTCCCGGTAGACGACGAGTTTGATCGTACCCGCGCAAAACTTGCTTGCTTGTTAACGGAAGCTCCCTGATCAACAAATGTTACATTATTATTCTCTCATGGATAATTAGCGATCGTTTAATGGGACAGCCAAACCCCTTGGAATCAAGGGATGAGTAAGCCTCCCCCCACACCTTGAACACATTGGAAGCAGCCCTGTTCAATTCAGAGCCCATTTTGCCGATCCCGTCCATCAGATCGGACGGCATTGCCACCGCCGCACTGCCAAACGCCTTCACCCCGTTCATCAACGGGTTAAGCACAGTGTTCATTGCAGCGGGCAAGCCCTCTTTTCCTCCGTTGTACCGTTTTTGGGTGAGAAAGTCGAACACCAACGGCTCTAGACCAGGGTTTGCGGCCAAAAGGGACGGTTGCATTATGCACTAAAACAAATGGAAGCAAAGAATGATTATCCCAGAATCCTTTCTCCCATCGCTTACGTGCATGTACTGGTTGAGTGCCTTGCACCGTTTTTCCAGAAAGGACTGGTCCAAATTGTTGAATGTCTTCTTGCCAGGAAAGCTCAGGGTCCGGAGGTTCGGGAACTACAAACAAGCATCGATTAGCAGTTAAATTTATGCAAATTTAAACACTTCCTTTTTACGACCTTTGCAATGATGAAGTTGTGCAGCGAGTGAAAGTCGGAATAGCGGCGGAGCACGTTGGACGACGAGCCGCCACGAGCGCAGTCGGATGTCCGATGGACGCGCACATTGTAAAGTGCAAACAGCTGTTTTCCCTGGTGTCCCACACCGAGCATTGCGACAAGCACCGAAGTGCCAGTGCCGTCATTGGCAGCTGGTGATGCTGAACGTATACAACATCATGTATTTAACATAAGTTTTTGAAAAAAATATTTTTGGTCGGCATACCCCTGCAGTTGTTCTGTTGTAGTCGGTGGTGACGAGTGCCAGTGACACCACCACTGGCGTCGAAGGTGGAAGGCATTAATTTTTCCTCATCTTCTGCCAGACTGGCACCGGACAGTGAGCCGACGGACGCCTCCTCCACCGCTTCATCAGCAACAAACGCTACAGAACCAAAAAGGTTGTTACCTAATTGGGCCAATTCATCAACACATTCCTGACCTGTTGATCCGTTCGACTCAGTGTCAGCAGCACAGGCATCCGTGATAATGTCCAGTTCGACAAGCATTCGACTGTACAATGTGTGCCTCATGAAGGCGGGGTAGAAGCGGTCTTCACTCTTCAGAATGTCCACAACCTTCAACAAAAAGCCTTTTATATGACGAAGAATGGCACTTTTCTGCCAATTTGCCTTTTCCTGGATTTGCTCAAACCAGCCGTCTGACGGTTCGTCATTGCGCAATCGGGCCAAAAATTTGTTGATGATCGCTTCGCTGAGCGGAACTCGCGTAATTGCCTAAATTAACAAATTTTATTAATGTGAAAAAAACATATTTATAAAAGACAGTCAGTCCAGTAGATGCACGCACCTCTTGTGACAAATACTGGTGGTACATGAACAGTGCCGCCTCGCGAATCGTTTCCCGCGCGTCCGTGTCCAAAGTGTCACCGGACGCTAACCCTCTGAGCTGGTGCTCCATGGACACGTTGAAACCCTGGGTTGTTTGTTTATTTAAGTAAATCAATTTTGACAACAAAAAAAAAAAGCGAAAAAGCAACTGAACCTCAATGGCCAAATAAAAGTCGATATAGCTTTGGCCGCCCACTTGGTTAAGAAATTCCACAAAATGCGAAAGTGCGACGGTATTGGTCAGCACGACGGTGATCGGCAAATGGACAAAACATGACGAATTTGAATGGTCCATATCGTCCACAAATTCACTTCCGATTGATCGGTCAAAAGAATTCTAAAAAAAAGAGAATGTTTTTGTGTGCATTATCCAATTATATGCAGAACAACAACAGCACGTTCAGCTTTGGCAGAGGCCAATTCTGACTGGCATTTGCGGATTCGGCGGCGGTGGTGGACCAATTGGCGAGCACAGTCATTCTGCGCTTGATGATGTTCTCAGTGAACTCCAAACTGGCCAACTGTTGCGAGAAAATGCTGCCTGAAATATTTCTGGACAAATTAGTGCCAGAAATTCAATCATAATGGGAAAAAGTGGAGTTAATAACACACAACCATTTTCGCGTTGAAGAGAAGCGCCCTTCGAGCGCAGGGAGTTCATCTCCTCGTGCACCGACTCCATGACCGCCTCCAACTCTTGGACAGATTTGCACGCCTCAATGCTGGCCACAAAATCCTCCGTGCTGATGGGCAACTCGCTGATCAACCAAACGATCATCCGATTGACAACGCTGGGCTCCGACAGCCGGTCCAGCAACGGGACGAAGACGCTGGATACAAGAATTTCGCGGATCAAAAAACGGAGAGGCCGCGAGCGAAAGTCTTCGGAGGGCATCAACAGATAAAGCAAAACGTCACAAATGTCATGAAGATAAGCTGAAAATAAAAGATTCTAAAACTAAAAAAGTCTAATCTAAAATATTTGATTGCGCTGCCCACCACTCTCATAGGCCGGAGAAGTGGAGACCAGGTCACGACAGTAACTGCGTTCCATTTCTAACTCCAAATCAAAGAACACCGACTCCAAGTCGTCCGTCCGGTCGGCAAATTCCTTTTGGAACTGCAGTCGCTCCTTGGCCTTCCGGTATAGGCGCAAGTGCGAGGCAAAGTCGTCCACAATGTGCCGAGTCAGCAAGGTTGCCCAATCCACTTTTGAAAGGCTAAAAATTGACAAAAACATTGAATTTTTCTCATTTATTTTGGTTCATGGACCAGGTCTTAAGGGCGATGATGGTCCGCCGAGCAGTTCTTTTGAGACTGGACCGTAACAATTTGTCGTCACTCAACTGCACATTGTACCACGAGTCCACATAGTCACGCATGATGTTGTCTAGAATCTAGTGGGAAAGAATGTCGCGTTGAAGAACTGGAAAAACGGAAACAGTTTGCTCTCAAATTCACCTCTTCCAGGAGGGGGTCAAGCAGTTCGGAATTGGTCATCGAATGCTTTTCGGCGTAAATGAACTCGTCCGAGAACGGATTGCTGCAGCCTCTTGCAAACGCGTCCCATTGACTAAAAGAAAATCATCGGTTTCGATTGCTTGAAATGTCTTTTTCTTGACATGACTTTCCAAAACAAAATTACCCCCGGACAGGAAAACGGAATTCGTTGACCCAATCGGCATGGGTCCGCTCCAAACTTTGTTTGATCCCAACGCCGTCACGGATAAGGAAGACGACAAAACTAAAATTGCTCTGATCACAAATGAAAACAGGACCAAAATTTGCCAACCCAAAGATGAAAGTGATCGCGATCAGAAGCAGCACGAACAAAGCCGTCGGGCCGACAATCAGAAGCAGAAAAAAGAGGCCACCAAATGTGCAAAGCACACGAGGACGTACCATTGCATATCACGTGTTTGTGTTGTGCAACAAATTGTTGTGCTTGCACTGCTTCAAATCCATGCTTTTACGAATTGGAAAAATTTCACAAAGAAGAGAGATACGTCAGAATTTTTAGACTGTTTCGTCAGTAACCGTCTGTCATTATAAACAAAGTAGGACAACAAAAACTATGCATTTTTGGCACAAATATATTTATTTATATGTAATAATTGTTTTGCATTTAAATCACCGCAAAAAAAACACAGTCATTTTTCTTCGATAAACGCTGATGATTATGACTTTCAATAAATCTTTTTTTGCATCCGTTTGTTTTAGTCATTCAACGACGTGGTGAACGTGACGACCGGCTTCGATGGCGGCGATGATGTCGCCGACGATGGGAAGAGCTGAAAAACGGAATTAAAAGTTTTTTTTTCAAAACTTTTTCGCTTCTTTTTTTTGTTTGGTTTGCGCACCTGCCGCTGTCCTTTTCCTTCCGTCTGCGCCGTCGTCTCTCTTCTTTCGCCCCATCACTTTCATCACTTCCACTTTCGTATCGGCGACTCCGTCGTTCCCTTCCCTTGCTCCTCTTCCTCCTCCGTTCTGTGCCGGCATCCTCCTCCTCCGCACTTGAAGAGAAAGCGGATGATGAAGAGCGAGACGATCTTGGACATGTTCTTCCTCCCTTCTTCCGTTGTCTTCGGCCTTCCTCCTCCACGTCGTCCCGTCGTTTAAGCTTCCTTTTCCTCCCCTCTCCCTCCGGCGATCGTGAAGGAGATGTGCCCAAAGTGCGCTTTATTTGTTCGTCAATCAAGGAGGAGATTGCTTTTGACAGTTCAAGAGGCGACACTGTACTGCTTGCGGTCGAGTGAACAGCAGCAGCAGTAGAAGAACTTGTGACCGCTATTTCTGGAACTGGATCGCTGAAAAAAGTGAAGCAATGACAACCATACAATCTGAGATACGTATTTCTGGGTTCACAATTTACCGGTGTTCCTCAACTTCGTGCGGCTTCGGCTTGGTCCGATGTTTTTCCGCCATTCGTTCATTCAAAATCTTCCCCATGAACAGACGAGCTTTTTCGCGGCGTTCCAACTGCTTGAAATCTGGCTCTAAACAACAATTACTGCTAATACACAGCTCCTTCATTCAATATTTTGCCATTCTTCTGGCCAACTAGTGTTGTGTGTGTACCTGCTTCGTTCGTCTCCGCATCACCAGTTTTGTCGATGATGATTTGCGTTGGCATTGGCACCATCAAATCAAGAGAGTTTGGCGGCGGCGATGGAACCATCAAAGCAGCGGCGTTGCCCAGCCCTGTCGGCGGAGGTGGCGGGGCGGGAAATGATTGATGCCGTTGATGATGATGTTGGTGGCTTTGGTGGAAGAACTTCCACTGGATTTGACGCACTTGGAGTTGGTAAAAGGTATAGTAGGGGCTTGTGGGTTGCAGAAAGTGCACTTTGTCTCGATTGTGTTCTGCAAAAAGCGATGTTTTTTTCAAATCAAAATTGCCACTCGGGAATCTTCAAGCCGACCGATTAGTCTTTGTTCAGCAAATGCGCCATGCAACGCAACGTATTTGGCTGCCACTGTGATGGCGGACTCGACCGCCGAATCCGGCACCGGACGCTGGCATGCAGACGGTGGCCCGGGAAGGAATGGGCTGGGCCGTCCGTAGAACTCCATGTGCCATCGGTTGTAGTCTGAACGAGCGATTGCTTGATAGACAGCTGGTGTACCACTAACTCCAACTCCAAAAAGCTGTTATATTACCATCAGCCCGTTGTTGGTCCGCCACAAACGCAGCAGCACTGACCACCGGCTCAGCGCTTGGCAAATGGCCAACCGTTTGCGTTGGCGATGCGTCAGCTTCAGATTTGACGGCATTTTCAGCTTTCGGTGAGCCCGGCAGAACGGAGTGAAGCCCTTTGAGCAACGACGAATAAAGGGAATTTGGCTGGAAAATTTTTAAAATAAAATGTATCTCGGTTTAACAACTTTCTTCTTACATTTGAAGAACGATGGAACTGCTGGACGAGCGCGCCGAGGTCAGGGCCTGGCGATGCCGGCTTTCTCTCCACCCTTTGTGGAGTCGGACGAGGCGATGGCCCAATGAAGCCCGGCTTTGGTGAAGAGGCGTCGTCTTCCGTCGCTTTTGCTTTGACTCCGCCCAACAACGACTAAATTTTATAGGATTTTTAAAGCATTTACTCGTAAACATTTCTCCTAAATGATATTTGGTTGTTGAACAAAATTGTGAATTTTTGGAAGACTAAGAATTAGGCATGTATGTAGCAAGGTTTCTTCTATTTTATTAAAAAATAGAAAAACTTTTTAACAGATTTAACAACACACAACTCACCGGGTGGAGGTATCCAGCGTCATCATTTTCACTATCACTTTCCGATGTTGAGGGGTCTTCGACTAAAAACAGAACAAACAGGTGGGAAAAATGGATTGTACATTCTAAAATTTAATGCAATTCGAAATGCAAGTGCATCACCGACGGTGTCGTGCTCTGTCTATTGGCACCGCCGGAATTCGTCCAATAACTTTGTCATGTGTTAAATCAATGCTAACATTTGTTTCCCCCTCACATTTACCGACCAATGTTTCTTTTCTTCCGTTGATTTTGCGGCTGAGGAAAGTACTTCTTCTCGCGTATGAGTTTACACATGTATTTGTCTGAAATATTTTTATATTTTCATAATTTGTTATGACAAATAATTTTACAGTATGGATGCAGTCCATGGTCAAAGTCGAGAAACCCGAACTGCTCGGCATTCTGACGTTGCTTCGCTTTGATCACAACCTCCATTTGGGGGCCTTGGGCAACAACAAATTGGGCCGTCCGTTCAATTAGCGCATTTTGACGCATTGTTTCTGGCTAAAATTGTTTTTTTGTTTTGATTAAATCGATTATTAATTATAAAAAAATTGGCTTACAGTGATAATGCCCATCGGCAACTTCAAAGACGGGGGCTGCTCAAACGGCTGTTCATCCTCAGCGCCCTCGCACTCGTCAACCGCCCCAATTTGCGCCACTTCCCTCTCCTCGTAAGTGAAATCAAATTCAGCGCCTTTGCCTCGCTTTTGGTTGGCTTCCTCTACAGGATTGTTGTAATTCAATTAAAAATGTTCATTCAAGCAGTACATACATATCACTGGGTTTTTGTTGATTGTAAAAAAGTCATTCCGTTTGAGGTGCAGCAACTCCCACCCCCCCCCCCCCTCCAATAAACCGCCTCATTACAAACCCACCAATCTCTCGTTCCCGGATGTCCTCGTACAAGTCCAAGTAGCGTTCCTCCTCACAAAGCTCTTCCTCCAGTTTTTCTGCCGTATTTTCGTCCTCCTTCTCATCAGCAAGTTTCTTGCGGTTCTCTCCCCGTCGTTCTTCATCAAATTCGTTCAACGAACTCAGATAAAGGCGCACATCGTACCTGAAAATAAGCGGGATTCAACGATGGTTGATTTGCTCAATAACCAAAAAACAAATTCCATCCAATTTTGTGGTTAACAAAAAACAACACACTGGCTCAATGAGTTCACTGCCAGTGGCGGGTGAACTTACGATCGGACGAAAAAAAGCCCGAAAATACATGCTGAACGATTTGGAGTTGATGAAGCAGTTGGAACTTCAGCGCACTCTCCCAAATGCTAAAATAAGAAAATTGTTTATAAAATCAGTTGGAACACTGAAATATAACAAAACATCCATAATCCCGAACAACATCCGAATTGTCGAGCATTTTGTGAAAAACAAACAAACACATGAACATTGTTCACCACCTACAGCCAAGGCCGACGCCAATTTATTAATAAACCCGGGGTTTTTGATTTCATAATTACACCCATTTCCTGATTCTTTCTTTTTTTAAAAAACCAAAGCTCCATGACGCCGGCCTTGTCCACAATCAAAAGAATGTTGGACAAACCTGGCACTCCGTCGACATCAGCGCGTATTCGCAGCACAACAATGTGCCGCCGTCCGTCACTCATTTTTTGCACTTTATTTTCCTCCCAAATGCTCTCTGATCGGCAGGCGCCAAACTCACCGATCAATTTTTAGCCGATCGTCTCCGTTCCACGGTATCAAATGAACACTTTCGTCAAGCGGTTGCTGCTGTTCATCCACCGACCCATGCTGCTCATTGCGCGGACTGTTCAGCTTGGCCGAGTAGCCAAACACAAGGAAATCATCCGCCTGTTGGTCACTGCTGCGGGTGCCATTGTGCGCAGAACCGTGACGATGATGCTGAAAATGGTACTAAAATGTTGGAGAGCAGGAAAAATGCATTTGTCCAGCAAATTTTATTTGACATTTGGTACTACAAAAACAAAATGAAAAAAATCTGTGAACGCTAAAACCAAAAAAAAGCATGGCACGAACCGCGCAACCAGTACACACACACACACCCAGTGAAAAGATCCAGTCGTAAAACAAAACTAGAAATGCATCGACACCAAACAGTCCACTAAAATAACCGATGCCCCCATTCCGACCTTTAGCTTTCGTCGCTGGTGAAGTGGTCGGTTGGTCGCCATTCAAACTGAGACTTGGCGTAAAAAAGAGTTACAAATTTGATGGAATCAAAGTAAAAGTACGAAAATTACACAAAATAAACGCCATTTGATTGTAATAAGC
Source organism: Globodera pallida (assembly GCA_020449905.1). Classification (NCBI taxonomy): domain Eukaryota; kingdom Metazoa; phylum Nematoda; class Chromadorea; order Rhabditida; family Heteroderidae; genus Globodera; species Globodera pallida. The sequence continues at coordinate 3,383,867 of JAIXHY010000004.1, read as the reverse complement.
AAAACTTAAACAAAAAACAAAAAGTTTTTTTAGCTCTTTTAAAGAAAATAAAATGTGAACGATTTAAACAAAATCATCGAACAGTGTCAGCCAATTGTTGCTCTTCGCCTCTGTAAAATTCCACCAAAGTCGGATGCGTTGGCTCGAACACTTTCTCGTCCGCCAAACTGACCAATTGGCCCGGCTCGAGGCCAAGGAAGATTTGTTCCGGCCTCTTTTGCTCACTCTCAAACGGTGGCGCGCCGTCAGGAAGAGTGTAGCCGACAATTTCGGCTAGCCGGACGCGCGATGCCTCAATGTCGCTTGGGTTGGCCAGATACCTTCAAAAAACGATTCATTTAATGAGTTTTGAACCCGCCTCTTTCAAAATGATTTACACTACATAAACTAGCAAAATGGCTTCCACTTCCCTCCCCATGGCTTCCACTTCCCTCCCCATGGCTTCCACTTCCCTCCCCATGGCTTCCACTTTCCTCCCCATCCAAAAAATGTGTCCCATTCAGGGCGACCACCTGTAAAACCCAAAAATCAGGATTAGCACCTGAAAAATCAAGATCAGGGCTATGCAAAAATCAGGAAAACACCCAAAAATCAGGAAAAAAAACCTGATAAATAAGGTATTATGGCCACCCTGGGCCCCATATTTTGCAACTTTCTACCACTTACCCCCTATAGTCAGGGTCGGTGTAGTAATGCATCAGCGAGTGCGGCGGATTTTTCCTTCTCGGAATCGGCTTCCCGGACAGAAACCACTTTTCCGCGTCGGCGATAGCTTTCAGACTTTCCAAGTCATAATAGGCTGTACGAATTCGACCTCCTACGCGTTCAATGGCAGCAATTGCAGTGCAAGAGGCCCACTGCACCTCCAAATTGATCGGAGTGGTGAACACGTCATCGCCCTAAACAAATATAACCATTAGAAAACTCCGCCAAAAAGTTAATAGACAAAATGTTTAGAAGCAAAAGTGTAAAAAGCATAAAAAAAACGACGGAATTACTGAAGAATCTTTTGACTTTTTGCCGTTTTGTTTATAAAAAGCCAACTTCGTCGGTTAAATGGATGCCAAACTGTCGCCATGCCGGTCTGAATTTGTCGCCCAACAATTTTGTGGCAGAAATTGCCGCAATGTCAACAAGACGAGTGGTGTCCAACCAGCCGAGATCGATGATTCGCTGAAGCTCAACCAACGAAACGGGGACGTACTCACGCCGCAAACTGTTTAAATGAATTTCTTATTTATTTAAATAAGCCTTAAAAGGTGGAAGAAATCACTTTATGTCGCCGTTGAAACGTTTGTCACCATCAAAGAGTCGCATCCAGGGCTTGTAAAAGTCACCCCAAACCCAGCCAAGCGGTGGCTTAGCCGCCCGTTGGAGTTCACCGATTGTGTGTCCAGCCTGGTTATGACCTTGCGCTTTCACTTGCCTTCCCTGAAAATATTATTTGAAAATGTCTAAAATCTCACAGGGCTAAAGAAGCAAACTTACATCAGTTTTGGCTCCAGGATTGTCCCGCAAATCATGAAGTTGCACTCGGGATGCCTCGCTAACAATATCGAGTGCACGTTCAGAAGCTGAACTCGCTGCTTTTTGTGACGGCGTTTTCAACCCACTCTGGTGACGAAATTGATGAGAACAACATGCCACACGGCTAAGCAACCCCATTCAATAGGATGGGAATCAAAACAATCTCGAAATAAGCAACTAAATAAGTGAGAAAAAGTGCTAAAACAGGTACTAAAAACCGGGGTTTAAGCAAAAATAGGTGTGAAAATATTGGGACACTCCAGCAGCAGAAGCAGACAATTTAGGCAAAACGCCAAAATTTACACAACCCGGTTCAAATCCCCTAATGACATCCGAAATTTGTTTTCCTAATCAAATAATATTCCGTAAACAGCTTCATACCCAAACAAAGTCGGTATCATTTGAAAGCTTCTTCTTTTTATAGTAAAATTGAAGCAGTTCTCTAGAAGATAATTTTTTCTTTGTCCGTGGAATTGTTTTTTTGTCGTTTTCAGTTTTTTACAACAAGATCAAACTCGAAGTCACTGTTTAATGGCATCAACCCGCAGAGTTAAAACAAATCATTGACGGTGCCATTCGAAAGCTATACATAACAACAATACAACTCATCTACAAAATTAAAAAATAAAACAATGCGCTTCTCAATATAGGTCGATCGATCTTCGCTTCAACATAAAAAACAATCTGTCACACATCACACATTTTTGCCAGCATCTTCGCGCAGGGAAACAATGCGATTGAACACGAACTTAAAATGGGCGGTTTTGAATTTAAAAAAAAACATAAAACTTTTAAACAACAACAATAATGTGCATGTGTACCGCACCGCCTACCTTTTTCTCCTCCAGTCGCACATCTTTCGTATCCACACAGAAATAACCGTTCCGCTCAAATTGAAAACGTGCCAAAGGAAGTGCCGTGCGAGTAATGCTCGTGTCAACCATTGCGTCCGAGAGCACGTGAAGTGAATTAGTATTTATGTCGGTCAGAAATCCGCCGGGAACTTCAGCTGGGTCCTCTGGATTCTTATGCAAGAACCTACAAATATTGTATGAAAAAAGAAGCAATCGGGGATACTGGCATATGCTCACAATTTATCGTAGAGACGCACTTCACATCTAACAGGCCTTGCCACCCAATGTATAAATGCTTTTGGCTTGGACTCGGGACCAACCGGTTTCGCGTTTACCAACAATTCAATTGGATGCCCTTAAAAATGTGAATTAGGAGTCTCAAATTTAGCTTTTAAATATTTTCTGCACCATTTTTGTCGCGTTCCACTCCAACAACTTCGACAGTCAAATTTACATGGCGCAATCCCACGGGTTGTCTCAGTGTTAGACGACGATAGGTACTGTCGGCCATCTAAACATTAAAATTCATTTAAAATCAATAAAAAGCCGAGAATTGGATGATGAAACAAAGCCCACCACACTCACCTCTCTGAAGTCGGACTGTTCGATGTAGATGAACTCGTCAAATGCAATCTCCCATTCGTCTGTACAATCGGCACCAGCGGCTGGGAAATGTTTCACCTTCAGCGTGGTGTCCGCCCGTTCAAAGTCCAGCTCGTTATAGTTGGTAATGCGCAGCCTGATTGGTTCTAGCACAGCCATGGTCCTAGGGGAAAAAGTAATAAACGGTCAAACTGAAACTACCTATACACCAATTAAACAAAATATCTGTGAATCCAACCATCAACACACCTTGGTGCAGTCACATTCAAATGATCGCGCAAAAAAGCGTCCAACATGGCCGGGTCTATGCTTGACTGTGCCACAGTGAGGCCGAGGTGCGCAACGAACTTGTTTATAATCTCAGGAGGCACTCCCCGACGTCTGAGGGCAGTTAGTGTGAACAGTCGAGGGTCGTCCCAATCACTAAAATAGAGTGAAATTATAAATTTGTGGATTTATTTAATTCCATCAAACTAAGACGAACTCGACAATGCCCGCCTGGATGAGCTTGAGCAACTTCCGCTTTGAAACTACGGTGTAATTGACATTCAGACGCGCAAATTCCCATTGGACCGGACAGTAGACGTCAAGCGCATTGCACAGCCAGTAATAAGAGGAACGCCTGGAAACATTCAATTCAAAAACCTAAGAAAAATACAATGCCATGCAATGTACATTATTTTTCAATAATTTTTACTGAGGATGAACGAACAACACACCTCGATTGGAACTCCTTAGTGCAGAGGGAATGCGTAACATTTTCCAGTGAATCACACAAACAATGCGTGTAGTCGTAGGTGGGGTAAATGCACCTGCAATTTATTAACATCTTTTTTTACAGCGAATTCCGGACCCCATGAACAAAAAATAACCAACCATTTGTCGCCAGTCCGATGGTGTGACAAATATTTTACGCGATACGCCACCTAAATTCTTTGACAAATTAACATGTGCCCTAAACGAACAATTAAAAGAGGGAGTCACACCGGTGACCAGTGGTTGGTCCCCGAGTTTTGTTTCGGTTTAATTGAGACTAACCGGGTCCTGCTTGCTGTCCTCCAGCGTTATTTTCAGCCGCAACGTCGTCTGTCCTTCATCAAACGCGCCATTTTTCATTGCCTAAATAAATTCATTTTTTAACATTTGTCGACAAATTGCAATTCATTTTATTAACCTCGAACAGACGAAGCGATTCGTCCGCAGGACGATCACGCCACGGTGACGGGGGAGGGTCAAAGCCACGCATCTCTTCAACACTTTGGTGACACACATAGGCGAGACCCTGGCAAGAAAATGTCGGTTCTTACAAAAGTAGCCAAAGACTTTCAAGTAAATGTCTCAATCCTTCTAATTCAATGAAAGATTTTACCCTACGAATAAGTACCAACGCCCAATTGTAAAGCTGCTCAAAGTAATCGGAAGAGTGTGTGATTTTGTACGGCGTATAACCTGAATCCAAATTCAATTTTTTTAAAAAACCGGGTTTAAAAAAAACCTAGCCAATTGACCATGTCGACAACTTCGCGCACAAAACGTTCCTCCTCCTTTTCCGGGTTCGTGTCGTCCAAGCGCAAATAACAAATCCCGCCACGAGCCTAAAAGTAGAGCCGGTTTTAGAGAGTGCAACGTTGTAATGATTTTGTTTTATTTTTATTATTGAATTTTTCTAGAAATTCTGTGGGAAGTGCCAACATCTCCGAACTATTCGATTCTTTCGAGTTTATTTGGTGAATGTATTGCCTTAGCCAGTCCAAAATCGATGTTGATGGCCTTCGCGTGTCCGATATGCAAAATTCCGTTCGGTTCCGGAGGAAAGCGCGTGACAACCTTAAAACATGGCATGTTTATTGTTAGCCAAAAAGCATAATGCTTTTTCTAATATCGGACCTTTCCTCCCACAGCCTTGAAGTGCTCTTGCAAAAGCCGTTCCGTGTTCTCTGTTCGCACATATCCGTCCACTTTGTCGTTTTGACCAACCTCATGAAAATGCACATGATCAAACATTTCGGAACCACTGAAAAAATTATAAAATCAAAATTCGAACGAATTATCAAAGATTTGATGTTGGTATATAAAAAAGTAGACATTATGTAAACCAGACTAAAGAAGGGTCTAAGTGTTTTAAAGTTTATTAGAAAAAACAAAATTCGAACAAAACATTTGAGGTTAACGAAATTTAAATCTGGACCCATTTTGGAGAAATGCGTCGGATGGTGATGCGTAATCCATCCGTTCCTTCAGCAGAAGGCTTTTGTCGTTTTCCGACTGGATCGGTGCCGACGTTTCTTCCGTTGGTTTAGGCTTTCTTTGTTGCTGTTTCGAGTCGGTGTTGTTCGGTGCGTTTTTAACTGCCACTTTTTTCTCCTTTTTGGCCTCTCTTTTGAGCGCTTTTTTTGAGACTGTGGATGTCGTCAATTCGTTGCTGGAACCATTGTCAAACTAAATATAAACATTTAACAAGAACCCCAGACTATTTCTTGATTAATTTTTCCACGCTTTTTTGCTATATTATATATTAATTAATAAAATTAAAAAATGGAGAATCTAAGCTATTTTCAATTCTCCAGACCCAGTCCTTTAAAATTCCGGGCTCTAATTTATTCCGAGCTCTAATTTAACGGCCAAACAATTCAAGTCTTACATTTTTATTCCATTCTGACCGGTGCAAGAAGAGGCGCAGTTCAAGCTCGCGTTCCACCTCAGCAACAGCTGCACCGGGCAAACACCGAAGCAGCTCTTCTTAAAGTTTTGATTGAAGGCTGTTAATTAATTTTTACAACAATTTCTCAATCAAAAAGTCAAGACTTTCAAAACAACGGATAGATAAATTCGGAAACATCGTTGACAAAATGATCATAAAAAAGCAAAAGCAACAAAAAAAAAGCGAGTTAATTTTCCCAACCTTTTATGATATCGCTATTAAATGAAGTTCCACGAGCAAGAATCTCAGCACTTCTTTCGTTGACAATTGCTTTCACCTAAATTCAATTAAATAATCCTAAATAATGAAAGGAAGATATCTAAAAATGTTATAGAGGTGCTCCCCCTACCCATCGGTTGAAATCTTGAATTAAAAAAAGGGAAAACCTGATCCTCGATGCTTTCGGGCGAGATAGACGACATTATTATAGCATAATAAATGTTCTTTTAATTAAAATCTAAAAGAATGCCTGGTTAAGAGGAGAAAACGCAATCAAAGCTTAATGCGGCACAGCGCGTCATTTTTGCATTTTATTACTGTTAAGGAAGACAGTGCACTATCTCGCTTTTCCCTCTCTTTCTCTAACCGTTCTCTTCTTTTGGCGTTCTCTCTCACCTTTTTTAACCAATTAAAAAGCATCACGCACTTCGATACGCTTAACTTCATTTGTATACGGCGGATCCATTTCAAACTTTCAACATCCCTAGAAAACAATATACTTCACAGAATTGTAGGGTTTATAAACAGAATTCTAGGGTTTATACATGAGTTTTAGGGAAAAATGTGCATAATTTTATAGAATTTGATTAAAACGTATGAAAATCCTTCAACATAATTTTTGAATTTAGTGTTTGTTTTCTTTACTTTTCTTCACTTTTTTTTCGTGTCGAAACTCTTGGCTAAATGGTTATGCGGTAATAAAATGCAAAAATGACGCGCTATGATGCGGTAGGTGGACTAAATAAATCTGCATTGGTCGGTTTTTTCATTTCTTTTAAACGCCGATTCTTTGTATTAGAGCAGGGGCGTTATGTTTTCTTTTTTTAAGATTAGTAGTCTTTTTTTTTTGGGGTACAAATGAAATGTTTTTTAAAGAACCTCCTGTATTTGGTGTACGCGTCCTTTTCCGTTCTTTCTTTGATTTCTGGAATTTTTGAAGAATTTTGTTTAAATTTGAATAAATTAAGACAGATGGCCAAATTTATTGATTGAAATCTTTTTTCTTTTTTTTTTTGAATTTTCTTGGAATTTTTGCTTAAAATGTCCAAAATGTAACAATATTAAGCCTAATTTTATCGGCACCGCCGACTCCCCTCCCATCCAAAAGTGAAGCAGCATTCTCAGAAAAATACATTTTGAATGCCACGAGATGCACAAACTGCTCTTGGAAAGAAAATTTGTTGGAAAATATCATTTTAAGCGAAAAATATGCTTTTTTTAAATGTTGTCCTCTATTTTTACTTTGGACTTACATATATCACCCTTGATTTAGAGTCGAGACTGATGTGCTTCTTTTTTATTCCGCGTCATTCAGCTTCAGCGATTTTATTTTGCCGATCATTTCACCACCACCACAATTTCTGTTCTTCCACACCGTCACAGCCCGTTGCCCTTCCACTCGCCTTTAATGTGTGTCCGGAGAAGTTCGGACCCGAGAAGACCAATCCGTTGGTGATTGTGCATGGCCTTTTTGGCCACAAAAGCAACTGGCGTGGAATTGCCTCGGCGTTGCAGAAAGAACTTCAAAATCGCGTTTTTGTGGTTGACATGGTATCATTAATCAGACAATGAATGACCAATTCTGTAATGTTAGTGTACTTTAAAGAAAACAATTTTTTTTTTGCATTATAGATGATTTTATAACTGTAACTACGAGGGACAGTCCTTACCGAATTTTTGGGGATAAATCGGAATTATAAATTAACGTAGCCGGTGTAAAGAACACTACTAAAAACGAAATTACTTGGGATTTACACTATTAAAAAAATTTCAGTTTTTAGAGGAATCATGGCGAGTCGCCTCATTCCTCGGACAGCACATATCCGTCGATGGCATTGGATTTGCGACAATTTATCGAGCAGGAGGTGCTCACTAGGTCTAACCACAAAACTGCTTTTCTGCTTGGACATTCCATGGGCGGCAAAGTTGTTGCCGAATTTGCGATGGACAAAGCGAACGTCGGGCAATTTTGTTTTTAACAAAAAAAACGAATTCTTAAAGTTTAAACATTTCACATTTAGGCCAATCTGATCGAGAAGTTGGTGATCGAAGACATCGCACCACAACGGAATTCCCATTCGAGTTTGACCCAATTCCGCGCTTACATTGACGCGTTGCGTTCCGTCGATTTACGACTGCCCAGACGCCAAATTAGCAATGCTTTGAAGCCGGCCATTCGCGAAGAATCCGTTCGAGCATTTCTGCTCACCAATTTGTGCCAGGATAGGTTAGGTGTAAAGAAGAAAAAATTCTCCATTTTTTTAAGTTTTCTGAACTTTACAGGCCTGGACTGTACAAATGGCGTTGCAATTTGGACGCGTTGTCGGACAATTTGGAGCATCTTTTTGGCCATAGAGTGGCGGTGCCCGAAAAGAAAATCAGCATGCCGACTTTGTTCCTCTACGGGGCCAACTCGACGTATTGTTCGGTGTTCGACATAAGGCCGTTGAGGCAAATGTACTTTTCCTATGCCAAATTTGAGGAGGTCCCAGATGCCGGCCATTGGTCAGCAAATTGTTGAGCCCGTTTTTGGCATTTCAAAATGCACTTTTTGTAGGATACATTCGGAACAACCACAGCGGTTCATTGAGTCGGTCACGAGGTTCTTGAAGCGAGGCGACATCACTTACAACGAGTAAAACAATTTTGTTTTGTTACAATTTTGAATGTTTTTGATGGTCAATAAAATTTACAAACCAATAGACAAATCCATAGATTTTCGTCAACAAATTAAATCACAAAAATTTATTCATTTAAAAGTAAAGTGGATATAGATGAATTTTGACAAATAATTAAAAAGGTTAATTCTTCCAAAGCAACGAATGAACTGAATTCGCTCTCCATCATTTATTTCACATTGTTTTCGCCCTTTTCGTCCACCAATTCGCTCGGCTTAACCAGACTGTCGTTGACGAACAGGCGGTGCACCATGCCAATGTGCCGGTTGCCACTGCTCTCCGACAAAATGTAAGCCGAACTTCCCGCGGTGGCCAGTTCAAAGTGCGTTTTGGTGCCTTCGTCCGCAAATTCGCCCTGAACAGCTTGGGGTACATCGACCAACAAATTGGATGCTCGTTTCTGTTTTTGTACGGACTGGGCGGCACTTGTTAAACATGTGTTCTTCCAGGCGGGATTTAATCCAAATTGCCCCCTCCCCCCCGCCAACTTACCGTCGTGTTCACTTTGGCCCCGTTCACCCACACGTCCATGGTGTCTTTCTCTGCAAAAAGGGGGGGGGGGTGTGTTCATGTTCCGCACGCACGCAACAACGTCGTCAACGCCAACAAAACTAACCCAGACAGACCCGATTCTCTTCTTCGCCCGTCCGCACGTGCCAAATCTGTGGGGCAAAATAATTTGTGCCATGCCAAAACATCCAATGGCACTGACCTGGAGCGACTTTTTTTGCTGTTCACGGAACTTCTCAAAAGTCTTTCCGCCGACGGTCAGCGAATATTCGTAGGCCAAAATTCCCACCGCATCGATGGTGATCTTTGTTTTAGGGTTGGCCAATACCGACGATAGCCCCTCCGCCCCCCCGGGGTTTAAGGAGAAATATAGCCCCGGGTATTAGGGCCCCCCCCCCCCCCCCGGGGTATTAGGGGAAATTTCGGGGGTCTAAATGAGCTCTGCTGGGTGGTTTTCAACGACCCGATTGGCCAACTCCATTTTTAAGTTGGATAGATTCGACGAGCACTTTTGTGTACACATAAAAACACTGACCGCACAACGGACTCCGTTCAGCTCGAACATTTCCCTCCCCACCAGCTTGAACATCCAGTCGTGTCGGACAACCTCCTGCGAAGAATGAATTTCATTCTTAGGGACACAACACCGAACTGTTCGGCACGGATTTTTGGGGTAAATTTTGGAGTTGAGATTAATCCGGTAACTGGGTGGACGGACATCCGGCGGGTGTTTTCGGCACTCCGACCCGGTCCCAGTCTTATCCAATGTTTCGGAATTTAAATTATTGCTTCAGACAATTTTTTAAATGAATTTTAACCTTTTCGTTTACTCGCAAAATTCGCTTTCCCGTTGCTATGCCGTGTTCAAATTCGATTTTGTACATTTTGTCACTCATCGGCACTTGCCATGTGGCCACCAAATCGCTTACAACTTCCATGGCTTTGCGACGCCGGTTTTCGAATGGTTTTCAGAGAAAATTTGTAACATTTTATGCCATTTCTCCCCTAGACGGAGGGGGAGGGGAGTAATTGTTGTCCTCAAAATTATCTTTCCTTTTACATTTTTGGTCATTTTTTTCCCGTGAATTGGCCATGGATGGCACCATTTGGGCCAGATTAAGCGCTGTTTTATTATGTGCCGGACAAGGGATTTAGAACGGTAAAACATTGGCCAGTAAAAAGAGGGGGGGGGGGGGGGAGGGCGAAAAGTGGACGACGAAATGTGCTGCTGCTGCTGATGCTTCTCCTGTTGGTGCTGCTCCGTTCCCATGACGACGGAATGGGCGCAATTCAAAAGCATCGGAATGAATGGCCCTTTCGCGGCACAAAACGGAGAGAGTCGCCGGAGGGGAGGGGGCGGAGGTCACTTCGACCGGGCCAAAAATATTAAACGGTTGACCGGTCAGTCGGACGCTTCAGCCGAGCGCAAATTGGCCAAAACAGAGAAATGAAATGGGCCCCTCAAAATGCTTCGAATGTGTCGGAAAGTGTACAAAAATTGTGGAAGCATTCTTCAATAAAAAACATCGCTTAAATTTAATTTTAAAAGTCGGGGGAAATAAACAGTGAACGCTTATTTTTTGAATTGTTTGACTTTTGCTCTTGTTCCAATGCCAAAACATATTGAAAACAACACCGCAGGGCACATGCCCTTCAAAGAAAGGGAAGGGAATCCCCCCCCCCCCCCCGCCCCGCCCATTTCCCTTCCGGGGATGGCTCTGCCGGTCACTGGACGGCACCTTTTTGGCCCCTGGCAGTGTCGGCCCCCGGCATTCGGTTGCTCAATTTGAGCTGACCGAGACCATTTCGGCAATTTTGCCCGCCGTTGGCACTGAACAAAATAATCACTTAACCTCCGCGAACATTAAAAACAACGGCGGCGCTATGTCAGCACAGGAGACGGCCAAATTGAAGAGAAATTCGCGCCGAACTGTGCCAACAAGTAGCAGTGTGAGCAGAACACCGAAGAAGGCACCGCCGCCGTCGGTGTTGGCCATGGACGAGGACGTCGGCGGCGGGGAGGGCGGCTGTCCTCCAGCGCCCACGGTTAGCAGCAGGGCAACGGGTGCTGTTGCTGAACGACTCGTCGGCAGAAGAGGTGGCGCCGGGGGCGAGGGACAAATCCGTTCAAAATTATGTGCAAAATTCCGGCATTTTTTGTGTGTAAAGGTTCAAATTCTGTTGGACGACGACACGTTCAGCCACCACAGCAACCGGTGCAGCACGTATTTGAGAATGGCAATTTTGCCGGGGGGGCAAAAGAAGGCGTTGGGGTGGCACTGAAACTGAAATTAATGGACTCGGAGGCGGAAAGACATCGCAACGAAAAGATTTTATCGGTTAGCCCCCCCCCCCCCCCCCATAAAGTCACAGTTTGAAAACGTCCATTTAAATATAAATGCAGTGCCCCGACTTGGTGACGCGCATTGGCGACCGTTCGGTGTTTTACAAAATGTTCGAATTGGGCTCACAAATTGGCCAAGGCAATTTCTCCGACGTTTTTCTCGTATTTAATGCCGAAAAGGGTGAAAAATATGCGGTGAAGGTTGGCGTTTTTTTGTTTGTTTTGTTTTTCGAATTTTGTACGCCCAAAAATTCGCTTTCAGGAAATTGACAAAGGGCGCATGAACGGCAAATTGCACTTTGTGGAGAATGAAATTGCACTGTTACAACGGTGCCCCCATCGGAACATTTGTCGACTCGTGGACGCCTTTGAGTGCCGACGAATGTACTTCTTGCTGTTCGATTATGCACAGGTGGGCGCCGACTTCGGGAATGGGGGGGGGGTGAGGGTTTAAATATTTCGGGGTCGGGGAAGGTTCACAATTCGGGGAGGTCGGCGCCTTCGGGGTCGGGGAGGAGTCCCAATTCGGGGAGGTCGGCGCCTTCGGGGTCGGGGAGGACTCCCAATTCGGGGAGGTCGGCGCCTTCGGGGTCGGGGAGGGCTCCCAATTCGGGGAGGTCGGCGCCTTCGGGGAGGACTCTTAATTCAGGGAAGGCGCGTCGGCGTTTGGGTTAGAGAGAAGCTCTCAAAAATATCGGGGACTTCGGGGTCGGAAAGGAACCCCAATGTTTAGAGGTCATAAAAGTTGGCAAAATTAGTCATTAACTTAAGAAAGGCGACCTTTTCGAAACAATCCGACGGGTTGGCCGCCTGTCTGAGCGTTCATGCGCTCAGATCACTCGCCAAATTGCGTCGGCACTCGCCTTTCTTCACCGTCGCCGTATTGTGCACCGGGACGTGAAGCCGGGTAGGCTTTTCCCAACTGTTCGTTCCACAAAACGTGCCCAAACCGGTCTTTTACCCTTTCAGAGAATATTTTGCTCACCGCCGACTCCACCGTAAGCAGACGACCGAACGATCGATTGATCAATTAGAACTGATCAATTGGGGGGACACTTTGAACTCCGTTTATGATGGTGATAATCCGCTGCTGATTCAGGCTAAGCTCACGGACTTTGGGCTCGCGTGCATTTTGGTGGGCCCGCTCTACCGGGGTACGCGAACAATTCTTCCATTTTTTGTGCCGCAATTGGTGCCCTTCCATTCTCGCCCCTTATTTCAGTGTGCGGTACGCCAACATATGTGGCACCCGAAATCCTCACTCAACAAGGTCCCTTATTCTTGTTGTTTTTCTCTGTTTGGCATGGCCCCAATCCCGGCGAGGCCGTCTCAGAAAATTCGTAGACGCGGCAATTCCAAAAGGCGTAATTGCGTCCACCCCATCCCAATTATCTTCTAATCATTTGGAGCTTTCGAACGGTGCAAAAATTCCTTTTCGGCATTTGTCAATTAGTAGAGGAGAGTTATGGCGGCGTCAGTTGCCGAGACGGAGTTGGGCCCGCCGCTTTTGTGCTTTCTGCCCAATTACCGTAATCCCCAATCCCCTCTCATTCTGTAGGCTACGGTGTGGAGGTGGACGTGTGGTCGTTGGGCATCATTCTGCACATTTGTGACCACTTTTTGCTTGCCGAGGCAGGGCAAAACAACAAAATTAAGGTTTGGTCGGCTTTGCGCCTTTCCACTGCACCGACAGGGCCCAACTGTTCCAACAAATTGTTCACGGCAAAGTCACATTTGAGCATGCCAATTGGAATCTGATCGCCACAAGTGAGCAGAATCACGGCACCAACCACAAAATCGCCATTTTTTGAAAATCCATTGGATTCGAGAATGACTGGGGACGGGAACCAACCAAATTTCCCGGCAAAATAAATCTCGAATCAATCCGGGAGTCCAATTCTCTCAATTGAATTTCATTTGCAGAAGCTAAAAAGCTGCTGCTTGGGATGCTGACAGCGGCGGCCAAACGATTGGACGCTGAGCACGTGACCAGAAACGAATGGATTGTGACAATGATAACGCAAAATTCTGATGAGCCCGCGGGGGAGGAACAATAATTAATTGATTGGAATATATAACAAACGTTTAATGCAAATATAAAAAAATTTCATTACAAAAAAAAAGAATAGTGAAAAGTCAGAGTGACAAGTGATAAGAAAGGAATATCGAATTAATTCTGGTCCATTTGTTGTAAAATTGGGGAGACTTAAAAGTAAACAAAGAATCGAAATTCTTGGAATGAGTGCGCCGTGCCGATGACTTTTAATACAAAGTCGGAATCGGATGATGAACATTACTTGTTGAGCTTGTTCAGAATGTACCGGGACACAATTTCAAAGGGCCTTTTCTCAAACTCGGCATGGAACTCCCTCAGCATCAGCGTGTCCACCTCCATCCGATTGACCAGCACCACACAGCAAATTGCGGCTGAACGGTGCAAAAAAACCGGTTTCAAATAAATGATGACGGGCGATTCCACCGTTTTACCCGAATATTTGGCCCGATGAATCATTGCAGCAAAGCACGTGGACTCCATTTCTGAAACAAAACAAATGGAAATCAATTTTTATCTAATTATATACCAAACAATCCTGGACCAATACAGGAATTTGAGACAAAAAATCAAATAGGAACTTATTCTATTAGCATTTTTTAACAAAATTATTAATATCTTTTTGTAAAATATATTTTATTAACATACTAGTATGTTGTTAATTAAACAAAATATTTAATCCAATAAAAGCTTTTAGTCTTGGAAAGTCTCATCTTATTTACGTATCAGTAGCTAAGGATTTGGCACCGGAAATAATAACTCCTAGTCCCGCTTCCAACCTTCTCACCGATATTCTTCACCCCAATTTGAATGAGGTGTCCCAGAAATGCCATCTTCTCTTCATTTCCATAATCGCAGAACGCACCGTCCAGCCTCATTTGACCTGAAGTATAAAACGCATAACAACAAATGCCTTACACAAAACAGAAGTTGTGGGCACCAACCCTCGTAAAAGTCGTCCGTGCTCAAAGTGAGGCCCCGCTCGGCTGGCAATTTCAGTCCCACAGCAATACTGAAAAGGTCGTTGCCCATTTGCGCGTCGAGCACAGCATCGCGTTTGACCTATATTCAAACAAAGTGAAATTTTTTTTAAAAAACAACGAATTTCCTATTCTACGGCTCCTGGACCTGTTTGCCCTGAATCCACTGAACAAATTTGTTCTTTTCCAACGCAGCGTTCACAACGCCTTCGGAGATGATCACAGTGCCCGGCTTCACGTCCACGCCGCCGCACGTGCCCACCCGGATGAATTGCACATCCGTACAACAAGCCAAACGCAACAATTTGAAGAGCTTTAATGGGACAAAACGTTTATTGCATGTAAACTTTAATAGCGCCGCTGAAAAATGCCTATTTTTTTTGGCTAACATTAAAAAAAATTAAAACAAAAAATTACTGGCGGCGCCTATAAACCGCCCGGACTTGAAAAAGCTGTTAAAGACTGAAAATGTGGACTCGGCTCAGATTGTTATGGACTTGCTAATGGAAACTGACTTCACACAGAAGAATGGACAACGATGGCATGCCAATGCCGTGCTTAAATGGAAGAATAAAATTGGCATCATTTTGACTTAAAATAAAACACACACATTCACCCACAACACCGGGCCGGTCTTGTACATGACGAATCGGTCTGTCCTGTTGCACAAATTTCCACTCGACTGCACATTGGCAAGTGCTGAGAAGAGTTTGGCATAGTCCGACATTCGTCCCGAGCTGCCGCCGGTGCAGACAAACTTTAGGGAAATGAATCAAAAACAATAAAATATAATCCAAAAACAGCCAAAAAAAAACATTTTTCCCCACCTTGACATCGTTGAATTGTGCTTGAAAGTCCGTGTTCAGTGTGGACAGCCCCAAGTGAGGCAAATAATGGTCGGCTTGTGCTGATGCAATTTGCTGGAAGTCATTAATAGAAGAAGCAGGCATTTTTTTTTGTCTGTTTTCTTAAATTATGGAAAATGTACGGAACTAAAATTATTTGCACACGCCAACAACCAATAGCAATGGATTATATTTGAACGTGTGATGTTAAGGTGACTCCCAAACAAAAAAAAGGTGTAGAGGCGTTTTGTGTCACACATTTGTTGATCCATCATCCATCAATCAATTAAGGAATGGACAGAAAATGGAAAAGGAATGTTATATGACTCCGAGGTGCAAGTGGAACAAATTGAATTGTACAATCGCTCAAACGAAGAAAAAAAAACCCGTTACACACAAACAGAAAAAGATTAGACCAAAAATCACACTTTGCTGGGGGGGGGCGGCTTAGAATAATTTACTTTTTCGCTGGAAAACTCATTTTTTCATTTCGAGCGGGGGGAGGGGGGGGGGGGGGGGGGGGAGGGGAATCACGGAATAATTTTTCTCTTTTAGTTGGAAAAACAATTTTTTCATTTAGAGGGGGAGGGGATTACGCTCCCTAGGTCCCTGAATTAGAAAAGGTATGATGGATGCCGGCAAAATTAAAAATTAGTAAATTTTCTTAAGAAAATCCATTCAAAAATTCAAAAAAAAAAAAATTACAACATAATGCCAAATCAATAAAAAATAAGATACATAATGCCAAATTATTTTAAAAAAGGTGAAAATCCAAAACACGCTGTGACTTTAAAAAAAAAGTCCGAACTTTCCAGCCATATGGTTATTAGCTTGAGGCAAATATACACCAAAATTGACACCACTAAATTTATTATTAAAAATTCTTCGACAAAAATGGCAACGGATTGTGTGGAAGAAGTTCAAATTGAACCAAAAGGTTTGCTCGGCTTGCTTGGCGTCCCGCCCGGCGCGCGTGCCGTTGTTGTGTTCGCGCACGGCAGTGGAAGTGGGCGTCTGAGCCCACGCAACGCGCACGTGGCGGCCGAATTGCGTCGCGCTGGGCTTGGCACTTTTCTGTTGGATTTGTTGACGCCGCAAGGAGGAGTTGGACCGACACAATGTTTTCGACATTCCTTTGTTGGCCAAGCGCCTTAAGCTCGCTTCCGAATGGCTGCGCTCGCGCCCACGAACCGCAACACTTGTCCAAGGTTACTTCGGCGCGAGGTGTGCAGAATTTGATGGCGCAACAAATTGAATTTTCAGACTTTTTTTTTAAAATTTTGGACAATAAAATAATGAAAATGTGCCCTTTTTATGGGATAAATCAGTCCATATTCGGAAAATTGTTCTAAAACGCCCACAATTATGAGCAGCACGGGCGCGGGTGCCGCGTTGATGGCAACTGCCGCGCTTACGGACACTTCGGCGCCCATCCGTGCGGTTGTGTCGCGTGGGGGTCGCCCCGACTTGGCGATGAACGTGTTGGACCGCGTGCGTGCGCCCACGCTGCTGTTGGTGGGCGGCTTGGACGGCCCCGTGATCGGCATGAACGAACGAGCGTTGGACGCTCTCGTCAATTGCACGCAAAAGGAATTACAAATTGTGCCGGGAGCGAGTAATTCATTACATTTTAGACCAAAATTGTTGAGAAATTGTCTCTAATCACTTTTAGCCCATCTTTTCGAGGAGCCGGGCACATTGGATGAGGTAGTACGACACGCAAAGTTAGGAAATGAAATTTGGCTAGTTTTTATGATTTATTATTTTGCAGAGAATGGTTTCCTGAAGCATTTGCACAGTTAAATAATGAAGAGACAGAAGCATAGAAAATTTTCATTTTCATATTGAAGTTCGCGCCCAATGGGATCTCAAATATTTGGACAGATACTTTAATATATATTGCTCATTATTTGTCAAACTTTTATACCTTCAAAGAAGCCTAATATCGTTGATCTAAATAAATAAATATTTGCGCTTGGCCAATTGTTTAGTCCGGTATTGCTCGTTTACCCCCCGCGCGATTTTCGACGCCTTTCAACATAATGAGTCCTTTCTTTGACAACCAAATTTTACAAGTTCTTTTGCTCTTATTAGGGAATTTTAAAAAGCATATGAAAATTATGGTTTTGTTCAATAAAATTCTGTTTGGAGAAAGTAATCGATTGGAGATGATTTTTGAAAAAGCCGCGCTTTTTTAAAAAATTTGTTCAAATTCTGAAATTGGCATAATGCTATAGTAAATTACGATCTAAGTATGTACTAATTTTTTTGACAAATTTTTATTTTGAACCATTCCCTAAACAAAAATGGTCATTACAAAAAGCACCCACGCAATCAGAATGAAAAAATGTGTGCCTCTTTCATTAAGTTTTTTAAATATGTGCACACATTCAGTCCGTTCAACGACATCTACAACTAATTCCATGTCAACCGATTGTTGTTGGAAGATACATTCAATCACATACAATGTCAATTGTCAACGACCGGACAGCGAAAGTGTACAGGTTGGATTAGAGAAAAAATGAAAAGAAAAAAGCTGCAATAAAATTGACTTAAAAGTCGATTTTTTTTTATGATTCACCTCCCCCCCGCCAAAAAATGTTTCTGGCATGTCCTTACTGATATGTACATATCAGGGACGTAGCTAGAAAAAATTTTCGGGGGGGGGAAAAAAGTCGATTCTTAGGGGTGTGTTTTTTCCTTTTTATTGCATTTTTGTTAAGCAATTTTTCTCGATTTCTGGGGGTGCATTTTTCGTTTTACTCCATTTTTTGGGTGGCTCGGCGGTGCCGATAGGCGCCGCCGAGAAAATTTTGAATTTTTGACTCGATTTGTTAAGGATTTTCAACCAAAATTTAAAAAATCGGTCCTTTTTTTTGAACTTTTTTAGGGCTGGGAGGGGTCGGCGGTGCCGATAGGCGCCGCCGAGAAAAATTTTTGCATTTTAATTGGAATTTGTTAAGAAAATTGGTCAAAAAAAGTGTAAAAGTGCAAAACAATAGGGTCCCCCCTCTTGTTTTTTTTTTCTCAAATTTTATTTCGGGGGGGGGGAATTCCCCCCCCCACCCCCCCTCTGGCTACGTCCCTGGTACATATTATATATTTTAAGAGCTGGCTAAACTCCGATTGTGCTGAAGTTGGGAATGACTTTCACATTGTATGCATTGCGTTGCAGGTAGTCAATTTAATTTTACATTACATTTACACCGGGTGCTTTCTAAAAATGCATAGAAAACGAATTGGTGGATTTAAAAAATGAGTGTTTTTTAGGAGGTCCCGCGCACGCACAACACTTGGACAGAACTCATCACTGCTTGGATGAATGCACGCAATTTTGTTCTCGCCAATGAACTTTACATCGCATCCAACGCACTTTTGATTTACATTTCGTTGCGCATACTTTGCCTGGTTGGTGTACTCATTGGTAAACGCGGATAGCTTACTTTATCTGCGTTTGTCCGCAGGGCAAATGTTTTTTTAATGTTTGGATGAGCTTTCCTTAATCTTTCCTAGTCAAAAACATCCAAAGGGAGTGCTCGGGTGGAGTCCGTCCGATCAGTGAGGATGTGATCGAATTATGCAATTTTTTTGAAATCAAAGCCTAAAATTCCCTGGAATTTCACGACTTCTGAACTGGTCTCCACCCTCTAACATGACGATTTTCAAATATTTTATGAAACATTTTTCCGAACTTCAGGTGGAGAGCATTGAAGATCGCTGGATCAGAGACAGCATTCTCGGCAAAGGCACAATGTCCACCAAAATCATGCTCCGCAACGAAATTGTGCTCGTGTGCATCACCAGTCACTTTTTTGCTGACGAAAAACATTTTCGGGAACGCATCAAACAGTACAATGTTGCGCGCCATTGCACATTTCCGGAGCAACAATCTGCAAAAAAATTCGTCATTTGGCAAGGCGATCTCAACTCAAGGTGACTGACTGAACAAAAGAACAGTGTGTTTAGGGATGGCAAAAGCCTGCAAACTCCTTGTCAACCATAAGAACCGTAAATCATTTTCTTGTTATTTTGGATTAACAAAAAGGGCGGTTAGGTTCACACCAGGGTTGCACCGGGTCAAGAAAAATGGTCAGGTTTTGGATAATTCCGGTGCAACTCTGGCTCACATCAGTGGGGCACACTGTTCATGAGAAGACTTGCTTTGTATTTGTGCAGGGTTATGTTGTTTTTTATGTTCATGTTCATCACTGAGTTTAGAATGGAAGGCATTGCCAGCTCTGCTCAGCTGATCTTACAATTGAATGCGTTGGAAGGCGTGGGCATGCAGCCGGTACTTCTCCAATTGCTCCAATCTCACGACCAACTCACAAAGGCGCGAAGCAAACCGAGAGTCATTCAACGAATACACAGAAGCGGAGATCGGCTTCAAGCCGACCTATCGGATATTGGTACAGCATATGGACGTTGTTTGACATTGTTAAAGATTTTCAAATTATGTGCTAAAAGTGAATGAGAGGTAGACCGGTGTAGTGTACAACACCATTGTTCAGGTTGGCTCTGGTGCTTATGACCCGCTTCGAACGCCGTCCTGGTGTGATCGGATCCTGTGCAGTGGCGACAACGAAGTGTTTCGGATCGTCAACTACTCTTCCTGTCGCTGCATAACGCTATCCGATCACTTCCCCGTGTCGGCCCAATTTGAGCTGGACATTGGAACGGAAGCGCAGCAAGGAGGACAGCCACTGTCATGGCCTCTCCAAGTTGACCACATTCCAACCTGGGAAGAAGTTCATACCGCTCGTCTGTCGAATAATGATCCCGTCCGACTGTTGGACAAATTGGTGCACATACCGTGACTGGGTCTGTGGAGAGATCTGAGCTGACTGACAAAAACGTCTCCATAGGAAACAATTTTTAGCTCAAAATTCAAAAATTGTAAACTTTTCACCATCCCAAATATTGTTTCTGAGACTGGAATGATTCCTTCTATTTATATTCTTTTTTAGATCGGCGTTTATCCCGACTCGCTGAATTCGATTACGCGCCCGTTGGACTGGGTGTACACATTCTCTTGCCCCATTGACGACGAACGGCGGACTGGCGCCTGGTGGACGGACACTGATCATCGAGTTACAGCCGTTGCCAAATGGCCATTACCGCGTTGGATACTTTTCGGCACGCAAAAAATGCCTTCAGGCGCTTTCAAACTCATTTTTTGTGCGAAGAGTTGAATAGACATGCACAAACAATTCAATTACTTATTCATTCATTCATTTCGTGTCCTTTCAAATTGTTCAGTCCCAGTGATATTATCGTTACGCATTATGTTTTTGATTGGTCCATTGACCAAATATGCACCTCATTTGGCCAATTTCTTCTTGCTTGTGGCCTGCTCCCTTTTCCTACTTCAAAATGTACATACAATAAAATGCCAGTTTTAAAAGCTGAGTATAAAATGAATAAACAAATCATCTTTTTTGTTTTATTACGCTTTGTTTTTGTTTGTTTAGGCAAAATGATTATTGTTATATTCATTTAATAGTATTACGAAAATAAGTTTTTAATTGCTTTCAGGAAAACACCAAACAGTAAAATGACCTCCAGGGATGAGTTGGAGAAAATGACGGTGCGTATTTTATAACATATTTGAATGTGTGGAATTAATTGCTTTCGAGAGACTCACAAAATTTAAAAATGCTTGGGGGAGAACTAAGTAAACAAAATCCTAATTAGTATTAATGAGCTTGCTATATTGTGATCGAAAACTATTCGTTGACAGGTGGCTCAGATCAGAGAGAAATTGAAGAGCCGAAAAGATGCCCATATCCGGCACCAAATCGGATTTGATTAGTCGTCTGCACGAGTCGTTGATGGCCTGAAGAAAAATTACTCGAAGATTCTGGTCAGATTTTGCTTCTCGACCAAAATTGGATAATATGCCATCCATTTTAGGCCCCGGTGGCGACAACATTGACCTGTCCGATGTGAATGTGGACGAGGTGCTCGGGTTAGGACGACGAGAAGGACAGTGCCGTTTCCTCCGCTTCCGAAACTAAGGTCCACCCGATTTTTTGGCTGCTCCAAAACGAAAATTTTTGTTTAATTTTTAAACAAAGTTTAGCCAAGCGACAGTTTGTTAAGCCTGGGCTCACCGCTCAATGATTCGCTCAACACTTCGATGCCGGAGCTGAAAAAGACGGTCCGACAAAATGGGGGGGAAACTCGGTGGAAGAGCCAACAATTTCAGGGATCGTCGTCACCAATGAAGAAGCAACAGACGACGGCCGTGGCAGCGACGGACGGTGATGGCTTCTGCTCCGGTTGTGCAACTGGAGGAAGACGGGCGACAGGCCAAGCAGCAGTGCGAAACAGAACCAACAGCAGCAGCAAACGACGGAGGTAAGGGATGTTGGGAGGGCGGGTGGTTCAATAATGGCAATTGTTGACGGCGCTATGGGTTTTCTGATCGATGCTTTTGACAGATACGGCTGGCAAGAAGACGTCGCAGCCAAGCGATGCCGACCGGAAAGTCCAACTCAAAATGGCTGCACGTCTTGGCGTCCCGTTGGGCGAGTGCGAGGTGAAGCGTGCACGTGCCGCACGATTTGGTGACAACGGCGGCGACAGTGGAGCGCTGACAGCGGCCAAGGACAGCGGGGAGGAGGAGATGAAGGCAAAGAGATCAGCGAGGTCAGTCATTCGGAGAAGGTGAAAATGCGAGGCGGGACAGGGAAAATTGGGCGCTTCGGTTACATTTTTGAAGCTCATTGACTCTTATGTCAATTTTGAAGGTTTGGGGCGTCGGAGGAAGCCGCAACGAAAAGAAAGTCGGCATCAGAGGAGGATGGAAAAATGCTGATAAGGGCGGAGAGGTTTGTGACCCTCCCGGACATTTACTCGTGCCGATTTGAATGCGCAATTGCTCCAATTGTTTTCCACAGATTCGGCTTGCCATTGAAGAGGGGCTCGACCGCCGAAGTGGCTAATCCCCGACTTCAAATTCGGAGCCAATCACCGACGGGGGCGTCGAAGTGCTCCAAAAGAGAGCAAAACGTTTCAGTATCGTTTACGGAGAAGGAGACAACGAAGTAATTTTTTCGATTTATTTAAATTTGGTGGAGAATACAAAAACATATTGTGTTAAGGATTCGAAGAAAGCTGCTCGAGCAAGGCGCTTTGGTCTATCGTAGAGACGGATGTGATGGCATTATGAATGGTTGCACCAATTTTCCGACTTTTCTCAACCAAAAATTTGGTATCACACGTATTTGGTCCTCACTATCAATTCCGCATCGTCGAATTAAAAGTTGACAGTTTTGTATTGCATTTTTGCATATTCAATCGGCGATTTAAGATTATTTGTTTCCGATGTTGAATTTTAGGTTGAGATACACACTTAATGACGAATAATAAATTGCATGTTTGAAGGCTTAATTGCGGAACAAAGAAACCCAATGCCATTAATTGTCTTCTTTCTTTTAAGCGGTACACAGAATAAAAGAGCCAAGGTGTATCATGTGCAATGTGTATAGGATAGAGAAAGTGGCATTTGGTTCCGTAGGGTGCCATTCGCCGGTCAAAGGACGGTGCCGCCGAAGAGTGCCTTCTCCAATTCGTCCACCTCTTGCCTGAGCTGTCGCGAAGGCGGACGGCGTTGTTGTAGGCCGCTGCTGCTGCTGTTGCGGTTGCTTTTGTGCCCGGCGTTGTCGTTCCTCCTCCGCCTTCGCGCAGCCGTTGCATCATTCGTTGGCCCTCGCGCCGCAACTCTTCGATCAGCTTATCCTGCGCATTCTGTTGATCACTCTTCCGCTTCTGACCGGCCACAACCTTCGCTTCTGCCTTAAAGGGATCGACCGGTGTTCAGTTGGATGACGATTTTACGGAAAGTGGTCATTCTAGAACGGTTTTTGTTGCGCAAAAAATAAATACTGCCATTTCACAAACAAAAAAAAAGGTTAATTAAATTTGCAAAATCCGATGTCAGCAAAAGCCAAAACAAACCTCGCGCAGCTTGGCCAGGTGCACTTTCCGCTGGGCGGAGCTGACACTTTGCCGTTCTGCCTCAAACTCGGCCCGCCGCCGCTTCGCTGCAATGTCCTCGTCGAAGTCCATCCGCGCCCGCTCGTCCTTCAGAAATTCGTACGCCTCGTATATGCGCAGGAACATCTTTTGCGCCTTCTCCGGATCGTCCGGATTTTTGTCCGGATGCCATCGCAGCGCTTGCTTTTTGTAAGCCTTGTCTATTAGGCCGGGCTCGCAACCGTACTCGAGCTGAAGCACTTTGTAAGGGTCGAAGTCGACTTTCTTGCTGCCCTTTGCCATCTCGAATTTGTGTAAAATTAATTGCTGGAGATTATTTGAATTATAAAAATAGGCAAGAGCAGAAGCCGCTGGATTTTTCTGAAAAAAATTCGACATGAATTATAATGCAACAACTTTCAGAGGGCACTAATAAAGTTTAAGAAATGTAAGTGCGCAATAGGAAAGGTATTTTAGCGATTTAAAGCTAACTTGGCCGACTATAGAAGTCAAAATTCAGGGAAACCTGAGGACATTTGATTTTTCAGATACGCACCAAAGTTTTTGTTTAAAAAATTGGTTTATTTAACAACAAGACTATTTTTTGGTGAGCGGAAAAATCGAAATTTTCCGTTTTTAGATGCGGAATTAAAATAGATCCGGTAAATCCAAAATCCGGAAATGCTTAAAACCCGGACCCCAAAAAAATCCGGCCCCCGGCACTTCTAAATTTTGTTTTTTTTGAAGACTTTGGGTATCTAAAATTCTTTTTTTCCAAAAAAGAGGGATTTTTTAATTTTTTTTTTTTGTTTTTTTAAATATTATGAAATGATTGGCGAACTGTTGTGTTTGGCAAACTGTTTATTTGGCGAAATGTTGCTTTTTGGCGAAATGTTCGTTAATTTTGAAAAATGAAAAACTCAAAAACCCGCTAGAATTCTTCAAAACCCAACAAAAACAAGGTACCTAATTTTGGAAAAACCTGGTAGTACAGAAACCCGGGCTTCTCAATTTCCGGCATAATTAATCTGATCCAAATTCACTTAGCGGAGTCCCTTCCATTTCATGTGATCTGTTAGACGGACGAGCGAACAAATGGGTGAGAGAAAGAAAGAAAAAAAAGGACAGAGGAAGACGCCAGCTAAACTGACGTGTACAAACATTTTTGCTTATGGATTGGTTGTGGAGATGAAGTGTTGGGGGTGTTGGAGGAGTGGGGGAGGGGGTGGCCAACGTCCCTAGCCCCCCAATTTTATTCATTTATTCAGCGATCCCTTCCTTCATCAGTCTCTACAACATTCCATTCAATCCATAATTTGTATTGCATAATGCACCACACTTTACAAACATTCATTTCCAATATTTGTTCTTTAAAAGCCTATTTGGATTTTTTTTTGCCCGGATCCTCAGAATATAAGTCCAATTAAATCTTACAAAACAACAGTGAATTGGATTTGATAGGCCTTTTAAAAATTAGATCTCGAGATCAGATGCACATGAATTCTTTATGTCCGTAAATTCGTTTCCCTCGCTGATCTAAAATATATTGAATGAATTTTTGCCGTAACTATATATTAAATTTCAGAAAAACAGAAATAACTCAGCATCTAAAAGCGCCCAAAAATGTCAGACCCGTGCGAATGTGTGTTCAACCATGAGGTTTGTCTCTTTTTTTTGGCATTCTTTTATATTCAAATAGCAAAATTTTGCCCATTTTTAGGCCATCATGCGCCGCATTCTGTCCATTCTGCAAGGCATTCAAACGGACTGCACCGATACGGTACGGCACGACAAGGACCAAACCGGTTTATTTTAAAAAAATGGACTTTGTTCAAGGAGTGTTCGACGAGCGCTGGCGGAGACCCAAACGCCGCAGCAGGCTCCAACATTTTGTTGATTGCCATGGCTTGGGGAGTGTTCGCCATGTAAATTTTTTCATTGATTTAATTCCATTTTTATGATGACGACGATCTTTTGCAGGTTGATGTTTTTTATGCGGCCAGCATCGATGCGTTCGGGCGGTTCCGAGCGCGAAAATGGCCAACTCACGGAGAAGCCGTCGTCTGCTGCCGGTGCTAACAACAACAACAACAATGTGAGGATTTCAATAATTTTCCAATTGATTTTTATTGAGTGGGGGCCTTTAGACTTCTTTTAAAATTAGCCCCCCCCCCCCGAAATTCGTAAAAACTCAAAAAAAAAACATCTGATTTTTTGTTAGAAATTTAATATTTTCAAGTAAAGACGGGGGCCTGCCTCTTGCCTTTTCTCCTTCCAGAATATACAGATTTGGCAGTACGTGTTGAACATGCGCGTCATTTTTTTCCCATTTCAGGACAACAACGGAAATGGCCCACCACCCGGGGACGTCTTTTGAACGTGCCGAAGTCTGATGGGATGATAAACGATGACGACGGTGAAGAGAAGAACAAATCGTTTGTTGGTGATGAAAAAGGTTCGCGCGGGGAAAATGCCTTTCTTTTGTTTGTGCTTTGCTTGGCACGGCGGGGCGGCGCCTTTTTCTGCCGCCGCCACTTTTTCCGTTCCGGCACTCTTTTGGGCCCTTTCTTCCAAAGTCCCCTCCCCCCTTTTTCCGTGTTCATGGCATATCCTTCCAAAATGGGGGGGGAGGGCATCTACAAAAAAAATGTTTTCAAATTTCGACTGATTCGTTTGTATGGAAAGACCAAAACGTTCTGTCTCCCCACTTTTTGACTGTGCTTTTGGCTTGCCCTCCTCCCACCTGACTCGACCCAACTCGGATGTGGCCAACTTTTTGCCCCCATTTATTCCCTGGGAATGCTGGGCAAAACGATTCACAAAAAAAGTGCACCTTTTTAAACAGACAAATCAAATCGTTTTGCAGCTTTCTCAAAATTGGGTAAATTTCATTTTGCCAATTATATAGTCACAGTTGAACATTATTATTTAAATGTTATGTAGAACAAACAAAGACATAGTAGCCCATACACTGTAACCATGCCCCAACCTCATACTGTAAAAAAATATTTATCTATCTATATCTGTCTATTGGCTTTGTGTGGTCGCCCTTTTACAAACAGAATCTGGTGCCCAAAACGACCAAAAAAATTATGAACAATCAGAACAGAAACGGTTATAGAAACAAATGTTTTGTTTGATATGTGATCAGAAGTTGGTTTATAGGCTCGTCAGTTTGTCATTTAAATTGGCATAATTTGCCGTCCTTCCGTTCGCTGGCGGCTTATCGTCACGGCCGTCCTCCTCCTCCATGTTGTTCGTGCTGGAGCTGGTCCAACCGCCATTCAGCAAATGTTCATCAACATTCCTCGCCCTCATCAGCATGTCTAATTTGGTCTTGTAATTTTTAAAGTGCCAGTCCATGTCTGGACGACGGGTCGCGATGCGAACTTTTGTGCCGATCTATGCTAATTGCGCAAAAAATGCATCACAAATCGTCAGGTCTATGGACCAGTGCCGTTGGGCTTTTCCTCACTTTTTGTGCTCGGGCCGCCGCTGCCGCCGTTTTGTCGCGCTTGCCCCGAGGGGTTGATGCTAATGCCCATGGCATTGGCCGCTGCGGTTGCCGCTTCAGTGGCCGAGCAGCCCAACAGAGCGCAGCAGCAGCACAACAGCCGCGCAATGCGTGTCCGGAAGCGGCTGGAGAACAGTGTGTACAGCAACGGGTTGCAGGCGGAACAGAGCATGGTTAAGGCGTTCATCAGAAGGACAAACTCGTAAGGCAGCTGGATTGGAATGTGGAAGAGATCCCTGGAGGGGGGGGGGGGGGAAGACGGAATTTCGATCAGATCAAGTCGGAGCGAGTGAAGGACCTGCACAGGAAAATGGCCTGGATTGGGGAGTAGCAGATGAAGTACACGGACACACAGGCAACCTGAAATGGGAGTTATGAACAGGCCGCCACAACTGGAGAGGGGCGGCCTCAAGTTGGAGGCGTTCAACCACTACCATTTTTGAAAAACGTTCAGTTTTTTTTAATCTTTCTCTGTGATTGGATTTGAATGTGTATTGTGTTGTTGTTGTTGTACCAGCATCTTGACCACCGCTCGCCTCGTCTTCAGCGCCTCTTCCCGCGCACCGGCAACGGGCCCAAAGCCGACGGACGAATTGGCGCGACTTGTGCCCGTCGAGAAGTCACCGGACAACGGCACTTTTGCCACCGTTTCATTCCATTTTTTGGATTCTGACGAATGGACGATATTTTAAGGTCTCCAAAATGTAACATTGCCGTGGGGGGGACAACAACCTTTGCCACTTTCGTAAAGCTGTCGATTGGTTGCCCAGAGGACTTTGCAAATTTTTGTGTAAAGAGTGAGGAAAATGATGCCGGGCAGCAAATAGAGCAAAATGAACTTAAACAACAACAAAATATGTTTTTTGGGGGCATTGAATGTGCCACAAAAAGACATACCTCGGCAAATTTGTAACGGTGCCAAAACTCGCTGCTCTTCCCGTTGAAATTGCAGACCAACGCTTGAATTAAAGAACAATTTGTGTGCAGCGACAGAATGCGATGCTCCCGATCAAAAGCTCGTACGGGTAATGGGGTTTTGTCCCGAGCCGGAAATTAGAGTGGAAACGGGATCCGGATTTTAAGGGAAATGGGAATCAAAATTTTAAAAGGTGGGATCCGATCAGGTTCCTCTGATCCCGATCCCGACTACACCGGGTTCGCTTAAAACCGGGATTAAGTTTCTCGATCCCAACTACACCGGGGTCGCTTAAAACCGGGATTAAGTTTCTCGGATGCCGACTACACCGGGGTCGCTTAAAACCGGGATTAAGTTTCTCGGATCCCGACTACACCGGGGTCGTCCAAAATCCTGGATCGGAATTTCAAAAGTTGGGATAATCCTTGCCGGTCCCAGTCTACTCTTTCGGGACATTATGACAATCCCGATCGCAAATTTACATTGCCCTAAACAGCCCCTGATCGGACGGATTCTTGTGATCAGAGGACAGCAGTGCTCTGATCGCTCAAGAATCTCGCTCACAGTTTTTCCTTTGCTCGTTGTGCATCGCATAGGGAAAGGCGGCCAACGCAACAACGGACCAAATGGCGCCGATTGTGAGCAGAATGTTGTTGCGCGAACAGAGACGGCGCGCGTGGAGCGGAAGTGTTATGGCAATAAATCTGATCAGAGGGAATGAAACAAAAAAAAGTGGTGGATGTGATTAGCTTACTAATTGAAAGACTGATCAGGAACAGAGGGTTTTGCAAGTTGCACAAAAATGCCAACAAATTAATTGGACGGGTAAAACGCCTTAGGGGCATAGAGAGCTAGTCTGGACGGCTGGCCGGACGCAAAAGAACATTGGCTTGGGTGGAAGCTGATTACCAAGCCCCGGGGGGGGGGAGTAATTAGTTTGATTTGTGCCCCGAGGCGCTATCAATTTGACTATCTCTTACTGGTGCCGTTAGCAGGGGCGCCCGCCCCACGGTCGCCAGCAGGCAATCGATCAAACCGATCGATCACCGCGCCCGGAGGGGGGGGGGGGGGGGTCATTAGTTTGCTTCGTGCCCGAGGCGCTATCATTTTGCCTATTTCTTACTTTTGTATGCCTCACCTTTCCACACACACGACGAGTTGTGTGAGGATGGAGGTGAAGAGGAACACGCACTCCAAGTAACGGACGACGGGACACAACACTTTCAGAGGACGGGAAATGGGACATGAGAGAATGAAGAAGCCACACATTTTTATACCTGCCGGAAGCTCCCAAACCGGGCCCCCGTGCCGCAGGGTCGGCACCCATTCAGCGGTTGTCGCCTGAAGGGAAAGCGCAAAAAATCGTTGGAAGTAGGAGAAAGGATAGTTTTTGGTCCAGCAAAATCCTTGGTTCTTTTGGTACGTTTTGATCCATTCTGATCAGGATTCCGCCAATCAATTTTCGGATCGAATATGGGTCAAATACACTTGCGTAAAACATACGACAAGGTTGAATGCATCCGCAATGGCCAAGTTCAGCAACAAAAGGTCTGAAGTGAGCAATGATTGGAAAGTGAATGGTATGGAGTCATTGGGAAGTCGGGGTGGATCGATCAGTTTGATCACTCTCAGGGGGGGGGGGTCGATCAGTTTGATCACTCCCGAGATAGACCATTTAGTTTGATTACTCACTCATCACGCTCCTGCGCATCTGTTTGTGCCCAATGATTGCGATCATGACAAGCAGATTGCCTGCAGGAAGGGGGCAAATTAGTAATTGATATTCTAGTCGATTATAAATTGCCGATCAGGATTTGGAAAACTTGCACTGAACTGCTTGAGGATGACGAGAAATTATTCCGCCAATATTTAAACCTCTCACAATTCAATATTTACTAATTAGTGTCGGCTTTTTGTCCATTTATTCCCCCCCCCCATTAATTACCCAACAGTCCGACAACGGTCAACAACGAGAAAAGGGAGCCAAAAGTGAGCACGGCGCTGGACGAAATCAGCGGACGCCGACGCATTGAAAGGGTGGCAAAAATTAAGTGCCGTTTCTTTTAGCTTAATGATGCCTTCAAATGAATGAAATTAAAATATAATTGTGCATTTGGCGGCATTGACGGTGGCATTTTGTTGGGACAGAGAGCAACCCCCCTCCCCCCTAATTACGTTATTAGCATTCTCCCCCCTCCAAATGAGAACAACAAACGGTGGGGTGGGCACACATATGGATTTAATTACCAAAATTAAATTTATAATTTAATTTGATTTGAATGGGCGGACATTTCACAACGCCATAAGCTGCAAAAAGCGACAAACAACGAAAAAAAAAACGGCACGACAATTGGTCAAAATTAGTCAATGGACAAAAATATGTAAATTTCCAAAAGAAATGCCTTCTCCCTAAAAAGGTAGCCCCAGGGGAGGGTGGGCTTTAGGGTTGGGCCAATTTTCTTATCCAACAATTTTTTGGCCCAGCCGGACCCCTTTCTAAACAAATTTCACGAGTCCCCCCCCCCCCTCCCTTTTTGGGATGTGCCCCTTGTGGGCTTTACCCCCCCCCCCCCCCCCGTCCGTCTCCAATTTGACGGTTTTCTGGCCACTGGTATACATGGCGCTAGGCAAAAGAAAGAATGCCGTAGAGTCAAATGAAACGCGCCACATCCAAATGGGGGAGGCTCAAAGCGTTCGTCACAGTCACCTCATCAACGGGCTTCCCCCCCCCCCCTTTAATGTCACCAAAAGTGTCCATTCACACTGTACCCCCACATATTCAGCTGCTGTTGTGTTGCTGTCGTCTTGTCGAGGGGGCGGGAGATGGTATTATAAAGTTTTTGAGCACGACGAGAGGCACAGCGGCAACATTTGCATCGCCGGAGGGGAGGGGGGGCTTTTGCGCTGTCCCAATTTGCCCCCCGGCGCTCCGCACCCTCCTCAATAATTCTGTCAACGCTGGGGGGGGGGACGTCGAGTTGAAGCACAAGCCAATTAATTAAGTGGTCCGCCCCGCATTTGTGCGCACCAACTTTTGCTCCCTTTTCCTCCTGCTCGCCGTCGTCGTCGTCGTCGTTGTTGTTTTGCGAGAAGTGCGGGTGCGGGTGGGTGGACACATTTCTATTATCTCCCCGTTCCGTTCATTTGTCGCATTTGGCCGCAGCACTTCGCTGACAGCTGTTTTACTGCTACGGCTAATGTCACCTCGGCCGGGGGGGGGGGGGCGGCAGATGAAGCAATTTTGTAGGGGCCTTAAAAACACGTCAAATACGTCGCCGGAGGGGGGGAACAAGTGCCAATTGAATTGCCGAGGAGAGAAAGGGGACGAGGTCGGGTGAAAGAAATAATTGGCCAACAAACCAAAAGCGCAAAAATGTTGGGGGAACTGAGAACGGCATGGCCGAAACTCTCTGCACACTCACGGCAAAGGGTTTCCGATAGGTCCCCGGCCTCGAATTCCGGGAAACCTTTGAACCCCCCCCGTCCGCCCAAATTTTCAGTAATTCTTGTACGGGCACAACAAGTCCCGCCCCCGGATTTGTCGAAATGCCGTTATCGATTTGAAATGAAAACCCGTTGTTTACAAACTCTTTTAGCATAATTGTGGATTTTGAAAAAGTATGGCCGCTCCCCGCTGCTCGGTTTAGCCGACCCGCACTTTTTTATACATTTCAATACCTTCCCTCTCCAAATTGGCTTGGCAAAAGCGAACAAATTCTCTTCAAAGAAACAATTTTTGAAAAATATAATAATAATAATAACTATCATAAATTGCACAATTCCAACCAATATCTTAGGAAGCGTAAAGCAAAATACCATAATAAAATGAGGAGGATGAGAAAAAAATTAATAAACATTTGGGAAGAAAATGAAAATTAAATGTCCGTCCGAGCATTTGAGGGATGGTGGGAACAAAAACGAACAACAGATCACGATCACCGGGGGCAAGTGAACACGGAGAAAAGAGAGAGAGCAAGAGTAGAGAAAGAAAGAGAACAAAAAACGGCCCCAAAGGGCACAAAAAGAAGAACGAACTGACCAGGCAAAAAAAGAGGTGCGCATTGTGTATGTGTACATATTGAACAATTGTTGTTGGTCATGGATTGTGTAAAAAGTTTGAAAAAGGCTGGCGAGAAAATGAAAGAACCCCCGCGGGGGAGGGGGGGGGGGGGAATCCCCAGATACTGAACGACAAAATTGCAGTCTTAACGCATGGGTTGGGTGAAAAAGCTTAAAAAAGGCTGGTTTTGTCCCTCCGTCCGATTAAAATGAATGCCCGGCGGGGCCAATTCATCGGTCGTTGGTGAATGGAAATGTCAGCGGCCCTTCGCCCTTCCGACCGACTAACAAATACGTGTCCATGCCGCCATCGACGCCTTTCACCTGCACAAAATATGAAAAATAAAATTATTTAAATAATAATAATCAGAAATATTCCCACCTAAAATAAAACATTTTAGTTCCAATTGTTTCGACAAAAAATTTCAAATCACCCCAAAAAACAGTTTAAAAAATTATTATTTGCCTGTATCCGATCCCGATATTCAAAATCGTATCGGTCAATCAGCAAATCTCGAGTGTATGAAGAGACCTAAAAACATTTTAAATTACAAAAATTAAACAATTAGCAATTAGCCCACTTGAATTCGATTTTTGACGCCTGTGCTGTACATTCGACTCGCAATGTTCACCGTGTCACCCTGCGGGGGGAGACAACAATTTGTTTCCCAATGTTTCCTTCCGCCAAACACTCACCCAAATGTCATAATAAAGTTTTGTTGTTCCAATGACACCTAAAAATAAAATAAATAACAAAAACAATTATTAAATTGGCATAATATAAATACACGCACCAGCAGTGACAGGACCAATGTTGAAGCCGATTTTGCATTCAAACTCGAAGTTCAAGAGGTCTAAAGAATACAAAGTTCGGAAAACGGCTTGAACCCGTCCAGCCCACCCTGGTTGAAGAAGGCCAACGCGTTCTGGAGTGCAATGGCAAATTCCATCAGTTGGTACAAATGCTCGTAGGGGTGCAGGGACAGCCGACGCCGTTCCGGGTTCAGCCCCGAAGCGGCCATGTAACAGGGCCCAATTGTCTGAAATATTCAATTAAATGGTAGTTCCTGCGGTGTAGACAAAGCCCCGGGTGCCTGTACAGCTTGGACTCTTGGAAGCTGTGTTCCAACTCCATCTATGACCGACCATTTACGCACTCGCCTTAATTTTTTCCACATGCGCAAAGTCGGCTCGGTCAAGCAGTTCGTCAAAATCGCCGATCACTTCGTTGAGCACTCGCAGAAACTCGCGACCGCCCTCAAAATTCTCCTCGTACATTTCGTGCCAATTCGTTATCTGTGTGCAGCAACAGTGGTGCATGAGTGTGAACACGGACGGAAAGTGACAATAAATTTTAAGAAAAAAAACCAACTGACCGAAGCAAACATGACCGCGGTGAGTTTGTGATTTTCGCTGTACTTGGTGTTGGTCTTCAGCGACTCGACCGCATGTTGGGGAATGATGTTGGTCAACAACCAATCGGCCTGGTCCCGCACCAATTGCATTTTGGCGGTGTCCCGGCGCGCCTGCACGTCACCAAAAAAGGACATTCGGAAGCCGGCCTCAAACTGAACGAGCAGCAAATAGCAAATAAATATTTCATGATGCCCTCCAGCCCATCCATGCCGTTGTTGCCTTCACCTGGTAGTTAAGGAAGGCGACCAAAATGACAGCCAACGCAACGTCGAGGACCAATTCCCAGATGAACAGCGGGGAGCCGAATTGGCCAGCGGACCAGTACGGTTGCGTTCGGTTGCACTGGCGTACGTCGGCCACGGGTTGGCCAAGTGCGAGGATGGCAACCGGGTCAACTGCCGAAGACTGCTGTTGTTGTTGTTGCTGAAGATGAGGTTGGCCATCGTCGCTATTCCTCATCAGTGCGTCGTTCAGACGACGAATGTTGTCAAGCTGTTGTTGGCAAAACCTAAAATACCATTTGTTCCCCTTCACCATGTTTATCTTCTTAAACTGACCATGTGCTGAGCAGAAAGATCACAGCCACTGCAATTGCTTGGCACGTTTTGGGCCAAGCGCCAAGTTGGCTGAAAAATATGCAAATTTTTTGACAGAAATCGAATCGTACAAAAAAACTAATTAAAAAAAATGCAAAGTTAATTTACCTAAAATTGCAATGCGCAAACAATGCCAAAAGCATGGTGAACGAATAGAGCAGACGAAGTGCAAATTGCCGATTGGAGATGCACAGCGTGCCGTTCGGACTGGTGGAGATGCACAATGTCACGTTGAACAGGGCGATACCGACGGGCAAAGAGATGAGCAAGGCGCCGACAACGTGCCGGGGCGCCCATTGGTGGAGACATGGCAAAATGGGACGCCGACTCAACAGGGGCAATCCGATCAGAACGATGACGCCTAAAACATAAACAAATTTAAAAGTACCGAAATTTGGCATAACAAATTTAAAACTACCGAATCTGGCATAACTTTTGCCTTACTTAAAGTCGTTGAAAATATTATTGACAAAGAATGAGAAGCATTTGGACGCTCCAAAGCCAAAGTTCAAATTATTCTCAAATAAATACAAAGACCGACCGGCAAGGAAAACAGAGGCCACAGCGATGAAAATGAGAAAGGGCAACGACAGGGCAATGTTCGGTTGGATTATGAAGAGAAAAGAGCAAATGATGAAGAGCAAAGCGGACACTGAAATTGTAACGCGTTTTTTGTAATTAACGATTTGAAGTTTTCCACCCCCCCCCATTTCTTCACTTTCGAAAAACAAAAAGGCGAACCTCCACAGAGACATAAAAACCAGAATTTTCCATCGGGCTTTCCATGTAAATGACAATGAATGTTCAGTGACGTGACTGACCAAAAATGTCGATGAACACCCCCGAATATCGATATCGCGGCCTGCGCGAGCGTTGCTGCTTCTCACCGGCGGCCGCTAGCAGTACCGGACGTATTGAGCCGCCTCTGCTCCGTTCCAGCTGGGCACTAAGCTGAAAAAAATGGAGATTTTGGTTGGATTCCCTCAAGTTCGAGGCGACACCAAAGATTGACTTTGCCCTCCCCTGCGTCCAGGTCCCCGAGTCGTACATGCCCAACCCCTGTCGCACCCACCACCCACTTGTTTGTGCTTCTTCAACCCATTTGCTGCGTTTCGTGTTGTCGAATGCCGTTCCGATGAGTCGCATGCCGCAAAGTGGGCTCGGTACTCATTCTCGATGTCGCGTTGGTTGAAGTTCAACGTCCACCGGTTGAGCGACTGAATTTTGGCAAAGAGTAATAAGTTAAATGAATTGATTGATTACCTTTTGATGAATCCAAAAGCCTTTTGCGAAAGTGCCATTGGAGCCGTGGATCACTTGTGCCAATCGCTGATCAAAGTCCCGATTGTCCGTGTCTGAATTGAATTGGCAATTAGTTTTTTTCTTTGTTTATGAACAATATGCATTTTTGAGCAATGTTGGTGTTGCACAATTCTCACCAAAACGGGTCAATGACGCGGCGTTGTGATGGTGTGAAATTGCGGTGTCAAGCCGTTCAGCGACCGACGATTGTCCGGCGTCAGAGCCAACATCCTGAATTGTTGAGTTTAACACGCATGGTTGTGTGTGTGTGTGTGTTGCAGGTCCGTCCATTACCTGCAGTCCTGAACTGCGTGAGCCCCGCACGCTGTTGTTGGTGCTGCTCTCATTGGCCAACTGTGCCGAAATTTTGCCGCCAATCCGTTCCGGCGTCGTCCAATTTGTCCTCGTCGCCTGTTTTTCGTCCACCGAATTTTCCACTGCTGCCGCTGCCCTTTCTGTTTTGGACGGCGTGGCTGCCGACCCGACAGCGGCGATTGATGACTCGTTCAGTGGCGAATTGGCAGGCGGAAAAACGCATAAAAATGGAAAATATTTTTAAAATGTTAAAGAAACTTTTAAAAATAAAATCGAATACGTTTTGCGTCCAATTTCAAGCAAAAAATAAAAAAGCTTTACCATCGCTGTGCGTGAGCATTTGGAGCGACGACGACTTCCGAGCTTCGTCTGCAACGCGATGCTAAAAATAAAATGTGTTAATTCCATTCCACGAGTTTTGAAGCAGTTCGAGGTAAAAAATCGGAGAAAATGTATCTCTCATTTGGGAATTTTCGTGTTTCCAGCATTAGCAATAAGCACGGCAAATGCACATTAAGAATTGTTTTGTTTATGCGGCCATGAATGGTGTCATGTTATGTGTTCAAAAGTCAGTCCAACCGATTTCAAACCGACCGACCTGTTGCCCCCGCTGGCGGTTGTGTTGCTGGCCCTCCTTGCCACCGCCGTTGTTCGCCTCGGAGGCTGGTCGCTCCTCGCTGAGCAGCAACTGCTGTTGAATTGACAGCGACGGAGGCGGCGGCGGTGTCCCTCTGCTGTTGCTGCCGCCGCCGTTGTTCAGCTGACTGTGCGTGCTGAAGCTGCCACAGCCGTCCAACGATCGGTCCAACAGCCGCAGGCGCAAACATGACGACACATTGTTGGCACCGCCCGCACCGCTCATGACGGCGGAGGAGGCAAAACCACCGCCTCCACCGCCCGCTTGGGTGTGCTGACTGGTGGTGGTTGTTGTAGCGCCACGTGACACCGGCGGCAGCGACGTGTTCGTTTGGATTTGGCGCAGTTTGTCCGCCAGTTTCTGTTTGAATTGCGGCATCAATATGTTACAAAACGTTAGCATAAAGCGGCGCCGGTGGTCGGTGAGGGGAACGGCAAACGCTTTCACCACACACAGACACATTATTCAACTTTTCCCCGGCTCTGAACTGCCCCAACACCCCCAAAAAGCATCTGCAGTCACTGAAGTAATTAAAAGAAAACGTAGAGGAATTGGGGGGGTTAGTTGAGAGGGGTTTTTTGGGGGGGCAGCGATTGTCCTTTTTTAGAGCGTCCCGTCATTCCTTCCCCCACAATGGAAATGACTCGTATAGCCCCTTTTGGGCAAGAAGTTACAATTTACCTTCCGAAAGCTCGCTTTGTAAACACTTTCGCCGCTGACCAGCCCGGCCTCGCGGGCGGAGTCCGAGTCGGACACGTTCAGCAACATTTGTCCGCTGGCCGACTCGAGCTCGCGTGAACGGCCCGCAATAAAATAGGTTTTGACGCCTTGGTGAGGCGCCGTCTAAATTCATTTGGTTTTTTAAAATAAAATTTAAAAAAATAACCTCTTCCAATATGTATTGGCCGTCCAAAAAGTTTGCAGTGGCCTCGCTGACATGAACGCGTCCAGCGACTCCGGTTGATTCCATCTTTAAAAGATGCGAAAATGACAAATTTCAGCAGTTATACCCATGGAATGTGCACCACACACACCTCGTTAGCAAATGACACATCGTTGGAGAACACGTCGAACTTGAACCGTTTGGTGCCGACCATGCCGCACATGACCTTGCCGGTGTGGATGCCGACACGCATGTTCACGTCCTGGCCCCGGTCCAAATCGAATTGGCGAATTGCGATGATCATCGCGAGGCCCATCTCCACACAGCAGCCGGCGTGGTTGGCCACCGGCTCTGGACAGCCCGCAACGCAATAATAGCAATCACCTGGTGCACAAAAAATGCAGTTTTCATACAAATGGTTTGAATTAATGGAAGCTCAATTTTAAACACATTTTTCTATTAAAAAACCCATTCCAAAAACATTAAAACAATTAGGCACTTAATTACCCAATGTGCTGATCTTCTCCAAATTGCATCTGCCGCACAAATAGTCAAAGCGTCCAAACAAATCATTGAGCAAATTGACCAATTCATCCGCCGATTTGTTTGACGACATTTTCGTAAATCCCTAAATGTTTTTGTATAAAAAAAGGGCATACAAAAAGTGACACAACACCTGAATGTCCGCGAACAGAATGGACACGTGGTTCATCAAATTCATTGTGAACGGACGAAATTTTCGCACATTTGGAACCCCTAAAAAGACAAAATGTTAAAACAAAAACAGAATTAAATAATGAAACTAAAATCGCTTCTCAAAAAAGAACAGAAATTCTTGTAACACAAAAGCCAACCTTTGTTTATATTATTTCTAAGTGCTAATGACCAACAGAAACATCATAAACTTCTTGAGCACCCTAACGGACGAGTAAAGAAGAACACAAAAAAAAAAAGTCGTACCCCCTGAGGACAGCCGCCCGTTTGGGCCCATCAGTCCGGCGGTGGACTCGGCGCCCTGACTGGACCGACAGTTGGAATGCGACTCGAAGGAGGCGGACGGCCGGCGCAATTCGCTCGTCTCCTTCAGCAATTCGTCGGCAACCTTTTGGAGGAGGACAGAAAAAAGCATTCATTTCAAACACTTTAAAATTGCCTAAATCGGCACAAAAAAAGAAGCAGAAATTTGTTAAAACACACCTTTTTGGGCATCACGGACTGGATCATGTGGTCCTTGAACTGGGTCTCCAGCTCCAAGTCCTTCCTGGCCAGCAGCGACTGGCCAACCTTCAGAAAGGTCTTCCGCTGCCGGACTTGGGTCAAAATGTACAGGTGAATGCCGAGCAAATGGATGCAGAAATGAAGAGCCGCTTTTGTGCCGGGACGGAGCATGCCGGTGGCGTGCAAGGCCGAGTTTTGCGGGGAACTGAGCAGCTCGAACAGCAGTGAATCTACAAAAATTGTGACAAACATTTGAAGCAGTATCCGATGATGAGGAATCAAACACCCCATTTTACCCTTAACGTTTAAAAATTAAATTTTTGGGGCCGCTTTTTTCTCAGTGTTGTAAACGTTCAGGAATTTGTGATTCTCTGAAAAAAAAAATTCAAGGTTCATCTCTAGATAATGTGGCCTGCAAAATGTGAATTCCATCCCCCCTAATGACCAAAAAAAACTAACAAATTCCGCATATCAGAATGCACAAATAGAGCGGCAATGGAATGACGGTGTAAACAAGGAGAATAACCTGAACAAAAGTAGATGAACAACAACCAAATGGAAATCTAACCAACATTTTGTTTCAAACTACTAAATTCCACGCCTCCAAATTTGCATTTAAATTGTAAAAAATGACTTGGATGGATGTGGCCATGCTCGCCAACGGTCCCATGAACGGTTCCGTGCTGGAGAAGATGAGAAGTGTTGTCAAACAGAGCAAAAATGTGCACAAAAATGCTTAACGGAGTCGCGCATCAATCCCACCACTAATTCAGTGATTAAAAAAAATTCGTATCACCCCAAAAAATTTAGTTAAAATTTGAGTCTTCGAAAAAGAATTGGGGTTCGATCCAAAATCTGTAAACACACACACCCAAGACCAAGTAAAATCGCTGGTAATGGACAGAGGCGGTGAACCACAGCATCAGCGAGCAGAGCAGAATGAGGAGACCCGCAGCAAGCTGAAATTAATTCTTTATTTTATTTTGTTTAAAATTTATTTATTTTTTAATTCAGAAAAGCAATTTTTTTGGCAAGAGTAAAGATCAATAAGCATTTTTAAATGATTTGAACAAATATATATGCCAGACTTATGACGTTTACTGGAGTCTAAGAAGTGTTGGTTTGGAATCATTTTCACAAATAATGCAAATGGCGCCCGGGGCACATGCACACTAACCCAATGGTGGCCTGCAGCTTGGTTGAACAGCCACAAGAAGCACATCCAACTCAGACACGAGATCAAAATGTAAACAAGCCCCGAACGGAATCGATCTCTCAACAACGGGAAGGAGCGCTTCCAATACTGAGTCTCCAGTGTTGGCGAAGCAAACTGTGACAGGTTTTGTTGTTAAAGTCGTTCGGCATTTAATTATTCCATTTAAATTGGAGCGGGGAAGAGTGAAAATAAAAAGATCATCTACTGCCGCTACTTGTACGGTTTGAGCCAGCGCCAATGTGTGTGAAAATATACCTGCGGATTCCACCATCTTGCAGACGCCCTCTGCAACAAAAGAGAGCGAACTTGACCAGAAATCAAATTGAATTTTTGCAGGGTCCACAGACCTCAAACAGCGGAATCCGACGG
Source organism: Globodera pallida (assembly GCA_020449905.1). Classification (NCBI taxonomy): domain Eukaryota; kingdom Metazoa; phylum Nematoda; class Chromadorea; order Rhabditida; family Heteroderidae; genus Globodera; species Globodera pallida. The sequence goes on along the minus strand of JAIXHY010000004.1, from coordinate 3,344,132 downwards.
GGGCTGGACGAATGGCCTCTGGCCTTAAGAATTGGCAATATTTGTCAACAAAAAATTTATGCGCTTTATTCTCTCAGAAATATAAAGTTTTAGGGGGTTTTGAATCCAATTTTGTAAGCTTCTTAAATGTGCCAATGTCCAATTGGCTTGCATTAGTGCCGCAGTCTTCTCACATGTTCAGCCAAAGTGTTGTGACCTCCGCCGCCACCGCCGCTGGACCCGTTGGCAACCGCCGGTTGTGCAGCACCAGCGTACGGCTGCTCCTCCTCGTCAACCGTCCGACATTTTTGCTGCATTTCGCCATTTTCGAGCATCGCCATTTCCTCACCACCGCCACCACCATCCAATGACTTCTCGTCATTTTTTGCCAAAAATTTTGCCATTTCCTCCACTGTACACTTTTCTTCCACCCCAAGCCTCGTCGTGGTTGAGGAGGCGGTGGAGATGAACTCAGCAGAAACAGCGGGAGGACAACGTGCTTAAGATTATGCCAGCATATGCGGCCAACCACGACGGTTCGTCATCGATAGTTATTGGTTGTTTTGTTGTGAGAAGACCTTTCAGCTCCATCAAATTCATTAATGTAATTATGGAAAAGATCTGAAAAAGTGCAATTAAATCGTTTATTAAGCAAAATGTAAATGTTGTGTAACTAAATTTACACAAAGCAAAATAACTAACAAATTAAGGCATATATTTGGAAGATTTCCCAACGAAAATAACAACGACAACTGTGTAAAATGTAAGAGAATTACCAATTTTTCTCCAATTTAGACTAAATTTATTTTTTATTTTGGAATAAATTAAAAATTTTGGCATAATGTTGTGACTTTGAAAAAATTTTAATTCAAAATCCAGTCAGATTTCTTAGTTTTTTTTGTTTCGAATTTCGTTAATAAACGGGACGGGGCCTATTGGGACCACTCGGCTTCCCATTGTAAGGGCTTTTTGTGTTTGATAGTTTTCAAAAATTGCTTCTTTTTTTTTACACAATTAGTTCTCGTGTATAAAAAAGGATTTTGGGATCCAATTTCCGCAAGTACTTTAGACAAGTAAAAAAATTTTTGCTGACTAATAGCCGATGCCGCCCGACAGTGTGGCAAAAGAATTGGAGGGGGCTAAAGGGTAGAGGGAAACAAGGAAAAAGTGGAAAGCCTTTCATGCCCACTCACGCGTAGAGCCGCTCCTCACACTTCCCCTCGGGGGGGGGGGGGGGGGGGGGGGAGGGGGGGGGAGGATATTTGTGGAAGGATTGTGGGAGGATGCGTATGGAGGTAAAAGCACGAGGAGGAGGACAGGCCCCCGTCCTTCCACATTCCCTTCAATTCTGGCAGACAATTGTGCCGCCCCCCGTCATTGCTGGGCTATGTGGCCAAGGATTGGGGCGGGCGGATTGGTACAGACAAAAAACAGAAAAAAGAAGAGAAAGAGAGAGAAGGAAAGGGATGTGAAGGGATATTGGGGGGGGGGGGGCAGGAAAACGGATGGAAACGTCGACAACGACAAAGAATAGAAGCGATAATAAGGGGATTGGGAAAAGTATATTTCGGGGGGGGGGCGGCGGTTGAAAAAGGGGAGAAAAAGAGAGTCAACGAAAAGCATCACCCCCACCCATCCGTTTGTCCGCCAAAGCCAAATTTTAAGTGCGCTTTATTTATAAATTGTGCCCGGTGGGATTGGGATACGAGCCCCGGGGCCCGGGCTCCCGTTTTTCACTTTCGCCGGGCACTATTTAAAGCACATAAACGTGTAACTCCCCCCGGGGGACGAAACGAAGGGAGTTCAAAAGCACTTTCTAATTCAACAAAGACAACGCCGCCGCCCATTTGTCCATTGTTCCCACGAGCTCTTCTGGACCCGGGCAGAGGAAGCCAAAACGGTTTTAAGTAACAGAAAACATCAAATAAATGGTTGGCTGTGTGAAAAGCAACAACGCCGGCTCCGGTAGAGACTGTGCGAGAATTGAATATTCCCGAGACTCGAGTCGGGATCCAGGAAACAAACAAAAATTTGACTCCGAGAGCCAAGAAAAATACCAGACCAGGATCAAGGCGCCTGATTCTCACGACTCCCCTATTCTACATATATGAAGCATTTTTAAAATGTTCGTGACTAATTTGTAAGCAACAAAACGATAACAAAATATTGTGAAAACTGGAAAAAACAATAAAAACACGTTTTCTTTTTATTAACTCATTCAGCTTTTGCCTCGATAGCGCCATTTTCCATTGTGTCGGCGGCTGCTTTTTTGTTTTTCATTTCATTCCAATGCAACACCATTCTCAATGCACCTAAATTGGAAATATATTTGCATCCCAATTTTGTTGTGGCTTTATAGCCCTAATGTTCGGGATCGTGGGGAGAATCCCAGTACACAAATTAAACTACCAATTTTTCTTTTTTGTTTTGTTGCGAAAAAACCAATTTAAATAAAGGAAAATGAAAAAACCATTTCTTTGAAACAAATTCTATAGAAATTGGCACCAATTGTCTCGCAGAGCACTTCCTGGACGTGCACCTCCTGACTGATCTGTGCCTCCAACAGTTTGATGTTGCTACGGACATCCTTCTGCAACGGTTTTCCTGCGTAAATGTCTAAAAAAGGGAGCATATTTTTCGCAAAAAACTTGCAAAAATTTCACTACGCTTACCAATTGCAACGGTGGCCACGTCGTAGAGAATGTCGAAGTACGACGCTACGAACAAATTGCGTCGGAGAAACAGGAACAACTGCTTCAGCTCCTGCTTGTCATGGTCGGCCAACGCCTGGTCAAGGCAGTTCCGAATCCGAATTTGGCCAAACGTGGCCACCACAAGGTCGGCCGGTGCTTGCGCATTGCGCAACATTTTACCGACCAATTCCTTGAACGCTCCTTGGCGAAGCAGTCGATCGTGGGTGCCCAAGCTCAACTGAATGCCAATGGGTAGGTTTAAATAAAAGTGTGCCATTGCATTACAAATGACAAATATGCCATTAAAATCCAAACGCAAAAACCCAAACAAAGCCAAAAAGCTCTAAAATGTCGTACTAAGTAACCTTGTCCAGTTGTTGCTCAGTGAGTTCCATTGCTACGCTTTCGGTGCCCAATATGCGATCCCTTTGCACAATTTCCATTTTGATCTGTAAAAAGTGTTAATGCCCAGCGATTTCTTAATTATTCAATTTGTTGGTTTCAAATTGGGAATTTTAAATGGTTTCAAAGTTTAGTTTCAAAAATTTCACACCGATCCCTTCCTACCCGTGGTGCTGGGTGTTTCTGCGCTGTTCTGCCACCGGCTTCCGCACATCCATTTTTTCCCTCCATTTGTTTGTCAGCAACAGCGGCAACAATTTGCTCGTCAAACCCTTTCACATTTTTTGGCTTTTTTCTCTTCACATTTTGCTGTTGCATTCCGCCGCCGTTTGTTGTTGTTGTTGTTGTCCCATTGATGGCAGCTGTTTTTTGCGGTTGCCGACGATGCAACGCCAATCTGTTGGGCATTCCGAATGCCAAAAATGAGTCGTCCGGACTGACAGCAAGCGACAGCACGGGCCATTCAAGGCGCATTGAGTGCAGAACGGCATATGTGCCATTGTCGTCCAACCGCACAACGTTCACGCGCCGATCAATGCCACCGGTGAGCAGACAGGCGCCGTCATTGGCCAAACACAGCGAAGTGACCTAAAATATAAATCAAGAAGTTCAAATCACCCAATGTTTAATCAATAAAAGCAGAACATCACCGTTTTGTTGTGGTTTTCAATGTTTGCCAGCAGTTTGCCCGTGTTCAGGTCCCAAATTTTGACAGTTGAAGCGCCAGCCGACGCCAAAATGTCGTCGTTTCGAATGTACAAAACGCGCTCCACCGGTGCTCCGTGGTCAAATTGCTTTACGGGTACTGCTCCGTCAGTGCGAATGTCCCAAAGTTTCACTGTGTGGTCATATGAACCTAAAAGATTTTAAATAAAAAGTTTAAACCTTTAAGCCCTCCAAATTTTTCAAAATTTACAAAACAAACCGGTAACCAAAATGTGCTCAGAGGTTGGCGACTCAACGCCCGTGCGAATTGCGTCCGCGTGTGCCTCGCATTCCCACAACGGCATGGCACCGTCCGCCGATGAGGCGGCGGCGAGGTCAAACAGTTTCGTCCTTCCGTCGTCAGCCAATGAGAACACTTTGCGCCCACTCCGGTCGTAGCAGAACGCGTTGACAGCACACCGATGGGCATGGAGCGTGCGAATCGCATTGCGTGCCCAATGCCTTTGTTGCGACTCGGATTGTGTGTCAAAAAACATCAGTTCACCAGCGTGGGTTGTCACACCTAAAAGAATGCACAAAACTGGGACCTTTGCGTTTAAAATTCTAATTTGAAACAAAGAATTCAAATAGACAAATACCTAAAAAATTCCGAATTGAATCCGTACCCAAAAGTGAGCCATCCGCACGAAATTTGGCCGAATTTGTCCGTTCTTTAAACTTTGAGTAAATCGTTTTGGGCTCACACTTCCGCGCATCAAATGTTGTCATCTGAAAAACAGACGTATTTTATTTTCGAATTACCATTTTGCTAACAAAAATTCAAAATAAATTACCTCCTTTCCACTCGTTGAAGCCAAAAGAGGAGGCAACAGAGGCGAAAAGTCACAACTCGTCACGTTGCCTTGCGCCTCAAACACCGCCGCTTCCTGCAAAACGATCAAATCAAAAGGACCAAATCCAAATGATAAAGCCGGATTTTCGGAATCAGATTAATACAAAAACATCCATCCCCCACCCACCTCCATGTCCATCCAATAGCGCTCAGCATCCGAACAGCCAAAGTGTTCACCGTCAACGCCCTCATGTTCTGTCCATGCAATCGGCTTGTAGTGGGTTCGGGCCCGCTTCGACGAACTCAGCATATCTTTGCCTTCTTTCTCAACACAATTTTCTAACATATTCAAAAGCGCAGAAAAAGAAAATATAGACTTTTTTGTTTTGTTCTCAATGACATCGGATAAAAATGGTGGAAATTTTGCAGTTTAAAAATTTATGCAAAAACGGAATAAAATTCAACAAGCAATTTCCTTGTGAGCGTCTTCCTCGTCACTTTCCGCCTCATCTTCAAAGCGTTTCCGTTTCCCGACCACGCCCAACCGTTTGATCATCTTCTTGGCCATCATCGTCTTCGATATTGGTTTCTTTGAAGAAATTCTCGACAAAACTTCCTCCTGAAAAAATGGGGCCGTTATTTCTGCATCAAACTGTCTTCTTCTTGCCCAAACCAAAAGCATATCCAACCAGCCCACCTTGACATCGACTTCGCTGATGGAGTTGAACACGTCCCTCCGAGACACTTTCAGAAATGGTTCATCTCCATCATCATCCGCATCATCGCAACCCTTATCCCCGCCAATTTGGAAGGGATTTTCTGTGCTGCTCTCGCCCTGCGTGTTCCCCAACACAATTTGTTCAGTTTTAATTTTCCCGCTTGTTTCGGATTTTCCCATCGGTGCCATCCCCATTTTGCGGAGAAATCGTATCCGAGGCGTGACAACCAACCCATAAGACCTGAAAATATGCAATAAATTATTGTTGTTTTTAAGAAATCAACTTTGCGAGAGCATCAAAATCAATGCTTTGCACGTCAAAGACATTCTAAAAATAGAAATTTAAATAAAATAAGGCAGAAATAAAACCATTTGTGGGCACCGACGATGAAAACCCAAAGAAAGATTCCAAAAATTGTTCAAAATTCAAGAAATCTCCCGCCCTGTCGTTCCCTTAGGAATTTCATCCACTCCAGCCAAAATCCTCTTTAAAACTTTCGGTTATGTAACCAACTCACCTTTAAATTCGTGAAATAAACTGCTTTTGCATAAGCGACCAAACTCTAAAAAGCATTTTTACGATGAGAAAATGTCGAGTTGGATGACCTGCTGAGCAAATTGCTTCAACGACGGGTTTGGAATCATCAAATTATTGATTTTGTTGCGAACATCGAACACTTTGTCTGGCTCAACGCTGAAAAGCAATGAAAAAAGGGGTAAAAGCCTGATAAATTTGCTAAAGCAAAACAAACTCACGTCACTTTGTTGATGGGCACACTGCGCTCACTGAGCAAAGTCGTAAAAACTTCTTGCGACGGCGTCAACATGAGCATCGCCTCTCCCTTCCTGTTCATTCTCGCCGTTCGGCCAACTCTGAAAGTTGAGAAATGGGTTATCTGAACAACACGACGCGCTTGAGTGAACCTGTGAATATAGTCGTCCACCGTCGGCGGGCAGTCCATCTGCAGGACCCAGTCCAACCCGTTAAAGTCCAACCCCCGGCTGGCCACGTCCGTGCACACCATGGCCGCCCCGCCCGTTGCAGCGTCAAAGCGATGGAAATTCTCCATGCGCTTGTTCTGCTTGAGGTCGCCCCAAAGTCCGGTGAAGTACAGTCCGGGCCGCAGATGGCTGAGCGCCTGCGTGATGAAGCGGGCCTTTAAAAAATTGCAGTTTATAACACGACGTTTGAACAATGGCTGTCACCTGTTTACAGCAAGTGACAAAAACCAATGTTTTCTTCTTCAAATTGTTCTTCAGAAATGACCTAAAATTGGTAAAGCGTCATTATTTCATTTATTCAATTTGTCCCAACCATCCAATTTCTCACCAAAGCATGTTCAGCTTATCCTCTTCCATGCAGACAAAATAGCTCTGAAAAGGAAACCGACAAGTTTTTTAAATTTTGAATAGGCGGGAAAACCTTTGGATGTTTTTCGTTGCCAAATTTTGTTATTTAAAAGAATGCCGCCCACCAAAACAATTAGATTTAATTGAAGCATTCACCTGAACTAATTGGTCGGGCGTCGCTTTGTCACAATGCTCATGAGCAGCCACAAAGACGGGGTCCTGAAGCGAAACACGGACCAAATCCTCTGTCCGTCGCGTTTGAGTGGCAGAGAACAGCAGCGTTTGGCGCTCTTTCGGCAAATTTTCAATGATCGCATCCATCCGAAAAAAGAAACGTTTACTTTTTATAATTAACAAATTTCATTTTTAACTAAAACTCAATGCGCAAATTCGTTGTGGCGTACCTGTTGTCGAAATCCCATGTCCAGAATGCGATCCGCCTCGTCGATCACCAGCACTTGGAGCTGATCACAGCTGAAGTGCTCATTTTCGTCCATGTGCTGCAGGAGGCGGCCTGGCGTGCAAATAATGATGTTGACGGCAGCCAACCGGTGCTTCTCAAAACCGACGTCTGTGCCTAAAAAACTCGGTAATTTACGCTTCTGTAAATTTTTGTGTAAAAATATTACCCCCAATTAAAAGGGCAACCGAAAATTCGTGATGTTTCCCGACAGTGTTTAACACTTGGTATATTTGATAGGCCAATTCGCGGGTTGGCGTGATGATCAGAGCGCCAAGTCCGTCCGTTTTTGTCCATCGATTTCGCCAAAGGTTTTCAAGAAGCTAAAACAAAAAAAAATGAACATTAAAAAATGAAATTCGGGTAACGCACCGGAACAATGAGAGCAAGCGTTTTTCCGCTACCCGTTTTTGCACCACCAACGACGTCCTTGCCCAGAATTGAATGACTGAAAATGTGAATTTAATAATGCTTTTGCGCCATTTGCATAAAATTTGTTACGCAAATTGAAAGAAAAAATTTTTTAATTTCGTGATTCTCGTTTCGGACTGTTTAAAAAGATTTTGGTTGTTTGACGGGAAAAAGAAGCGCGTATCTGCAATGTCGCACCTCCAAAAAACATGGTGTAATGATTACCCGAGACTTAGACGTTGAATGTCTGTGGGTTTCGTGAACTTTGCATCTTCGAGACCTTTTAATGTTTTTAGGGAAAGAGGGAACGCACTGAACAGGTCGCCTGAGGAAATGGCTTCCTGAAAAGGTTTAAGGATTTCACAAATTTTTATATTAAGCGGTTACGGCATCGAATTTTGTGTATTGTTTGGTCACTTCCTCAATCTGGTCCAATTCCTGCTTCTTTTTAGACTTCTTTTGTGTGTTGGCATTTTTTTCTGTTGTCATTTAAAGATAAAGGAATTTGCTGAATTGTTTACTGGAATTTGTTCTGTTTTTAAATGGAATGCCTGCTGGCAAAAAAACAATTAATCTACCGCGCGACTAAAATAACACCGGAGCTCCGGGACAGAAAAATGTTTTTTTAAAAATTTGATGCTAATATATGTAACAAAACGCCAAATTTAAAAAATTAAAAGAAATTTTAACACCCCGTCCGTTTGGCTACAAAACAGGGGTCTGGGGTAAAGCGCGCGCTTTGCCAATTTAGAGTTGAAGATACAGATCCAGTTAATGTTGGAGGAATGGGAGTGATTCGACATTTGTTTGTTTGAATTGAGGGCCAATTCTTTTTCTTCTCGCATTAATTAAATAAATTAAATGTAACCAAAAGTGGCGGCCCTTTTTTCAATTAAATTATTCCTCTATTAAACGACGAACACCGATAAATTACATTAACCGCTTCAAACGACTCAATGCGATAAAACACCCCGGCAGCTATACATGCTGGCTGTACAATTCTTAAGTGGTCCTATAACGCAACAAAAGTGCCAATGCCGAACTCCCCATCCTCCTTCCCTTTTGTTATTCTTCTTATGACATTCGTCGTTGTTTTGTCACACAATGTTCTGCCGTTGTCCATCTCCACTAATGTTCAAAGCAATTCCAATTTTGAGCTGATCAGAATAGTTGGTGGCGAAGTGGAACATTCAGGCGAGTTCCCAAACATTATTCGTTTTTGGTGTCGGCCATGGCAAAATGGACTAATTAATTGGGCGGCTGCTCGAGAGTCTCGGTCTCGAGTCTAGCAAAATCCGATGGGAGGCCAATACAAAAGCAAGCAGTTCAGCTATTTCAATGTCCCGCTTGCTGCGCCACCCACGACAATTCATGTGGATAATGTTGGAAGCGCCAAAATTTGAAAGCAGAGCCATGGACCAAATCAAGGCAAGCCAATCAGACGAACACAACAACAATTCCAAATGTGTTCATTTCTCAAGGCGTACCATGATTTGTTCGACGGTGACTAATCGAAATGTGGCAATTCGCCACAAAGATGCCAAACTAATGACGCGACTCATCCATACACAATTTGATGGAATTTTCTGTTCATACGTTGTGCAAAAAATATTGAAGTATAGGGAGAGAGATTCTTTTGGCCGAGTGCCCAAAAACTTCATTAACCCCAGCAGTATCTCTAATCTCAAGAACAAAAGAATTTATTATTTTTTATGTATATTATGAAATAAAAAAAGCGGAATGTCAATCGACGGGCTCGTAATTAATTCTATGACTTAAAAACAAAAACCGAAAATGACAAATCGGGTGAAAAAGGCCCAAAAAACAGTAAATTCTTTCCCATTCACTTCCTCACACAAATCCTTTTTCCTGACGAGGGAGTGCCTCAGAGCGCACCAACAACAGGAGAAGCAGAAACAGGCGAAGAATTGAGGAGAAGCTGATAGCGCTCGGAAAGGTTCGCAATTGCGCTCAGGTGTTGAGATTTGAGAGAGAGCTTAAATGGATGAAAATGGCATTAAAACAAGCTTGTCCGACTCGGTTAAGTTTGAATAAAGCAATAATGGTCCGGACTGTAGTTCGACCAGTATGGGGGTTCGGTGTGGTAGCAAACCGCAACCGAAGCAAGAAAAACTCGTTTGAAATTTTGTCTCTGTACCGTCAGTGTCTGGCTGTTCTGCAGCATTTTGAGCTCCGACAGAATGTACACTTGGTTGGTGTATTTGATGCTGAACAGTTCAAAACAAACAATAAAACATCAAAAAAAAAATGTCTGCAAAGAATACCTGTGATAAAGAAGTTCTTGTCCATCAACTGTACGACGTGCGACGGTGAACACGTTGTTCTGTTGGAGAATTGCGCAAATTTCATCTGAAAATCGTAATTTGAAGCGATCCCAAACACTGTGAATGAGTCGTCTTATAACATCAGCTCCTCAAGATGCACATTTCTTATACAGCACGCAACATACCGGCAGTCAGATTTTTGTCGTTCTGTACAGTAAATTGGAGCTCATTTTGCTCCGGAATTTCCTTCCACAATTGCAGAAAGTCACGCTTGTCCATCTGACCACCTTCGTCAAAGTACACATTGAGCGGGACGATGAGTGCAAAATAGAACACGTCAACATTGTTTTTCAACGCCACCTAGGAAAAGGTGTACAAAAATGTGAAAAACAAAACGCATTTACAATTTGAAATAAAATCTAAAAGAAATCGAACTTGCAAATTCGTAAGCGGATCCATCCGTTGGACGGTCCCAGTGGTGTTGCACGGCAACGACACGGACACACTTTGGTTGGGGAAAATGGTCGCCACGCTCAGCTGCTCTGACGGGATGAGCCCAAAACTGAAAAGGACATCATTCTTTACCAATTGACAAAAAATGCAATGCGAGTGCCTGTTTCCGTTGAATTGGACGGCAAATGCGTTCATCGGTTGCAGCGCTTTGTTGTTCAAATTCATTTCCGCGAGTATTCGACCACCACGTCGGACCCAACGGCCCTCAATTTGCAGTCCCTTTCCCTTGGACGCCTCGAGCCATGTCTAAAAACAATTTTTTTTTACTCATTGTGGATTTTTTTTGTGTAAAGAATGGTCCATGCTTCATAGGGAGACACATAAGGCCCTCCGCTCGTTTGCAGTGAAGAAGTGACGACACCAGTGCCCGCTCCCAACCCGCCGAACAAATTGGCGAGCTGTTGGTCAGGCGACTGCGGCACAGATTGCGCCATTGGTGATGGTGCGGCCGATGGTGGCCCAAGTGGAGAGCCAAAAATTGCATCCAACGAGGCGGCATTTGTCGAGGAAATGACGGCGGTCGGTGCCTGCACGCCCTGCTGGTGTTGCTGCTGCTGGGCGGCATTGGACAGGCCAAACGAAGGAGCACTGTCAAAGATGGACGAAGACGACGACGGCACATCAAAAATGTTCAACGCGGTGGCGGCAGTGCCGGCATCAACCGCAGCCACAGATGGCATTCCGCTGCCAAATATGTCCATCATCACCGACGCATGAGACGGCGCTGCAAGGAATTCATTAGTAAAGAAAGTCCCAACTGGACACTTTCCCCAGCGAGCGACACAAATGATTACCAGCGGCTGGCCCAGAAATGTCCAGATTGAGCAGATCCGCGATTATGGAGTCTTGAGGAGGTTGGATCACAGTTGGTGGTGGAGGTGCCGTTGTTGCCACAGCAGCCGCCGAAACAGTTGTACCACTGAAATCCAAATTTTCGAGTAATGCGGTATGATTTATTTATTATGTGAACAGACTAAATTCTAGAATTTCCCGAATTCTACTATAAAATTTCCACGCATTATTATATATTCTATGATTAGAGGCGCCAATCCGGCGGACCTGCTGGTTGGCATGACTGCGGTGCGCACTGGATAGTGAGTTGGGTCGACGAAGGAGCTGGGCGGCTTGTGGTAAACAGAGGCCAATGAACCAATGTGACAGACCTAATGGTAAACCATCTTTTTAAATTAAATCCGAAACAAAAAAAAAAGCGAAAAATATTGGTAATTTTTAGTAAAAATAAATTTTTTTTTAAATGCACCAATTGGTTGAGTAGAGATGGCTCCAGCAGATCCGTTTCCTCCGAAATCAGCGGCTTCTCTGCCAACACAACTTCCTTGGCCGCCTGCGGGTCGGCACTCAGAAGGCGCCAATAAATATACCCTCGGTCCCGGAGGTCAGGGTTGTCAGAATCCTGGTTCAAAATTATATAAATAAGAAAAATCTGCATTTTGGATCAACAGAGTCATGAGCATGGCTAAACTACATTGTCCGTTAGTTTAAAAAATGCATTTCCCTGTGCATGTCCGTTAGTTTAAAAAATGCATTTCCCTGTGCATAAATCTCGGTCCCCGATTGCCACCTGAGTTGCTAATGTGAGCACACGCTGGACCAATTGTTGCGTGTCAGTGGGACGCTTCAGGAACAGTTTGACCACCTTGACCAGGTCAGAAGTTAACAATTCAAAATAACAACAAATGCTCACAGACCGCAGTAAGCAGCTGCAGTTGGACTTGGGTGTTTTCGTCATGAAAGCCTTCGACGAACGACTCCAACAGTTCGTCCGCATTGTCAATACGTTCAGCATACTCACCGATGATCTGTTTGATTTTTCGTAAAAAGGCAGTAAAAACAACATTTATAGTAGAATACATACCCAAATCATCGATGCTCGAGCTTCGGGCTCGTCCAAGGTGTCAAGATTTTCGCACAGTGTTGAAATGATCCCCTCATAACGATTTGGATACTTTCGAAAGATGTCCTATAAAGAATGACAGATAAAAATGCCAACAATTATTTTAAAATTGATTTAACAATCAATCACCTTTATCACCACAACCGCCTCCTGCACCACATAATTCACTTTTGTTTGGATCAACTCCAAAAGTGTGTTGACACATCGCTCCGCACTTTGCTCCACTTTAATGGCACAACGCCCAATCGCTCGGACCGCCTTGCGAACAAAATCCACGTCGACTTCGGTGGCATATCGAAAATGTTGTTTATTAGTTCAACAAAAATGGTAAAGTTAAGCGCTTGTACTCTTTGAGCTCGGAGAGCACTTGAGCGATGTTGTTCTGTTGGGCAAGACGAATCATGATGTCCAACTTCTCCATTTTCACGTAGATCTAAACAACAATTCGGTTCAACAAAAAAATCTTTCCAAGAAATTCAATACCGGATCATTGTACTTGACGAAAAACACCTTCATCTCTTGCTTCAGAATGTCAGGCCTAAACAATTAAAATATCGTAAACTTTAACGCAATATCAACTGTTTTTCAAACCGTTTCTGCACAATCAAATTGATGTTACGCAATGCAACGTATTGAATTTCTGGCTCCGCAGACAGCAGCGTGACCATCGGCGGAGCAAGCTTTTTGATCAGTTGAACCACAAAGTCAGAGCCGTCGGGCAGCATGTTGATCAGCTTCATCAACACCTTCACCGTAGAGAGGACAACGGCGGCATTTGCGTGCGCCAGACGGGGACTGATCCGTTCACAGATGCTTAAAAGCTCATTTTGAAAAAATATCGTAAAAGTGTTGGAATGCGCACTCACTTTTGTGCTTCTCGCTCATCCTTTGGTTGATAATTGGACAATGCGTCCAAAATGAACACTTGGCCCCACTCGGTGCATTCGTCTGCGGTTTAAAGAAGGCATTTATAACAACACAATCAAATTACCAAAAAAATAAAAAAGGATCTCCGCTCACAAATGTCTTTTTCTTCAAAAATTTTTGGGAAAAACGGCACAACATTCAATTTGCTTACTCAATGCGGTTAGCAATTTGTTCACTGTTTGGGCGTTTATGTCGATGAGAGTGCGCGACTCGTTGATTTCTGCAATTGCCGCAACGGCATTTGCCACAACCTTAAAAAAGAGAAAACGAAGACAAACAATTTAACACATCAAAAAAAACGAGAACCATCGGATTTGAGTCGCTAAGCAAATCGCTGAGCAGGTCTACAAAGCCTTGGTCCTCAACCATTTGGGCGTTTATGTCGTGCTAAAAATGCCAAAAATGATTGCGATGCCAGCGCCTCATTTTTTCTTTGAAAAAATTGAAAAACAAAAATGTACCAATTTTGCCACACAAATTGCAGCCGTCTTTCGGACATAAGGGTCCTCGTCCTTCATGCACTTGCGCAACGGTTCACACAAATATTCGGTGATTTTGTCCACTCGAATGCATCCCATCGTGCGGACGGCCAACGCACGGATCAACGGGTTCGGATCCTCGCAGTCCTGCATTAAGTTTTGGAGCCATTACATTTTGTTTAAAAACTCGGATTAAATTTTCAAAAAAAAATATTTAAAAAAACGTGTCATGGCATAAATTTTAAAACAAACAAAAAACCTTGACAAATGTGTTGACGGCCATTACCGCCAGTTCAGGCTGGCTTTTGGCATAGTTCATCAGGTACAGGTAGACCAGCTTCTTCAGCTCGACATTGTCCGTCTGCATACAGTTCACAACGTCCGGGAAAAGGGCGCTGAAAAGGAAGAAAACAAATTCAAATCGTGGTCAGTGAAAAGGTTTTTTCGTTTTATGAATGAAGCCCCCCACAGATTAGAAGTGGCCCAATTTGTATCTCCTAACCCTGGATACCCCACGCCCAATCACACACCTCACGTCTTTGCCCACCGTCATGCTCGCAATCACTTTTTTCACCGCCTCACGCTTCTTCTCCTTTTTGTCGGAGTTCAACTCATTCTTCAGCTCAAATATTTCACCTGACAATGCACAAAAGGGAATGATACAATTGCATTTTTGCTTCAAAAGTTACCCTTTTTTGTTGTTGTGAAATATTTCGCATCAGTCATTTTCGTAGAAGAGATTTGATTGGGTTCGGCGTATTTTTTATTAGTTTAATTGTCAATTGTATAAAACTAATCTGCTACTAATTGCGAACGAAGGCAAAGAAATTTAAATTATTTGGGCATGACATCAAAAATCAACGGCAAAACACGACCTCATCAATTCCGAGAAAAAAACAATCAACCAAAACTTTTTATTCCTTCGAGAGTAAATGGTTGGCCCCAAATGAGTAACAATCGTTAAAAAACAAAATAAATAAAATAAATGGGTGTACAACAAGGCGACTGATTCTACAGCTTCTCCAATGACGCAAAAGTTCTTCATTACGCCGGCAATTGGATATTTCGCCTAAACAAATTAGGAAAAAAAGAAAGTTTATCAAAGAAATCAGCGTCCATTTACTTTTGTTGCACAACCTGAAAAAATTATTGTTTGTTTTTTGCGTTTTTGTACTTATTGAGGACAAAATTACTTTAGTGACATAAAGGTAGAAGAAATCAGCGTACAAAACCTTTAAAAAAACAGTTCAAATAATGGAGGAAATTTTAGCTGAAAAAACACCGTTTGAACAATGCCAGCGACAACGGCGATTATGTCCATAAAGTCCTCTGAAAAATGGGCATTTATTATTCATTGATAGTCTGACACGCAATTTCAAAGCGGAGAGGTGGGGGCTCTGCTGCCCTCGACCCATTTCTTGGACAAGGTCATGCCAAAACTTACCCATGTAATAGCGGTAGACCCAATTCAAGATGTAGAGGGCACGGTAGGAGCCAAGAGCGAACAGATAATGGGCAGTGATGGTTTCCGCGGACCCCGTCTTCGAAAGCATAAACTGAAATAAAAACAATTTTAAGAAAATCTTTTTGCTACAAAAAAAATTGTTTAGCTTTGTCAATTTTCAATAATCATAGTTAGTTAGGCGATACCAATTGCGGCATTATGGCAACGGACTCCATGTAAATGCTGAACGTCCACAGAACCTTAATGTGTTAGTGGGTGAGTTTTTGTTCAACTGCGCATTTCCCAACATCACTCACTTCGAACACTGAGAACTCATGGTTGATGAGGAGTCCCAAACAAATACACGGCAACACGAGGAATTCAATGCGGAGAGTGTCGTGATTTCTTAACAAAAAATGGTTTGACATTTTCGCAAAACTCACCGACCCATAATGCCTTAAAGATTTAGTAGGACTCTATACCTCTCAATGAAATAAACTTTTTTGCTAAAAATGCTATATAGGACAAAAATTTGAGGAAATAAAATTGTCAGGAACTCCTTAAAAAAAGTGCTGAAAACACCTGTCGTAAGTGGCCTTGAACTTGATGTAAATGAAATAGACCGTCGCAACAGACGAACCGATGAAGAAAATCTTAAGTTTCACACCAAACGCGCAATTAAACAATAACGCCCAATTCCAAAACTAGCCTTCATGACGCTGTTGTATGGGGACACATAGTTCGTGACCTAAAACAAAAATTCCTTTAAAAAAATTAAATCTTGGCACAAAAAGTAAAAAGTGTACCAAGTCAAGATAACGGCAAATGAAGACGAGAAGGAAAAGGACTTGAGATCGCCCGGAGATTCCTGAAAAGAAAGTTTTTTTAAAACGGCACAAAATGCGTTTGTGTGCAACGCACCCGCCACGCTGCGGGTTTTCCATATCTTCCACAGAAGGATGAAGATCGCAACGAGATGAGCTAAATCAGCCGACAGTCGAAATAAATTCATTCTTTAGCTAAATTGATCCAAATTGTGTTAATTATATAATTTAAGAAAAGTCATTTTTTGCAGTTTGCTTACAGAGGCAATTTTTTGGGTTGGGTCAACTCGGCGAAACCCTTTTTGTTAAACCTTTGATCAAGCGAAAGCTAACCGATGCGTTTCTCAAAAAACTCATCTTGCTGAGTCATAATTTCCTGGGCCGAGGAACAAGACAAGAGTTACAAATAAATAAATGCCGAAAATTGGTAACAAAATAAACAATTATAACATTTGTAACATTTAAATTGTGCATAAACATTAACGTAAATAGAATACAGTCAAACCAAAAGGAAAAGACCCTTTACCACTCCACGTCAGCAGCAAAGCAAACATCGACATTTTTCTTTTGTTTTTGATACTAAAATATTAAGCCAAAAATTTGAAGAAAAGTATAAATTCAAATTTTGTGAAAAAGCATGTGTCCGTTGCGAATGACTGATTTTAGGGGTTTCTGGGTATGTTTTGTGGGGTTTGTTCGATCACAATAGTTTCTGTTTGTGTTCAGAATGTCATGCGCTGACATCCTGTTCTAATCGTAAATTAGTGGTTGACTTAACCAATTCAATCTCGAGTAAATTGTATTAAATTTATTTAAATCAAGATATGATTTACGAAATGACAAATAATGATCATCAAAGAAATCCTTCTGTCAAAGTTCGCCCGCCTCTTTTTCGGCCTCTTGCTTCACCTTCCGTTCAAATTGCTTCCGCATCGCTGGCAGCACTCTAAAAAGCACCTTTTTTGGATTCCAAAAGGACAAAGACCAAACCTTTCATATGGCCGCTCTTTCTCACTCAAAAGCTCTTCCAGCTTTCTCAGGTCCTGGAAAACAATCCATTCCTCGTGCGAAACGCATCCGACTTTTGTCGCAAACTCCAGATCGGACACGTCAAAAATTCGGCTTGCCGTCGTATTTTCCTTAAAAGATTAGGCAAAAGTGTACAGTTTGATCTTGTTGTCGCCCAACGTCAATTGCCGTAACCGGTTTAGCCTTGAATTTTTGCCTAAATCCCAGAAAACTTCTCCTAATCTTTTGGCCAGAGCTCCTGACCCAAAACCATCACCGACCGACCACTCCTCACCTTCTTCAACTGCGGCTTCTTCGGGTCAGGGAAAGTGTATTTGCCCGTTTTCAACAAAAATTCGTGTCGTGCCATGATCTGTTCCAACCTCAGGTTAAACCAATTGGTGCTCTCCGTCAACTCTTCCGACTCAATGCCCATGTGAAAGTAAATGTACTGCAAAAAGAAGAGAATATTTACTCCGAAAAAATTGTAATAATCGAGGAGAATTCATTTTTTTAATTTTTTGACAGAGACGTAATCCCGTAGTTTGCCTTGAAAGTCCGAAAGTGTCCCCTTTTCACCTCATAAATTTCCACAATTTCCTCCACATCCATCAGACAAATTTGTGGACTGTTCGACATCAATTTCTTCATCTAAAAATGCATTGCATTTAAATGAAGCGGTTTACCCCTTCTCAAATAGTCCAACAAACATCGCTCATGCTGAAGAAGTCCGAAATTGCCTCCCAGAACAAGTCCATCGTCTGCGGGTTCCCCATGAACAGCACGTCTGGCCACCGCTTCACTAACATTTTGAGTTGAACACCCGGCAGAATTCCTCGGCCAAGAAAAACGCTCAGCCGTTGCTGAATTGAATCGGCCGACACGCTGTCAAGTCCAGCCGCCCGTCTGATCACAAAAATAGTTTAAAGAAACAAATGATAAAATTAACCAAATCTTTTTTTAACTGAGACGAGGGTGCTAGGTAATAAAAAAAAGTTTGAATTTTAAGAACCAAAGAATTTGGACGCTTTAAAAAAAAAGTAAAATTTAAGACTGTCCTCTTTTGATGCCCGCTATTTTATTTGTTTTATTTTGCTTTTGAAACGCCATTTGGACTTTTAGAGTGATGTAGTGTGACTTAATTTGTATAGTTTTCCGGATTCTGTGAGTGCTCCGGGCTCTCTATAAGAGCTCGAAAAGTCTAACCGATTTTATGCCACAAATTCGCTGTTTTTTACAAAATGATGGCGTCATCACTACCTACCAGACTCCCATTTTTCATTAACAAAACATACTTTGCATAAAATCGCATTGCGTCTTCGTACGTCATTTCCAAACATTCGACAAAAATGGTGAACTTTTTGATCGCTTCTCGGCCGTTCTTCGTCAATGTCACAAAAAGGTCGGCACTCTGTGTGCACGCGTCGATGAGGAACTCCAAAGTGACGCCTAATTATTAAAATTGGTCCACGGAATCGAAAAACTTTTCAACATTATTCAAATTTTATGCCATTTTTTTCCTTCTCTCCCACCAAAATCTCAGCCAAAACACCTTGCGAAGTCAGCTCCTGAAATGGAGACAGCAGCGAAAGCATTGCCCGATCATCAGCCCATGGCACAAAAAATGTCTGTCCGTTGGCCAAATGTGTGTCGACAATTGTGCGCAATATTTGCCTCAATTCGTGCTGATCATCTTGAGCTTGATTAAAAATATATTTTTAAACAATGGAATTTTCCACCATTTTTTGATCAAAAAGAGCAAATCACTTTGGATGTTTGAGTCAATTTGCTGTCGTAACAGTTGGTCGTCTTTTGTTCCGACCACAGAATAACAAAAGCATGGCACATGCGCCGGCACGCGGAAACGATGCCTTGCACATAAAGTTGTGAACAATCGCCTGCCGAGCATCTGCAAAAGGTGGCACAGAACAATCGAGCATTCGTCACAAAATCCATGCCCAAAAAAGTCCCCAAATCGCGAACCCGCATTTTACAAAACGCCGACAAGCAATGGAAATATTATATATTTTTCAATGTAAGAACAACATTTGTCAAAGAGTTAAATTACAAAAAATGGCAAAGCTTATTAAAGCAAATAAATTCAAATTAAATTCTTTGCATGCGGAAGGAAGAAGAGATTCGAACACAATGTGAGTATCAGACAGACACAAAAAGCCATCAAAAAGTGATTGGGCTGCATTGGATTAAATGACAATTGATTTGGAAAGTTTAAATCAATGCAAATGATCGGAGGAGGACTGAATCAACAGGTCGTCGACACAGAAACAGAACATTAGATCAAATTCGAGTTAGGTATTTTATAATAAACACAAATCAAGTCGCCGAATTCAATCGCAGAGAATAGTCGCCACTCTGTGTGATGTATCGCACCCACGGCAACGCCTGGTAGCCACTCTTTTCGATGATTTTGAGGTAGCGAACTTGAATGCCTAAATGGGGAAAGTGTATTTGGGCCCTCCTGAACAACCCCTTCACCCCTCTATTTACTGCCGGAGGAGGAGAACAATCTCTGTTAAACCTTTGCTGAGGATGGTAAATTTCCGTATTTATTTTTGACAATTTTGGATCAAAATTTCTCACTCAAAATGTACAAATTTAAAACAAATCTAGCGCCTTCGGGCTTCCGCTTACTGACTGGATTTGTGAATTTTAAAAACACCTAAAATTATGATTCCCTCGCCCGGATCCCAAAAAATTTCGAATGTACAAAACTTGGCGAAAAAAAATGTCGCTCCTTTACACAACATGCTCACCCGATGTTGTGAAGTAAGGTATTTCGAAGCGCACTTTGATCGGACGCTTTCCCTCAACCTCTCCGCTGAGTACGGACGGCAATTTGAAATGGGCACGCATCAAATATTCCTTGCCGCCAGGGAAATTTTTAATGTTCCATACAAACGAATTCTCCTAAAATAATTAATGCAAAAATAATAATAATAAATAATCCAAAAAAAAAAAATCAGTTTATTGAAGAAATTCACGCGCACTTCCGGTTGATAGCGACAATTTCCGATGGCCGTTTTGAAGCGCGGACTGTCCGAGTAATTGGGGGCCGGCACAATTATCTCGACATTGTTCGCTGTTGAACGTCTTTTGAACTGACTCTTTGCCTGAAAAAAGGAAATTGTTTGCCTAAATTTTGATTAAAAAATAAATCTATTATTTGATTGATCAAAGGATTTTCCCTCCATTCTTAAAGCATAATTCCAAAAGTGTTTATTTCTGTTCCAAGTTTTGTGTACCTTGACCATGTATTCCACACGACTGTGCGAAAATTTTTCGATGACCTAAAAATGGCAAACAAAAATAATCAGCAGCCAGCGATTATTTTGGAACTCACCGCTTCAACCCAAATGAGCGGCTTCACAACGGTGCTCAACCTTTAAAATCTCAATAAATTGTGGTGCTTTTGAGTTACCAATACAAAAAAAAAATTGCCTGTAGCTCATCAGTTCAAACTCTCCGTCGGGCGGAATAAAACTGATAGTGCGATCATTTTCTTAAGAAAATGAATTTTAATTTCTTTTATCATCATTTTTTTATCGAAATATCACCGAAACGCGAAAGTCGTACACATTGATGGAATTTGATGTCCTCCAACTCGACCCCTTTGCTTCTTCCTCCTGTGAATTGTTAAATTTGTCCAAGTACTTTTTTAGCTACTTTTGTCCACTCACTTCCTGATGCATCGAATTGAACCTTAAACAATTCATTTATTTTTAAATTTCCATTTAAAAAAAAGAACAAACGCACTTTGTCATTCAAGCCCAAGCGCAATTCGGGCATTCCAGTCAGAAACACTCGCATTTTCACAGAGCCAACAATTTCACTCTGAAGCACTGTGCCGGACCCGCTTGCCTTGAAAAAACAAAAAAGTTTTCAGGGTAAAGCTTCCATCTTATAAACATTTAACAATTTCAGAAAATAACAGCCACTTACCAGCAAGTTCAACGACTCAATCACGTCAAGGAACACCTAAAAGAGACAAAAGTGCCATTACGCGTCTGGTCTTTAAAATCAAAAAACCTCATTTTTCCTGTGCTTCACACCCTCGGACCTAAAAATTTAGCAAATTAGATACATATGATAACTGAACAGAGCAAACAACAACAAAAAACAGTCAATCTGGCTTCAAAAGTCAAAAGCATTGCCAGAAAATTGTTCCAAAATTTCAGCATTGAATTACCCAATCAGGTTCGGGTTAGTTTTTCCTTAATTTTTTCGTATTTCGAAAGGAGCTTTTTTTAGGAATAAAAAAACATTGCTCTGATAAAACAAATGAGCCCCCACCTCCACGAGACGGCGTTGGTCACAGCCATCGGAGGCCGTGGCTGATGTGACGCCTCCAATTTGTGTCCCACCTGTGTGATATATCTGAGGGAAATGAACGGCACATTTGTGAAATTTGGAGCGGTAAAATACTCGCGTAATATTCGTCCTTCAGTGATTTGCGGATAGCCAAAGTCCATCATCTCTTCAAATGAGAGCAAATTTTGGTCAGCTTTGAATTTAAATGCTTCCCCCATACCGTCCAAGAGTTCGTAGATGATCACAAAATTGTCGCGGATCGACTCCTCCTCCACGTCCTTGAAATACTCCGCCAAAACACCGACCAATTTGTACAGGAACGACTGGACCAACGACACATTGGCATTGCAACGGGAGACAGCAACAACTTAACGGTTTAGAATTTGGGTATTTGCCTCACAAAATCTTATTTTTGTAGGTTTCTGGACAATTGAGTGTTAAGCCTTTCTGTCACAAAAAAATTATAAAAACTAGGTGTAGCTAGAAGTATACCGTAAAAGTTATTAAAGCGAATCCAGATCATATGAGTGCCACTGTCAACATCGACAACCGGTGCGAGCTGACCCTCCTCCTCCAAATCGACCAAAAGCGGAACAAATTTCTCAATAATTCCAATGTCGACATCGCCGCTACAAAATGTGATGGTGTGCAAAAGAAATGTTAATGCCCCCACCACCCAAAACAAATTGCTAACCGGTAATTGCGCGAGATGAGAACCTATAAACAACAAGAACAAATGCAATTAGACAAACACAGTATGGATTTTGTTTTAAATGTTGATATGTTGAGTGGTTGTATGTACAGCTTGGTAAACTTTTACACGTTTGAATCATTTAATTTGGGCACTTCATTTAAACGAAAAAAACGAAACGATGCATGAGAAGAAACAATTAAAAAAACCGTAAAATTTAAGCGATAAGTTCAGCATATTGACACAATCACCACCGATGGTCCCCCTGCATGGTCACACTCCGCTTCTCCTGCTGTTCCGTCTTGAGCGCCTCCTTCAGACGTTGATTCTCCTCCTCGAGCAGTTTGACGCGTTCCTCCAAATACTTCTCCCGCTCGCGCCGTTTGTTCCTGGACTGCTTGGCCGCCTCGTTGTTCTTGCTCCGTCGCTCCAAATAGCGGCGCCGTTCCAACTCTGTGCGGAACTCCCTGTTGCCGACACAATTCAATGCAGCGTTGCTCGAATTCGAAATGTTGTCAAAGGGTCGTCGAACATCACCGCCGCTCTCTTGAGGCGTCCGTTCGTCCGATGAACGGAGGGGGAGGTTCTCCTTCCCGTCGTAACCAACAGAATGGTCACGGAGGTCGTAGCCTATCGTAAGCTCATCCTCGTCGTTGTAATCGTGTGGAGTGGTGCGACAGTCGACGCTGATCCTCGCCGAACTTGAAGGCAACGGTTGGGTTGGACAATGATGTTCCCAAGACGGAGAGTGTGCCGAGAAATGTTGCGACAAAATCTCTGTGCCGCGTTGTCCAATAGGCTGATAATGGAAGGCACCCGAGTAGGGGGGCAGCCTCAACTCTCGGGGGAATGACTGAGAACTCTCGAAATAGACAGGAGGCTGGGTCGAAATATGAGTTGGAAACAGAGAACCATTTACATTCAGCGGATTTTGATCAGTCATTATTTCATCATCTGTGAAGAATTTGCTCAATTCAGTGTGAAATGAGTATAAGTAACAACCATTTAGCATAGAGCATAATGCAGGTGTTACTATAGTAAAGTTGTTGGGATTTTTTGGGTCTACAAAATCGGTTTTTATGTTCAAATTTTCGGCAATTCGAATTTGATCAAACCAATAATCTCTAAACAAATAGTACAAACGGAGGTGTCCTGATGAGGAATAAAGGGACAGAGAGGTGAACGGCGTTGGGGAAAGAGTACGGACGGTGGAATGTGACGCGAATGGGCCCTCTGGCATAGAGAAGAGAGGTCGACAAGGCAAACCAAAAACCAACTCTGCCATCTTCTCAAACCCACTCAACTCATCAGAGGTCACACAATCAATGGCACTGAGAGACGAGGGAGCACTCTCACACAAAATGGCTCACATTGTGGACAAAAAATGAATGTTTCGGGAAGTATAATTGAATATAACCAAAAAGCTAAAATGCCATAACATACAGCCACTCAATTGTACAAAACTACAAAATGTTTAGCCACACTCGTCCAAAGTGCAAAAATTTTCAGTTCCTCCACCATCCCAGGCTCACCTTTCCTTTTATGTCCAGGAAAAAAAGAGCCGAGCATGCCATATATGTATGTTGTAGTGCCTTGTTGTGCAAATTGGTCACTTGAACTTGTAGTTAGCTGCTTGAATAATAATAGGAAAAGAGTAATCTAAAAAAATATGCGTCGGTTTTTATTTTAAGCAAATTAGTTTAATTAAGTGCTAGCAAACATTAGAAAGTTCATTTTGGATTTTATTTGAAGAAATATTAAATAAAAATCTTTCAAATTAATTGTGAACTTTTCGCCAAATTTCGAAATTTAAAATAAACATAATGCCAATTAATTTTTAAAAAATGTTTTTGTTTACGAATGTTTTACGACAAAACAAAAATGTCGGTTTAATGGTTTGTTTAATTTAGGGCTGGCACCTCGATCCCGAATTTTTTGGGTTTTTAGTTAAGTTTAATCAGTTTAGTTTATACTTTTTTCAGGCTTACAATTAGCATCGAAGTTTTTAATTAACACAAAAACGCGTTTTATTTATTATACTCAAGCAGTACAACATAGAATTTCATCGCATTGTCTAATGGAACATCAGAAACTCAGTGGAAGAGAGGAGGAGCATGTTAAGGTCAGGTTTTATGCGACAAATGCATGTTGAACATGTTTAAATTGGGCCATTTTTCTTTAATTTTTGACTCAAAATTTGAACAAACCCGCAGGTCGCTGTCCGTTGCCGGCCGTTAAGCCAACAGGAACAGCAGCAAGGACACCGCACGGTTGTGCAAACGGACGAACACGCAAAATCTGTTGCTGTCGCACAACCGGACAGCCGAAATGTTAGTGAAATTTTGGATTTAAATTTATTTTTCTAAAATTCTAACAGGAGCTTTTGAAATGCTATACCTTTGACGAAGTGTTTGGGCCCGAGACCGTCCAGGCCACCGTTTATAATTCGCTCTGCCGCCCAATTGTGGAAAATGTTTTGAAGGGTTACAACGGTCAGTTTTGATAGAAAGACTGCAAAAATCGTTGTTTGAAAAATTAAAAAATTGGAATTTTTGTAGCTGACAAATGAGTTCAGCTTTTCTTTTATAGGCGCTTGGATTTTAACGAAATTTTACGGAATTTTCAGGTACAATTTTTGCTTATGGTCAGACGGGGACCGGCAAAACGTACACAATGAGCGGAAACGATGGGCAGGCGGATGGCGTCACGCAGAACGCGTTTGCACATATTTTTGATCACATCGCAAAATGCCATCAGGACAAAAGGTGGGTGGAAGGAGTTCAGCGATTTCCTAAAATTGCGAAGGAAAGCGCTTATCATACGGAGTCGTGAAATTTACAGAAATCTACAAATTAGTTAATTTCGTAAAAAAATGCCTCCATTCTTTTTTCTACATAGAAATTTTTTTTACTTCAGATTTTTGGTTCGGATTTCCTACATGGAAATTTACAATGAGGAGGCGCGTGATCTGTTGGCCAAGCAGCCTGCCGATGCACACCGCCACCATTCGTTGGAGATCAAGGAACGCGCGGACATCGGCGTTTATGTAAAAGATTTGTTGAACGTGACAGTGGCAAGTGCGGAGCAATGCCTTCGCATTATGCAGTTTGGCAACGCGAACAGTTCGGTGGTGCCCCCTTTCCCCCACTTTCTTTTTAGGGATGTACATATGGACCAACGTTTTCATTCAATGCCAATTCCAATTACCTAAATTCCAGGACACACCGGACGGACGAGCATGAACGAACAGAGCAGTCGGTCCCACGCCATTTTTACAGTGACCATTGAATGCTCGGAGATGGTGGACGGTGACGGACGCCAACTGCTGACCCAGGGCAAGCTGCACTTGGTGGATTTGGCGGTCTGTCTTTAAAATATTTATAATTTTAACAATTTTTTTATACTAAAATTGCCCCTTTTCTTACAGGGCAGTGAACGGCAGTCCAAAACGCATTCGGTCGGCGACCGCCTGAAAGAGGCGTCAAAGATCAATTTGTCACTTTCAACGCTCGGAAATGTGATAAGTGCGCTGGTGGACACAAAAAATCCTCACATTCCCTATCGGTGGGTCAACAAATGCATTTTTAGTAATTTTGATAAAAAGAAAAAATTCAGGAATTCAAAGCTTACGCGCATTTTGCAAGATTCGCTGGGCGGCAACTCCAAAACTGCAATGGTTAAGTTATTATAATTACTATAGTTATTGACGAAAGTGAAAATTGGGGATGTTTGGATTAGAAAAAAATAGCCGGGTTGGATCCCGGTCTTAAAATCCCGATTTATTTAGTCCCGTTTGCACCAAAAAGTAGTTATAATCTATACAATTTTAACCCCCCGGTTTTCGTCTTCTTTACCATCGCCATTGCAGATTGCCAACATCGGGCCAGCTTCCTACAATTACGACGAAACCATCGGCACACTGCGCTATGCGGTATGCTTAATCAATTTTGTTCCAATTTGGAATTTCAGTGCATTTTTATTACAAAAGATAATTTACACAAATTTCATTTTCGACAAAATCGAGCAGCCAAAATTCCAAGGGGTAGAAGAATATTGTTAGTTTTTTTTTTTAAATTTGACTTTGTCCTCCGCTCCCAAAACAGAATCGGGCCAAACAAATCCGGAATGTCGCGCGCATCAATGAGGACCCGAAGGACGCGCTGTTACGTCGTTTTCAGGAGGAAATTGAGCAGTTGAAGAAGCAATTGGAGGAAAATGGTGGACTTTGATTTTAGGGATTTTACTCAAAAATTCTATGACAAATTTGCAGTTTTTTTCGATTTTTATTTATTTTGGTCGTGCACATAATCGTGTTTTTTTTTTATTAAGCTGAAGCGATTTCGGACACAGAAGAAGCAGCGGTTGCCGAAATGGGCGGTTTTGATGAGGAAGCCGACGAACTCCAAAAGCATCAGCAACAACAGCACACCCCTCACCACCACCACAACCAGTTTGAGCGAATTCGTGAAATTGAAGAGAGCATTGAGCGCGGAAAACGGAAACTGCAGGTGCAGATTCCGATTTTTATTGTTTTTTTTTGGGATGGGTTAGCCCGGAAGGATTTTTTGGAGAAGAAAAAACTTTTGTTTTTTTGTACAGGAAGAGCACGGGCTGAAGGAAGCGGAGAGGCACAAATTGGCGGACGATTTGCTGCGCAGGGAGGAGGAATTGACGCGCAACAAACGCGAGAGGGACAAACTGCTCCAAAAGCTGGGCACCATCGAGCGCCAAATCATTGTGGGCGGCGAGAACATGCTGGAGAAGGTGGAGATCCAGGCTAAACTGTTGGAGGAGAGCAATCGGTAGGCCAAAAAAATGATTTAAAAAGTCTCTAACATGGCCTTCTTTGAAGGGATCTTGAACGCGCACGTCAGGACGAATTGGCACTGCAGACGCGCTTTCGAAATCAGCAGGCAGAACAATGTGACATTGGGGAGCAGTACAACACCCTGCAAGAGGAGGCACAGGGACTGAACAAAAAGTTGAAAAAGGTGGGTGTGTTTATGCCTGTAACGAACCGTAAAAAAAAATTTTTATGAACGTATAGTATTATTCTTTTTGTTTTATTTTTTCATTTGAATATTGTTAAAAGATCCCCCGAATGAAATTTCTGCTTCTGTAAAGTATCATTTGTTTGTTCACTATTTTATTCAATCGGTTTTTTTGTTTTGCTTGGCTGACATTAATGTTAAAATAATTACTCATAATTTCTGTTTGCATACGATTCAAAATTTAGTCATCCCTTCCTTTGCTGCTGCTTGCTGTTGTTTTTTTTCATTAGACATTTTTTAAATGTTACATAAAAATTCATTTCCTGTTAAAACGATCTGTTTAATTTTTCTAAATTGTCCGTAAATAAAAAAGGAGAAAACCCGAGCGGAACTTCGTCATCTTTCAGGTGTGGACACAATACATGCAGGCCAAGGCGGAGCTGACGGACATTGAGGTGGAGCATCAGCGGGAGATGGAGGCACTTTTGGAGAGCGTCCGGCAACTGCAGCGGGAATTGCTCTACTCCATGCTTGTGAGACAACAAAATATATATTTTTTTAAATTTCCCCCATTTTTTAGGTCATTGACCAATTCATTCCGGAAGAACGGGTGCGTTACATTGAGAAATTTGTTCATTGGAACGAGGAGATCGGCGATTGGCAGCTCAGGTGCATTGTGAGTGAATTGGAGGGGGGCATTTTTTAAAAAAGAAAATGTTTAGGCCTATGCCGGCAACAATATTCGTGAGCATCGGCTTGTCCACTCTTCGATCAATCACCCCCAAAAGGCAAATTTGTTTGGTTTTGTTTGAAAATTTCGAATTATTTACTTTTGTTTAACGAACGGTGGTTTTTTTTTAACTTTTAGAACCAGGACCCGCAAATGAAGCCGTTGTTCCTCAGTTATGCCGACGTGCTCGGCACGCAAGCGACAACAACTTCAACATGCTCAGCTTCGCCATCTTTTTCTTCAAACTCCAAACCGAATTTCCGTCCAAAATCTGCTGCAAAGTCAGTATTGTTACATAACTTTTATTTTAAAATTAATTTTCAGGGACCGGAACGCGGCACGGATTCGTGCCCTGTTGGAATGAATGAATTCAGTGGAAATTAACGATCTTTCTCAGTTCCTCTTTCATTTTTGTATATATGCAAATTTTCTAGTCATGTTCATTTCTTCTGTTGATTTAAATACACTTTAATTTTTTTCACAAAATCTTTTTAATGGGCTAAACCAGAAATGAAGCATCGAATATTGGATTGCTTTTGCATTTTTTGTTTTGTAAATTTACGTTTACATTTTAAGTTTGATGCAGCGCTTGGAGTGTGCTGTTCAGCACTATGCCTGGGGCAAGACGGGGCAGGACAGTTTCATCGCCCGCTTGTTGCCGGCCGAGCGTGTCGATGCCAAAAAGCGATACGCCGAGGTGAATCGAACCAAAAAGATTACTTGCAGTCATGCATTCATAACTTTTGTTTTCACTCAAAAAAGATACAACAACATTCTTGGACTGTCTGTAATTTTTGGACCAAATTTATTCGATGGATTCGTTTCTAAAAACAAATGTGGACTTTTCTATTTGGCAGCTTTGGATGGGCACCCATCCCAATGGGCCTTCCCGTGTGGTCGGGTTGGACGGAGGCGGCGAGACGAATTTGAGGGATTTTTTGGCACGGAATCCGACGCTGTTGGGCGAGCACGAGGAGGGCGAATTGCGCTTTTTGTTCAAAGTTTTGTCGGTGGACAAAGCGCTGTCCATTCAATCGCATCCGACAAAAGTGCGGGCATTTTACCATTTGGAATTTTACAATTGCGTCGATTTTATGTGGGAAATTTTTGAGGGTATTTCCATATTTTATACTAGTATTGAGAAAATTGTGCATGATTATTTTGAGAGCTTTTCGAAAGAAAGTGTCAGCATTTTTTTTGTTGTTGTTGTTGTTAAACACAATAAAATCTCCCTTTTTGTAGATCAATTTCATTGCAGGAACAGGCCAAACTGTTGCATGCAAATGACCCGAAAAACTATCCGGACGACAACCACAAGCCAGAAATGGTGCATGATTATGGAATTATTGTGTACTTTTGAATATGAAAACAAATTAGGGGATTCGATAAGCTTTTGGCCCAAAATACTCAATTTGTCGGAATCGAGTTTTCAATAGTCACGAGTTTTAGGTTCTTATGTCAGTCCTTTAATTCCTTTCCACTTTTCAGGCAATCGCTCTCACTGAGTTTGAGTTGTTATGCGGCTTCCAATTACCGCACGGTATTATTTCCAACATGAAGGCACACCGTGAACTGCTCCAACTCGTCGATGATGAGTCGTTGCTGGACGAGTTGGCGCAGACGGAGCACGATGCGAAGCGGGGCAGAGAGGCATTGCGTCAGATATTTTGCAAAGTTTGGACAAGTTCGGCTGAACGAATTGCGCAAGTTGTAGTCCAAATTGTGGATCGGCTCGACAAAAGTGCGTTTTGACTTTTTACAATTTATTTTTTGTCTATTTGTGAATATTTTTTGCGCAGAAACTGATCGAGCCCCGGTAGATGAGCTTGTCCTCCGATTGAACAACCAATTTCCGGGCGGTGACATTGGCGTGCTAGCTCCATTCTTCCTGAACTTCTTCACGCTGCAACCGGGCCAAGCAACCTTCCTAGGACCCAACGAGCCCCATGCCTACCTGTCAGGGGGTTGGTTTAGACAAGATAATATGATGTCATAAAAGCCGGCATGAATTCCTCGTCCGGCTATAATTTAAATAAATTGGAAAATTTTCTAACAAAATTTTCCGTTAAATGCTTTATTTTCTCTCCTTAAAGACTGCGTTGAATGCATGGCATTGTCGGACAACACAATTCGTGCCGGTCTGACTCCGAAGTTCAAGGATGTGCCAACATTGTGTTCGTCACTCACTTATCGAATGTATGCGCCGCCAATTTTTGAACCAAAAAAGTTGGCGGATGGTGTCACTGAATACGCTCCATCGGTGGAAGAATTTGCAGTTCACAAAATTGAAGTAAATATTGTTGAGTGGAAAGTGTTAATTCCCTTAATTTTACAGAGTAAAGTGTCTACTCTGAGGCCAATCAGCGCAGGTTCCATTCTGATCGTCGTTGCCGGAAGTGCTATACTGCTTGAGGTCGACGAAAAACAACAACATGAACGTCAGATTGTACTAGGCGATGTGCTGTTCTTGACAAAAGATCTTAACGCTTCCCTGCGCGACACGAGTTCGGACTTTTTGGCATTTCGCTCGTTCACTCCCTCGCCTCCTCATTTTGCCAAATAGTCTGCTACTTATTTCACACTCATGTCTTTGGCTGTTCTGATAAATGCGACAGACTTCTTGCGTGTAAACCTTTCGAAGAAAAAATAGCCATAATACATCTTGAAAACATGAAAAGCGTTTTTGTTTCTGTGGTAAATTCGAAAAATGTTTTTTTACAGATCCGGATAATTCCATGTCGCCGTTTCGGCAATACTTCCGATGGCACCCATGTCTTTTTTTTTTGCGGTGCCGATAGGCGCCGACGTTAAAAATTTGAAATTTAAGCATTTTTGTGATGAAAACTGGTCCAAAATTGTTTAAATTTTTGAAAACATTTCGCCAAGAAAAATGAACGGGAACGGGAAAAAGACTGAAATAAAACCGGGAACGGTGTTTTCAAAAAGTACGGGACGGGAATCCCGTGTTTTTCCCATTTCCCTAAAAAATCCCGCTGGGCAAAAAGACGGGACCAGGATTTCCGTACTTTTTCCGCGGGAATCCCGTTCCCGCCGGGCTCTATTATGTACATACTTTTAGGTTTTTACCTATTTTTTCTGCAGCTTTGTTTGGCGAGTTAGTATGCACGAAAAACATGTTTTAGTCGGAAATTTTGCCAACGAGGCTATTCAGTAGTGCTGCACGAGACCCTAGAAAACCTATTTTGGACTTATACCCATAAAGATCAAACGTTTTCAATAATTTGTCATTAAAAACCCAAGTTTTTAGGCCATTAATGACCCCCACTTGTTGAGATAGTCAATGCCGGACTCCACTGGCCCATCAGAATGTCCAGACAGACGCCCCCATTAGCGTTGATGTTCGGGTGCTGTGATCGGAATTATTTGGCCAATCTACATGACTGAAGAAGCACGTTGGACCAACAATGAAGGTGAGCATTAAGTGTTGAATGCATTAACCTTTTTTGAAATTTAAGTGAGTCTGAAAGTATGGGCCCGTTACTGGTGCGTCTTCGCCATTCTGAATCAGTTCGACTTCTGCATGTTCGAGCGTGTGATCCCCTTTTACATCGTCATCAAAGCGGCCATTCTGCTTTACATTGTGATGCCGAACACAAATGGCGCACGAATCATCTATGGTTTCGTCGTGGAGTCTTTTTTTGTGTGATTCTGTAGGAGTCACGACGGATCGTAATTTGATATGGTGTAATTTGTACATATTTCCTGTGAATAAAATTGTTGCGTCTTTTATTGTCCGTGGCATAAAAAGTAAATTCAAAAATTTATGAAACTTATTTACGGCCTCTTCCGACGGCATCCACCCCTGCCTTTTCCGACGGCACCCCCGCCCCCTTTTTGAAATTTCTTTCAAAAATTTTATATTGGATTAAAGGCGTGAAAGCCGTTTCTGGCACGTAAAATATTGATATAGTATTAATTGCCTTTATGTACATACATAGGTGGTATAAGAGAAATTGAGGCGACATCAAATGGGAAAGGGGGGGGGAGGAGTCAGTGAATATTTGTAAGTTTCTCCTCTCATCAATCACATCGCATGTCTCCGAGTCCACTCGCGCGCCGTGTTGTTGAACTGCTCACGATTTTCTCTGTACTCGCGCCCAATGTTGAGCACGTTGGGCACAAACACCCTGTACGGGTTCGCGTCACTGAGGAGACAACAGATCGACATCAGGACTGGAAAATGTAAAAATGTCGGATAAAGATTGAATGTTCACAGATGACCCCCACTTGTTGAGATAGTCAATGTCGGACTCCACTGGCCCATCAGAATGTCCAGACAGACGGCCCCATTAGCGTTGATGTTCGGATGGTAGATGGGCGTGTCGAACGTAACGCGTGGCTGTTGAAACGGATAGTCCCTGCGGAAGCGCATGGTGAGAACGAATGTGCCGCCCTCGTACGGCGTGCCGGACGGGCCCTTGACGGTGGCCTTCCAGATGTACAAGTTGTTTTCGGCCTCCGGCTTTGCAGTGCAGTCCTTGACCGGATTACGTTCCAAGTCCTTGATTTCCTGCAATTTGGACAAGAATTGTTAGTCTTTTCAACGTAAATTATATTTGTTCGGTTAACACCTGTTTTATGCGACGCAGTGCCATTGTGATTGGATGGGCCAATGACGTAATATACAGATGCCGTTATATATGTACAATGAACGATGCTTCCGTTCGCTAAATTGAAAAGAGTAAATGGAAATGGCATTAATTCATTATTAAAACATCCAACGAACAAGTCATTTTTTAAGGTTTTTTTGTCGATTAAATGTCTGAGAATCGCGCAAAACGTGGATGCTTTTTGGAGAAAAATAATGTAAGAATCAAATTAAATTTTAAAAAAGTTGACGAGGGAATAACAATAAATGCCGTTGGCGGTTTGAGTTAGTCCAAAATGTGTTGAATTAATTGTGAAGAAACATTACTTTTATATCGTTCGACGGAAGTTGTTACATTAATTTGCCGACGCCAACTTAGTCTATAAAAAGAAAGTCCAATTTTCCTTTCTGATTCATTTTCGACCACTTAAAACAGACTTTTTATAGTTAAGTGTTCATTCGATAAGCGTACGATAGAACAATTCTTAAAAAATGCGATACTTTGGCCATCTGTTTTTTATTCAAAATTTAAACGAAAATTCTTCCCAGAAAATCCCAAATAAATACTGCGTAAAATATCCTAGTATTCAGAAATCACAAACTTTTTTGGCTTTTAGCGTTTCCGGGAATGGTGTTTCATTGGTCCTGAATTTTTTTATTTTTAAATGAATGTTTTATGCATTTAAAAATTAGCTCACGCTAATCGTTTTGTTTATTGGTCGAATTCGGACTTCAAATCGGTCGAAAATAGGTCAGATTCGCAT
Source organism: Globodera pallida (assembly GCA_020449905.1). Taxonomy (NCBI): domain Eukaryota; kingdom Metazoa; phylum Nematoda; class Chromadorea; order Rhabditida; family Heteroderidae; genus Globodera; species Globodera pallida. The sequence continues at coordinate 3,311,112 of JAIXHY010000004.1, read as the reverse complement.
TCTACCTCTTACTGAGTTCAGGAACTGGGTTTATCGTTTACTATTGCTTATACACAAGCTTAGAAAATGTCATCCAAACTTCAAGCATTGACAAAGCAATTTAACGGAGGTAGAAAATAAATTCGTTATTTTTTGTACGCTTAAATGCACAGATCTGGAGCTCTTACAGAAGGAGTTGAAGAAAATTGAGGCGGAGAATGAAACCAAACAATCGCAATTTGCTAATGGTGAGTTTTTATGCAAATTTATTGGTTTTGATTTTATTGCTCACCATCATTTTCTCGTCAATTTACAGAACAAAATCTGTTGATGGAAGCGCGCACGGAGAGCGAACTTAAACAGCGCAAACTCCAGCAACTGAAGGATTCTCTCGTCGTCAGTGAGAAGGCGCTCACTGAGTAAGCGATGATTCCGAAAATGCTTTGCAACTAAACCAATTTCCACTCAGATCCCAGTCCGAATTCGACAATAAGCAAGAACAACTGAATTTGTTGATGCGCAAATACCGCATGACGGCATCCAAGCGAAATGAGAAGTTTAAGATGGCATTGCAAATCATGCGCCGTGTTACCATCAAAGAAGAAGTGGCTTTCTCTTCATTTTAGTGGACAAAGTTCAGAGTGAATTTGTTTCAGGATCAGTACGGGAACATGGAGGAGTACAAGCGGGCGATGCAGCAGCAAATTGCGGAGTTTAAGTCAGAAAGTGGGTTTTTGATATGTTCTACTAAAAGAAAAAAAAAATTCAAAATTAACGATGTCAAGAAAAAAAATTCTGTTTTCAGTTGCACTCGGGCAGCAGGAGCTGAAGACTAAACGTGATGAATTGACCGTGTTGGAGAAGGAATTTGCCAGTTCAGTCGACCAGCCGGCAATTGGCCCGGAGTTGAAGCGCGATATTTCGTAAGTGACGGCATTAGTCACAAAAAAGGAAAAAAACAAGTTGCGAGACAATTTATAAAAATTTCTTTCTCTAATCATTCTTTTTCTCGTAAGCCTTGGCCTTTAATTATTTGAATAAATTTCCTTTTTAATTGAAATCCAGTGAGCATTGCATCGAGGCTTTGAAGTGTCAGCGCAAGCAATTGGTGGAAACGAAGATGCTCAACCACAATATGAGGTTCAAATTGGCCTGCTGAGATGTGTGAACAATGGACAAAAGAACTTTTTAGAATTGGGCGTTATGTGTACGTGTAATTTTTTTATTTTTGCCTGTGTTCTTGTCAATTTAAAATTAATTTGCGATAACGCTTAAAGAAATATCCGTATTACGCCGATATGGGTCGATGTGCGAAAGCTTACAAAAAAAATTGGCAAAGTTTGAATTTTCCACATTTGGCACGGTTTGGTTCGGCATTTACCTTTTGGTGCATTGTTTTCCAGTTTTTCCCTTCTTCCTTTCGGTTAGCAATGGGCGGGTGAAAGGGCGACTAACAGAAAAATATTTTTGTTTTCGTTCGGGTGTTTGGTGCGTTAGAAGAGATTATATAAGTGAAAAGAAAAGAGGGAAAAAGGAAGAAGGAATATGTGAGAAAGAGCGTGGGGGAAGTGGGGGGGGGGGTGGGAGGAGGGTGAGAGGCTGCCGCTCGCCGCTGGTTGGCCGTGCTCTGCCGCTGATGTTTTCAGTTTTCACAATTTGTTGTCAACAACGCCGGCAGAGCATTTACTATTCACTCGTCTTTTCAGCAGGCATTTTATTTGGTCCCCCCCCCCCCCATTCCCTCTCCCCCCATCGTCACAAAACATTTTCCGCTGCCCCTTTTTCACGTTCTCTGAATTGTCCAATTCAAATCAACAATTTGTACAGGCAAAAAATTCATTCAAAAGTTTCTTGGCCAACACAAAACTATGAAACACTATCGAAATATTAGTGATGTTGCCTTGCCGTGTCCCGTTTTTCAGCCCTGGGATTTCGCAATTTTTGAGAAATTAAAATTTTACTAACACTTTTTGGCCAAACAAAAATTCTCATTTTAACCCCGGGTTCCTGTAAAATAAAAATAAAAATATTGCTTAATAATTTTTCGTTTTTTTATGATAAGTTTGAAATGTACGCGTTTTTGGCGCTCTGTGTTCACTTCGCCAAAAACGCTTCGCCAAAATTTCGAAATCGCGAAATTTTATTTGATGGCATGCGCGTAAGTTTGCGATGGCAGTGCGCAGTTAGCATTAAAATGTTGTTTGTTGGCTTTCAATTCTGCTTGTAGTGATTGGCAGTGAAATTTACCAAATATTCCCCCCCCCCCCCTCTATTTGTTGATCTAATTAGAGTAAGAGCAATCAATGTAAAATGATGAAAATCGGATGGACTCATTCATCATTTTATATGGATCATTGTGCACTTCTTTTCACCCCACCATCAATTCAAAGTTGTTCTTTTTCAGGTTAAGAAGTTATGATCAACAACCATGTTTGACTATGATCGAGAATTGAACATTGCCCAACAGCTGGCTGTAAATGTTGACACTGTAAACGGCAAGAAAACGACCAATCGACCATCGACTGACGATTCTTTGCCGTTTTTGGGCCCTCTGGACAATGCACTTTCCCTTGAGGAAAAAACTGATGACAATGCCATCGTTCATGGTCTGGAGGGCCTTCTCAGACGATGTTCGTCTCCGAACAACGGATTTCACCAGCTTGGTTAGCCATTATGTGCTTAATCCGGGTCTTTTTTTAATTGGAGTTGCAAAAATTTTGTTGCTCGGCGGTCGCCCGCATCCTGGCCGGGAAACCCCGGGTTGTCAGGTCCCGGTGACTGTGGCAGGTTCTAAATAGGCAAATCCTAATCGCTCAAAATTCGAAAAGAATGCATTTTTTTTATTATTTTGGTTATGGGCATAGGTATTGCCCCTCCACTCTCCCCCCTACGCTTTTTCAGTTTTGACATAGTTTCGGGCATTGTTATTCCAAAAAAATTGTGTTTATTTTAGGCCAGTTCCGTCAAAAATCCGCAAGTGTTGGATCCGATCATCTGTATTCCACGCAATTTTTGTCGAAACGACCGCCGCACCATTTGTTTGATGGACTGAAAAATAGTTTTGCAAGCAATGGAACATCACTGGACATGCAGAACACGGTTTATCATTAAGATAATTGAGCTTTTGAAAATTTCAGAAATTTTGAAAAATTAATTTTTTGTAGACGAATGAAAAATGGACCAAAATTTTTACAAATCCATATTATTCAAAGGATTGAAAACCCGGGCCCCCTCAATTCAAGTTCGGCTTTGCATCGATATATCAAATTCCGCTACATGCTTATATATTTAGTTTCGTCGTTTGAGTGGAGGGTCGGCAGGAACATTGGCAGACACTTATGAGTGCGACACCAGTTCGGGATATGGAAGGTTTTTCATTTTAACCTTAATATTAGAGACCAGATCCAAACCCCAAGGGGTTTTTTTTTGTGCATTGTACAAATTTTGTGTGGTCAAAATTTGACCCAAATTCCAAAAATTTAAGCGTACCAAAGCTTTTGACCAAAAAAAAATTATAAACTTTTGTACAAATTTTGTTTGGGTTCAATTTCCCGGTCTCTACCCAGATTCATGTTTTTTTTTTGTCGGTTAAATGTTACAATATTTAGTCTGCTCGGCACGCCATTGGCGAGCCCAGCGATGAGTTCGGCGCAGTTCCATGCTGCCCAACTGCAGAAAATGTTCATGGACCCGGGGATCAGTGAGGAGGAGGAAATTGCACTGGACAAACAGGACACGGCGTCGTTTTCACATGTTCATCATTTTGTTGAGCCTGACTTGTCACCGCCACCACAAACGCTTTCGGCCGTGCAAAGGCGTCGAATGGCAACAATGCCGGCGATTGGTATTGCTAAGGTGCGGCAGTTTCAACAAGTCAAAAGTTTATCGAATTTGATCAGATTTATCGAATTTGATCACCCATCGTTCATGTTTTTGGTTCAAATTTTGTAAGATTCCATCTCTAGGCACCAGCACCACCGCATCCAACTCTGTTAATGACAAACACGACGATGGCACACAATAATGGTAGTACCGCAACTTTGCTGAAAGCGACAACGACTACAACAGGGACCAATAAGAACAGCAACAAGCGCAAGACCAGCTTGAACACGACGGTTGGACAGAACAGCAACAACAACGCCAACACCAACAATGGAGGCGGTGCAAGCATAACGACAGGTCCGCCACCGGCCGAACAAATTGTGCCGAGTGCGATTTTTTGTTGTTGTTGTTTTTTGTATTGGCTAGCTTAATAATTTTTTTTTTGTTTTAGCGGAGGATGGCTTTGACTTTCGCGAGATTAAGGTATGCTGTTGTCAACAATTAGAGGGTCATTGGCGTGACTAATGAACGACTAAACAAAGAATTTAGCATTTAATTCCTTTTTTAAGGAGTTCACGCAGCTTCTCCATTCGCCGCGACGAGTGCCGCCGCCGCGTTACATTTGCCACATTTGCTATCAGCCTGGCCATTACATCAGGTGCGTGTATTTGATGTTTGTTTGGTTTGGTGTCCATTTTTCTATAAAAAAAATTCATGAAATTTTAAATTTGTTATACAATACACAAAAATATATAGTACTGTTAAAAAATGTTGTTCTCTTGCCAAATTGTATTCTGTTTATTTTTGCTACAGTGACTGTCCTGCTCGTTTTAACAGTCCCTATGAGGAGCTGACGCCGTATCAGGGACGAAAGAAGTTTGTGTTTTTTTAAAACTTCCTTTGCATTCAATACGCACCGCTCCCGTTTAGGTGCTATGGCGAATTTGTGAGTTATTTTTGTGCTTTTGTTGTTTGCATTTGGTGTTAAATAATAAACGAACATTTTGTTAAGCAATGTGAACAGTGCAAACGCAAATGGACATCGCAGAACAGTGTTGCGAATGAAGGTGGGCCGGGTCGTTTTTGGGCGTTTGTTAAAACTATTTTCGAATATTTCAGCACAAAGCTGCATCAAGTGTCATGTGCCAGTTTTTCCGCACAAACAGGTACATAAATTGTGATTTTGACAGCGCTGTTTTGCAAATTTTATACCCATTTCCCCCATTTCAGCTTCCAGTGGACAAGGCTGTGGCTCTCGGATTGGTTTGTGCTTTGTTTCTTTTATTTTTTGGGACTGGAGTAATCCATGCGCTTTGGACCTTCAATAAAACTAAGAAAATTTGAGGCCCAAAAAAGAGCAGAAACCGAATTTGAGATATGCCATTTTAAGGTCAAACTGCAACGTCTTCCCGTCACGAACATTGGCTCATCGTCGTCAACTGAGAATCTCTTTGAGCAAGGCGGCGTGGGCCTTTTTCTTGATGAGTCGTCCGGCAACAGTTTCATCGGGACCAGGTGTCTTAATTGATAACTGAATAGCATCCCAAATCAACAACAACCAAATCATTTACACAACTAAACTTGCTGAAATTTGAAAAAAAATCTAAACACATGAAAATGCGGCTTTGATTGGACTTTATAGTGACGGTTTAGTGACTCGGCGTCGTCATCGCCGTCGTTGACCCCGCCGATGGTGGGTGCGTCCGCCACCACCTCTTTGATGATTTGACTCGCTGTTCAACCACCGTACATGTACAACGACTGTTTGCTTCTTCGACATGTTTGATGTGTGTACAAGATGACCAAATCGGAGCTGCCGCCGGTATATGCGCACCTATGGTGTGTTGTTCTTCTCGCGTTTGTTGTCAACAACGCGCACTCGTCCACATTATACAAATTAATTTGTTACACATTTCCCACTTTGCTTATCTTGAATATTTTTGTACGCCGCGACTCCCTTATTGCTGTTTTTATGGTCTTTATTATTATTATTTTATTAATGCTTTTTGCTGCATATTTTATTGTTTCTGTATTTATAACAGGAGGCGTAATCTGTTCTCTCTCTTATCTCTCCTTCGTCCACCCTCAGAATCGATTATGTCATCAAACATATTGTTATTATTATTATTGATGCTGCCACCGCATTACACTCTCTCATTTAATTCGACGAGTGCAGTCGGACGGCCAGGGAAAATGTTTCGGAACTCTAAAACATTGGAAGAGCAGCGTAATTTTTGATCCGTGTAAAATGGCAAATTGTTGTCTTGGTGCTTCCCGGTCAAATTGCACCATCGTTTTCAATCAATCACAATGTGTTTATTGTTTCTGCTGTACCGAATGCTTAATCCATTCCGTGCCCATCACCACCTCCGAAAACGCTTCGTCCATGACGATGAAAATGCAGTCATCAATGCCGTGTGTGGTGTTTCCTCCCCCTCCGAGTGCATGAGAGACCAATTATTTTATTTATTGTTATTGTATGGGCGGTACTGAGAGTTGTCTCGTTCGTTGTTGTATTTGTTGTACCATTATGGATATATTATCTAAAGTTAAACGCATTCATCGTTTTGAAACTGTCGGTGAAAAATGGTCAGCGCTTAATTAAAGCGGGGAGTTGACTCTGACGGACAGCTGAACGAGTCTTTTCCATTTTAAACAATCCGTAGAAAGGGATAGAAAAATTAAATAATCATTAAACTAATTAGCGAAAGTGCCACTTTTCGGTGCATGTTTGGGAGACTGTACTGCTGTTTATAGAATGAGGGAATCCATGGGCACAAACACGTAAATGTGGCTGAGATATGATTTAGGCATCGGCCAAAGCAAAGCTTTCTCGGCCGATCGATTCGAACAATTTGGTGCCGTTTGCCATCAATCATTGTTGCTGGGACGGTGTAATAGCGCTGGATGGAGGACATTGGCATGGCCCAGCAGTAGATGACGGGCAACTTGACGACGTTGGCGTTGAAGTCACCGTCAATAATTCTTCTTTCCCCTCTTTGGCCGTTGTTGTCAGATGGCGAGCTGCAGCGGCAGAAACAACACCTTCTCCTCCCCCAGCTTCTCCTCCTCCTCCAGCTCCAACTCCTCCTCCAGCTCCTCCAACTCCTCCTCCTCCTCCTCCCCCAGCTCCTCCTCCTCCTCCCCCAGCTCCTCCTCCTCCTCCCCCAGCTCCTCCTCCTCCTCCCCCAGCTCCTCCAACTCCTCCCCCAGGGTCTAGCTCATTCTTTTTGACCCACTTTTTTAAGTTCTGCAATGTTTTGGGAAGCCGAGAAAGACACGCAGAATTTGAAGCAGGTGCTGGCTGATGTTGTTGTTGTTGAACGGAACAGTTGGCTGATTCTGCAATTTTTTAAAAATGTTTCCAAACATTTATTCGACGGATCAAAACACTGGAACCAAGAGATTGATCAATCAGATCTCGACAATCCTTTTGGAGTTAGATCGATCGATCAGGCCAAATCATTCGGGATTCACTCAGAGCTGGGGCCAGATCATTTGGTCAGATCAGCTCATAAACTGGTTAAGCTTTTGAGGATACATTTGATCCGTCCACAATTTGGACAAATCAAAATTACCCAAATTTCGATTTGTCCCGTCCAATGGACAATCTGAAACTGTCGGCGCAGCGGCGGCGGCCGAAGTGATTTCGAGTGCACTTTCTGGCGCCGAAGAGTAAATGCCGCCACCGAACAATTTGTTGGAGGACCCTTAAAAAATATAAATCGAAAATTAAATTTTTCAATTTTTTGAAGACCAAAGGACGACGAGGACGATGAGCGTCCCAAGGAAAGACATTGCGCGCTTTGGCGCATTCGAATTCCATGCCGAAACGGTGTCGGCGTTCGGCAACTACCGTCACTTGGCCACGCGTCGCCGCCGTTGTCTTCAAAAGATGGTGCTACAAAAAAGTGTTCTGTTTGGAACTGTTTAAAAGAAGCGGTTTATGTTCCGGAACCGGCTTCAACTTCACGGGGCCTCCGACCCGACGACGGTGTACAACACCAACAAAACGCACTGACCATGAGCGGCGGAGGTTGGAGGAGGCTGCGCACAGTCGACGCTCACTTGTTGCTGACATTGTTGTTGTGGGAACGGTTGGTGCCTCAGAAAAGGTGCAAGAATGGGATCACAACAATCCGATCACTGATCACGATACGAATAGCCCCCCCGATCAGGATGATGACCCGGTCAGCAGATGGTGATCATATGACCCGATCAATTTATTGGACAACAGGCCCAGATCACACCGTACATTGCTCTCACCTGCTGAATGGTCCCTGTTTCCGGTACGGGCTCAAGCTTCTGGTAGCCTAAAACACGAGAAAAATAGAGAGGATCGGATCCACGTGTTAGAGATCGGACCGATCGAGGTCTCAATCAAATTCCGGTAAATTTTCGATCAAGATTTTTGATCAAAATCTCGATTGGTCCTCAAGTCTGATCTCCATGTTTGTTTGTTTATCAATGTACCGTTTCGCATCATCCAATTGCACATTTGTGCCGAAACTGCAGACAGCCCACGCTCCACAATGGCACTTCAAAATAACCATTAACAAAAATGAAGCAATTGTCATAATTACGCTAACATTTTGAGGTCGTTTGTCTTGCTTTCTTCTTTGCGACAAAGTGGCACAGAGACATACTAAATATATAGCAAAAATTTTTGTATTATAGGCCGTTGTTGTGAACGCACTTGTGTGTAGTCGCGTTCCGGCTTACGTCCATGGAAATTGAGTCGTGTGCCAGCCTTTGAATGGGTGACAACAAATTTAAAATGCTTTTTAAAATTAAATTATTTTCATTTTTTCCATATTTCTTGACCCTTTAGTCCGATCGCAAGTGATCGCTTTAAGAATTTTCTTTGCCCGATCGCAAGTGATCGCTTTAAGAATTTTGTTTGTCCAATCGCAAGTGATCGCTTTAAGAATAATTTTGTTTGTCCAATCGCAAGTGATCGCTTTAAGAATTTTCTTTGTCCGATCGCAAGTGATCGCTTTAAGAATTTTCTTTGTCCGATCGAAAGTGATCGCTTTAAGAATTTTGATTAAAAATTGTGCTTTAAACTTGGTAAAAAGTGGTTGAGTCGATCTGAACAAATTTACAGTGGCCAATCTCTCCAACTCGCCCAAGTGTTGCTCGTCCTCGCCAATGCCCACAAAAACAATGGAAAGCGGGGCCCGGGAGGCAAAGATCAACGACTGCACAGTCTCTTTCAGATCATCAAAAATGCCTCGAGTGACGATGACGAGTACTGTATCCATTTAATGGGACAGTGGGGAATGTACGATACGTTTGGAATTTGGCCATTTACCAAAATAATTTGGCGGTTTGCCCTCCGAGCCGAGCTCCTCCACACAATTGTTGGCCGGGGTCAGTCGACACAGCGAATTTTGGGCCAATCTGAACATCATAACCCAAAGTTTGGTGTCAAAGTCGCGTAAGATTCTCCCCCGAGGTGAAGCGGGAGGCTTCTTCTGTTTAAACGGGCCCAGCCATTGTAGTGGCATGGCACCAGGGTTGGTCCCCAACCCCTTGGGGGCGAGGAAGTCGGGGAGGCCGGGGTTTGCCATGTCGGGGATCGGGGTTGGAGACCAACCCTACATGGCATAATTACACACTTGGCCATGTAGTAGATGACGTGTGACAGGTGGGCCATGTTGAGCGGCTCCACCTTTGTGAACGAACTTTTGAACGCGCTGAAAACGCCCGAAACGCCTCTGCGAATTCAAAACGTTTTGAAAACCAAAGGCCGACAAATGGGGAAAGAAATGAACTTGTTCACCTGCAGTACGGGTCGGTGCCGTCCAGGTTCAGGCTTGTCAAAAAGTGTAAAGTGTAAATAGTCCATGATGTTATGGCATTTTTAGAACCGAGCGATTAAAAGCGGCTTCAACCCTACTCTAACTAATGCTTGGATTTTGAAATAAATATTTTATTTTATTTTTCAAAATTTTTGTTACCAAAATTCTTGACTTTCGCGAAACTGCGGCGGGATTTTGGCACCAAAGCCGAATGCCGGATATGAATTGGAACTGCAAAACGTAGTTTATGTATCGGTGTACATCAACAGAGGGCGGTAGGGATGGCAGCGGGGATTCCAATTCCGGGGGACATTTTCGGGGGTGAAATTTTGGGGACTTTGTTTTTGGCATCCGAAAAACATCGACGACCACAAATTACCTGTTGAAGTCCCTCAAAGCTCCACCAAATGCACCGATCAGCAGCTCGACATCTGTGCATATGGAAAGCAAAAAAACATTTTGTGATTTGGAGAGGATATTGATCAGTGCAAAGTCCAACCCGGAGATCAGCGCGGATATAACCCCCGGATGTAAAGCCAATGATTTGATCTTTGATCTAGGGTTGCTCCCCGACCCCGAACCCCCAAAAATTTGAACGTCTCCGACATGGCCAACCCCGTTTCTAGCCCCGAAGCCCCGAGGGGTCGGGAACCAACCTCCCTAATTTGATCCGTTCCACCAGCCACCTAATCGAATTACCCTCGATGTAGTGCTTGACCAACTGTTCGTCCACAAAAATGCCAGAACGAGAAAAGTCGATGGCAAATGCCAAGTTCAAGGAAGTGCCAGCCGAAATGTATTCCAGGAAAGAGGGAGTACAAACCTAAGCCAGAAGACAACACTTTTGTTTGTTACAGCACATTAATTGATCATTTTCTGCTGATCGTGTACAATAATTTTTGATCAAATCAATTAGTTTTTTAGTCCGGGTTGCTTCCGGGTAACCGAAATCAAATCCACGGCACAGCTTTTACCTCGTGGAGTCGGCACAGTTCAAAGGTGCCCCCGTTTTTCTTCTGATGCCTTGAGTTTTCGTAGACAAGCTGTTGTTGGAGTTGGGGTAAACAAATGTCGTGCCGTTAAAATGAAATTGCCCCCCCCCGGCACTCACAAAATAAACATTTTCGGGAGACGGGCCGCGTCGAAGCACCTTTTGAAGTATTTATAAATATTAATTTTAATTACCGTACCCCATCCCCCCTACCGTACCGAATAAAACAGTGGAAATTCGCCAAGTGAAACGGGCGGCGGTGGCGGCACCGCGGGCGATTTGGCGCTGTTCCGTTGGAAGCAAAGCAATCGCAATTCCCTGCGGGGGGATAATGTGAAAATTTGAAAATTTAAAATTTGTTAAAGTGTCAAAATATGCTCTTCAATACCTTCGCACGATGTCCGTGGATTCTGAAAATTGTCGCGTGCATAAAAAACATTAATAAAATTAATTAATTCAAAAAACATTTTAACAATAACAATAAATTGGCACATACGCAACGTGAAGGCTCTCCACAGAAGCCTTGACGAGTGCCATTTGATGCTTTCGCTTCGATACAACAACGATCCTTAGACAATAAATTTGTTCACATTTACCGTATTTTCTCTAATAGAGCCTCGCCCCTCCCCCTCTAATAAAGCCCCCCATTTTTTTGGGAGGGGGGGGGCGTTGAATAGAGAGCCCTCAGGGGCTCTAGTAGATGGAATACGGTATTTATTAAATGAGATCAGATCCCGTTTAAAGATCATATCTAGATGGAATACGGTATTAATGAGATCAGATCCCGTTTAAAGATCAGATCTAGATGGAATACGGTATTAATGAGATCAGATCCCGTTTAAAGATCAGATCTAGATGGAACACGGTATTAATGAGATCAGATCCCGTTTAAAGATCAGATCTAGATGGAATACGGTATTAATGAGATTAGATCCCGTTTAAAGTCAGATCTAGATGGAATACGGTATTAATGAGATCAGATCCCGTTTAAAGATCAGATCTAGATGGAATACGGTATTAATGAGATCAGATCCCGTTTAAAGATCAGATCTAGATGGAATACGGTATTAATGAGATTAGATCCCGTTTAAAGTCAGATCTAGATGGAATACGGTATTAATGAGATCAGATCCCGTTTAAAGATCAGATCTAGATGGAATACGGTATTAATGAGATCAGATCCCGTTTAAAGATCAGATCTAGATGGAATACGGTATTAATGAGATTAGATCCCGTTTAAAGTCAGATCTAGATGGAATACGGTATTAATGAGATCAGATCCCGTTTAAAGATCAGATCTAGATGGAATACGGTATTAATGAGATCAGATCCCGTTTAAAGATCAGATCTAGATGGAATACGGTATTAATGAGATCAGATCCCGTTTAAAGATCAGATCTAGATGGAATACGGTATTAATGAGATCAGATCCCGTTTAAAGATCAGATCTAGATGGAATACGGTATTAATGAGATCAGATCCCGTTTAAAGTCAGATCTAGATGGAATACGGTATTAATGAGATCAGATCCCGTTTAAAGATCAGATCTAGATGGAATACGGTATTAATGAGATCAGATCCCGTTTAAAGATCAGATCTAGATGGAATACGGTATTAATGAGATCAGATCCCGTTTAAAGTCAGATCTAGATGGAATACGGTATTAATGAGATCAGATCCCGTTTAAAGATCAGATCTAGATGGAATACGGTATTAATGAGATCAGATCCCGTTTAAAGATCAGATCTAGATGGAACACGGTATTAATGAGATCAGATCCCGTTTAAAGATCAGATCTAGATGGAATACGGTATTAATGAGATTAGATCCCGTTTAAAGTCAGATCTAGATGGAATACGGTATTAATGAGATCAGATCCCGTTTAAAGATCAGATCTAGATGGAATACGGTATTAATGAGATCAGATCCCGTTTAAAGATCAGATCTAGATGGAATACGGTATTAATGAGATTAGATCCCGTTTAAAGTCAGATCTAGATGGAATACGGTATTAATGAGATCAGATCCCGTTTAAAGATCAGATCTAGATGGAATACGGTATTAATGAGATCAGATCCCGTTTAAAGATCAGATCTAGATGGAATACGGTATTAATGAGATTAGATCCCGTTTAAAGTCAGATCTAGATGGAATACGGTATTAATGAGATCAGATCCCGTTTAAAGATCAGATCTAGATGGAATACGGTATTAATGAGATCAGATCCCGTTTAAAGATCAGATCTAGATGGAATACGGTATTAATGAGATCAGATCCCGTTTAAAGATCAGATCTAGATGGAATACGGTATTAATGAGATCAGATCCCGTTTAAAGTCAGATCTAGATGGAATACGGTATTAATGAGATCAGATCCCGTTTAAAGATCAGATCTAGATGGAATACGGTATTAATGAGATCAGATCCCGTTTAAAGATCAGATCTAGATGGAATACGGTATTAATGAGATCAGATCCCGTTTAAAGTCAGATCTAGATGGAATACGGTATTAATGAGATCAGATCCCGTTTAAAGATCAGATCTAGATGGAATACGGTATTAATGAGATCAGATCCCGTTTAAAGATCAGATCTAGATGGAATACGGTATTAATGAGATCAGATCCCGTTTAAAGATCAGATCTAGATGGAACACGGTATTAATGAGATCAGATCCCGTTTAAAGATCAGATCTAGATGGAATACGGTATTAATGAGATTAGATCCCGTTTAAAGTCAGATCTAGATGGAATACGGTATTAATGAGATCAGATCCCGTTTAAAGATCAGATCTAGATGGAATACGGTATTAATGAGATCAGATCCCGTTTAAAGATCAGATCTAGATGGAATACGGTATTAATGAGATTAGATCCCGTTTAAAGTCAGATCTAGATGGAATACGGTATTAATGAGATCAGATCCCGTTTAAAGTCAGATCTAGATGGAATACGGTATTAATGAGATCAGATCCCGTTTAAAGATCAGATCTAGATGGAATACGGTATTAATGAGATCAGATCCCGTTTAAAGATCAGATCTAGATGGAATACGGTATTAATGAGATTAGATCCCGTTTAAAGTCAGATCTAGATGGAATACGGTATTAATGAGATCAGATCCCGTTTAAAGATCAGATCTAGATGGAATACGGTATTAATGAGATCAGATCCCGTTTAAAGATCAGATCTAGATGGAATACGGTATTAATGAGATTAGATCCCGTTTAAAGTCAGATCTAGATGGAATACGGTATTAATGAGATCAGATCCCGTTTAAAGATCAGATCTAGATGGAATACGGTATTAATGAGATCAGATCCCGTTTAAAGATCAGATCTAGATGGAATACGGTATTAATGAGATCAGATCCCGTTTAAAGATCAGATCTAGATGGAACACGGTATTAATGAGATCAGATCCCGTTTAAAGATCAGATCTAGATGGAATACGGTATTAATGAGATTAGATCCCGTTTAAAGATCAGATCTAGATGGAATACGGTATTAATGAGATCAGATCCCGTTTAAAGATCAGATCTAGATGGAACACGGTATTAATGAGATCAGATCCCGTTTAAAGATCAGATCTAGATGGAATACGGTATTAATGAGATTAGATCCCGTTTAAAGTCAGATCTAGATGGAATACGGTATTAATGAGATCAGATCCCGTTTAAAGATCAGATCTAGATGGAATACGGTATTAATGAGATCAGATCCCGTTTAAAGATCAGATCTAGATGGAATACGGTATTAATGAGATTAGATCCCGTTTAAAGTCAGATCTAGATGGAATACGGTATTAATGAGATCAGATCCCGTTTAAAGATCAGATCTAGATGGAATACGGTATTAATGAGATCAGATCCCGTTTAAAGATCAGATCTAGATGGAATACGGTATTAATGAGATTAGATCCCGTTTAAAGTCAGATCTAGATGGAATACGGTATTAATGAGATCAGATCCCGTTTAAAGATCAGATCTAGATGGAATACGGTATTAATGAGATCAGATCCCGTTTAAAGATCAGATCTAGATGGAATACGGTATTAATGAGATCAGATCCCGTTTAAAGATCAGATCTAGATGGAATACGGTATTAATGAGATCAGATCCCGTTTAAAGTCAGATCTAGATGGAATACGGTATTAATGAGATCAGATCCCGTTTAAAGATCAGATCTAGATGGAATACGGTATTAATGAGATCAGATCCCGTTTAAAGATCAGATCTAGATGGAATACGGTATTAATGAGATCAGATCCCGTTTAAAGTCAGATCTAGATGGAATACGGTATTAATGAGATCAGATCCCGTTTAAAGATCAGATCTAGATGGAATACGGTATTAATGAGATCAGATCCCGTTTAAAGATCAGATCTAGATGGAATACGGTATTAATGAGATCAGATCCCGTTTAAAGTCAGATCTAGATGGAATACGGTATTAATGAGATCAGATCCCGTTTAAAGATCAGATCTAGATGGAATACGGTATTAATGAGATCAGATCCCGTTTAAAGATCAGATCTAGATGGAATACGGTATTAATGAGATCAGATCCCGTTTAAAGTCAGATCTAGATGGAATACGGTATTAATGAGATCAGATCCCGTTTAAAGATCAGATCTAGATGGAATACGGTATTAATGAGATCAGATCCCGTTTAAAGATCAGATCTAGATGGAATACGGTATTAATGAGATCAGATCCCGTTTAAAGATCAGATCTAGATGGAATACGGTATTAATGAGATCAGATCCCGTTTAAAGATCAGATCTAGATGGAATACGGTATTAATGAGATCAGATCCCGTTTAAAGATCAAATCGGGCACGTCCAAAAAACACCTTTTGGCGACGGCACTGGAGGCGATGATCCGTCGACGCCGATGGCACTGCCGTCGCTCGCCGTATAATTATCAGTCGCTGCAGTTGATGCGGACGCCGTGCCCGCGGCGTCGTCGTCGTTACAAATTGCCATTCCGTCCATTTCTTCGGCAACATCCGACGACATCCGATGGATCTCGAAAAAGACCTGCCGAATAAATTTTGGGGTTTTTAAATTTTTGCAAAAATTAAAAATTACGTTAGCCGATGATGCATTCGTCAAATGTTTTTTGCTCAAATTTTTGGCCACAAATTGGAGCACGACGGCATGCGGTTTTGCGCGAAATGTGCAGAAGATTAGCGCGTCAGCAATTTGTGTGCCCGATTCGTCATCCCTTAAATTTGACGGGATGGAAAGATCAAACATAACCCGCCCGGGGGCACAATCCGCTAATAAATGCTAATTAATGCTTTGAGTTTAGAGCTCTCACATCACTTTTCGTTGAATTTTGTCCCCTCTGGCGCTGACCAGCTCGGAGACGGAGAACACACAATAACCCACACTGAGCACTTTCTTGGCGAACAGATCGCAACTGGACGGTGTTAATTCAACAAATTATTATGGTAGAAGCCCGACGCCGATACCCATTTTCCCCGACATTTTTGAGCCTCACTCACCCCGTCCCCGATTTTCCCCGACATTTTTAAGCCTCACTCACCCCGTCCCCGATTTTCCCCGACATTTTTAAGCTTCACCCCGTCCCCGATTTTCCCCGACATTTTTAAGCTTCACCCCGTCCAAATGTTCAAAAAACATTTCCCAAAAATTGGTAAAAATCGCCCTCCCCGAATTTTGGACATACTTAACGGAATTAGGGAAGTGTACCCAATTACAAGCCTCGGATTCAGATTCAGCCCAAGATTCAAGTGAACTGATCGAGCACCCGGATTTTTTGATCACATAAAAAGCTTTCTATATTTAAAATGGTGCAAATGCTAACATGTCTAAGCGAATGTATTTGGCCGCGTTTTCAAGCTGAAATTCCACTGCAAAAACATTGGGCAACTCGACGCTGCTGTCTTTGCCCAACAGTTCATTAGCGGTTGTCTTTACAGGGATTAATTAAGGGTAATTAGTTAACAAACAATTAGCATAATTCTTTAATTGGTTAGGTAATTTTTTAAAGGCTTTAATAATATCAAATTGAAGGTTCAAACAAACCACCGACCACTCGCCACGGTCTAAAATAATTAAACATAAAAAATTTGGCGAGTGTCCAAAGTCCGGGCTTCAAAATTGATCAAAAGGAAAAACAAAAAGCGTTTTTAATGGGCCAAAATCTGTAAAAATATTGGCAAAAAGGACGGACCCGCGCTGATTGCCCGATTCGCTTTCAGAGAAGGCACATGCAATTGGGCCGGCCATTGTTTGTTGGGCAGTGCCAAAATTCCTTTGCATTGATTGATTGATAGAGAAAATCGATTAATCGATTAGATCACTCCAATTTAATTTAAATTAATTAACCCATTTTTTAAAATATATTCTTAATTAAATTTTTTAATTATGATTTTAAAGTTATTAATTTTAATTTTTAAAATATATTTTTTAATTTAGGAATTTTATTAAGAGTTTTAATTTCCAATTTAATATTTTAATTAAAAAAATATATATTTTTCCAATTTAATATTTTTATATGAACCTCAACTGCACATGAATGTCGAGGATCTCTTTGTGCTGGTTGTTGCTGCCTTTCTTTGCCTCGTCTGTCCCCCTGAATGATTTAAATATTTAAATAATTCCATTTCAACAATTTGTTGGCATTTTGCCAATATTTCAATTTGCCGTAACTTTTTTGATCCCTTTTTTGGCGGAAGCAAAGGCGGCACGCGCGTCGACCTGCGCAACTCCAAAATTTGTCGAAGTTTTGCCGGGGCAATCATTTAAAGATTTAAATGTTTTTTGGCGTTTTATTTGTTGACTCAAAAAATGGACGGATTTATGTGGGGCAAAATATGGATTCAATTTTAGAGAGAAAATGTGCGTTCATTTTTGGCACAAAATCACCGGCATCCGGTCGTGGCACAAAATGGGAGGCATTATTATTTTATGAGTACACATTTAGAGATTCGAGCAAAAAATGCCGCGGCATTTGCCGCTCAACAGCAGCAGAGGCTGCAAAAGCAAAAACATATTTCCAAATTCCGCGGCATTAATTATGCCATTCAAAGAATGGGGTCAATTAG
The DNA here is from genome assembly GCA_020449905.1 of Globodera pallida. Classification (NCBI taxonomy): domain Eukaryota; kingdom Metazoa; phylum Nematoda; class Chromadorea; order Rhabditida; family Heteroderidae; genus Globodera; species Globodera pallida. Next base: position 3,293,444 of record JAIXHY010000004.1, on the reverse strand, counting down.
TGATTGGTCAACAAAAAGAGTTCCGGGAGCGGGAGTTAACGGGAGTCACGCGGGAGCGCGGGAAATTTTAAAATTAACGGTTTTTGTGAGGAAATTGGTCAAAAAATCGTTAAATTAAAATTTTTTTGAAACATTTTGCCAAGCAATCATTTCCGGGAGTGGGAATTAAAAATTTAGCGGAAGCGAGACTCCCGCTGATCTCTAGGGTCAACATTGGCACATTTTGTTTGTGAAACAAATTCGGTGCGCGCGACAGCAAAATGTTCTGATCAAAATCGGTTAAGCATTCTTTAATCATGACAAGGACATAATAAAATGTGATCGATCGGTTGGATTAGAATTTGATTGGTTTTTCAAAAAAATGGATTAAAAAAAAGTGAAATTGGAGGACAAATATTCGCAAAATGCCATTAAACATTTGGAGTGTCGGGAAAAAGGCGTTTAAAAGGGCAAACAAACAAAAATTACTTAAAGAACGGACGGAAGACAGACACTTTGTTTGTGTCTTCGAAATAATATACGGTAATTTGAGAAAATAAAAGGCGGCACTTTTGGCGCGCCCCGACCTTTTTCGGCACAATGCCAAAAAAAAGTTCAACCAACCAACCACTCAAAGTGCCGTGCCGGCGCCCATAAATTTAATATCATTTAAAATGTTTATGTGCCGTTTTGTGCCCATCAAAAATGCACCCAAAATATGTACAAATTGTGCCGCAGCCACCACCGACCGCTTGTTTTGTGGGGATTAGGCAAATTGTTTTCAAAAATTTTTGCTCGTTGGCATTCACATAATTAGGTAATCGATTTGTTGATCAAAGCAAAAGAAGGTATAAAATGTTTGTTTTGAATTTCACAATTTGGCTTACTAATTAGCGAAATGCCAATTTTGCCTACCACTGGGACAAAAGCCACGGACGACAGAGTGATGGCATTCTGACGGCCTCAAAATTTTTTAAAAACCGGTGCCTCCATCCGAAATAGTTGCAATTAGAATAATGTAAAATGCCATAACTTGTCCCGTTTGCTTGGCACCGAAAAGGTAATTTTAGGTTTAGAATTTTCGCCGTGACGCCCCGGGGGCTTTTGTCGATTCGAGACACTTTTGGGGCCGCCCCCCAATAATGTGCTGTCCGAGAAGAATTCATTTGTCGTGACGACGACGCGGCATTCTGTGAAGGGGCAACCAAAAAAGAAGCCATGGAATAGGGGGGGGGGGCCGGGGGGGACGGGTTTCATTGCCCGGGGGGAGAGGAGAGGGTCTTTTGGCCCCGGAGGAATGAATATTCTTGAGGAAATTTTCGACTCACTCCGTCTCAAAGCCATTTTGAGTAGTGAAAGCGAGAGAAGAAGCCGGGGGGGGGGGGGGGACGGACGTCTCATGGGAGCAATCGGACGGTCCGACGGCTTTGAGCAAAAATTTTGGCGCCGGACCATTAAAGCACAACGCCCCCCCCCCCCGGGGGGCAGCAATTTTCAACTAAAAATAAACTCTTTTTTTGGGGGGTCCGTCCGTTTTGAAATTATCTCGACGATGACCATTTCTTCACCCCGCCGGTGATTTGATAATGGTCTGATCGGAGATCCAAAAACGATCGGGTGACATTTCCCGAGACTTTTTGATCAAATTGTTAGATGCTGGACTCGGCATATATTTCACCTTGTTCTGTTTCTGATCATCAAATTGTCTCAGAAAATGTTTAAAAATTGGCCTAATCAAATTTGCTGGTAAATTAATGGCAAAGTTCGCTAAATATTTAATGGTGGCAAAGTTACATTTAATTAATTAATAAATAAAATTTATTTTTACAATTTTTTACGTTTGTTTTATTTGTTTGGGGAATGCGAAGAAAATGGAGAAAATGTGTGTTTTATTCCAATTAAACACATAATGCCAATTATGTTCAACGCGAATGGACAATTCAAACAACCAATGAGAGGAGGACAAACAAAAATATCGCATTTCGGTAACCGAAAGCGAAAGCGATTCCGATTTCTTGTCCCAACCTAAAAATAACAATCCGGGCGATTGCCTTTCCACGAGATTCGTCCCCTGACACTTCAAAAAGTCTTTAGTAAATGCATCAAAAACAACAATTATAGGTAATTAGGGGACCGGTCGGGACAAATCGATCGTTTAATTACAAAAATAATATTTATTTATTGATATTATTTATTGATAATTGAATGCCTTTTTAAGGGATGTTTTAATATAATTTTATTCGCACCGTTATGTATTTTATGAAAAGGGCAAACATTGGGCTGATTGATGTGCATCAAATATAAGTGAACAATTATTGATCAAATGTGATTTTACAGAGCGATTTAAGTCATTTTCAAGCAAATTTAATGAACGCGTTTAGAGCCCCTCAATTTGATCAGCAAATTCAACAAATTGTCGTTGATCACCGGTAAAAGCAAATTTCGATTTCAAAAAACCAAAAATCCAGGCCCTAAATGCGTTATGCGTATAACAAACGATAAATAAATGAAAATGATCAACATAAATTGGGCGTAGGACAGAGACAGATCAGCAACGGCGGGGTGATTTGTTGATGAGCAACTTTTGAATTTTATTGCATTTTCGAGAGCAGCCGATCAAGCAATGGCCGGATAGCCATCCAACAAGTCCAAAACAGCTGAAAGTGGAAAGCATTAAAGAAAAAAGCGGGGGGCGGGGGGAGAATGATCGGGCGGACAGACTGACCCGATTCGGGCTGATCAAACAGTAAATAAAAATCCGGCAAATCAATCGTTTAACAAGTTTCGATCAAAATCATCATTAAACAATTTACCCGGGTTATAGTAAGTTCTGTTGGGCAATTGAAAGTGCGTGTCCATCGGAGAACAATTGCGCATTAATGCCGAAACAGGCGGCGCACATTGCAGTGCCAACCTTACAAATTAATGACACAAATTAAATAGCGCTATAAAACGGTTCAAAAAATTTCCATACCATTTTGGCGTTCCGTTCAATGACAAAGGATCTTAAATGACGCAAAAATGTGTTCAAATTTTTTTCAAAAAAGATAAAAATGGGCAGACCGCCAAGGCCCACAAGCACTTGGCCAATTATTCTGCTGTCCATGTCCACCGTATGCCTGTCATAGTCGAGTACCGTAAGCTCCAAATAGTGCCGTTCAAGTTGATTTGGTGGAATGGAATACTGTACCAAGAGGGAACGGACGGCGTGTGAGAAATGCTTTAGGCAAAAAACAACAAATCACGGCACCCACCTCAACAAGTTGGTCCCAAATTGGGTTGCAGCTGGCCGGTACGTATTTTGTTCGACGTTTGTTGGACACTCTGAATAAAACAATTTTCAAAAATCACATCAAAAAGAATGAGTCTAATTGGTGGTCCGATCCGGCACATTCAGCTCTGTTGGCACCGGGTTATAGGAGATAATTTAAATTAAAAACAGCAGATTTTGATTATTATAGATCAATCGACGGCGCTGAATTGTCCGGGGTCCATTCATTGGCATTATGTAAGCATTAAACACTAAAGCCTTCGTTCAAACAAAAATGCCAATGCCGGTGCCAAAAAGAGGAGTAAAAGTTCTATAAAAATGCCCAAAAACATCACGCACTTTCGTTCTGGCAACAAATAGACTTTGATGAACGGATTGGGCAACTCTTGCCCACACGTGGCCAACCCGTGCGCGGCGATCAACCGAATGCTAAGCACCCAATTCTGGCGATCGTAGGCAATGGCCACTTGCAGATGGCCGGCTGACGCATGCCCACCACCACCACCACCAACATGTTCAACACCAACACCGTCACCGTAACCATCATCGTTGGAGTGCGGTGACGGCATTGTGCCACCACCACCACAGCCTTTGCGCCGCAACACACTGCTTGGCGGCCATTTGATTTCCGCGCACCATTCGTCGGTCGTCGACGATTGGTGCTGCTGCTGGTTGGTGTTGGTGTGGTTGTTGTGCTGCGCTCGGTGTGCCGGAATTGGCGGCGGTTCGCTGGGCGAGTGCCAATTCGAACCTGCCATTTCAGTCAGTCTCATTAAATTGAACCCCCCGGCAGACCATTTTTTGTGGAGTCGGCAAATGCAATGTTTTTGCGTGTGGACGATTGGCGTTGTTGGCGTCCAAATTCGCCGCCTCCATTTTCCCCGCCGGGCCCCCCATAAACGCCGCGGCATTCGCTGTCGGCACCATTTAAGCGATATTCGTCGTCTTCCAATTCGCCGCCGTTGTCATACAAATTGCGTCTGTTATGGCATGGAATTTTGAAATGGCATTTAAATTAGGGGGAAATTAACAAATTAAAAAAGAATGCATATTAAAATGAAATTGAAATTGGAATAAAATAAGCTGACCGGGAGCGAACAATCAGCTCAATTTCGCCCAAATTGCTCGCTTGAATGACTCGTTCAACTTCTTCAAAGGTTTTGCCGCCCAACAGAACGCCATTCCATTCGAGAATCTTAAAATTAAATGTACTTGCACATATTTTAAAGCCCAAATTTGGCAATTAAATTTTTCTAATTTATTTGCAAAAGAATTAATTAAATAAAATAAAAATAGTCTGTTTTATTACCTGGTCGCCTTCCCTCAACTCGCCCAGCGTTTCGTGTGCTTTACTTCTAAAGTGGAAAGGCAAATTAGGTATGTAATCAATTAATTTATTGTTCATGTGAAAATCAAAATTAATTTAGGTATATAAAATTTAATTTGTTTAATTTTAAACAATAAATTAATTTGTATAATTAAAATGCTTACGTGTCGAGCATTGTTATGAATGCGCCTAAATAAATGACATTTTTTAAGAATAAAAATATTAAATTAAAAATATATTATTTTTCTAAACACCATTTAAAAATATATTATTTAATCAAAGACCATTAAAAATATATTATTTAATCAAACACCATTAAAAAATATATTATTTAATCAAACACCATTAAAAAATATATTATTTATTTTTAATTAAAAAAATACCAAAATATATTATTTTAAAATATATTATTTAATAAACACATTTAATTTAATCATCTTCTTCATACCCAGGTCGCCGTTGGAGAGCTAAATTATAAAACCAATAAATTAATTCCCAAACTTGCAGCCCCCAACCCGACCTTCTTTCCGCCAACAACGCGAATGCCCAAATCTAAAAAATAAATTATAAATTAAATTGTAAAATATTCTTCAAAAATGCCTTTAAAAATGTTGTCGTGTTTATAGTGCCGGGTCAGAAGAATTCGTTTCGTTTCGGCCGACCGATTTCGGAAGCAATTTTCAGCAGCCATTATTCGAGAAGCCTAAAAAGTGGTGGAAAGCGTCGCCTTTTGGGCAAATATTTATAATATTTTCCTTAATTAAGGAATTTAATTTCGTTAAATTAAACAACAAAAAAAAACGCGCTGAAATTAGTGAAAATCTCTGACATTTTCGAGGCCACAATTTCAATTTTCGGATTTTTCACAAAAAATGGAACTTTTTGTATAGCAAAAAAAGAAGCGCTCCCCCACAACCTTAACAACATTTCTGCTGTTGTTGTTGTTGTTGTTGTTGTTTAATGGCGTATTGGTGGTGTCCACGAAGCAGCCCCGCGGCGTTCTTGAAATATCTGAAATTTTGCGCATTAAACGCACCCCCCGACAATGCCAAAACCAAATTCATTTATGTGATTAAAAAAATGGGAATAAATGCTTAAATTTAAATAAAACAAAAAATTAATAAAATCTGTCCGACCCCTGCGGCCGTAAAAATCTGAAGACGGCTGCATGTTGCTGTTTGATGCCGCCGTTGGCCATGAACTTGGAGGCGAATTTCGTGGTCGTCTGAGAATTCCGTGCGGCGGATGCCGAACTTGTTGATGTTGCTGCTGCAGTTGCCCCTGGCGATCGCCGGCACTTGAGAGGTGACGCTGCTGTTGTTGTTGTTGCTCATTTGGCCAAACTACTGCTCCAACTTGTGCTTGCTGTTGTCGCTGATAAGAGGGCCATGAGAGGCGGGATATGTGCGGTTGTTGTTGATACGACGATAAAGCAGAAATTGGCGGTGGTGCCATATACAGCTGCTGCTGTTGAACCATCGATGATGCTGTTGGCATTGGCAATACCTAAAATGGTTTTGACATTCGGACAAACTCAAAATTTTGAGTCAACAGATTTTGGACACCTGAAACCCCCACCTGTGGTTGATGGTATTGTTCAGCACCGTAAGCAAAGTTGTTGTTGTTGATCCAGTCCTGTTGGCCATAGAGCGGCTGCTGCTGCTGCGGTTGTTGCTGTTGTGACCGTAACATGCCGTTTCGCCAGTGCAAATTGCCGTAGTCTTCGTATTGGTCGGGTGGTGGACGGACACCGTAGTTGTGCTCTCCACGACTGTACAGACAGGGCGGCAAACGGCCTAAAGCAGTAGCAGAAGCAGCAGCAGCAGCAGGATGAGGCAAAGAAGCTGGGGGCATCGTTTGCAGCGGCGGTGGCAAAACTTTCTGACACTCTTCAGCATGGTGTTGAAGCTGTACAGCAGGATGTTCCAACATCACTGGTGGTACAACTACCAACAAAAAACACTTAATGTGGAGGAGGCAATTTAAATGTTACCTTCCATCATTCGTTCGTCCAGTTGTCGTTGGCCCAGTTCCAGTTGTTGACTTGCCATCATCAACTCCCGGTCATCCAGCTCGCGTTGGTGTTGCTGTTCCAGCATGAACTGATTGTTCAAAAAGTTGGCATAATTCGACAACAGCGCGTTGTGCTCAGCGGCGCGTTGGCCGCCCAAACCCAGGCGATCCGAAGACGACGTCGCCATGTTCATCGTGCCATTTGTTGCAGGCCGACGGTGAAACATGGCGTTGCTATTGCCGTGGAATTGCTTAACAAATTTCGGGGTTTTGCTTTTAAACTGCTTGGGGTTCTCGACCTTGGCCGTAGATGTCAAAAGTTCAAAGAACGTTACCTGATTTGCATCATCAGACAAATAGCCACCCCCGGCTCTTCCCAACCGGTCCAAGCAGTTCACCGAACGGCTTAACGGAGCAGCTGCAGTTGCACCCATTTGAGAAGGTGAAGAATACCACCATCGGTCGTTGTCAGCAGCGGTTAAGCGTCCAAATTGATCCAAATCTTGCACAGATCTTGAATATCGTCCACCCCCAGCAGCCAATGCAGTGCCAAATTGGTGTTGTTGTTGAAACGGTTGTTGCTTCAAAGACTGTGCCGAAAAGTTGCCACCGAAATAATCAAAGTTTGGACAAAATGCTGGCGATGGTCGTCCTGCTCCGTAAAAGTGCCGTTGCTGTTGCTGATCGCTCCAGCTCCTTTCGTAGTTCCTCGGCAACGAGCTGTACCCGTAGCGGGATCGCATTTGCTGTTGTTGTTGTTGTTGCTGCTGTTGGTAAGAAGTAGAGGGCAAGTCCGGCGGCAAGTATGAGGATGGCAAATGCTCGGCACCGCTCATCATCATCATCGACGACATCTCTTCACCACCGTCGTTCGGCAACCGGTTGTACAGGTGGTCCAGCCTAGGCAATGAGCCGGTCCAGTGCTGTTGTTGTTGTTGTTGTTGCCCTCTTTGTGGCTGAGGATAGGCGTTAAATGATGCTGGTACTGCTTCAACCGGTGGCGGATAATAGTGCGTCATAAACAGCTCGCCCCCGTCCGCCAAACTCCCATTGTTTGCTGCTGCTTGTCCCGGTTGGTGTAACTGCTCCATCATTTCGTGATGTCGAACGCGTTGTTGTTGTTTCCTGCGCATGTTCAGCTCCTGCTGTGTCTGTCGTTCGCGCAGTTGTCTCTCCCACTCGGTGTCCGAGTGCAGGAAGCGGCCAAGACGGGACCGATGCCGTTTCTGCCTGCGCATGTCGCCGCCGGCGCCGCGTTCGTCCTCTTCCGGCGCATGTAGCCACTGGTAGTTGCCACGTTGAGGATGCCGATATGCCGACGTTGTTGTCGCCGTTCGTGAATGGCTTTCCAGATCATGATCAAGACGAGGCGGCCATTTCAGCTCAGCCGATGTGCCGTCAAATTGCTTCATCGCGGCGGCAGCAGCATTAAAGTCTGTTTGCGTTTCGGCACACAGTGCCGTTTGGGTAGAAGCATCGGACACATTTTGTGGCCACCTCGGCACTGAACTGGTTGCACATTTGTGCAGCAGCTGATTTGCGCTCACAACATTGTGGGTTGTGTTGCGGGAAGCTGCTTGATGTACTGGTGACGAGCCGCCGGTTTGGCTGCCAAATGTGCGGGTGTTTTGTTGCTTCTCACGTCCAGCTTCACTTGAAGCTGCTGCTGCTGTTGTTGGTGTTGTTTTCCGTTGTGAAGTTGCAGCAGCAGCAGCAGCAGCGGCGCCATGACGACGAACATTTTGCGTCGGCAAAACAGATGGCACAATACGGCCGACGTTTGCGAGCAGTTCACTGGGCAATGCGCATTTGATGACAGGCGGAATTGCATCTATATCGGAGGATCGGTGCCGGCTTGGCAAAATGCCGGAATGAAGCCACTTGTTGATCACGTACTCGCGATGTCCGGCCTCAATGTCGCATAAATCCAGTAGTTTTCGACGCTTTTCAAGTGTTTGGCGAAGTTCACGCTTGAAGTTGAGCATTGCATGCGTCTCTTGGTCGGCACGCTCCAATGTTCTGCTACGGTATTGTTGCTGCTGTTGCTGAACACGTCGCCGTGGAGGCGACATTGATTGGGACGGCACCCGTTCCGCTGCTGCTACTGGCGGCAAATACATCCTTGTTGTTGCTGATGGCACATGGTGGTATAGCGCTCCGGGTATCACAACTGGACCCTTCTGTGGAAGATCTTCAACCGACCGGGGCCAATCAATGTGTTGTTGTTGCTGTCCACCACCACCACCACTACCAAAGGTTCGAGCAGTAGTTGTTGTACTCATTGTGGTTTCGGTGATTGAACTGCTGCTAACGAATGGTTTTGCACCACTGCTGGTACTGCTTGAACTCCATGGTGCAGGACCAAGAGCAGCCGATTGAGCATATGCAACAACGTTTGCGTCAAACAGAACGCGACTTTCACTGGACGAATTCAGCAACGACACATCGCCGCCGTTCACAGCGGCATCACATTTTTCTGGTGCCGATGAAGTGTAATAAGTGATCAAGTTTGGAATTGTCGTCGTTGTTGAACTTGTTGTTGCTGTTGAACCGGATGGATGATAGGAAAAAGCGGTTGACGACGACAAATTTGTGCCGCCATTTTCTGCCAACGATGAATAGAAGAAGCGCTGCTGCTGCTGTTCTGCTGCTGCTGCTGCCACGGGTTGATAGGACGGCACTTTGATGCCACCAAAATTGATTGCACCTGTCGCCGTCGATGAACCCGCGACATCTGTCGGCAACGAAGGCAACCGTCGTCGGCCCATCTCCGAGCTGGCGGCGGCGGCGGCGGCGTTGGTAGTGACGCTGCTGCTGCCGATGACCAATGCCGCCGTTTGCTGGGCGGTCGGCACAATTTGGTGTTGAGACAACAGAAGTTGAAATGGGTCAGTTGCTGCTGCTGCTGTTGGTGTTGATGATGCGCTTTTTCTAACTTTGGACAGCGAATTTTGTTGTTGATGTTGTTGGCTCGATGGGCGACCATGAGTGTGCTGAAAAGCACACAAAATTTATGAATGGTTAATGAACTCCATTCCCCTCATGACGCAATCCCTCTCTGTGGAGCCAACCATGGACCCGGGGATGAACATGAACCGGGGATAGATTCCGAGCAGTTCAAGACGTTTTTTGTGTCTCGAAGCCATCCATGGACCAGGGAATGAACCGGGGATGGATTCCGAGCAGTTCAAGACGTTTTTTGTGTCTCGAAGCCATCCATGAACCAGGGGATGAACCGGAGATGGATTCCGAGCAGTTCAAGAGTCTCGAAGCCATCCATGAACCAGGGGATTAACCGGAGATGGATTCCGAGCAGTTCAAGAGTCTCGAAGCCATCCATGGACCAGGGGATGAACCGGGGATGGTTCCGAGCAGTTCAAGACGTTTTGTCTTTTTTGTGACTCGAAATATACACCTAATTTGGATAGCAAAAAATTTGTAATTAAATTCCGAATGCTTTAAATAAGTTTTATTTTGTTGTACATACTCATGCCTCTCACATCAATAGCTTGGAATGGCTTTTGTCCGCTTGTGGGGAAGTGCGCGAATAACAACAATAATAAAACAAATAAATTGAAGAAGCACTTTTTGCAGTCTCAGAAATCGAAACAATTAATTGGGGCAAATTACGGCACGCAAAGTGGGCACAAATTTGGGTCAAATTACGGCACGCAAAATTGGCACTTTTATTAACGATTGATAATTTTCTTCTGAAAATGATTAACAAATACATTAGCAGCACCAACCAACCAATTTAGCAGCTTTTTACCCTTATTTATTTGAGCTAAACAAACACAAATGCCATTGGTCTTGTTTTAAGATGCCAAAAAAATTATGAAAAATAGGGGAAGGCTTAAAGAAAGGGAGAGAGTGGCGGCGGCGGCAAGCACAAAAAAAAAGTGGCACACGAATTGCCGGCAGCACGCATTATTAGTGCATATGCACCACCACCACCACACCACCACGACAACATTTGAGTGTGAAACGAAGAAGCATTTTGGGGAAGGTAAGCAATTGATTTTTGAAAACGAAGACACTCGCAGACAGTGAAAGTGCCAACGCGTAAAGTGCCAAAACATACCCCCCTCCCGCCCCTCCAAAAAGTGCCAAAACATGCTCTCAGGGGGAGGATACCCACCATAAGCCTTTTAGGGGTTTTTGGCAATGGGACGTCATCATTATAAACGGACAACATGAACAAGTGAAGAGGGAAACCACCAACATTGGCATTGGCACCGGGCCATGTGTCCGCCACCTTCATGCATCGGCACATTAACAACTGCTGCTGTTGCTGCTGCTGGACTGACCACTATACATAATAGGACGGCACTTCATGTACTTACACAAACAACAACAGCAAAGTGTGCATTCGGGGGCGGGCGGGGTCTACTTAAAAGCGATGAGGCCGGCGGAGGAGGAGCAGGAGGACCACCCACCACCCCCAACAGCCCCAACAGCAGCAGCAGCAGAACAAATTGGGGATGAGTGGAAGCGAGCGCAAAAGAATTGGCCACCGCCGTTATGACAATTGGCCTTCGGTGGGGTGGCGGGCGGTTGGGTTGGCCAAAGGGGGGGGGGGGGTGGGTGGGGGCGAGAGGGTGCCGTTGATGAGCAGTGGGCAGAGAAAAGTCGGGGGCGGAGGGGGGGGGGGAGGGTGCCCCGAGGGGAGGGGCGGCAAAGTGCCGTGCCGTCCGTTGCGACTGGCCAGCCATTCTCAAGCAGCTTAGGAAGAATTATGTGGACGAGAAGCTGCCCCCCCCCCCCCCTCCCTCACTTTAAATGGGAAAGGAGGCAAAAAGAGAAGAAACAAAAATGTTGAGAGACTAAGGAGGAGTGCCCTCCCCTCCCCCGAGGGGCCAAAAGAGAGAGGGGGGGGGGAGGGGGGGGGAGAGGGAGGGCACTATTTTTATGTGCAATGGAAACGAAACATTTTAAGGGGCCCCCTTTTCCAAATGGTTAGAGTCGTCAGAATTGCCTATATGTTACACAACGCCATTTGTAAAATTGGTGCCAAAAAAACACTCTGCCAAAAATTAAAAAAACAAAATCCCCCAAAATCATTTTTCAAAAATGCCGAAAAAGGCGGCCGGCAGAGAAAATTAGCCGAGATTGGCATTTTGATGGGCACACAAAAGGAAAACAATAAAAAAAAATGCAAATGGAGCGGAATTTCTCGCTGGGTTTTATGACGACCAATCGGCCCAAATTGGGAGGATTTTCTAATCAAGCAAAAGTCGGGGGGGGGGGGGAATCGGGAGTCACCGTTTAATGGGCTAATTGATGCTTAAGGCAATTTTGAAAAATTAAAGAAAAATAATTCTTTAACTATTTCCATTTTTAGTTGCAAAAAAGCTTTTTTCATTTTGGTTTTTTATAAATTTGATTGGCATTTTAATTGTCGATCGGGATAAATCTCGGTAAATCTCGGCAGAATTTTATTGAGATTTTCCAGTGATCTCGAACGAAACGCGATCGTTTTTTTTTTCTCGAGTTTTTTCGAGATTCCCGATCGAATTCTCAATCGGTCCTTAACTCCGAATTCTAATTTTAATGACCAACAAAAAACACACACTGTGCCAGCCAAAAACTTACGTTGAACTCGGCCATTGTTGTCACGGCGTTGTGCCGTTCTTCTCCATGCCCCAAAATGTGTCCGTTTGGCATTTTGATTGCCGTTGCCAATGCTGACGCCGACTTCAAATCACATTGACCTGCCAGAATCATTGCCGGAGAACGTTTGAGCCTGTGAAATTTTCAAATTAACCAAAAACAAAAATATTCCCTTTCGCTCAACCCACCGAGTTGAAGCAGTAGCAGCAGCATCTGTCGGTACAACAACAGCAGCGACGCCACCACCACCACCATTCTCCTCCGGCGGCATTGTGCCGTTGATTAACGCCGCCGATGTGTTGTGCCATTGCGGTGGTGGCAAATCGTTTTGTTGTGCAATGTTTGTGTCAAATTTATGTTGGTTCAACTGCTGCAATTGGTGCTGCAAGTGAATGGCAGCGCTCAACGGCTTTGCCGACATTGCCGCCAATGGCGGCATTGACTGTTGCTGTTGTTGTTGATCAAACTGAATAATTATATTCTCATTAAATTTTAATTGACCACCAAATTGACACCTGCGCATCATTTGCTGGCAAATTGACCACGACGGCATCGGGCGGAGGCGGCGGCGGTGCCATTCGGACGGGCGTCAAATGTGCTGGAGGAAATGCCGTAGCAGTTGTTGCTGATGAAGAAGCTGTTGTTGTTGTTGTTGTTGTTGTTGTACGGCTTGCGGAGGACGGCAGCGGCGGTTGTGCATGTGCAACAATGGCATCAAATGTCGGAGTTACAGTGCACGGAGGAACAACGACAACAGCAGTCGATCTGTTTGTTACAAACAACAACAAAATGTTTCCATTTAAAAGCCATTATTGGTTATTGGACCGACCTGCCAATGCTTCCCCCCGACTTTCGGCGCAAAGTTGAAGCAATTGCCTCTGGCGAAATGAGCGGCGGCACTGTGCCCGAATGCAACGGCTTTCGTTCAATGCGTTCGGCGTGATAAATTGCCTGCAAATTAAATTAAATTAATTGCCAAAAAAAGGGGGGGGGACGATTATGCCGTAGCCCAAAACATTCTTTTGTTCAATCCCGACGGGATCATCGCCCCAATCCCTTCAATCCCGACGGGATCACCGCCTCGATCCCGAACTCCGTCAATGTGCGCATTAGGGATCCCGAATTTAGAGACGCACCTCACGATTCGGCGCCGATGCCATTTCCTCCTCCTCCGTCTCCGGTATTGTGTACACTGAAAAGGCACATGCTTATTTAGGCTTAATTGCTTTTAGTGGTTGTTGTCAATTAACGAACCGGGGCCAGGCCGTGGCGCAAAATAAATGCTTTGGTCGAGCTGCGACTTGTAGTAACGCTCCAACTCTTCCGCAGAGCGATCGTCGGCGTCCAAAAGCTTAACAATATTTAAGCTAATGCATTTAAATTTAATTAAAATTATTTAAAACATAGGAAACTAAAGCCCGGACTATCGAGTTACTTGATCGGAATTTAAGTGCAATCAAGATTTCTCGAGATTCTCGATCAAATTCCAGATCGGTCCTCAAGTCCGGGCTGTATAAGAAGCCCTAATTATGGACGGACCACTTGTCGAACAACGATTCCACCGTCATGGACACTGTCATCGTCCTCGTCCTCATCAGCATCGTCACGCATTGAGCATCCATCTTCGTCGTTCAGAAACGGGTTGGTCCTGTTCAGCTGCTGCTGCTGCTGTTGATGTTGACGATACATGATGGGTGTAATCCGTGATGCCTCCGCATCATTATCAGCAACACAAACACCACCACCACCAGCATCAGCGTCAATGTTCTGTTGAACTGCTCCATTTTCTGTCATCTGATCAGCAGACATGGAGGACAACAATTGTTCATCAGCAGCAGCAGCGATGGCGCCAGCGTATTTGATAAAGCCAATTTTTGTTGCTGCTGCTTCAGTCTCAACTTCTGGTGGCGAATAAACATTGGCCTGGTCCTCCATGAAAAAGTTGTCCCGCTGTTGTTGCTGTTGCTGCTCGACACCGACGACAACCTTTTTGTTATAAGCTTTTCGATCATTTTTGAACATATTCCCATTGCTGACAGAACCCACTAAAGACCGGACTTGAGCTTCGAGCGAGACTCGAGACGAGATTCTCGAAAAAATCTCGGATCTCGAAAAATCTCGAAAATTCAGTTTTATTCGAGACCAGATTTTCGAGAATCTCGTCGAGATTTTTCGAGATCTCGAGATGGATCTCGTCTCGACCGGTCTCTAGAACCAACCGACCTTCTTCAACTGATGCTGCTGTTGCTGATGGTTCGGCTTCGGCTTGGCCCACTGCACGTCGAACTCGTCGTCCGCCGCCTCGCCAAATGCTTGGATTTGTTGGAAAACTTGGGCAACCATTTGTTGCTGCTCCATCTCCTGCCGTTCCTGCAGTTCGGCGATGGTCGCCGGCGACACGGTCGGTACCTGCGCAATGGCACAAAGTCAATTTATAGCTCTTCCAACATCAAATTCAAGACATTCCTGGACGTTCTAAATAGCCAGGCCAATTTACTGACCGACTGCACAGTGTCCGGATAGTCGCCGTCCTCCTCCTCCTCTGACGAGCTGGAGCTGGGCCGTCTCCGTTCATCCGCCGTCTCCACATCGTCGTCCTCCTCGGAGTCCTCCTCCTGTTCAACACCACTCGCCGCATCATCCGTCGTCGTCACGGTGATGATCGGTGGCACGGAATGTGCCACCGCCGTCGTCATCGCTGTAAAGCATCCAATCAGTTTTTGAAAATCAAAAACATTTTCAAAAGGGTGATTGATGGATGGCTGAGAGCAAAAATGATCTGATCAGATGCACACAGATCAGAATCGATTGATCATTAAGACTAGAGTTGGCCGGGAACGGGATTTTTAGAAAAAATCGGGACCGGGACCGTGAAAGCCGGGATCGGGACCAGCATGTTGAACCGGGACCGGGATCGGGACCGGGATTACGATTTTTCAAAAGCCAAGACCGGGATCGGGATTCAAAAAACCGGGAATTTCCCGATCGGTCCCGGTCGGAATCCCGGTCCCGGCCAACTCTAATTAAAACAATAAAGGCACCACCGACCGACCCTTCCAGGTGCCGGTTTTTATGAACCTTTTTTCGCTTCCATCATCGTCGACTTTGGCGGTGAAAGTGTGGGCGACCAAGGATCATCCATTTCAATCTGCAACAAAATCGCAGAAGAAATTATAAAAATTGTCCGGTTTCGGACTGACCTCATAGCTGTTGTTGTGCGCGTGTTCAGCAACAATACGCCGATTGTCCACCATTTTTGTGTTCTGCTGCTGCTGTTGTTGCTGGGACTCCTTCAACTTCTGTTGTTCATTTTTGTCATTTTTCACATGATAATGTTGGTTGTCTGCCCGAAAATCGGCCGTGTAAATGCTTCTGGCCACCTTGGTCAGCTCGGTCTCCATTTGTTGTTCTTCCGGATCCGCCATCTTGCTTCTGCTGCCGGTGCTGATCCTCTCCGCAATTGTTGCATCTGTTCCACCCGTTCTGCCGCTGTTGCTCTCCCAACAGCCCCGCACTGTGTCCATGCTGATCTGCTCCAAAAGCTCGTCCTCCTCCTCCCCCAACTCCTCGTCACTTGGCGGCTGTGCCTTCGGCTGCTGCTGCTGTTGCTGATCATTCTCATCCGTGAACACCGTAGTCCACAGTTGTTTGCGCGAAGCGCCCGTTCGGATTGGCATTTCCCATTGATCGAGCGGTGCCTTTGGAATAATAAATTTAAAATGATTCAATATGGGGGGACACAAAAAGTTTTTTCTGAACGATGCCACCAAACGCGGGCATTGACATTTTTGGCACTTTTCAAAATGGGCAACCGTGAATTTGTGCATCGGCGGTTGCATCCAAGGCTCGTCATCTTCTTCACCTCCTTCGCCGCTCTCTGTTTGATATTGGTGAACTTCGTCCACCCGTCGATGATCATCACCAGTCTCCACTTTGAACATGCCCATCGGTTGCCCATATTGGGCAAGGTCAAGCCCATCGGCATGAGAAGTGTCCATAAAGACGCCTCCCTTGGCAAGTCCGGCATCTTCCGCCTCGCCCTCCATCACTTCATCAGCAAGTTCAATGCCAGCCATCCCATCGTGCCGTTCATGTTTCTGTCCATCAACAGCAGCTGCATGGACAGCTTCTTCTGCATGACTCAGTTGGTTCAAATCAGCGGATGGCATAATGCCAAGACTATCGGCGGGCTCAATGCCGCCAACAACAACAGTGCTTCTGTGTTTATCGTCCGTCTTCGTTGCTGCTTTTGCTGCTTGCGCTGGCATGGCATTGGCATTGGCATTGGCATTGGCATTGGCATTGGCATTGGCATTGGCATTGGCATTGGCATTGGCATTGGCATTGGCATTGGCATTGGCATTGGTGGCGTCCAGTTGGGCGTCCAACTCGGCACATTGCATGACAGAAATGATCCTCAGCTGTTCCTCTTCCGAGAGCAGGTCGAAGCCGGGCGGCAATGAAATGTCGTAAAGAGAGGACGATTTGCTTGGCATTTCGGAACTTTGGCCCCCAATTGGAAGTCCCAGCGACGAATGGGGCCGTTGTGGGGGGACAACAAATTGTGCGGCATGCAAAAGCTGTGGCGGCTGTCCGTCTTGGTGGGGTGGTGCCGGAAAATTCTGCAAAAATTGAAATTTCGTTTGGCTAACCCTCAAAAATGTTTAATTAATGTGCCATACTGTCATTATGTATGTAAATGTACATAATGTTGACATGGTAAATATGGAAAATGGACTCTTTTTTAATCCCCAAACCTTGGGGGATTATTTAATGACTGAAAGAGATTTTGCCACGTAGCAGAATTAACATTTTTTTGATAAAATGGCATCTGTTATGCTACGAAAGGTCGGCAAGACCGGAACCCCCGCCGGGGTTTCCGAGAATCCCAGTGCTAAAGCCCTGAAATTTTTTTTTGGAAAATCCCCCAATAATGCCGAAAATTTCGGGGAGGCTTTTAGTCCCAAAATTCCCCGATTCCGGTCAATTCTCAAGTCCTGATCACTTTACAAAATTTCACCATCGCTGTTTCAAGCGTTTGTCCCGCCTGTGCCATTGCCGTCACCGCTTTCTCCTTGGCCTGCTTTGCACCCTTCAGCGTGTCCGAGGCCAACTTGCCGAATTTGTTGCCAAAGCCGGCGAACGACGACGACGTCTGCTGCTGCTTTTGACCACCGCCGCCTCCGGCGCCGCCGCCTCCGGCGCCGCCGCCTCCGGCGCTGCTGCTCGTGGACGAAAAGAACATTTTGCCAATGCTTAGCGGCGTCGATTGAACGACAGAAGTGAATGGTGGAGGCGGTAGGAAGGCTACAAAAATGCGCGAATTGTTTGAATCAGTTTTTGAAGCATTCTAACAAAAACATTTCCTCCCCCCCCATTTTTTCAAAAATTATAAATTATTTTAAAAAATACTAAAATTGTGGCCTTGTTTTTGTCAAAGCCATAAATTTTGTGCCAATTTTTTTTATTAGAAATTGCAAGGAAATCGCCAAATATTCTCATGACTAGAGCCCGGACTTGAAGACCGATCGAGATTTACCCAAATTTCGATCGGGAATCTCGATCGGTCCGATCTCTACTCTTATGACGCACTTTTTATTGATGCCGATTGATGCTGTTGCGGCTGCTCGTCTTCTGCTACGAACGGAGTTGGCACTCTCGAGTGGTCTTGAAGTTGTTGTTGTTGGAGGAGGTCAGTGGTTGTTGGCAAATTCTGCGGTTCCTCCCATGGCACATCACCAACAACTTCGTCCGCACTCCTCACAAATCTGTGGAAACATTTTTTGAAAAAATCCACACCAATCTAATGGACAATTAATTAGGCACAAAATGTGTGGAGAGCACCAAAATTTCATGTACAATTTTATCTAACCGCGTTTCCTCGCTTCCAACTTCTTCGCCATGTACATGTACAGCTTCGTCCCGTTGGTAGTCATTTGAGTGTGAATGCTGCTGCTGCTGAGCAGCACCAGTAAACGCAACCTTTTGCTTTGTTTTTTGATTTTCTCCTTTCACTGCCGGAGGGGAAGGAAATTGGGGTAATGAGAATGGGTTGGCCTCAGCAGCCGCCGCCGCCGCCGCTGCTGCCGCTGCCGACGTCGCCGCAGGGGACGATGGTGGTAAACAGACGGAGAATGGGGCGCCTCCTCCCCGTCCTCCGCTGCTGCTGCTGTTGCTGTTGCAGGCACTGCCAGCAGCGCTTTCATACGTTTTGCTGCTCTCGAGCCCACCAATTTCTCGCCCATCTTCCAACCAAATGCTTTTGCTTGGCGGTGCAGAGATGCCGACAGTGGCGCCGGGGGCGAAAGTGTGTGCCAATGCCAATATGTCGTCCTCGGCCGCAAGCGGCTGCACTGCTGCTGCTGCTTCTTCAGACGGTGCCAAAAGTGGCGGCGGCGGCCGCCCATCTCTGCCATTTGTGCTCAATTTTTCTCCTTCTTCTTGGCACTTCCAATCGATGCTTCTTCCTCTTCTTCCTCTTTGGCTTTCTTCCCGTTGTTCCTCATATGCTTCCTCTCTTCCTTCTTCTTCTTCTTCCTCTTCCTCTTCTTCCATTGTTGTAGTTGTGCCAAAATGTTCGTTCCCTTCCGGGCCTTCTGCCCCCGGGGTACAAACAAAATTTTTTTCTTCCTTTTCTTCCAATTTTTGCTTCGCCTCGGTCCATTTGTCATCATCCATCTCTTCCACTCTTCCGTCTCCCTCCTCTTCCATTGTTCCCCCCGGCCTTTCCCACCCAAAGTGTTCAATTTCCTTTTCCTCCCCCCGCGGGGCTCCTCCGTCCTCCGCCCCCGGCGCCAACCCGCCGTAGGCATTTTTGGCACAAATTGAAGTACAAAATGCCGGCGGCGATGCCGAGTCATTGGGCCGTGAAACTGGTCCTTCCACAACACACTCAACAATTGGTGCGGGAACTTCGAAAATGGCCTCAGAAGATGGCGGAAGAATGACTGAAAAAACAAAATAAATGTTCGGTTCTGTGATTGGCGAGTTTAATGTCCCCATAAATTTTATGGTTCCGATCAGTTCTTTAAAATGGATCATGATGATTTGATCGGCATATTTATAGGTTAAAGCATGAATAGTGAGTGATCAGACTGTTTGATCGGAACTTGAATCATGATTGACCCTTAAATCATGTTCAAGAACCATCTCCTACTGCTTGAACTACTGTCCGATCCCTTCCACCTTGTTCCTGATCCGTGTCGCAAAAGAGCGGCGGCAATGCGTTGTCCATCCGCTCCAATTCCTCCTTGAACAAGTTGATCTCGCTTGACACAAAGCGTGCCGTCTGCTCAACCGATGCTCGATGCTGTCCGTGCCAAAAACTTTCTCCATCATCGTCGCCCATTTGCTGATCATCTCTGAAAAGCATTTTCAATTGTAAAAAAAGTGCCAACAAATTGTGCTTTTTTGTGCCAAACATTGTGTCGCCGAAGCCGCTACTGCTTGACCGGCTGGCATCAACAGCCGCAGCATTTTTGGCATGATCAATGACCAAATGTTGTTCTTCAACAGCCGCCCCTTTGACATTATGAGACCAAAAGCTTGGCATGCTGGGATCGGTAAGTGCGTGTACTTCGGCATGTTCATTGTTCATCACCACCGGCTTCTCGGAGTGCTCTTAAATAGGTATTTAGTTCACTATATTTATTGCCAAAAAATTAGGGGTGACGAGAAACAACGAGGGAACGGGGCACCCCCCTAGGGCATGCCGATCGGGAAACGGCATTTTGGTTGGGTTTTAAGCCAAACCCCCGGAAGGGGCAAACTGGTGGGGCAGACAAAAACTGTGGACGTTGACGAACAATCAATTTCCCCGCCACTTTACCCCGGGGATCACCGATTTTTGTCCCCCTCCCCCGTACCACCAAAGAGGGGGGCGGTTATCTGTTTGCCAATCTCCCCCCTCCGGGGATCATCGTCTTTGTCCCCCTCAACATTTTCGCCTTGCCCCTCCCCCCCGGCAAAATGTTTATTCATTCATTCCCACTATTATTACCCATCCTCTGATTTCTTTGTGCCACATGCTCTGACGTTTTTTTGTTTACCCGCCGGACTTTGCCCGTTCATCCATCTCCCACAGTTTACTGTGCCAATTTTGTTTGCAACGCCCCCGGGGAAATTCCAATATTTACCCCCCCCCCCCCCCGGGGGGTTCCCAGAAAGCCCAACGGAAAAGAAATTCCCCCCCCCCCCACCCTGGAAACAATTCAGGCCTCAATCAAAAGTGCCAAATCATCTGGAACTCGCAACAAAATAAAGTGTTTTCCTTACCATTTACGATATCCTTTTTGTCCGTGATCCTTTTGAACTGATCGGACAGCGATTGGATGTCAACATTTCGCTTGATCAAGTCCATTTGGGCCGAAATTGATTGTATGCTTGAGGGCATTGAAGTGCCAATTTGCTTGGCCTTTTTCTCCACCAACGTAAACATGCTCATCCATCCGGCTTCCGCCGATTTGGCCATTTGTTGCTGGTGTTGCTGGTACGTCTCCATGGCCAAGGCCACGCCATCCACTGGTTCGTCTTCCATCACTGTTGGCACATCCAGCGGTGCCATCGGTGGATTTTGGTTTTCAGAATGTAAAAATTGATTGACAGCCTGTACTGCTTCATCTTCTTGCTGTTCAACATCATCATCCATAATCGCTTCTTTTGCATTTTCAGCTTCAATTTTCTCCTCTGTTTTCGGCAAATATTCCACACAAGAAACGGCACCACATTCGCCGTTTAGCTCCTCCGGCGTTTTGGACAAATTCTCCAAAAATTCTTCCGTTTTGGATACTTCTTGAATTTCTTCCGGCTCATTGTCCAGAAATTCCTCCATTTTGGACACCTCATAAAATGCCTTTGGATCATCTCCATCAAATATCTTCATGCCGATGCTATGTACTTCTTGAACTTCCTCTGGTCGCTGCTGTTGATCATTGGAAATCCGTTGTTGAATTTCGGTGGACGAAAATTGTGTTGTGGCATCTTCGATTGGTTTGGTCCACTGAGGTTTGCTCTCAACTTGTTCAGGACGTACATGCAGCGAACATGACGAGCTCCTAAAGAGACTTTGATGACCTTAAAGGCATTTTTCTCACAAATCAGCCCATTTCAAACAAAAATCCACCAATTTGTGCCCGATTGCAAACTCGCCTCGACGCCTGTGCCGACGGCGACCGGCGCGACTCGGCAACCACCTTCAAAATGTGCTCCCTCTCCTCCCGGCTCAGGCCGACCAGCGCACTTTCCGGCAACTCATCCGCACCGCCCTCCTCCAACGTGCCGCCCGTGGAAGGCCGCCGAAGCAATTCCATGATGCCGCCCGACTCACCGGCACCGGCGATGGACTCCTTCCGCTTGGCGGCGGTAGTTGCGGTATCACTGCTTGAAAAAGTGGTGGCTCTTGGCGCTAAGAATGTGGTGGACCACGGTCGGCTGCTGCTGTTTGCCTGTAAAAAAATGGAAGAATCAATTTGCTGATCGGCAAAAGCTTTTTGACCGCTGATCTGCGCCTCATCAGACCCGTGAACACGCTCAGCTGGCTGATCAACTCCTGCTTCAGCCCGCCTCCACGCCCAGCTCCGCCTTCCTCGTCGTTGGTCATCTCCCGCACCTCGTACAACAACGGTTCGGCCCCGTTAGCGTGCTGCCGCTGTTGTTGTTCTGATGTCCTGAAATCGCCGAATAGAGCTGGCGGTTCCAGACCGAACCGAAAGCCTAAGACCGAATGGTTCAGTTTCAGTTCTGGTTAATCGTATCGTTCAGTTTAGTTCCCGGTTAATCGTATCGTTCAGTTTCAGTTCCGGTTAATCGTATCGTTCAGTTTCAGTTCCCGGTTAATCGTATCGTTCAGTTTCAGTTCCGGTTAACCGTATCGTTCAGTTTCAGTTCTGGTTAATCGTATCGTTCAGTTTAGTTCCCGGTTAATCGTATCGTTCAGTTTCAGTTCCGGTTAATCGTATCGTTCAGTTTCAGTTCCGGTTAATCGTATCGTTCAGTTTCAGTTCCCGGTTAATCGTATCGTTCAGTTTCAGTTCCGGTTAACCGTATCGTTCAGTTTCAGTTCTGGTTAATCGTATCGTTCAGTTTCAGTTCTGGTTAATCGTATCGTTCAGTTTCAGTTCCGGTTAACCGTATCGTTCAGTTTCAGTTCTGGTTAATCGTATCGTTCAGTTTCAGTTCTGGTTAATCGTATCGTTCAGTTTCAGTTCCGGTTAACCGTATCGTTCAGTTTCAGTTCTGGTTAATCGTATCGTTCAGTTTCAGTTCTGGTTAATCGTATCGTTCAGTTTCAGTTCTGGTTAATCGTATCGTTCAGTTTCAGTTCCGGTTAACCGTATCGTTCAGTTTCAGTTCTGGTTAATCGTATCGTTCAGTTTCAGTTCCGGTTAACCGTATCGTTCAGTTTCAGTTCCGGTTAACCGTATCGTTCAGTTTCAGTTCTGGTTAATCGTATCGTTCAGTTTCAGTTCCGGTTAACCGTATCGTTCAGTTTTAGTTGCAGTTTTGGTTTCGATTAACCGAGGAACTCCTAGAAACCGCCAACCCTAGCAGTAAAATGCGCATTACAGTACATCATCATCATTAACCAGAATGGTAAATGTGTACAGTAACACAACAATACAACACAACTAACTGACCATCCATCGTCGGCAGTGTCCGGTGAGGAGCAAATTTGGTCGTGCAGCTGATGCCCATCAGCTTTGAGCAGCTCGCAATATTTGTCGTCAAAATACAGCGCTCGTGGATTTTGTTTGATGTGAATTCTGAAAGGATGAAAAGAAATTGAAGGAGTACTTCAAGCAGTTTGCGTTTGTTACATGTTCGTTATGTCCCTCGCTGCCTCATCCGCAATTTCTTCAGAAATTCGTTGAGCAAAGAAATTCAACTAAATTTTTTTTAAATTAATTAATTACAATTTTAAAAAATGAACAAAATTTGGAAGCCATCGTTGACCAGGTCCAATTTACACTCCAATACAGAACACTTGCCTTGATCATGAAGTCGATGTTGTTGGCCCAATCTTCCTCCTTCCCCTCCGGCGTCTTTCTCTGATCAGCAACTTCTTCCTCCGTTGTTTCTGGCACGCTTTGAACTGCTTGAAATCCGTCATCTTCCACCACAATGCTCACAATGTTGTCCACGTCAGCGGCATTGGCTTCGTCATGATCAACACAGAACGACCTTCGCAATTTGTGATCAGTGAACACTATGTTCACGCTGGACGTGCTGCTGCTGGTGCTGTACTGCTTGTGCCGTTTCTCCGTGCTGCTGCTGGTGCTGTACTGCTTGTGCCGTTTCTCCGTGCTGCTGCTGGTGCTGTACTGTTTGTGCCGCTTCTCCTCCACCGCCCCGGTTTCTGCAACAGCATAAGCATCATCATCAGGACGAATCAGCAACAAGGACGTGTTGTTGTCGTCGATGTCGGAGGTGGCGCTGCTGAAGGACAACCACCGTCGTTGATCAATGTTGGACGACATCATCATTACGCTGCAACTGCTCCTGCTTCTGGTGCTGGTGCTGTTCATTGCGGCGGTGGTCAGCGACAATTGTCGCGTTTTGTGTTGCGCAAGTTGCTGCAGGTCCTCCCGCATGCTTTCATTGGCAGGCGAAGGCATCTCATGGCGTTGTCCCGCGTTTTCGTTGATGCTTTTGCTAGAAAAGTCCTGCTTGCCCTCCTCCTCGCCACCAATGGACTCGGCCAAACATTGCACCATTGGCATTGGCATTGGCATTGGCATTGACATTGGCATTGGCATTGGCATTGACATTGGCATTGGCATTGGCATTGGCATTGGCATTGGCATTGGCATTAGCATTGGCATTGGCATCGGCGGCAAAGTCTCCGCAGGTTCTCGAAGTTTTTCGTCCATATTATTATTGGCAAAAAATGCTGCACTTGGCAACATTTCCGGCGATTTTTGAGTGGATTGGTGCTGCAAGTGGACAACATCAACTGCTGATGGCTCCATGTCGTGGTCAGAAAGCAGTAATGGCGTTGAAGGCTCATAGAGTTGAGGACGTTCAAAGGACTGGACAGAATCTGCACCCGAAGTTGAAAGTGATGATGATGATTCATCCGCCGGCAGCAGAGAACATTGTTCTTCAGTCCGTTGTTGTGCCAGAACGCCTCCATTTTCGCTATCATTGTTTTGCCGAGTTGCAACAGAGGGAACTGCTCCAAAAAGTTGATTAATATGCTCATCAATGTGATCAAGGTGTTCATCCGTTGATGATCCCGGAAGCGAAGGATTTGAATCCGCTGAAGAAGTTGAAGCTGAACTCCATCCCTCGTCATGTTCAATGTGATCAGTTTTGTCAATTAAAGCATCCTTTTTATCAAATGTCCTCCGAACATTCTCAAACAGAGGCGACCCACACGCTTCTGCCATTTGAACTCGTTCAATTTGTGCCCATTCTTCTTCAGTTAATTTGGGAGCTTTTTGTTCTTCTGCTAGTCGCTGAACTCGTTCAATTTGTGCCCATTCTTCTTCAGTTAATTTGGGAGCTTTTTGTTCTTCTGCTAGTCGCTGAACTCGTTCAATTTGTGCCCATTCTTCTTCAGTTAATTTGGGAGCTTTTTGTTCTTCTGCTAGTCGCTGAACTCGTTCAATTTGTGCCCATTCTTTTTCAGTTAATTTGGGTTGTTGTTGTTCTTCTGCCAGTCGCTGAACTTGTTCAATTTGTGCCCATTCTTCTTCTGTCAATTTTGGCGGTTGCTGTTCTTCTGCCAGTCGCTGAACTCGTTCAATTTGTGCCAATTCTTCTTCTGTCAACTTGGGAGCTTGTTGTTTTTCTGTCAACCACTGAACTTGTTCAATTTGTGCCAATTCTTCTTCTGTCAATTTTGGCGGTTGCTGTTCTTCTGCCAGTAGCTGAACTCGTTCAATTTGTGCCCATTCTTCTTCTGTCAATTTTGGCGGTTGCTGTTCTTCTGGCAGTCGCTGAACTTGTTCAATTTGTGCCCATTCTTCTTCTGCCAGTCGCTGAACTCGTTCAATTTGTGCCCATTCTTTTGTCAACTTGGGTTGTTGCTGTTCTTCTGCCAGTCGCTGAACTTGTTCAATTTGTGTCCATTCTTCAATTGGTTTTGAAAGTTGCTGTTCTTCTGCCAACCGCTGAACTCGTTCAATTTGTGCCAATTCTTCTTCTGTCAAGTTGGAAGGTTGTTGTTCTTCTGCCAGTCGCTGAACTTGTTCAATTTGTGCCCATTCTTCTTCTGCCAGTCGCTGAACTCGTTCAATTTGTGCCAATTCTTCTTCTGTCAATTTTGGCGGTTGCTGTCCTTCTGCCAGTCGCTGAACTTGTTCAATTTGTGTCCATTCTTCAATTGGTTTTGAAAGTTGCTGTTCTTCTGCCAACCGCTGAACTCGTTCAATTTCTGTCCCTTCTTCTTCTGTCAATTTTGGAGGTTGTTGTTCTTCTGCAAGCGGCTGAACTCGTTCAATTTGTGCCCATTCTTCTTGACCATTTTCAAGTCGGTCCTTGTCTTTGCCATAAACCCTTTTATTATCTGTATTTTCATCTTCACCAAACTGAACATTTTGCTCCTGACGCGGAAGCGACTTCATCATCATTTCGAAGGAGCACTGTTCGGCCAGCTGTCGGATTCGTTCAATGTGTGCCAACTCGTCGATACTCAACTCTTGAAGTTGATCTTTGTCAGGAAGCTGTTCGATCTTTTCGCTTTGCATATCGTTTAATGAATCAGTTTTATTCTCCGGCACAACCAATAACTCGCATATTGTGCCTTCGTCCTTCTCGGCACGTTCAATGGACTCAACCGATGCAGCCCGTGAATCGGCACCGGATGTTCCAGATTCCGGCATTGTACATTCGGCTTTCTCGGCACGTTCAATGGACTCAACCGATGGCACCCGTGAATCGGCACCGGATGTTCCAGATTCCGGCATTGTACATTCGTCTTTCTCGGCACGTTCAACGGACTCAACCGATGGAGCCCGTGAATCGGCACCGGATGTTCCAGAAGTTGTTCCAGATTCGGGCATTGTACATTCATCCTTCCCGGCACGTTCAATGAACTCAACCGATGGCACCCGTGAATCGGCACCGGATGTTCCAGATTCCGGCATTGTACATTCGTCTTTCTCGGCACGTTCAACGGACTCAACCGATGGAGCCCGTGAATCGGCACCGGATGTTCCAGAAGTTGTTCCAGATTCGGGCATTGTACATTCATCCTTCCCGGCACGTTCAATGAACTCAACCGATGGAGCCCGTGAATCGGCGCCGGATGTTCCAGATTCGGGCATTGTACATTCGTCCTTCTCGGCACGTTCAATGGACTCAACCGATGGAGCCCGTGAATCGGCACCGGATGTTCCAGAAGTTGTTCCAGATTCGGGCATTGTACATTCATCCTTCCCGGCACGTTCAATGAACTCAACCGATGGAGCCCGTGAATCGGCGCCGGATGTTCCAGATTCGGGCATTGTACATTCATCCTTCCCGGCACGTTCAATGAACTCAACCGATGGCGCCCGTGAATCGGCACCGGATGTTCCAGATTCCGGCATTGTACATTCGGCTTTCTCGGCACGTTCAATGGACTCAACCGATGGCACCCGTGAATCGGCACCGGATGTTCCAGATTCCGGCATTGTACATTCGTCTTTCTCGGCACGTTCAACGGACTCAACCGATGGAGCCCGTGAATCGGCACCGGATGTTCCAGATTCCGGCATTGTACATTCGGCTTTCTCGGCACGTTCAATGGACTCAACCGATGGAGCCCGTGAATCGGCGCCGGATGTTCCAGATTCGGGCATTGTACATTCGTCCTTCTCGGCACGTTCAATGGACTCAACCGATGGAGCCCGTGAATCGGCGCCGGATGTTCCAGAAGTTGTTCCAGATTCGGGCATTGTACATTCATCCTTCCCGGCACGTTCAATGAACTCAACCGATGGAGCCCGTGAATCGGCGCCGGATGTTCCAGATTCGGGCATTGTACATTCATCCTTCCCGGCACGTTCAATGAACTCAACCGATGGAGCCCGTGAATCGGCACCGGATGTTCCAGATTCCGGCATTGTACATTCGGCTTTCTCGGCACGTTCAATGGACTCAACCGATGGCACCCGTGAATCGGCACCGGATGTTCCAGATTCCGGCATTGTACATTCGGCTTTCTCGGCACGTTCAATGGACTCAACCGATGGCACCCGTGAATCGGCACCGGATGTTCCAGATTCCGGCATTGTACATTCGTCTTTCTCGGCACGTTCAACGGACTCAACCGATGGAGCCCGTGAATCGGCACCGGATGTTCCAGAAGTTGTTCCAGATTCGGGCATTGTACATTCATCCTTCCCGGCACGTTCAATGAACTCAACCGATGGCGCCCGTGAATCGGCACCGGATGTTCCAGATTCAAGCATTGTACATTCGTCCTTCTCGGCACGTTCAATGAACTCAACCGATGGCGCCCGTGAATCGGCACCGGATGTTCCAGATTCAAGCATTGTACATTCGTCCTTCTCGGCACGTTCAATGGACTCAACCGATGGAGCCCGTGAATCGGCACCGGATGTTGCAAAAGTTGTTCCAGATTCTTCCATTTGGTGTTGAACTTTTGAGGACGGTGAAATTGATACTTCCATTGGGTTTGTGTTTGAGTAGGAGGCACATGACGTTAAAGCGGATGATGAACAGCTTACGGCGGCTGGCATTTCCAGTCGGCACAAATCGTCGGCATGCATTTCAACTGAACTTGGCGGTGCTTCGTCGACCATTCCGGGGCTTGCGGCGCCCGCGGGCAACTTCGGTTGTTGGCACGACGTTGTTTGGTCATCAATTTGAGCGGAAATGGCCGAGTCGGAAGCTTTCCTTGTCCCATTGTCCTGTGGCCAGCCTTCTTTGGTCTCTTCCGTCCCGGACGAAGAATTAATTGAATCCGCGCTTGATGTTGACGGGCTTAGGCTTAGGCTTGATTGGTTAATAATGACATTATCAATTTGTCTTCTGAGCCGTGCAGTGTGTTCAAACTGTTCAGCAGACTGCCCATGTTTGTCATTTTCATCACCATTAGCCGCTTTGAGTGCCAGCGATTCGTGTTGCCACCAATCATTTGCATGCCGGCCATGTTCAAACTGTACCATTTCTTCGTCAGAATTTTTCTTTATAAAACTCTCATCTTCATCAAACTGAACATTTTGTTCCTGACGCGGAAGCGACTTCACCATCATTTCGAAGGAGCACTGTTCGGCCAGTTGCCTGATTCGTTCAATTTGTGCCAATTCTTCTTCAGTTAATTTGGAAGCTTGTTGTTCTTCTGCCAGTCGCTGAACTTGTTCAATTTGTGCCAATTCTTCTTCAGTTAATTTGGAAGCTTGTTGTTCTTCTGCCAGTCGCTGAACTTGTTCAATTTGTGCCCATTCTTCTTCTGTCAACTTGGAAGCCTGCTGTTCTTCTGCCAGTCGCTGAACTCGTTCAATTTGTGCCCATTCTTCGGTTGGTTTTGGAAGTTGTTGTCCTTCTGCCAACCGCTGAACTCGTTCAATTTGTGCCCATTCTTCTTCTGTCAACTTGGAAGCCTGCTGTTCTTCTGCCAGTCGCTGAACTCGTTCAATTTGTGCCCATTCTTCGGTTGGTTTTGGAAGTTGTTGTCCTTCTGCCAACCGCTGAACTCGTTCAATTTGTGCCCATTCTTCTTCTGTCAACTTGGAAGCCTGCTGTTCTTCTGCCAGTCGCTGAACTTGTTCAATTTGTGCCCATTCTTCTTCAGTTAATTTGGAAGCTTGTTGTTCTTCTGCCAGTCGCTGAACTCGTTCAATTTGTGCCCATTCTTCTTCAGTTAATTTGGAAGCTTGTTGTTCTTCTGCCAGTCGCTGAACTCGTTCAATTTGTGCCCATTCTTCTTCAGTTAATTTGGAAGCTTGTTGTTCTTCTGCCAGTCGCTGAACTCGTTCAATTTGTGCCCATTCTTCTTCAGTTAATTTGGAAGCTTGTTGTTCTTCTGCCAGTCGCTGAACTTGTTCAATTTGTGTCCATTCCTCCATTGGTTTTGAAAGTTTCTGTTCTTCTGCCAGCCGCTGAACTCGTTCAATTTGTGCCAATTCTTCTTCTGTCAGCTTGGGAGGTTGTTGTTCTTCTGCCATCCGTTGAACTCGCTCAATTTGTGCCCATTCTTCTTCAGTTAATTTGGAAGCTTGTTGTTCTTCTGCTAACCGCTGAACTCGTTCAATTTGTGCCCATTCTTCTTCAGTTAATTTGGAAGCTTGTTGTTCTTCTGCCAGTCGCTGAACTCGTTCAATTTGTGCCCATTCTTCTTCAGTTAATTTGAAAGCTTGTTGTTCTTCTGCCAGTCGCTGAACTCGTTCAATTTGTGCCCATTCTTCTTCAGTTAATTTGAAAGCTTGTTGTTCTTCTGCCATCCGTTGAACTCGCTCAATTTGTGCCCATTCTTCTTCTGTCAACTTGGGAGCTTGTTCTTCTTTTGCTAACCGCTGAACTCGTTCAATTTGTGCCCGCTCTTCTTGAATTGGGTTTGGAAGCTGTTGTTCTTTATCCATTCCAATCATCCCTTCTTCAATTTCTGGTGTTGAAGCATGGCTTGTCGTGTCAGCTTCCGAAGTGATAGTTGAGGCTCGAGAATCAAAACTTTTCGGCATTTTTCTTGCTGTTTGAAATTGGCCGTTTATAGAAAAGTCTTTGGCTTTCTCTTCTTGCGATGTTTGGCCATCTTTTTCTGATTCTTCCTTTTTCGAATTGTATTCAACGATTTTTTTGATCCAATCAAAATGGCCCAACAAATTGGCATCAATTTTTTGATCAATTTTCGCATCTTTTAAATTGGAGTGTTTGGTTAAATCATAAATTTAAACGACGTTCTTACCGCCATTTTTGTCCTTTTTAATTTGCCCGTCCAATGTTTGATCATCAATTGTTGCCGGCGGCGATGCCCGATTTGGTTCTTTCCCAGTTTGATCTGGCACTTTCGAGTCAAATTCTTCAAAAGAATTTGCATCCAATTCGGGATTGTGAAATGAGTCGGCGCCCGATGTTGACGTGGAGGGTGTTGAACATGAATAAGAATGTGCTGTTTTGTGTTCATGTACTGGTTGCTCTTCTGTTGGCCCACTGTCCAATTTTTGCTCATCTTTTGGGGTTACGGTGTCCAAAAGATGCTGCTGCTCCGCTTTTGACAAACTTTCCATCAGTTGATCTTCAGGTGAATGAATATCTCGCTCAGTTTCGGGATGGGTATCGGCTCCAGATGTTGAACTGGAACAGGCTTCATCGTCTTCAAGTGAAAATTGCTCTTCCATTGGCACAATGTCCAACACCTTTGGCACAATGTCCAATAATTGTTTTTCCTTTGGCACAATGTCCAACAATTGCTCTTCCATTGGCACAATGTCCAACACCTTTGGCACAATGTCCAACAATTGCTCTTCCATTGGCACAATGTCCAACACCTTTGGCACAATGTCCAATAATTGTTTTTCCTTTGGCACAATGTCCAAAAATTGCTCTTCCATTGGCACAATGTCCAACACCTTTGGCACAATGTCCAATAATTGTTTTTTCTTTGGCACAATGTCCAACAATTGCTCTTCCTTGGGCACAATGTCCAACACCTTTGGCACAATGTCCAATAATTGTTTTTCCTTTGGCACAATGTCCAACAATTGCTCTTCCATTAGCACAATGTCCAACACCTTTGGCACAATGTCCAACAATTGATCTTCCATTAGCACAATGTCCAACACCTTTGGCACAATGTCCAATATTTGCTCTTCCTTTGGCACAATGTCCAACACTTTTGGCACAATGTCGAACATTTGCTCTTCCTTTGGTGACCCAATGACCAACAATTGCTCTTTCTCTGTCGGCACAATGGCAAATGGCATTTTTGCAGCGCCAACATCAACTGAGTCTAATGATGACAGTACAGAATCGGCCCCTGAAGTGCTTCCGGACTCAAATGACTCGCGGTGCGCAACTGCAACAACTCCAGCAGAATTCGGACATGCGGCAGAACCTGCAACAGAAAGTGATCATTAAACGTCAGCAACTTCGGCTCTTGAATCCATGCCATTAGTTGATGAAAATGATGGCGATGTTAATGATAAGCCGCCAAAACCACC
The DNA here is from genome assembly GCA_020449905.1 of Globodera pallida. Lineage (NCBI taxonomy): Eukaryota > Metazoa > Nematoda > Chromadorea > Rhabditida > Heteroderidae > Globodera > Globodera pallida. Next base: position 3,262,138 of record JAIXHY010000004.1, on the reverse strand, counting down.
ACCGTTTCTCATTGTTGTCAGCGTTGTTGGCATTTTTGGCACAAAATTAATTGCCTCCTCTGTCATTCGCCTTAAACATTGGCACACATTTTCCCGAAAACCGGAATTCCTTGACTCAAAAATGTCCGGAAATCCCGGAATCCGGTTAGGCATATCCCCGGGGGTACAAAAACCGACCTTTCGTCCCTCTCCTCTACCAAAATGGTGTAACAATTGTGGTCGCCAGTCTCGAGCTGATCCATCGAAATCGGCTTCAAGTCCATAGAGTGCAGCCTTAAAGCTTTGCTATTCAATAATCAACAATAATTGAGGAGGATATTGGAATAAGGAAACTTACGCTTTTAATGACGCGTCAATTTCCAACTTTTCATTTTGTTCAACAGAATGAACAACAACATTAAGCAACAAATGTGCTGCTTCATCGATGGCATTTTTGCTTGGCTCCTCAATTGCTGAAGATGCCAGCCGCAGCACAGATTCAATCACTTCATTTGCCATTGTGTCGGACAATTGGTTGACGAGTTCAAATTGGTGCTCAAACAATTTGTTGGCACTGTGTTCTGTTGCCATAACACAAATAGACTGGGACAATGTGTCCAAATAGTCCAACAAAATCGTCGACTGTTCCAATGTGTCGAACATTGCTGACGCTGTTGTGCATGGTGCATCTGCCAATTTTACCATATGCCATAAAATGTTCTTGATTCTTAATCCGGCATTTTTAAAAAGGTTTGGCCCTATCGTTGAAAACGGTTTAGGGTTTGGGCCCAACCCTGTTCGGGGGTCGTAACGGCCGGGAGCGGGAAAGCCGGGGCCGGAGGTGGGTGTCCCCCCCCCCCCCCCCCCCGATTGGCGGCTGATCGATTGAATGGCGATCGATCGCCCGGGGGGCAATGTCAGGAGTGAAAAAGTCGGGGGGTTGAGGCGCTACCAGAGAGCACAACACCCCCACCATTCAAACATTGCGCGAAAGTAATTACCGTATTATATTTTTGTCCTACCGTATGCCGCGGTGTGTTTGTCCCCATTTTTGTGCTCCGTTTTGACGACCGCCGTCAACGACTCCAACTCGCTGTCCTCCCTGTCCAAACTCTTCAACCACTGATCGATGGTTTTGCTGAGTTTTTGCATTTTTTGAGCAATTGTTTTCTTCCCGTCTTCGCCTTCAACGTGCAAAGTCGAAGTTGAAGCTGCTTCTTCTTCTGCTGAAAGATGAACCGTTTTTTGATGATGACTCATTTTCTATTCCTCCATTAATCCATCCCCTGAAGGGCTTCCTTCCCCGTAATAGCCGTGGGGGAATGCTTTGGACCGACCGGTGGCCTTTTCGGCATGCCCTTCCGGCGGTTCTTCAGTGACAGCGCCGCCGCCGCTGGAATAGCCTTTGTCCGCTTCAGAATAACTCATCTCCGAGCTGGCATAAGAGCAATAAGAGTAGGGCCCCACGGACACTTCGACGTCTGAAAGAAGAGTTTTGGAATAAAACTTTTTTTGTTGAACAGCATAAAGTGCCGGGAGAATATATTGTTGTGATCAATTTATCCGGGCTTTTTAAATGGGAGCTTTTCGTGACAGTTTTCATGACATTTTGACATCAGATTTTCACCAACTCGGCTCGCAACTGTTGGGTTCTTCCCGATTCACGCTAATCTGGACATCCGCGGATATAGCCCCCCTGGGCATGGACATAAATTTAGAAACTTTCTTCCCGATTCACGCTAATCTGGACATCCGCGGATATAGCCCCCCTGGGCATGGACATAAATTTAGAAACTTTCTTCCCGATTCACGCTAATCCGGACATCCGCGGATATAGCCCCCCTGAGCATGGGTATAAATTTAGAAACTGGAGTTGAGCGCCATCCATTCAGGGGTTGTGAAAACTGTTTGGGAATGTGTTCACTTTACCTTCCGGCAACGAGTCCATTTGGACAACAAATTGGCCCGGCTCGTCCTCTTCCTTTTGCTGCTCATTTTGTGCACTCGCAGTTGGAGCAGTACTAACAGCGGCAGTTGAAGAGTCCATTTTGGTGCCACAATTAGCCGACGGGGAGAAGCCGGCGGCACCGGCACGTTTCAAATGCCGCGCGTCCACCACAACATTTGCGTTGCGTCCAGAACGCTCTGCCCTTCGTAAAACCTGTGGTTAGAAAGCGGAGGCAAATATTGCGAGAACGGCTGGCTGTTTGTTTAAGTAAATTAATGGCAAAATTTATTCGAGAGTTGGACAGAGAAATGCCGCGGAACCGGGATTGTTGTTCCACTACAAAAATGCCGTCGGGGTTTGACCGACATCGGCGGGAAACTCATAAAAATTCAGTTTATTAAAACTACAGCTCGGACCTGAGGACCGATCGAGATTTCAATCAAAAAGCTTGATTAATCTTGGTCTGAAATCTCGATCGATCCGGGGTCTAATTAAAACCCAATTAAAGTTTATTTGATCCCGGTACTGGTTTGAAAAACCGGAAAGAATTCGCATTCCGGGCAACTTTTCTAAATTTAAATTTGTAAAGCAATAATTAAAAAACAAATTGTTCAATTAAATTAAATTACATATTTTTTATCAATACCCAATTTATTTCATTAACATTAATCCAGGTACATTTTTGATGTGCTCTCGCTGTTCTTGGCTCAACGACGGCTTTGAATTAGCCTGTTGCCTTTCAAAACTGTCCTCCGCTTGTTCTGTTGCCCCGGGGCTTGTGCATGACAAACTGTCGACTTTTCGAGCTGATTGTGACAAAGTGCCGACTGTGCCTTCGGCCCGCTCAATGCCGTCCCCCGCAGCGTCAGCAGAAGGCAATTCTTCACCAATAATTGTGTTTCTGTACCAAAGTGTCAACATTTTCCGTTTAAAAAAACAATTTTTGTCATTGTTACCGAATGTACGAAAACCAGGATGCCATTTCACATTGCAAAATGCACTCTGCTGATTAAGCTCTGCTAAATGCTAATCCTGAAAATTCATTATCTAATTCATTTAATGGAAATTTCCTCGGGATTGGCGGAGCGAGCGTTGGAAAATTTAAGACAAATTCATGAAAATTTCAAAAATTCAAATTGTTGCGCACAAATGGTCCATTTACATTTGGGTCCATATTAAAGTTCAATTCCATTTAATTGATTTTTGGCATTTTTGCCGTCGGCGTGAATTGAAAATGTACAATAAATAGTGTAATTATGGAATTTTTAAATTGTTTAAAAAAAATTTTGGGGCATTATAAACACAGAGAACACTTGCGGGTGGCACGAGCGCATTTTGTATGGGCTCATTTTGTGTGACGGCGATGGCGCCGTGTCCGTTCCGTTTTATGCGTGCCAAAATCAGCTTCTTTATTTCATTAAACGCAAAAACAAATGGCCAATATTTGGGGGGGGGGGGAATGATGGCACGAACAAATGAACGAGAAAAGGCGAATGAATGAATGAGTGGGTGGGGGGGGGGGGGAGAGGGGGGAGAAGAAGCAGAGAAAGTGCCGCCGGGGACGGAGGAATTTGGATTTGCGCCTCTCCCCTCAGGCGTCCGCCCGCCACTCTTTTCTCCGCGTTTAACTCTCCTCCGCCGGCGGCTGTCTCTGTGTGTACACTTAACATGGAACACGGGCCAGGCCAACTCCGTGCCGTCCAACTCCGTCCCGGAAGCATCGGCTAACGACCCATAAGGCACGGCACTCAGCCAACGGCGCCTAAAGGAATGGGGGGGGGGGGGGGAGGCGGAGAGTGCCAATACACTAGGCCCAATCTATGGCACTGACTCCTCCTTTCCCCCCCTCTCTCTCTCTCCGCCAAAATGGCATTGGCATTCATCAGCAAGGAGAGCAAAGCTGACGCGGTTGGAAGCCAAGCCCTGGATTGAATGCAGAAAAGCAGGCACAGAAAAGCAAAGGGAGAATAAAAAGGGCAGGAAAAGGTCAAAATATGAGATTAGAAAATCACACGAACAAAAAGGGCGGAGAAGCGCCCTAAACACATAAATTAAAAACAAATTCAATGATGGCATAATATTTTGCAAATTTATGGCATTGTCCTTTTTTCCCCAGCAGCGCGCATCCACCAACAACCAGAGTGATGCTTGGCCAAAATCCGGCACCAAAAGCAGGAAGCGCAATTTAAAATGGTGTTTTGCCCCCAGCGCTGTCTGTCCAGAAATGAACGGGGAAATCCATTAAGGGGAAACTCCCAAAAAGTTAAAAGAAAATATCAAATTTTAGGGGGAGGTTTCTGGCCATAATTCTTATTGATTATAGAATTTAATGATGCATTTTTATTAAAAATTTCCAAATTAGCAAAAAAGTAACCGCAGAAGGCTTCTCACGTCAGTGATTTCTTTGGGGCGCTAATTTCGCTGAATTTTCTTTGAGTACTCGATTAGCAATTTGAAAATAGAATTTTACAGTAAGAAAACATTTTGCCAACATTTAAAATTAATCGTTAAAAATTTCTTGTTTTCTTTTCTTCACTTTTCTTCACATTGTTTCTCTCAATTCCATACGCTCCATTCGCTTCTCACGGACATTTTTCTTTCGCCCACTATATGTGCATAAATTACTAGTAATTATAATAATAAATATCTCTGCATTAGGCTCATGGAAAGCAGCGCTTTTTTGCGTCTGACAATGAAACCGATTTTACATTTTGACCCGGGAATTTCGAATTTTCTGAAAATTTAGAGGATTTTCTGAAAATTTAGAGCCTAGGCCTTCCAACTCTATTCACTGTTTTGTTTGGCGGTTAAAGTTTGTTCCATTTTTAGATTTTAGCAGCGTAGTATTTGAAGAAAAAAATGGATCATGACTTTGCAACAACTCCAAATGGGACGATTGGTCAAAACAGCAACAAAATTGTTGAGGAGGAACGTCCAACAATTTCTGTGGTGATCGACGAAGATGATGAGGGGGAGGAGGACGACGTCGTCGAGCAGGGCTCCAACCCCAAAGGATCAGCAACTGAACATTACATTCAATCGTCCGACAAAATGTCGTTTATGCAAATGTCCGCCTTGAACTTGGTCTTTTACACACACCCAAAAATGCTTTCTTTATTTTTGCTTAATTTGTTTAGGATCACAATTATGTTTCTGGTACGCCTAGCCGTGAAGCAACAGCAGCAGCATCACAGGGAAAGACAAATTTTCCCGTTCTTCATGGCCTGAACATCGGTTATTTTTTGTTGAACATTTATTAAATATTATTTTGTTTTTGGGAAATCCAGTTGTGTCAAAGGGGCCAAAATCAAAGAATTTTTGACCATTTGTTTCAAACTTTTGGAAGCTTAAACAAAAATGTTTACATTAATTTGCATTTAAAAAAAGGGATTTAAAAAAACGAAAAAAGAAAATGAAAAAATCTTGGCATTTCGTAGAAAATGTGAAATATTTCAAACGGCTAATAGCCGATTATTTTACTTTTTAGATGATGTGGAAGAACAAGCGAATACTTTTCCGGCATTGCCAAAAACTTATCCTGTCCAGCGACGGCCCATCAAACTTTCGGGCTATGGACATGGACCTGCTGCAGGCGATTATTACAAGCAACATCTTAAAGGAGTTCTTTTAGGTTTGGCATTTTTACATTTTGAACGTTATATATTTTTTCATCAAATTAGGGCATTTTAGGAGCACTTTTTCAAATTTTTACGGGTTCATAAAACTTTGACGAATTTTTTAAACAAAATTCCCATTGATTAAACCTGTTCGTGTTCAGTAACGGAATTGTTGAATTTTTTTTAGAAAATTGGTTTTTGTTAAAAATTCCTCTCTTTTTTTTCGCTTTAAAGTGCGGTTTTTGGTCATTTTTAGATTTGAGGTCAAGCAGTGTCGACAATATGCAGATGGAAAAAAGTTTTTAAATTTAAACAATTTTATTGATAAATTGCTCAAAAAATCTAAAAAAATTATAGGCCCACCAAACCGTGCGTTCGTTTCTAACCTCCAACAACAGCACAAACAACAACAGCAGCAACGGTTTTCACCGCGTTTGTTGTCTTTGTCGTCGTCGTCGGCGTCTTCTGTTGGCAGTGGTTGGCATGGCCACCAGCATCATGCCGTCTCCGCAGCAGCACCAATTGTGGCCCCACGGATAGCGGCGCCACGGGGCCGTCCACCGGGCAGCGGCTCGCGCGCTAGGCAGCAAAGTTCGGCGATTCAACCAATTTACAATAGCGGCATTGCACCCATGGTGCAGCAACAGCAACATTTTGAAGAGGTTCAGTTTGCATTTTTTAAAATAATTTTTGTTGCTAAATTCACACGCATCAGCAACAGCATTTGATGACGCGACGAGGCGAACAACAGCAGCAACAACAACAACATCATCGTCAACAACAGCAACACAACACATTTGCGGATGTAATGGAGGAAGAAGAGATGGAAAACGAAAAGTTCTTCTTGCAACAGCAGCAACAAATGGGCGGTGGTCCGCCGCAACAACATTCGACGACCGTTTTGCGAGGACGTCGTCCGAAGAAGCAACGGGACGAGGAGATGTTTGGTGCAATTTGATTTTATAATTTTTGATTTGGGGTCAAAATTTTTTTTTTTAAATTAAAAGAAAGAAAAAATATCAAAAAGAAAAAAAAAACATTGTTTCTTTGACAATAGATTGAATTGAAATTGATGCCACCACCTCTCTGACAGGCCTTCTTTCGAAAATGTAACCGAAAAGGAAGGCAATCAAAAAACGATTTATTTAAAAATTTATTGTTGTCAATTCCCGTTTGTTAGACACCACCAGTATGAGCTATCAGCAACACCACCAACAGCAGCAGCAGCAGGAATCGTCGAAGCCACCGGATGATCCGGTTCCTTGTCAACAAAGTGTTGTCAACCATCATCAGCAGTTACAACAGCAGCACAACCATCATCATCATCATCAGCAGCCGTACGAGTCCAGCATTGATTCAGCTATTGATTCGGTTGTTCGCGGTGACGCGTTGGTAATGCAGAATTTTGCGCCTTCTTCGTCGTCGTCTGCATGTTTTGGTGCTGCTACAGCTTCATCTTCGTCCACGTTAGCACAGCTCTTTCATTCGCACACTGCATCAGCGCCGACTGTTACCACATCGACCTCGACGAGCTTGGCCAGACAGCAGCATCACCAACCGCAGCAACATTCTTTTGTTGAACATCATTCTCCTCCTCGTCACCATCAACATGCGCCAACCGCGGTGGCCGGTGGTAGCATGATGACTCACCATTATCCACAATATCTTCATCGTCATCCAATGATCCCAACTGTGGCAAAACAATCGCTGTCGCCGCCCAGTCAGAGTCTGGAAGATTTGGCTGATCTGGCGCAGGCCAGTTCCAGTCTGTTGCAGCAGACGACCAACTCGATGTTGAGGACACAGCCAGCAGCTGCTGCTGCTGCTACTGTTGCTGCTGCGGCGGCGGCTGCTGCTTCTGCTTATCAGCAACAACCGCCACTTGTTCAACCAGTACAGAAACAGCAACCAACTTTGCATTTCAAAGTGGTGGCGACCAACAATCAGCCAGAAAATTATCCACCCAAAGAATATAGACAACAAGTTTTCACTGTTCAACAACAGCAACAGTTGGATGAGGAAGGTGGTGGATAATGAATGGAAATCTATTTGTACAAATAATTGGATTTACTTTAATAAAGAAATTGATTTAAAAAATTGATGAAAACAAATTTCAGGGCAATTAATCTTTTTTTTTTTGGTTTGGCTTTTTTGTCCGGTTCATTATTTCCAAAAAACATTTTAGCATCCAAAACAACGGTGGTCAAAAAGCTGACCAAAAAGCAAATGGAAACGATTCAATGCGAATTTGGTGAGCTTCGCCCGGATGGCACTGCAAAAGAAAATGCGGGCGCCACCCCCGAGCCAAAACAGCAGCAGCAGCAGCAGAAAAGAGTTCGGAAGTCCACGGAAACGGCGGTGAGTTAAAAATAAAAAATATTTTGTAAACAATTGTAAGTATATGTGGACGAAATGTTCAAATGCTTTCAAAAATGAGCAACACCAGCCTTTCAATGATTTTGAATTTATATTGTTTAAATTCCATTACGGGGCGCAATTTGCATTTTAAAAAAACTTTGACACTTTTGATTGATCCACGCTTTTAAGGAAGCAATTAAAAGTGGTGATGACGATGGGGAGGGTGAGACTCGTGCGGCGGCGGACCGGCCGCTTCGCAGATCAGCTGGCGTTGGGCGGCCAAAGCGGAGCACCGAAATTGGGCAGCAAATGATCAAAAAGAAGCGCAATTGGGAGGGGGTCGACGATTACGTGACGTAAATATAGTAATTAAAGCATGATTAAATTATTCAAATTAACACAAAATCAGCATTTGTGCGACAAAAATTAAATGATCAAATTGAAAAAAAAACATGGGCGAGATTTTAATTTAAATTAAATATGTTTTAGGCGTTGTATTTGTGGAACTCGACACACCGTAAGTTTTGCTTTTTGTTCAACTGATGGCCAATGCCAACCAGCACCCTCGAAAATTTATCCCCTAAATTCCCACAGGATCCATTTATGATTGAATGTGATCAGTGTGATGTGTGGCAGCATGGCGTGTGCATGGGCGTTACAAAGAAAACGGTGCCCGAGCAGTACTTTTGTGAGCAGTGTAAGCCGCGCGAACTGTTGCTGACTGCCAGCCAGGCTGCTGCAAAGCAAAAAGCCTTTTTGGCCTCCCTTCCGCCGGTACTGCCCCGTCTACAAAAATTCTTTGAATAAAACAGATAATGTTATTAACACTTGTCCTTCGTTCAGCCTCCAGTCAGTCGTAGGGGCAGAAAGAAGAAGTTGAAGCTGAAGCAGGAACAAGCTGCAGCATAAGCGAATGCTGGGACGCAGGCCGGCCGAGCCGCTCTCGTCGACAACACAGCTTGGCTCTGTGCTGCGTGGAAATGTCCAGAAACGACGTGGGCGACCGCCAAAACGACGCTTTCCCGGTGCTGCTGTTGTTGCTGGTGCTGTGATGCCCAAAATTTCCAACACAAAATCGCCGTCTGTCACCACCAAGTCCCATCGCCACCGCCGCCATGGGCAGAACATTTGATCGAGAGACGGCGGAGGTGGCACTGCACGACAATGTGTTCGACGACGACACTTCTGCTGTTGGCGCTCTCGCCGATAAAATTGTTGAAGGAGAACAGCAGCAAGCAGCTCAAGGAGTTGGTGGTGCAGACGACCCCAGTTGAAAATTGTTACTCGCGAGCTGTGAAAGCGCTGATGGCTCAGCTGTCATCCGGTTCACGGACGGTACGATATTTGTGAATTTTGTGCATTTTTTTAACTTTTTCATTAAATGCCACTTTTATTATAATAGCATCTTGCATTGTTGCAACGATTGAAGAATAACGCACCGCTCGCTCGACAAATGTATGTGGCTCCAAATGTTGAAGGACTGGTAAGAGAATTTGTACTAATTTATGACTATTTGGACGTTGTGGTTGATTAACCAATAATAATGTTCCATGGTTCTGTTTAGGTTGCAACACCTGGTGATCTGGCCAGAGTTGAGACGGGCACCCCGCTCATTGAATACAACGGCATGATCTCATTGCTGAGCGAAGTTCAGAGTCGAACTCCGAGCAAACTCAACCAGCACAACTTTACGCTCATTTACAAGTACTAAATGCGGCAATTTGAATAAATCATTTCAAATTCAAAAAATCTTTCAAATCAAAATTGTATAGAAAAAGCACACAATTTTTATACACATTTAGCGGTCTTGGCGAAAGCAAAGAACTTTTTGTGGACGCGTGCCGCGTTGTGTCGGATGCGCGTGCGGTGCGAAAATCGTGTCGACCAAATGCGGCGGTGAAGCATGCAATTTCGGATGGACAAATACACATTTATTTGGTGGCAACGACGGACATTGACAAGTCCACGGAGGTTAATTAATATTTAATACTCAGATTTTATTTATTGTTAAATTTTTATGACACCAACCGATGTTTTTTATATTTGAAAATGGTTGGTTTTTTAGGTAACAATACCATTTGACTCCGACTACTGGGACTCGTGCGTGCCGGTGGAATGTGCTTGTGGGTTCAGCAAAGTGAGTTGGGAAATCAAATTCATTATTTTTAATCAGTGCCTTTTACGTTCTTTTAACGATTTTTTTTGAAAAATAAAAAAAATGTTTTTAGAATCAAAGCTCATCGCCGGGAGGAATGCGCTGTCCAGTGCAAGAGTTCAACGAGGCACTCAGCAGCGGTGATTTAGCAAGTTTCGAAGCCAAAAAGATGAAGCGACTGACGCGTTCGTTTGGGAACACCACCGGTGGTGGCACAACACGGCCAGAAGATGGTGCTGCTATTGGTGGAAGTAGTGGGCAGCAGCAGCAACAACAACACACCGACCACGTCGACAACAACACCAACCGTCAACTAGACAAAAATATCCCGCCTAACGATGGTGGTGGTGACATGAAAACGATCGTCAAGGTGGAGACGCCCAAGGCGAAAAAGTTGGAAGATGGTGGCGGTGCTGCTGGCTTAAAGATCATCAAGATGGAAACGCTAAAGAAGAGGAACTCCGATGTTGGTAGTGGTGGCATGAAGTTCAAGATGGAAACGCTAAAGAAGAGGAAATCCGATGGTGGTAGTAGTGGCACGAAGATCAAGATGGAAACGCTAAAGAAGAGGAAATCCGATGGTGGTGGTGGTGGTGGTGGCATGAAGATAACCCCCAAGTTGGAAACGTTCAAAAAGAGCAAGCCGCGTGCCGAAATTCCTTTTCACCAACTGTGCGCCGAGCTGGGCCGCATTCTGCATAAAAAGTTGGTGGACAGTGCGATCGACGCCGAAGAGTTCAAATTGCCGCCAGAATTTGATGCGTTGCGCGTCAAATGTGACAAGGAAAGAGAGAAGAAAGTGAAGGTGGAGCTGAAGGAGGAGCAGCAACACCAGCAGAAGTCGCTTAAAAGGAAAGCCACTACTTCAAAGGATGCCGAAGACGACAAAGAAGCGAATTTGTTGCCATCATTTCAACCGAAAAAAGAAAAGGAAGAGGAAAAGCTGCAACAAAAACAACAACATGGTGTCGAAGTGGAGGAGGAGGAGGAACAGGTGACATGAAAACATACTGAACTGCTTGAAAAAATAAACTGATTTGTAACCCCCGGTGTACAGAAAGGTACTGAAGCAGATGGAATCGGACGTGATCAGCACCAAAAGGGCTCTTCCGAGAGTTTTGTTGTTCAACAGACCGGTGCCGAAATTGTGCCAGCGGTAGAGCTCATTGCCAGCAGCAGCACTTCTGCTGCTGCTGCAGCAACAACATCCACACCGGAGTCGTCCGCGCGGCTTCCCAAATACGAAAGCGTTGAAGAAAATCACCATTGACGAGTACAAAGTGAGTGCTTTTTGTGAATGGTTCCCATTGCTAGAAAATGTAGCAAAAATATTTAGAGAAAACGTATGGCGGAAATGGCGGAAAAACCAGCGTTGACGAAAAGTTCATCGACATCTGCTGTTAAGGACAGGTTCTGCTTGCAAATAGCCATTTTTGGGGGGGTTTTGTTGTTGTTGTTGTTGTTGTTTATTGGCATATTCCATGCCGGAGTGAATGCATTTTTTTTTTGATTTATGATACTCTGTCAGATCGTCCCAGCAGCAGCAGCAGTCGCCGCCGGTCGCTGTCCGTCAATCGCCACGCAAATCGTTCTTTCCAATTGTTGTGAATGTGCCGTCGCCACCACAACAAATCGAAGACTTTCCCAGTTTGAGTCCGCCGGCTGGCATTGGAGGACGTCAACAACAACTGCAAGCCGTATCAGCAGTAACATCGTTGAGTGCCGGGCGCATGACCAAGACGACCATTGATGAGCTTAAGAAGCGAATTTTGGGCAGCGGAACGGGCGGACTTCCCGCACCATCGGGTATTCCCTATACCCCCAACTCCCACGTCAATTAATTACCTTACCAAATTGTAGGGTTGCCACCGTTGACGCCATCGTCTTCCTACCTCACTGCTGGTGCCGCCGGGCTTTCTGCGACGTCAACGATGGCTGCTGGAGCATCTGTGGCGGCGGAACCGCAACATCCACCGCTGCCCGACTTGGCGACAGCTCCGCCACACAAAGCGGTGATGGCGGAGCAGCAACGCTCTTTTTAAAAAAAATAAAATTATATTTTTTATTGAACTTATTTTTTAAATTATTGTTTTTTTTCAATTAGTGTTTTTTTAGCAACTGCAGCCGCGCGTGTCGTTGGAGGAACGTTTGAGGGCCCGGTTTGGCTCTGGTGGTAGGAAGAAATGAAAGCCAAAGAATGAATTGTATTTATGTGTAATGCTGGAGGGCGCAATGGCTTTTTGTTTGCTCGGATTGTGCAGCACAAATTTGATGGTTCTGTTCTCACTGACACTGACTTATATACCTTTTGTCGTCCACCGACTCTCCTCCCCCACCCCCCCCCCCCCCAACCCTCTCATTTATATACCCACGCGCCCATCTACCTACTTCTTCTATAATTCTCTCTTCATTTGTCGAGATTCAAACCCCCCACTCCCGCCCCAATCATTTTGTGTTTGGAATAATGTTTTAGCCCCCCCCCTTGAACACTTATGGCTTCTTTATTTTGAATATGCGCCAGCGCCAATTGACACACACCACCAATATCTGAATTTGACCCTTTTTTCTTGCTTAGATAAATAAATAAAATGTGTGATGACTGAGCTGCCTGCCGTCCCCACACTTTGCTTGCTGCCTTTTGATCTTTGATGTACTTCTTTTTTGGCAAATTTTTGTTGGGAGCTTGCTCATGAATTCCTAGCTGTACGCCCTTGGTGTGTGTGCAGCAATAATGGGTGATATATGTATATATACAAATTTATTATAATTATGCATGGACAAAATATAATATTCTTTCCGCCGATGGCATCCGCCGCCTGCAGGCACAACAAAGTCAATAAATGCATCTGAAGAGGGGGAGGAAATGTGGGGGATCAGCAGCAAAATGTGCATGTGAAATGATCAGAAAAATTGATCAGAACCCAAAATTAAAAAAAAGGGTTTTGAGGACGGACGGACCTTTGGCCATTTGCGGCATAAAAGCTTTCGTCGACGGAAAAGTCGCCTTCGTGATTTGTCGCTGCTTGGGGCGGCGAGTAATACCTTTGAAAACAGTCGGACGTCGTCGTCGTCGTTGGCACAGATGTGGTGGCGCCGGCGGCATGATGAGATGCGTTTGTTGGCTTTCTAAATTCCAACAAATTGTTCATTTTGTTTGCACCGGAATCCCGACCCCAACAATTTTGTTTCTTGACAAAGCCGCCCAATTAGGTAATTAATTGTGCGTCCCGCATCAATTATGATGCTTGATGATATGTGACGCTCACCTCCTGAGGCCATGCTGAAGATTGCTGCTTATTTGTGGAGGCGAATGTTGTGACTGTCGATGAGGAGGCGAGCCGCCGGAGGCGTTTGAGCGAAACATTTCTTAAACAAAAATTTTAAAAAATGTTTATTTTATTTTCTTTAAATATTTCGTGTATCTAAAATGGAAGATAAAGGTTGTTTAACTTATTTTTTTCACAATTAGTCATTATCTAGCAGGAACTAATTAAGCGAAATTATGGTAAGTTGTCTTTTGGATACGGTATTTTGGCGCCCATTGGCAATGTGCCGCCCGCCCGTCCCTTTACACTAGGGTAGGCCGGGACCGGGATCCCGACCAGGACCGGTCGGGAAATTCCCGGTTTTTGAATCCCGGTCCCGGTTTTTGAAAAAGCGAAATCCCGATTCCGTTCCCGGCTTTCACGGTCCCGATTTTTCTCCCAAAATCCCGGTCCCAGCCTACTCTACTTTACACTGACTGACTTTTTCCTGCAGCTGCACCTCCGCCTCGTGCGCAACCCCCGGCAAAATTCTCATGTCCGTTGATGAGCCCGGCCGCACCTCCGCCGCCGCCGACGCCACTTCTTGCCCCAATGCATCGCGTCCCATTCACAGCGCCGGGGGCGACGCCAAAAGATGGATTGGCACGCGCACTGTTATGGTTGTTGTACTCGTCGTCGCCAATTGGAAGTTCCAACAACTGCAATTTCGAATTTCGAATTTAAACTTGCCGCGCGGAGCCCAAAAAGCAACGGGCGGGGGGGGGCCACCTGCGATTCGTAGATTTTGTTTCCCCGTTCAAAAGGGCAATGATGAGAAGGAATGCCACCGCCTCCGGAAACGGCTGCTAATGGCGTGTTCGGTAAGTACACGTTGTTGTTGTTGCTGTTGCTGCCGGCACCGTAAGAGGGAATGCCAGAAAAGAGACCGCCGCCGCCGTCAATTGCGCTAAATTGTGGGCAATAATTTTTACTTCAAAAAAACAAAATTCCCGCGCACCCTTTCATATTGCTCACAGTTAGAAGACCACCACCAGCAGAAAAGCCGCGCCGTCGGCGCATTTGCTGCAAAAGAACGGGCATAAAAGGGCATTTTTTGCTAATTGTGCCTGAGCGGGATCGGCACAATTCTCTCACTGATCAATCTTGTCCCCGATTTTAAAACGGGAAAGTCCAAGAACTGCTTCAACTCTCACTGATCAATCTTTTCCCCGATTTTAAAATGGGAAAGTCCAAGAACTGCTTCAACTCTCACTGATCAATCTTTTTCCCAATTTTAAAACAGGGAAGTCCAAGAACTGCTTCAACTCTCACTGATCAATCTTTTTCCCAATTTTAAAACAGGGAAGTTCAAGAACTGCTTCAATTAAAACTGATCAATCTTTTCCCCGGTTTTAAAACAGGGAAGTCCAAGAACTGCTTCAACTCTCACTGATCAATCTTTTCCCCGATTTTAAAATGGGAAAGTCCAAGAACTGCTTCAACTCTCACTGAGCGATCTTTTTCCCAATTTTAAAATGGGAAAGTCCAAGAACTGCTTCAACTCTCACTGATCAATCTTTTCCCCGATTTTAAAACGGGAAAGTCCAAGAACTGCTTCAACTCTCACTGAGCCTCTTTTTCCCAATTTTAAAATGGGAAAGTCCAAGAACTGCTTCAACTCTCACTGATCAATCTTTTCCCCGATTTTAAAACGGGAAAGTCCAAGAACTGCTTTAATTAAAACTGATCAAATTTGCTGTTTCCGAGAATGCTTGTGCCAAAAACTGTTTAAGCCCAAAGTTTGAATCAATCAATCAATCAATTAAGCAAAAGGACTTGTGCACGTCGCCGCATGTGCTGGTGATGGCGAGCGCGAAATGCGAACAGCGCGCACAGTCCGACCAGCGCGACCAGTGCAACCGAAAGCGCGATGATGATCAGCACTTAAAGTAGATGCTGGCGCTATTCAGTTTGATCCACCCCACGGCTATTACACTCACTGGTCGACGATGCCACGCTCCAATCAATGGGCAAAAGGAAAGCAACAATGCCTTCGGCGGTTGATGCGCCATCCCCGCCACCACCACCACCACTTCGAGCAGTTCGCCCGTCCTCAACACCTCCACCGAACACGTCCAACAGTTCACCGCCCCATTCGCGCATTTGGCCGATTAACTGCTGCTTTGCTGGCTCGGTGAACAGCTTTCTGTTGGCGTAAAATTGTAAATTTTTTGACATCATCCCTCTTGAACCCCCCGGGACATCATCCCTCTTGAACCCCCCGGGACATCATCCCTCTTGAACCTCCCGGGGACACGAGCAAAGCCAACCCCGAGGGGACGACGACTTTACACAACCGGGCTACAAAAGAAGCCCAGTGAACGAATGTTGTGCCAAAAACGCACTGGAATTCCTGGGTTTGGCACAGCTTCTGTTCCTTCCGCTTTTCGGCGTACATCACGGCACTTGTGAGCACGTGGCCCCCGTCCTCATCATTCTGTTGTTGGTCTACAATTTGAAGAATTTTCGCCTCCGGGCATGGGTCAGTGAACTGCTGGAGAGATTTGGCAATTTCCTGAAAATGTGCCAACAAAATTAAATATTATTTAATTGGACTCTCGAATCCGGATCCCGACCATTTTTTGAGTATGTAATCATCAAACTCAGCAGATTTAATTGAGCATTTGTGGACCAAATTTGGCGAAAAATTTCGGTGCCATCGGCAACAAAAAAAACCTTTTCATTGTGCCGAATTTGTTCAGCAGCCACTCCAGCAAATAACAAAATGAATTTGTGTTGTTCGGTCAGCAAGGAAATTGTTACTGTCTGAAAATTGCACAAAAATACCAAAATAATAATTACAAAACCGGGCAAACAAAACCGTACCACGCGTGAACAAAGCCGCTTATTGGCAGCCTCATCCGACGGATTGTCACAAGCGGAAGCCTTTTACAAAACAATTAAACATTATTTTAATTACCCAAAAATGCAAAACAAATCGCTTCGTTTTTCTGTTTGATCACATTGCGCCCGGGGGTTTATAATGTGCCGTTTTTTATGGACCGCTTAATTGTCCGCGATTAAATTTCCGTGCTGAAACGGTCATGCCAAAACGCTCGGCGCTGCCGAATGCAGACGACCGGCATTATTCATTTTTCGCATTTTCAAAAATGATTAGAAAGAATTTCAAACAAAATTAAAAGATTGGCCGCCCAAATTACAGTAACCCAAAGGGGGGTATATGGTATAAAATTATAAATGCAAAGCGATTATTACCGTAACCCGGAAGTAGTCTTTGCGCGTCAATTGTGCAATTTCGCTCGCCTTCTTCCGCACAAACATTTTGCCTGTTGTTGCGTCAATGCCAAAAAAAGTGGCGTCACTTCCGTACGCCACTGTCGCCGACGGCATTTGTTGTTCGTCCACCAGCGCGTAAGTGACCGCCCCATTCCCGCTGTCCACCGTGTCCGCATCCCGGGCCTGAATTTTAATGGCAAATCCCGAAGTTTGCATTTAATGGCAAATCCTGTGCTTGAATTTTAATGCCAAATCCCGTGCCTGAATTTTAATGGCAAATCCCGAAGTTTGCATTTAATGGCAAATCCTGTGCTTGAATTTTAATGCCAAATCCCGAAGATTGAATTTTAATGGGAAATCCCGTGCCTGAATTAAAATGGCAAATCCCGAAGCTTGAATTTTAATGGGAAATCCCGAAGTTTGCATTTTAATGGCAAATCCCGTGCCTGAATTAAAATGGCAAATCCCGAAGCTTGAATTTTAATGGGAAATCCCGAAGTTTGAATTTTAATGGGAAATCCCGAAGTTTGCACTTTAATGGCAAATCCCGAAGCTTGAATTTTAATGGGAAATCCCGAAGTTTGCATTTTAATGGCAAATCCCGTGCCTGAATTAAAATGGCAAATCCCGAAGCTTGAATTTTAATGGGAAATCCCGAAGTTTGCATTTTAATGGCAAATCCCGTGCCTGAATTAAAATGGCAAATCCCGAAGCTTGAATTTTAATGGGAAATCCCGAAGCTTGCATTTTAATGGCAAATCCCGTGCCTGAATTAAAATGGCAAATCCCGAAGCTTGAATTTTAATGGGAAATCCCGAAGTTTGCACTTTAATGGCAAATCCCGAAGCTGGCATTTTAATGGCAAATCCCGAAGCTTGCCTTTTAATGGCAAATCCCTTGTGCCCAAATCCGGAAATTGGCATGCCGGGCCCAAAGATGTCCGGAAACCGGCATGCCGGACCCAAAAGTCCGGAAATTAGCCCTGAAGTGTGCAGTAAGTACCGTCAAAGAAAAGAACTGCGCGTTGGCCTCCGTCTCCAATGGCAACACCGCAAAACTGGTGTCAAACGAAGACGTTGCAGAAGAAGACGAAGCAGTAGTTGCATCCACAAACTTCGGCTTGTTGTCGTTGATGTCCAACACCGACACGGCAACGATGGCCGAGTCCGTTTGGACACCGTTTTGGATGGACACGTTCATCCGGTAGTTGGCCACGCTCTCCCGGTCGAGCTGCATTTGCGTGCGCACTTCGCAATCGCCTCGCGAATTTGGCGTCACACTTAAGTGGTGGGTAGTGGCATTAATGAGCCGTTAAAGCCGGATAAAGGACATCCCCGGAAGGGATATACCCGGATGTGCCAAATAAATTCCCGGATCCCGAGCCAGAAAACATTTCTGCATGCCAAATAAATTTCCGGATCCAGAGCCAGAAAACATTTTTGCATGCCAAATAAATTTCCGGATCCAGAGCCAGAAAACATTTTTGCATGCCAAATAAATTTCCGGATCTCGAAGCCCCAAACGCTGAACTGTTCCAACCATTTGTGCATGTTCTTGTGAGCGGCTTTACATTCTCAAACACAAATCACCTGAACGCCCCCTTAACGTTGCCTTCTCGAATGGCACAGATGGTGAACCGGGTGTCGCGCGGTTTGTTGTGCACTTCCAGCGTTTGTATCAGAACCGGCGGTCGTTTGCCCTCCGCAACGGTCGCGTTGAACATGTGGGCAACAAATTGGATTTGTGGTGATGCAGTTTGAACTGCTGCTATTGCTGCTGGTGGAAGAAGAGGCGGAGGCTGTACTGTCCGAATAGGGGCACTGATTTCTGAAGCTGAACCGGTTGTTCGGCTTTTCACGGATGGCGCCAACGACGAAGCTGCTGCTGCTGGTGGTGATGCTTCATCATCTTGAAGACCGTTTTTTTGTATTAAAAATATTTAGCATTAACCTTCATCCCCGAATTTCTTCGTGGTGGTCGCCACTGTCGTCGTCACCGCCGGCGCCGACATTGTCGTGTGTGCCATCTCTTCCACCACAACAATTTCGACTTGTGCCGTGCCGTTCTGCTCAGTGCCCTCCAACCCGCCGTCAACAGCTTTGGCCACCAAATGCACTGTTTGTCCCGCCAAATGTGCCAATTGTTCCGCATCAGACACCACAATTTGGCCGGATTCCGTGTCAATTTGGAACGGGTTGCGCTGGCGGCGACGTTCAAGCAGCGCTTTGTTGTTGTTGTTCGAGCAGTTCGTAACGAATTTTGTTGTTGGGCGCCGTCAAGTCTTGGTCAAACGCGACAACCTGTGGTGATCAAAAAGGACGGCACTTAATTTGTTTTAAGCCGCCGGATTTACTTTACCTGGCCAACAATTGTGCCACTGGTGGCGCTCTCCGCTATTTTGAATTCATATTTCTCCTGAAATTGATGAGAAACTTTTTGTTATTGGCATCAGAGCGGAGGAAGGTGCCGTGCCGTTTCCATTTTCTGATTCCCGAACATTGAATAACGGCACAATATTTTAAATTTGGATTTGAAAATATTGAATGCCGTGCCGTTTCCATTTTCTGATTCCCGAACATTGAATAACGGAACAATATTTTAAATTTTGATTCAAAAACAAAATCCGACGCTGTCACTCACTCACTCACCTGCGCAAAATTGGGAATCCAATCATTGATGTCGACGACCTGAGTTTTTGTGGCACTTTATAATTATAATATGGCATTTTCAATGGGATTAAGAATGCGCGGGTCATTTCAGGATTTTTTTTATTGCATTTGCTTCGCCTCTAAGGGGCACCTCACATGGATTGTCATCTCGCAACTGTGTGCCAGTCCGGGCTCCGTCACGAACTGGTCCGGCTTGTGCTGCTCAGCCGTGCCCACCTTCAGTCGATGCACCGGCGGCAGTTGACCCGGCTCCGACTCGGCGTCCAGCGCACGGAGCAGCAGCACTTTGCCGCTGATCGGATCCACACTTTAAGACGACAACATGGACAAAGTGTCAAAATATGTTTTTGTGGGAGGACATTTTGTCTATTGAGACAAATGCGAGACTGTTTTTTTTGAGTGTTCATGTCGCGAACCAAACCTGAACGTGCTTTGGTCTCCGGATTGCAATGTGTACGTGATCGGACCCGGTCCTCCGTCGGGAAAGTGCGCATGAAGTCGCGTCAGCTCCATTTGACCCTCATTTTCCTCCACAAAAACCTTTAAAAGCAAAAGCCCAGTGCTCTTCAGTTACAAAAAGCGTGCCATTCAATTCAAAGCCCCGCCGCCGCTTCACCTTAAGCTCAGCCGAGTCAAAAACGGGTGCCAATCTTTGCGTGCCGAGTTCCTCTGACGAAGCGCTGGAGGGGCTGGCGCTGGTGCTGGACGAAATCCCTGCCGGGGATGATGATGATGTGGGCGGGATGGGTGAAGAGGAAGTGCCGACCAATTTGGCATTTTTGCCAACATTCAATGCTTAAATTACAATTTCGGGATTGGTTTAGTGGCCAACTCTCTGCTTATGGCACACCGGTGGCAATGTTGGCGCCTAGGTTGGCCAATGATAACGGCGAACGCGCTGTTGAGGACACGGCCAACATCAGTGCGCCGTTGAGGCGCGGATCAACCCGAGTGAACGGAGCACCGTTTGGCATTAGCAAATCTAATCAAATTAGGGGGGGGGGGGAAGAAGCAATGAATGCGCAACAAAAATTTGTGGAATTACTGCTAGACAATGGCAACAGTTTGGCATTTGGTTCAACGCCACCGCTTTCGTAGTCCGAAGATGAGGACGGGACGGAGGCGGAGTTGGAAACGATTGGCCGCGACTCGTCCGAACTTGCCGAAGTGTGACCATTTGCTGAAGCAGTAGCAGCAGCAGCTGCAGCTGCAGCAACAGATTGGCCAATCGGCGGCGGCCTGCCGTGCAGAAGCGTTTCCCTGACGGACGAAACAAATTGTCCGTCCACCCTGACGATGACCACGGTCCGGGACTCCAGTGGCGGCTCGCCATGGTCAACGGCACGCAAAGTGAGCTGATGTTCACCCAAATGTGCCGAACTCAACGCGCCGTTCACGCGCACTTCGCCGTTGGCGTTAATTGAGAAAAACCTAAAAAAAAGTGTCAATTTTGATCACTCCGATCAATCATTTTTTTGACACCTGTCCAATGGCGGCATTACACTTAGCGTCACTTTGCCATTTGTGCCCTGGTCCGGATCGCTGACTTCAACCCGACCCAACAGCAAATTCATTTGTGACAGAAGCGATGTGTTGCTGTTCAATAGAGACTAAATTTAATGGAATATTAACGGAGATAATTAATGAAATTATATATGTTTTACATTATCAGACCTGAGGACTGATTGAGATTTCAATCGAGAATCTCTTCTAATCTCGAAAAAATTAACCGATAGAGATTTGTTCGAGATCACGGAAGAATAGAGATTTGTTCGAGATCACGGAAGAATAGAGATTTGTTCGAGATCACGGAAGAATAGAGATTTGTTCGAGATCACGGAAGAATAGAGATTTGTTCGAGATCACGGAAGAATAGAGATTTGTTCGAGATCACGGAAGAATAGAGATTTGTTCGAGATCACGGAAGAATAGAGATTTGTTCGAGATCACGGAAGAATAGAGATTTGTTCGAGATCACGGAAGAATAGAGATTTGTTCGAGATCACTGAAGAATCTCAAACCTCGAACTCGGTAAAATTCGTCGATCGAGATTTCGATCGAGAATCTTGATCGGTCCGATCTCTAGTTTACATTAATGAAAATTTTAAATTAAATATATTGGCAGTGCCATTCATAAATTAATTTCACCTTGTCCAATTGAACGCTCAGCACAATTGGCAGGTTTCCAACAAATTGTGGCGCATTGTCATTGACATCCAACACTTCGACACGCAAAATGGTCACATAAAGGAGCTGATAATTGATCGGCAAACGCGACCGAGCCTTTTTAAATTACATTTTAATTACGATTATTAAATTTTCAATAAATAAATTTGAAATTTTAGCCGTTCCATTAAACGCCCGAGGGGATCGATCAGTTTTATTGCCAATCGATAATTCCATAATTATTAAATCAAAATGGCGCTTTTTAGGGCGGTCACCTCAATGCGCAATGTGTAATGTGCCGTCTGTTCCCGGTCAAGAGTGCCTTTTGTCGTCACGGTGCCCGTCCGCTCGTCGTCCATGCCGAACTTGCCCTCGGCGTTGCCCTCTTCGAGCAGTACAAAATGCACTTTGCCCTCACTGTACTCGTTGCCCAACGTTGTGACCAGCGAGCCAATCGGTGCTGCTTCAGACAGCTCTACAAGCATGTTTTGTTCCTGAACACGCAATTTAAAAAGCAAATTTTGGGAAATGATTGTGAGCAAAATTTGGATGTATAAAATCGTCCAATTCAAGTTTTGTTCAACAACAAAACCCTCTTCAACTTGTCGGATGTTCAACACCAACCGTAGCGTGATTTGGAACGGCGTTTACTGCTGGTGTTGTTACGAATGGAATAAGCATTGGATTTGGCGACGTCGATGGCGCCGGGGTTGTTGGATCAACTCGCCAAAAGGGTTTGGACGTTTGCGCGGCATTATTATTAGCATTGTTATTCGAATGCCAAAATCCTCCGGCAGCAGGCGATGGAATTCGTGCCATTTGATCGGGAGGAACATGCCGCGAAGATTGCGCCGGAGGCGAGGCGGACGGTATAAATGCAGAAGCTATTTGCTGCTGCTGCTGCTGCTGCTGCTGCTGCGGCTGGTGGTGATCAGCAGAAGTGATCGGCGCAATTGGAGGCGGGGCCAGATCGGATGGCCTGGGAGCCGACAAAGTTTGGGACGGAAGGTCGGCCAGTGCCTGCACCAACACGACGGCGTGACCGACCAACCCCTGAGTGTCACGAGCCTCAATCACCACCTGAGGGGACACAACAAAAAGCATTCTTAAATCAACCCAAATGAAAGCATTCAGAGAGCACCCACCCTGTAACGATGTCCCGGGTACAACGGTCCGTTTGCTCTAAATTAAATTTAATTATTTAATTTGGTTTTTTATATTTAAAACACCTGAGCTCATGACTGGCTTGATCGTAGCGGAAAGACTGTACGGCTCCATCGCTGACTTCCACAATGCGGTAGCTGAAATCAAAAAATAAGGGCACCAAAATGCCAATGTATCAGGGATGTGTCAAATTAATGCCAGAAAATGGCATCGCAGAATGGCACTGTGCCAATGCCAACAATTGCGGGCTCCCGAATCAAACAGCAACTTACAAAACAGGGTTACTGCTTTCGCCCTCCCGGGCCTTCACTTGGGCAATGACGCGTTCACCAGCGCCACCAGAGGCCGACACATTGGCCATATAAATGGTTTGCGGCAGTGTCAGTCCGCTGGTCAGCTGCTGCACGTCCTGCTCCGCCTCCTCGTCGTCGTTGTCGTCGTCAAACACATGCACAGTCAGACTGATTGGTGTACTGCTTCGTTGGGGCGTTGTGTCAACTTCTTTCTTAAATTTGTGAACAAATTGTGCCGGCGCCACAAAAAAATTGGGCGATTTACCGCCATCACATGAAGAACAAATGTTGGCGTGCCGGTTGCATCGGTGTCCAGTTCATCAACATTCAAGTACAGGTTGCCGTGTTGATCAACCGCAAACCGTTCGGCTCCGTAGCCGGTCAAAATGTAACTGTTTTTTGAGCAGTTTATTTAACAAAATTGGGGTCCCAATTCCAAAACAAAACAAAAACGTACTGGTACACTGCTGATGGCATTCCTGGCATCTGAATTGTATAATAAAATTACAAATTAAAATTTTAAAAATTCAATTTAAAGAAAGATAATTTTTAATATATTTTTAAATAAAAATAAAAATGCTAAATTGTTCCATTTCAACAAAAAATGGTAAAACAAAATAAACTTTAAGCCCAATTTCACTTACCAAATCTCGGTCTTCCACGAGAATTTGCAACGGTGGCGCATTGCTGGCAGGTCCCGTTCGTACAAAAGTGCCGTGGCCAGCCGACGCGAGCAAATAGCCGTCACTGGACTTTGTCTAAATTCAAAGGCTTACAAAAACAAATGCTTATTCCATTGCAAAATTTAGCCCTGAAAGAGTTGAGAATCAAATTTTGTTAGCTATTCCTTCATTAATCGACGAGGGGTGGCACATTTAACGCCGAGAATTGTGTGGCCTTTCCCCAAAATGCATTTAATTTCCAAATTTAAACATTTGCCTTTAATGTGGGATCATAGCGGGATATTCGCGTTGTTTGGCCGCCGTTGTTGAACATCGGTGCCAACGAGGACAGTTGTTGCTGTTGTTGACCAGAAGCTTTTAAAGCGATAATTGGTTGGAAAAATTGGGTGGCCAACGGCTGCAGTTGTTGTTGAGCCCAATGCCCGGTTGGCATGCAAAACAGGAAGAAGGAGATGAACAAAAGCATTGAACAGCTTGAAGATGATGGATGACGATGAGGAGGACAAGCAGTTGTTTGACGATGGAATCGCCGCCATTTGCGCGTTTCGGCCATGGACTAATTATTATTATTAATTTTTGGAGCTTCCGAAATTACAAAAAGCAACTAAACAGAAGCAAAGTAAAGCACATAAAAGCGTGTAATTGAGCTGCGCAAAAGTGAATGAAGAAATAAAGTCAATGTTTGATCAGTAAAAAAAGAGGGGGGGGGGGGGGAGGGAAAATTGAGTAAAAGAGGGAGGTAAAAGTGTGGGGGAATAATGGACAAAAATCATTTACACAATATGTCCGTGTCCGACGGAATGCAAAGTTTTGATCAATGCTAAGGAGCAGATCATCCGCCCCGTCGGCGCTGTTCGCGCCTCGACCACTCCCCCAAAGCCACCGGCCGCTTTAGCCACAAGCGCGGGGGGGGGAGGGATTGTTTTGTGGCCGACCAACAGCAAGTCCATCCCAGCCCCATCAACTGATCTGATCGGCGGTCACTCGAGTGGGTGGGCCCGAGAGTGGGGAATGCGCTGACTGCTTAACAAATTCCATTGGCCATGGCCAACATCATCATCATCATCATCAACAGCAGCAGAAGGAAGTTGAGGTTGAGCAAAGTGGGCGGCGGCAGGGGGGCGAGAATGGACGGACAGAGAGAGGGCCCTCCTCCCAGTCTCGACCACTCTCTTCCCCTCCCGAACCAACCAAAGCGACGAACAGTCAGTCTCAGTCAGTCAGTCGATGTGCTTGCTGTACGCTCTGTGTGTTTGCGCACGACACCGACGGGTTGGGGACGGGCGGGGGGAGGGGGGAAATCCTTCAGCATGACAGCACTGTGTTGTTCTCCGCGCCCCCCGCCGCTGCGGACTGGCAATGGATGCTGTCCCAAGTCCACCCTCAACTTCATCGATCTGTTGCTGCTGGTGGGGACGCTGCTTTTGTCTCTGTCGCAATTCGACCTGTCCCAACACTTCCTTCCTCATTGCCTTCACAAATTGTTCTGCAAAAACCCCTTGGGCGCAATTTTCTTGGCAAATTTATTGTTGGCCGTTTACAATATCAAAGTGACTTGGAAGTGGCTTTGGAGCTGAAACGAAACTCAATGAAACTGTTTCAATTGGTTCAGCAGGTTCAACCAAAAATTAGAATTTTGGTACCGCGCGACATTGGGAATTTTGGGATCGAACTTCTTTTGGAAATCGGTGTCCCTGATTAGTTGAGAGCCGCGCAAATTTGAAAAGCATAAGGGCCCATCAGCAACAGCACATAACTGGAGGCCGGGCGGGGTGGGGCATTGAGCTGCTTGGAGTGTATATTTGAGCAAACATTTCAATTATGAGGCAGAGGGGGCGCTGGTCAACGACGTTAGAGAGCTGTAACCCTTTCGGCCGGCCAATTCATTCACTCAAGTGTTGTTTGTTGTTGCTCAATTTGACAAATGAACGTAAAGGCTGAACTGCTTGAACTTCAGAGCTGGGGGGAGGGGGAGAGCAGCAAGCAGTACAAAGGTGTAACAACAATGACTGTGCATGCAAAAGTTAAACAATTTTCTGTCTAATTTGTGAAAGACCGCACTTTTTCGATTATGCAAAAATTGGGGGGGGGGGGCACGCTTTGTCATAAATAAAGAATAAAGCCGCCGCCGCCGGCACTTTTATGGAAAATTATTTTTTATTGAAATTTTTTGTGGTGAAATTCTGCACAAATAAACCGCGAAGAAATGACCGTCACAACGCGTCACCTTTGGTCGGTACATATTTTCTTTGCTCCCTTCAACAAACCGGTGAAGTTCCGCTTTTGCATTTTGTGCTTTTCCTTTTTGGGGCATTCTCAAAACAAATATTTGCTTGTCCTTCTCTCTGAAGGGCACAAAACCGGCTATTTTTTGACACACAAAACATTTTTTGAGAATAAAAGGAATTGATTGGCTGCTTCCATTCAAACTTTTGCAAAATTAACTTCAAAAAATATCCAATTTAAGCTTGAGGGCTCAACCAAAATATTCAACTGAATAAGCTGAAGCAGAAAATCGGAAATCCCAGGTTAGTCTGAGATCAAATACGTACTAAATTCCTTAATGGTTTCGATTTAAATTCTGATCAGAAGCAAAACTGATTGATCAGTGAGTGATAGATGGAGATTACCAGCAGATCATCCATCCTCTATCAACCTGCGCGACAATGCATGCCCATGCTTTTGATCCGACAGCGATTGGATTCTACAAAATAAACAATGGCAAACGTGACTGATTGACTGACTCGGCGAGTGATGGATCAAGTTTCGACAGCAAGGGAAACAACTTTTGATTGTTGGCTAAGAATAAGTTGATGCTTTGTAAAACTCAAATCAAAAATTTGCGTTCCCAGCAGAGATCGGACGGGATCAGGATCCGGTCTGGACCCTGTCAGGGCTGATCGGGATTGAGATTTGTCGGAATCCCGAGCCCCAACCGACCCATTTTTGAAGACTTTTGGGATTGGGCCGATCCCGATCCTGAAAATCGGTTTGGACATTTGAAATCTTGGTTACAATGTTGGAGAAAATTAAATAACTTATGGAATTTACTCGCTCAAATTGTTTGCATTTCAAATTAAACCGGACGACGTCATTTTTCAAATTGTCGAGAAGCTTTGAATCCGTCGGACCAAACTGGCATCACACAGAACTGAATCGGCGAAACTGACGAAATCATTCACACTCATTGTCTGTTCCATAGTCTTCTGCAACCCCGCGGGCGTCGTCGTCCGCCCCACCGGGGAGTATCCCTTACATTGGCCAGCACCGACACCCGTCCCCCCGGGGGTCGCAACCACCTCTCCCTCCTCTCTATTGTGCCCACGTGGTTTCAGCACTACATCGACCGCTGCTGCTGCTACTTCTCCTCTACGGGCTTTCCCCCCTCCGCTTCTACACCGCCACAGCGCCCATTCCTTTTGATAAAGGAGCCAACTCTGCCCGAGAACATCTCAGTCCCAGCTTGTTTGAACTAGGGGGTTGTCCGCGATTAGACCGGTGATTCCAGTTTTCGATTAGAATTAGAATTAGTGGCGGGTTACGATTGATTTGTGGTGTTGCAGTAGCCGAGTTCTTTATGCAACCCTTTCTCTTACTACACTTTGGACGACTCCCAGTCAAAATGACAAAAACTACCCAAATCAAATACCGATAAGCCAACCACGCCTCGGGACTGAGTTAACAGAGCCGGGCTGGGCCAGTTCCGGATGGAGTTGCGCCGGCGGCGGCGGCGGTTCATTCGATGGGAGACCAAACACGACGATAGTTGGACGAAGAACATTTAATGTGTGTGGGGGGGAGGGGGGGGGGGAATGGGGCTGCCGGGCCGTCCGTTTCCTGCCCCGTCGCCCCTTTGCTTCCATTACACATTGCTTGCTGCTATACAAATGTGGAGGGCGGGGGGGGGGGGAGGGGGTGGGAGGCTCTCCGGTTAGGAATTTTTGCTTTTTGTGCTGACATGGGCAGAGGGGGAAGGGGGGGGGGGGGGAGGGGGGGGGGGGATGGACGACCTCTGCTGACGCTGTTCTTTGTTCGCCACATGTGGAACACTGCCGGGGAGACCCCCCCCCCCCCCCCCCCCCCCCCTCAACCATTCCTCCCACTCACAATTATGCACACCACCAATCACACAGGTGTGGATGATTGGGAATCGTTTCAGAAATTCGAAAACAGTGTTCAGACTACAGATCATGTAACCGGACCGGATATTTTTGGGTGATCATCATAATTTTATCAACAATTTTTGGGTCCAAAACTCCAAATAATCCAGCAGCATCCCAATGGAGTCCAGTACTGAAGCTTGATCGGCGTATTCAGCGCAAATGATCAAAATGGCAGCTGTTTGACCGTTTTAGGCCTGGTTGGCATTTTGACTTAGCGCCCTTGATCGGTACTTTTATGTCCATTTTGCAAGTCCCTTATTATGCCTTAGGCACGAAACACCCCCTCCCCCGCACGGCCGTTTCTCCCCGCGTTAATACGCCATAACTTCAAAAAATCTTTTGTTCGAACTTCGAAGTGAGACAAAAACTCGATTTCTAGTGATTCTTTCTTTTTTTTGCATTTACATAACGCCAAGGCCCAATGCCAAATTTAATTGCTATTTCCTGCGTTGAGTTTTACAGTGAGCTTATTATGCTCCAAAATGCATGTGCCAATATTTCATCCCTGTATCAATTTTATTTGTTTCATCACCTCTGTCCATTTGCTGTTTATTTGTTTGAAATGTTTCTTAATTTAAGGGGTTGTATGTGTATTATGTACGTACACCATAAGGCTCTCTCTCGCTCTCGTCCCCATCTTCGGTGGTATCTATTTTTGTTTCTGACCCGTTACTCCGTTCTCTCTGCCTTCACTTAATCATCCTCCCCCCCTGCTCCTCCTCGTGACGTTGATCGGGAACATCAGCAACAGCAACAAAAATGAGGGGAGGGGGCAGGAGCGGGGAGGAGAATGAGTAGTGGTAGATGGAATGACGAGGGTGGGGCGAGGGGCAGAACAGCAAGCAGCAAAGAGGAGGAGAGCAGAGGCATGGTGGGATAGATAATGAATGAATGGTGGGAGGTGGGGGGGGGAGGGAATGGAATTGGCTCTGCTCGCCCTCCCATCACCAACCTCCTGACATATAATCCACCTCTATCTATCGCCTCGCTTAGCTTTCGCTCCTCTATTTCAACGACGGACGGAGGCTCTACTCACCCCCCCCCCCCTCCCCTCCCCCCTTTTTGCTCCTTTAGATGATCAGCAAAAAGTGGGGGAATGGTTGATGATGGATGGAAGGGGAAGAGGCGACAACCACGAGACCAAACCATCCACCCCCCCCCCCATCCTATACCCAACAATCAATGCAAACGTATGCACATAAAAAATAATGAACATGTACATACACACACGGACGACCGATCTTGATCGTTGCACTTCCAATCCGTTGCCAATTAATAAAAAGCAATTTAAGTGTTAATTGTATGGTGGTAGTACTGGCCGAACTCCACCAATTTCTATTATTTTAAACCTAGGGTTGAGATTTATGTTTTTGCATATTTTTTCATGCTGATTTTAATTTAAATCTCTTTTTCTATTACGGCCGAAAATGACCGATTTGTGTTGGTGATCTGGCTGTTTTTTGGTACTTTTCCGTTCTAAACCGCCCCTCCCAAATTAAAAAAGAGGTCACTGCGGCGGCATAAATGCCAGAATTTTTTCAAGAATGCCATCTCCGCTTTCTTCACACGTATTTGCGCCACAAAAACTCGCACAAATAAAGACACTAACATGTGCCGTTGGGTCCCATACTGTTTTTATTGCGGCGTTTAACTGAGCGCCAAGTACGCTCTTTTTTTTAAATTTGGGGGGGGGGGGCCTCAAAACGGAAAAGAACCGGTTTTTTTTATTTTTCAAGCACCGTTCAAACTATTTGCTAATTCTGACGAAAAATAGCATTCCAAATCGGTTGAAATTGACAAAAAACTGCTCCCTACTCTGTTTGACTTTCCGTCTGTCTGACGCAAGCTAACATTATATTTTATGCAGCTTTTATTCGCTAAAGTGCTTACTCATAGGTATTTGTGCAACTTATTTACCTGTTTTTGGTTTATGCTCATTTCCTTCTCAATCAATCGCTGTTTTGTTATGAATTTCAAAATCAAATATAGAGCGTATAGCGGACCGTTCTAAACATATAATCATGAGTGTGTTTACTTAATATGGAAGGAAAGAACTAATCAACGACGTCTAATACAATTACAAATAGCCGAGTCATGTTTCTGAGTTTGGCCGAACTTTTAATTTCCGTAGGTCGACATCTTTGTCCAATCGACGTTGTCAGAAATTCACCATTGTTTTTATAAATGCAACACCTTGCTCAAAAATAGAAAATGACGGGGGTAACAAAATGAATCATTTTTATGCTTATTTGTTAGAGTGATGAATTTCTGATAATTTTGGATCAATGCTAGCTTATAACCGATCGAGATTTTGATCGGGAACCTCGAAAAGTGTCGGTCGAGCTTAGTAAAAAAAAAGTTATGCATTTTTGAGAAAAAAGCAGCAAATATTTTATTCAAACAGAACGCCACAGATTTTTATTCAAACTAGTCTTAGCAGAACGCCACAGATTTTTATTCAAAACAATCTAACATAACGCCATATTTTTATTTCAAACAAGTTTAAACTTTGGTAATTTTTTTTCGCTCAATGTGCCGTAGATTCAGCACAACTCCTTTTGTCGGTGCCATTCCTAAACCTTAACGCTTTAAGTGCGACCAATTTTAATACATATTGAACTGTTGCCAATTTTTCATTTTCTGTCCAGCTTACATAATCCTTTTTTACTCACTCCTCAATTGTGTTTACCTACTGAGCATCCATTTTTGGCAAAGGGGGGGGGATACCCGCCGAGTGCGGGGGGGGGGGGGGGGACAAGGGGAAACAGCTGAAAATTCGAGAGGAGTCAGTCCCTCACGGGAACTCAAGGTTTTTGGCTATGCAAATCTCTATTTATTCAACTAACGATTGTTGCTTAGAGAGGGTGGGCATTGTTGTTTTTTTGCGGAGATGGCTTTGCATGCAGCAGGTGGAAGCACTCACTGTGTGTGTATCAGTGCGCTTTAACTTTTGCAATTACTCCCTCCCGCCCTCGCGGTGGGCGGTGTTGATGAGAAAGCCATGGGCGTACTTCGTACTCCGGTGGGAGTTGCCATTTTGGTTTATCCCTTTGATCCTTTCCTATTTTGAGCCTCTTTTCGCGTGAGTTTATGGAAGTTGCTGAGGGCGGGAGACTAAACCGTAGCTCTTTTGCTAATGAAGGATTGCATTTTTATAACGAAAATATTAAAAAAGGAAAAATTGAAGAATATCAAAAACTTTTGTTTTTCTTAATATTATATATCAATCAACTCCCCTCGTCGAGACAAATCGAATGGTATCAAAATTTTTATTAGGAAACCACTTTGAACCGGTTTTTGAACCGGTTCAAATTTTGAAAAACCATAGGGGGGACCCTTTTGGTCAACACTTTTAGAAAATATTTTTATTCTAAAAATGGTCTGAAAATATGTTATTTGACACGCTGATTACGAATTCGTCAATAGAAAATAAAAATAGAGAATTTAAAACGGTTTTTGAACCGGTTTAAAATTTTAAAAATTAAAGAAAAAGCGACTTTTAAGTAAACCGCAGCCCGATAAGGGAAAATTTAGACAGTAAAGTGGAAAATAGCAGCCAAAGTACCGCACACTCGACTACGGCGGCCAGTAGGTGGGGCGAGACTCCGGGCTCCGGAAGAAGTCCGCGCGTGACCCGGCTGGGGGTCTCGCGCGCGCCCGCTTCGCGGGTCCCCGCGCGCTCGCCCCCCAGTGGCGCTCGTCAGACTTCTTCCTCCGCCCTCCGTCTCGCCCCACTACTTGCTCCGTCTCCGCATGCTCGCTGTTGGCGGGCCGTTACACGGCCTTTCATTTTATTTTATCCGGCTTTTTAGACACTTAAAAGTCGTTTTTCCCTTAATTTTCAAAATTTTAAACCGGTTCAAAAACCGGTTTAAATTCTCAATTTTTAATTTTTATTGACGAATTCGTAATCAGTGCATCAAATAACACATTTTCAGATAATTTTTAGAAGAAACAATATTTTATACAAATTTTACCAAAAGGGTCCCCCCTATGATTTTTCAAAATTTGAACCGTTTCAAAAACCGGTTCAAAGTGGTTTCCTAATAAAAATTTTGATACCATTCGATTTGTCTCGACGAGGGGAGTTGATTGATATATAATATTAAGAAAAACAAAAGTTTTTGATATTCTTCAATTTTACCTTAAAAAAATAACGAACATATAAAAAATCCATATCCATGGAACTTTTTTGTCGATAGAATGCTGTTGATTAATAATATTTTTCTTAAGTTTTTAGAAATTCTTAACATCTTTAAATATTGTGTCATCAAATCAATTACTTCGAGAGCACTGATCTGCTCACTTACCGCTTTAACCGTACTTTTAATGTTTTCACCAACAACGCAGCAATAACAATAGCGAACAGCTCATAAACAACTCAAAAAATCTACTGACAACAACAAAGTACGAATTTGAGCAACGTCTTTTAGGAGATACAGCAATTTTCAACATTTGAGGGTCCACTTTGACATTCTACGGCCTTACAATTCGTTATGCTGTCAGCCGATCAATTGCCTGATGAGGTTATTGTTTGTTTGGTTTTTTGTCGTCAAACCTGCACTTTATGCCATTGGTCATTAAAAAGTCAAAATGAAGAACTTTATTAATAACTTTTTCTGGTAATCGGTATGCTAGAAATGCAATACATTTTTATCACCTTGAAATTGATACGAATAAAGAATTTGACTTTTTTTTCTCATCAAACTTTTTAAGGTCCAAGGGATGCTCAAGCCGTTCATCATTGCCAAGGAGCGCTTGGTGAAGATCAGCGAGGACATCGAAATGGAACTGAAACATGGGCCTTCAAGAAGGGGCCACCAGCAACGGACGAACGTCCATCCCGATGCTTCCCTCATATCTTCCAGCCCTTCCGGATGGGACGGGTACGAAGATTTTTTTCTTCTTTTTTTTTTTGTATTTTAATGGTAATAATTTCCCATTTTCAGAGACCGGGAAATATGTGGCCATCGATCTGAGCGGCAAAAATCTTCGCATACTCATGCTGACATTACAGGGCAAAAGACATGGAACCGATAGTTGCCACCAACAATTTTGTTGTCCCATATCCGATTATGAAGGGCAGTGGAGAGCAGGTTTGTGTGGTTGTTCTCAGTCCGTTCATTGCTACTTTTTTTTGGACACGCTAGTCTCTCCTATTTTTTTTGAGAAAAGATGCTAATAATTATTTTAAATGAGTACAAATATCAAAAACCTCGTCTTTATGCAGGTCTGAACATTTTTTTAATCCAAAAACATAATGCCCGTATTTTGAAGAAAAAACAATTAAATTTTTGATTGAAAATCAAGCACCCATAAATACAATAGAAGGTCTGGCACAATTAACTTCATTTTTTCATTCTTTAAGCTGTTCAATTTCATCGTCAACTGTCTTCAGAAGGTTTGCAACTTTCCATCTATTGCCGGTTAGAGAGAGATCGTGTCAAAAAATTGAGCGGCGGGCAGTTGGAGGAATAAGCTGTAGGGGTGTAACGAAAGGGTCCTCTTTATGGGATTTTTCTCAAAAAAAACGAAGGGGAGACATGTCCCCACCTTCTGGATACGGCCCTGTGGAGATCTGATGAGCACTTTTCTATTCTATAAAACCTTGGTTCTCTCCCATTTTGAAGTAGGGAGGGGTTTTTTTTAAATCTAAAATATTTTACGCCTTTTCCCGTCCTTTTCAACAGTTTCTTCGCGAGTTTCACTTGGAGGAAGCCAATTTGCCTATTGGCTTTGTGTTTTCGTACCCTTGCGAATTGCTCTCCATCCGATCGGCTCGCCTGCTCTGGTGGACAAAAGGCTTTGACATTGAGGACTGTCTGCACAAAGATGTGGTCGAGCTGTTGGAGGAGGCGCTGGAGTTGAACATGTCCACCAGGGTGAGTTAGGCATTGCCCGTGCCCGAATGCTCTCAAAGACTGATCACCACCAATTGTGCTAATAGGCCAAGGTGAAGGCGGTGATGAACGACACGGTAGGCCAGTTGGCAGCAGCTGCGTACAAATACGGGTCTGAATGCATTGCCGCGGTGGTGATCGGCTACGGGTGCAACTCCAGCTACCTGGAGGAGGTGGACAAAATCAAGAAGTTCGACGCCAAGAGCGCCAACTACAAACATGACAAGATGGTGGGTAAGCGCGTAACGAAACAGAAACCAAAAAATGCAAAATAAAAACACTTCTATTCGAGAGGTTTTTCTGCAAAATTAACTGGTAAAAATATAATGGAATTGTACAATATATAATTGTTGATTGTTATTATAGGTCATCGTGACTGAGTGGGAAGAGTTCGGCAAAAAAGGTTTGCTTTGTTTTAAAATGACAAAAAAAAATTGAATTTGGATTACGATTTCTTAAATTTGATTTTGACTCGATCTAAAGAGCAGACGGATCAGATCGGATTAATGAAAACTGGTTTCTACTTTACCACCCCGATTTAAAGGGCGAGTTGGCGGATGTGTTGACATCGTTTGACCATGAAATTGACCAGGCATCAGTGCACACAGGGAAGCAGATGTAAGTCAGCATAAATTGCCTTTTGTGTTGAGTCCGTTGATGATTGACAAGACGATTACAGAATTGACAAACTGACCGGCGCTCTGTACCTCGGCGAGCTGATCCGGCGAATTCTTGCCCAAATGGTGTTGGATCGTCTGCTGTTCAGCGGCACACCCGTGGAGGCGTTGGATCGACCGGACACCTTCCCGACCAAATACATCTCCGAAATACTTGGGTATGTTTTTGTATCAGCACATCAAACCATACAAAAACTTTTATTCATTATTTTAAAAACTGGCGACAGAGGAGGGCGCTTAACAAAAACTTTTGAGTATAACCGCATACACAACGCATTTTACACAGAGACACCAGCGGAGTGTTCAAAAATTGTCGCCGCATTTGTGACGAATTGGAAGTGCCAAGCCATGGGAGCAACGACTATGTGATAATGCGTGAGGTTTGCCACGTGGTGTCGTTGCGTTCGGCAGCCATTGTTGCTGCAGGTTGGTTGTTGATTGATTATAAAAATTATGAACTGGACTATTATTATATATAATAAAATGAAAATCTTCCCAATTGAACGAGAACTGAAAATGAGTCAAACTTTTGACGTCTTTAGCAATCACCGCTCTGTTGCGGCATGTTGGCAAGCGGAAGGTGAAGGTGGGCGTCGGCGGTGCGCTCATCCAATTCCATCCGACGTACCACGAACTGTTGGAGGCCCAGCTGCACTCGTTGGCCCCTCTTAACATTGAGGTGGACGTTTTTTTAATTGTATTTTTTGATCAAAAATTGCGAGAAGCATTGCATTGCATTGGTATAATACAATACAATGTCCTAAACAACCTTTTCTAGTGGGAATTGGTGCCGGCGGACGAAGGCAGTGTCAAGGGTGCTGCACTGATAGCTGCGGTTGCTGAGAAGCTGAAACTTTGATCACCTGGAGGATGCACGTTGATCAAAATCGAACACTGATGGATGGGTGGGGTGGTGGATTGGATGAATGGAGACGGCACTTTTGACCTAAAATGAATGGCTGTGTGGTGTTCTGATCGTTTTATTCCGCGCGTTTATGTATTGGATGGTAAAAATTGAGGGACCAATGAATGTGGAGGATGGATGGACTTTGAGATCTGGTCTGATCAGTTTGTCATTGTTGTTGATCAGGAATGGAATTTGTTTATTTTATCCAATGCTCCACCGCCATCTTTTGATTGATTTTTGCCCAATCGATCGCATTTTCAAAGTTTTTCTCTGCCAATTTTGTGGAAGCTTTTCTTTTCGCTCAAGACTACACTCAAACTCATCACTTTTTGTTGTAAGCCCCCACCACCCCCCCCCCCCCTCCCATCAAATGATCATGCGTGGAACAGTGTTACCTCATCAACTAATGTCGAAAAGTTTGTATTGCCTTTTGTTGGGGCCTGGTGTTAAGTCGAAACGGAGCCATTTTTTGAGAGTGATTTTGGTCCTGGCCGTTGTTCGTGGCGTTTGATCACATTTGAGCTGGATCGTGGTCTTGATCCGGGTGTCATGATTGTCTGCCTGATCATGATCGGATCATGCCAACGGATCGGATGGGAACACTGTCCCCCCCTCCCTTGTCATATTGCTGATTGTGATTTCCGGAGACCCTTTATGAAAACATAAGTTGGGCGGTGTGCCGAACTCGCCCAGCTTTTCCCCATTCCATTCATTGCCTTTGTGGCACACCGATCACCATTAGGCTGTCCAATCCAGGCCCCAAGGCTGTGTTCGCGATTTGTTGTTGTTGCCATTTTTGCATTTCTTATATAGGACACACACTCATCACTCTGTCGTCACCTCCTCTTCCCCCGTTTGCTTGGCGCCGGCCCATCCATCCCTCGACCTCCCCTACCCCCCTCCCCATACATCATCACTTTCACGCAAAAATTGTTCTTTCTAAAAGCTAAAGCTGACAATATATTTTATGTTTTTAACCGACCGCACATTAGCCACACCGCCAACATGATTTGTTTTTCAAATTTGATGTTATTTCTCACTGCGAAAAATCCATTTTTTTCAAATGACAATAAAAAGCCAATTTTTGGTAATAAATTTACTCGACATTTTTGTCTCGAGGGTTCAGGGCGGCATTTGTGTAATAATAATGTATCCTCCGGGTTGTGCCAAATCCCATTTTCAAGATACGGGTTCATCCAAAACCGCGGAATAGGGGACTCCGATCCCTGATTTGAATGTAATTGAGTTTCGGGCCATAACATTTTTCCAGATACATATGAGGTGGGGGGGGGGCTAATTTACATAAAATAGTTTTGAACAAACTCTGACAATAAAAAAAAAATGTCTACGAAAAAGAATTTGGACAAAAGTGGGAGTAAAAAAGGCCGCGTCCATTGCAACTTTCACAATGTGATTCCCAGCAAAAAAGTGGCCTTCGCTAGCGGCGCAAAAAGTGCAAATTAATAATTCCAAATGAATTGGGGGGGGGGCGATGGGTTAAATGGCGGGTGGACTGGACAATAGCAACATGGCCGTGTGAATGAATGGTGGGAACGGATGTGAACAGCAACAAAAAAGTGACGGAACAGCGCCATGTTGAGGGGCAAAACTTGATTCGCCCGAACTTCAGAAATTTTAATTTAATAAAAATTGGAAATAATATTTTATAAAACACTTTTGGTAATTAATAGAGGGTTGGCTTAAAGCTTTAAAAAGATTCGGCGCTACCGGCCCGAGGGTCGGATTATTTTAATTCGACCAATTCCGACATTTGAGCTTTGTTCAACCGACAAAATTGCTCTGTTTGAAGATGGTTTTGTCGAGAGCATTTCGCGGCTGAGTTTGAAGAATGTTATACAAAAAAAATTCGACCCCTGGACCATTTGATCCTTTGGGTAGGAAGCGAAAGATTATGGCACCATTTAAATAAAGTTTTTGTTTACAATTAAAAATAATTATTTTTTTAACCAAAAATATTTAATATAAATTTTAATTTTATTTTTTTAAATTCAATTCTGGCGTCTCTCCATTTTCAAGCTGCTTAAATCGCTGCCCTAAATGCCAAAACATGGATTGGCACTCTCAGCTGGATATCATTCATTGGCAATCTGTGCTGATGAGTGCTGACATAAATCGCTGCTCCGTTTATGGCGCTTTGGAAGTGATGGCATTCATTTGCTGTGTTCCATTAGTGGGGCGCGCAGATGCCATCATCGGACCGCGCAACCGTCGACTGACTGCCGCCTCTCATTAAATATTCGTGACAAAAATTTATGCATTTAAATGGGGGGGCCCAAAATGGGGGGGGGGGGGCTATCCCCTCCAACTGCGCTTAATTTTTGATAAATCAAATCCAAAACGGCGCCAAGTTGGATGAGTGTGAGTAAGGCGCAGATGTGGGGGTTGTGGCTTGGCTTTTGGCACTTTTTCCTGTTTTGGCATATCCGAACAATTTGTTGGATTTTGGAAGGATTAATGTCCCTAATGGCATCAGAAATTAATGCAAAAGCATTTCTCCATTTGGTTGTTGGTTCTTCCTCAAGAAAAATGCCCGATTTTTGAATTCTTCACATCGAACTGGTGAAGTATTTTAACCGGACATTATTGAGTTGGACTGTCGTCGGTTTCAGACCGTGGCCGGACCAAAAAATACCGAAAATTTATTTCGGTTTCCGCAGCCGAGCAAATCTCGGCGGAATCTTGGGGGCTTCATTTTAACCAAATTGTAAGTCTCGAGCACAGTTGTTAATGGGCGGTTTTGACGCTGGATCCTGTGGTTGTGGGGGCGGCGGCGGGGTGATGCCCGCAAGTCGCGCGCGTCCAAAAATATTTTTCTTGCGGCGTTTCCTTTGTACTTTCCCCCTCCCTCCCTCTTTTCTTGCTGCTGCAGCGCCGGAGGGGAGAAAAGAAGGAAGGCCACCCGCCCAGCGCCACGCCCCCCGTCCCATCACAAACATTTTCCCCCATTTTTATCCGTTTATCGTTCCTTAATTACCCGCCCGCGCAATACCTTTTCATCTTGAGAAAACGGGAACTCCTCCAACCCATTATCATCATCACCTTTTCCCTCCTCCTCCTCCCTGGTTTATGCCAATTCCAATCATCCCTCCCCTCCCCCCCTCCATCAGTCAGTCATTAGTCGATCCCGACTTTTGTTTGTGTTCGTGGCACAGTTTTTATTAGAGATCGGACCGGACCGGGCCCGGATTTATTCGGGCGGCCCGGAAGTCCTGATTAAAGGAGTGAGGCAAAATCAAATTTGCGGATCCGATTGCCGGATTGGACTTTAAATTTATTGCAGGACCGGATCCTGCAGGATTAATCATTTAGAAGTTGCAGGATCCCGCGCTGGATTGCATAATTGATTTTTTTGGAAAGGTTTCAATTTGTTAAAACAATTAAGAATATTAACAAATAGTTTGTTAGCCTGAAAATGGAAATTTATATTTATTTAATAATTGCAGGATCCTGAGTCAAATTTGCGGATCCTTCATGGAACTCAAAAATTTTTGACCGGATCCTGCAGGATTAAGGATCAAGCAAACCCACCGATTAAAAAAACAATTGTAAATTTCGCCCGGGGGGTTTATAAAAAAACATTTTCAGTTTTTATATGCCCATTTGTGCTTTGTCACATGAATAAACGGGGGGGGGGGGAGGCTAAAAAAACGGCGATGGCACAAATTTTCACAGTTGACAGCCTTCAAATAACGGAAATAAATGTTTTTTTTTGTTTTGTTTCTGAGCAACTGAAAAAAAGAGCTGTGTCTTTCCTTCGTCCCCTCCGGTGCTCCTCCTCAACCTCAACTTCCCCCCCCCCCCGGCGTTTCCCCCCATTCCTGCTGCCTCCTCTATTTATACGGACGGATAACCCAACCCAACCAACTCCCCCCCCCCCCCCCCCTCCCCCATTTCCTCCCCCTCTTCCCCCCACTCACTGTACGATCTCAGCCCCCCCCGCCCTCCCCCAATTCGTTTGCCCCATTTGGCTGCCTAATTTTGGGACAATTTTGTGCTCATTTCTCAAACTTTCTTCACTTTGTTTTCCTTAATTTGTAAGTCGTTTCCATTCATCGGACACTTTCTGTCCATTGATTTCCACCCCTTTTAGACTTCAATTTACCGATCGATCCAATCAAATGCATTTACAAAGTTCCCGTTTTTTTTTTGCTTACGCCCGGCCGTCTTTTTAGACTTCTCAACAACTGTGACTGAACATTAAAAGACGGAATTTTGTATCCAAATTGGCATAACGCCAACGCAAAGTCATCCGGCAACATCAATGAAATGTTTGCATGTATATGAAAAGTGAGCGATGGGTTTTTTTGGGCAGATCAACGGTAGATTTTAGGTAAATTGGGGGTGGGAACCGCCGCCCCCCCCCCCTATGCCTATGCCTATGCCTATGTTCGCATTCCCCCCCCCCCCCCCCCAAATCTTTCAATTCAACCCACCGTCCTCCCCTCCCCCCTCCCCTCCCCTCTCACATTTTGCCATCCGTCGTCCGTCCATCCATCAATTTGCATAATCACATTTCCTTACACACCCAACAGAACTCCAATCCCCCGGCCCCCACCTTTTGGTTGAGGGGGAGCTTCAAAAGAATCATCCGCCAAAAAGCGGCGATTGGGCCAAAAGAGGGGGGGGGGGGAGGGGAGGGGTCGTCGGGGGTTTGGCGAATGGGAAGAGCAAAACCGGCCGCCGATTTGTGCTGTGAGTCCGTTCAATTTCTTCCGCCGGGATCGGACGGGTCGTCCGTTGGACGGATTACACAATTCTTTTTTATTTTTTTTGCTGGGAATATCGAGATTAATAGGACAAAACAGCGGGACGATAGAAAGGAGGAGTTCGCGCCGTACGTTCAGTTGCAAATTTGGGAAGTTCAACACCGGATAAACTGTCCAATCAAATGGGTGACGACCATTTTGCCGCATTTTGGCACTTTTTCCATACTAATTAGCGTTTTATTGCTTAAAATTAGCTAATCTCCCGTTCGCCACCATTTTTATAATTTGGCAAAAATAGCCAAAATGTAATCAACCGCGTCATTCTCTACAAGTACTCATCCAATTTTTGCTGTCCTTTTCCCCACATCCAGCAGCAGCCCCTTCAAAATTGCCCGTTTTCTTCACATCCTTTCCCCCAATGGACTGCGAAGATTGTCGTGTCCACAT
The DNA here is from genome assembly GCA_020449905.1 of Globodera pallida. Lineage (NCBI taxonomy): Eukaryota > Metazoa > Nematoda > Chromadorea > Rhabditida > Heteroderidae > Globodera > Globodera pallida. Next base: position 3,221,743 of record JAIXHY010000004.1, on the reverse strand, counting down.
GCATTTTCAATTCATTTGCTTCCGCTAATTCACCATCATCTTCCTTCCACCACCACTCCTCCCTCTTCTGCACTTGACAAGAGCGATTTTTCCTGAATGGTTGGGGGGGGGGGGACAGTGTTCGTCGACATGAGTGGACAGGGGGGGGGGGGGGGTTAGGGGGGGGGGGACGGGGGGTAGGGGGAGGGACGGATGAATGGGAGGATGGGAGCAGGAGGAGGAGGAGGTGGATGAAGATGAGGAGAAGAGGAAGGAAGGCCCATTAAACCGTTCCGCGACCTCCCATCCCCCCGCTGGCTGCTCCTTCACCTCCGCGCCGTTACATCCATCGCGCCTCCTCGGTGCTGCTCTACGCACTTTCAGCAGCAGAATGCGCGGAGAACAATGGCGGGGGGGGGGGGGGGGGGGGCACTGTTGACCAGTACATCATACGGTAGGGGGCGCCGGGGGGGGTTGGAGAGGGTGGGGGATTAGCGATTTATTGGGAGGACGGGGGGGGGGGAGGAGGGAGGGGGGGGGGGGAGAGGGGAAATGAATGGGAGGAGGGCGGAGGACACATTTACAATGGGACGACACAACGACATGTATGGGTAAAAGGTCGTCGAGTTGGAGCAGCAGTTGAGGGCAAAATGTGGCACCGGGAGGATGGGGGGGGGGAGTCGCCGGGGGGGGGGAGGGGGTTCTTATCCAGCAGGGAGGAACAGCGGTAGCAGCAGCCAGCACCTATTGTGTGACGACCACTACACACATATTAACATCCCTATCCGTTAATCCGCGCTAATCCGTTCACCGGCTCTCGCGCTCGCCCCGCCTTCATCCCCAGCCGAGCGCCAGTGGGTCTGTCCCCACCCACCCACCCCATTCAATAATTCATATTCGTCTAAGATTATTTTGGCACAAAAAAAGTGCATTCGTCTCGGTTCAATTCGGCAAAAATTGGGGGAAATAAGAAATCTTCTCAATCCATTATTATCTTATAGAGCGCAACCGAATGACCAAAAATGGCGAATTGGAGCTATGCTTAAATTTTCAAGAGCGGGATTTTTTTTTTAAAATTTAAAACCTTAATTTTTATGAACTTTGGACTTTTTCAGCAATTAAAATGCCTTTCACGTGCCCTTCCGATTAAAATTCAATACATTTTTTGATGGCTTGGAATGATTGATCGATTCTTTCGATGAGGGGAAAGTGCTTCTGTCATGCCACCAACATTATTGAATGCCACTTTTGACAAAAACAACAAGCCCGTACATATGTACATGATCCCCATCATTCACCACACAAAAGTGTACAACAAACATTCACACACTGATGATGTGCCCTCCTCCCGAAGACAGGAAGATGTTTATGCCAACCAACCTCAAAAATGCCAACTCATCTGCTATCCCCCCCCCGCCCCCCCCCCCCGGCGCCCATCTTTCCCACTTTTACCACTTACCAATAAACCAAAAAACCACCCCCAACCATCGTCTGCCCCCCTCCCCCATTTATGCATTCAATTTTGCACTTTTTCATTTGCTCTTTTCAAATGTAGACAAATTAAATTAGAGGACTTTTTTTAATTATCCAAAATTCAATGGGCACGGCCCGGAATTCCGGACTCCGAACTTTCAAATGCGCTCATATTCATATTAGCAATTATATTGGAGTAATTAGAAAAAAGCATCCACTTTTTTTTGTTTGTAAATTACAGAAACACTTTCTTTAAATCCTGTTAATTACCGTTTAATCGTTTATTATGGGTCTGTCAAGAAACGGCGATCATTTCTTAACCCCCTAACATTTCATCACATATATTTATCATCACCCATAGTTAATAATTTTATATTTTGATGACGATATGGTGGGGGTAATTGCTATTTTAAATGAATAGAGAATTGCCTTCCCTAATGATGAGGCAAAAAGTCGTCCCCCGAGGCGCGCGAGCAATTTGACCATAATTATAATTGAAACGGTTGCCCAAGGTTGTTCAAAGGGAGTGAATGCGCGAATATTGATGTGTTTAAAGGTCACACTGACTGATCAACGAAATGCGCATCCGTTTCATTAAAACTGATCAGCCCACAATTAGTTCCCGTGCCCAAAACCATTGCTAGGGGGCAAATGAAATTTAATGATTTTTGTCAGAGTCGAGACCAACAATTTTGTTGATCTCGAGAGTCGCGACCGCCGCGTCTTGAAATGCGCAAAATTTAATCGACGCGATAAATATATGTAGGTAACCGTACTGAACTCGCGCAACGCGACCATCGCCCTACCGTAAACAACGGCAGCTGGGGGCATTCGCATACAGTAGCCCCAATTTTCTATGTTTCCCTTCCTCCTACAGTAACCGATGCTCCTCTACAGTATCCCAATTTTCATATTCCTTCTGAGGCTCTTCAGTGCCCGCTTGATAGATACAGTACCTCCATCTCTCAACGTCTCGGTTCCATTAAGGTCAGAATCGGAATATTCCGCTGCCTTCGGGGGGATTATGGGATTATCCGCCGCGCGCCCTTTGCCCTCCTCCGATCGTTCTTCGCCCTTTTGTTTATCGCCATGTTTACCGCACGCCATGCCACTCGACGGCGGGCGGATATGGCCTTGATTTATGCAAAAATTCGCGGCATCGCGCGCGCACAATGTTTTGCCCTCTCCCCCCCCCCCCCCCCCCAGCGATGGGATGGGACGGATGGCCAAAATGTCCTTGGGGCGTTTTGGTTTGGACGGTTGGGCACCCGGGGGCGGGAGGGGGGAATGACTGTTTATGCGGGGCAGCATTAAATGCACTTTTGTATTATTGCTTAGGCTAATGAAAAACCAAATTTTTGTACAAATTTACCCAAAAAATTGGTCCCCAAATTTCCAAAATGATTAATTGAGTCCCTAAAAATTAAATTTAAACCCCAAACTTTTGGCCCCAAAAGAATGGAGAATTCAACATCCAAATACTAAATGCTTGGGGCTTTTTTGTTCTTATGTTTTTTTTGGAGTTATAATATCGTTCTGATTTTTTTTGGACAAAATTTTTATTGAAATTGTGACAAAAAAAGGGTTTTTTTTTGATGTGTCCATTATTATTATTACAAGGTCTTTGGCGGTTTTCGTCACAAAAAGCGTTCCGCAGAAATTGCGACGACTGATTTTCAGTCTTTTCGGCTGCTGTTTCGTCGTCGTCCGATGCCTTCCAAAATTCCAAAAATCTTCTCCCCATTAATTTCGTCGAACTAAAAAAATGTTCGCCGCCGCCATTTTTCATTTATCTTTCGACTAATTTGCCCGTACATAAACCGCAATTGAATCAATTAATTAAAATTATCCGTTTAATGGAAGAAATGTTTCTCATTTCCAATTTTATCTTAAAAAACAATTTGCTTTTTGTGCTTTCATTAAATCCATTTCTTTGAAAAGATTGATTTTGTAGACCTAAACGAACGGATTGATTCATCCGCGCACAATCTGTGTGCGATTTGTACGCAAAATCAATCAATCGGATGAGATGATTTGAAAATTTGAACCCCCCCCCCCCCCCAAATGCTGTGACTTGCCCATTCTTTCACTGAATCAGATCACTGGTTTGTGATCAGTGCAAACACAGAGTGCAAAACGCAGTTTTATATGGCATTTGACCGGGGGGGGGGGCGGTGGTGAAAGGGTATCGTCGATACCTCCGCCCCCTCCAGCGCCAATTCATTCCCCCCCCCCCCCCCCCCCCACAAGCACAAAAATTCTTAACCCGCCGCCCAAAACGGCTCAACCCCGCCGCAGGGGGTGACTGTGCGGAAGGAGTTGGAGAGGGAAGAAGTGTTTTTTTTTTGTCTTCGTTTGTCGCCGCGAGGCGTTTTACCACCCCCAAAACGCCGCTGTCGCCGTCGCCGCTATTCCCTTGACTTTTTCGCCGTTTTCCCCCACAATTCACAACAAAAACTGAACTGAAACTGAACAGAACACAGCAGAAGAGAGAGAGAGAGAGACGATAAGGGACTGCGGGCAAAAGGTCGATTTGGCGCGAGGTGTGATGGAAGAATACGAGTGGAAGGTGAGGGGAGAGGAAGTAGGAAAGTGTAAGAGGGAATGTGAAGAAGGAGGAGGAAGAGAAGGAGAAGGAGGAGGAGGAAGAGAAGGAGAAGGAGGAGGAGGAAGAGAAGGAGGAGGAGGAAGAGAAGGAGAAGGAGGAAGAGGAGAGGAGAAGGAGAAGGAAGAGAAGGAGGAAGAGAAGAAGGAGGAGGAAGGAGCAGCAACTTTTGGTAAAAAGAGCATTTATTGAAGCAATGTTGGAGGCAAGATTAAGGGAGGAAGAGGAGGGCGAAGGAACAGTTGGGCAAGAGAAGAGAAGGAATTGAAGAAAACGGAAGGGAAAAAGGAGTCAAAAGGCACTTCCCTTTTTCTTTCCTTTCCTTTGCCCCCTCCCCTCCGGCGACTGCCCATAAACTTTCCCCCCCCCCCCCCAATCTTCCAACTTTAATTCTCCCAATCCCCGCGCATTTTCTCCTCTTCTCCCGTTGAACAACAAAAACTGGAAGACGTACGGACGGGCGGAAGGGTTTATTTAACTTTCAAAAAAAAACATTTTTTTGGGGGATAAAATTTGAGGAATTTGAATTAGCAATAATACCGAGACGGACACGAGGAATTCTGTTTGGAAGTTAACTGCCAAAATTCCACACTTTTTGGTGGGAATATGCGAACCGTATTATTTATTATTATCCACACGTCATTACTGACTCATCCCCCGCCGGTGTGAAAACGCCAAAAAAATTGGTCGTTCTTCACACTTTTGGGGTGATGAGCAAGAAAAGTGATCAAATGATGTCCTCACATCATCGCGCCGCCTTAACCCCAAGGCAAACAACACTAATTGACTTACACTTCCATCACCATTTATGTCCTCTCACCGATCAGTGTGCGCGAATCGATGCCCGATCAGTCAATTTTATTCCCTGATCACCCACCCCCAACTCCCCCCCCCACCCTTCTTCCGCCGTCCCCTCAAGGGACAACGGGGGGGGGGGGTGTCGTGCTCTCTTCGCATACCATCTTCGTCTGAAGAAAAGGATGCGGGTGAATCGATCATCATCAAAGATGCTATGGCTGTTGGTCGCCGCCCCCTTATCACAAAACCATAACCATAGTCAATTAGCATCAATCAGAAACCGTTCACCCGCCACCCGCCATTGTGTGAAAGCACTGATCATTTTTTGAACGAACTCCCCCCCCCCGTCCTTCCGCCCTAAACAGCATAAAACCGTTCTTCCGCCCCCCCCCCCCCTCCCCCCCCTCCTCCCTCTCTTTCTCTCTCTCTCTTTGATCCGCTCCAACTTTATCAGCGCATCATCATCATCCAAATTATCAGCACTCCATAATCGAACTCCTCTTTCCTCGATCACACATCATCCTACGCCAAAACATCTATCGTCACATCACTGCCCGAACCCACGGGCTCCCCCCCCCCCCCCCCTACCCTCCCCCCCCCCCCCCTATCGTCACATTATCCCTTCCCCTTGCTTCAACCCCCCGGGCTCCGTTCCCCCCCCCCCCCCCCCCCCCGGGGTCTGTCCCCCCAAGTCCACCCACACATCCGCCGCCGTAGGCAATTCAGCGAACGTTTTCCGTTCGTTCATTCATCCATCAGCCGCGACAACAACCAGCCACCGCCGACGCCACCTCTTTTTTTGGGCGATTCAATTAACGCGCCGTAGTCGTCGCCCGTCGTTTCGTTTCTTCTCTTTCACCCCCCCCCCCCCCCCCCACTTCTAAACTTACCATCATCATCAGATCATCGCCAAAAGCGGACGAGTGATCTGATCGAATCAGTCTGATCAAAGGCTGATTAACCAGGATTAAGCAGCGCTTTGAAAGATTATTATTTTTTTTTTTTGCTGTTTTCCTTCCAAGCTAAACGAATTTATTCAATGAATTGTTTTCATCAAAAATGGGCCACTTTTATGAAAATATATCCCTCCCAATTTGCGAATGGCAAATGTGCCGATTGCTGTTGGATGGACCGGGGGGGGGACGAGAGCTAGAGGAAGAGGGGGGGGGGGGGGGAGGGGGGGGGGGGGGGAAAGGCCATCGGATGGCAAGAACCAAGCCGATCGATCGATGGCAACAGTGGTTAGATGTTGAGTGAAGGAGGGGGAGGGGGGGGGGGGGGGGGAGCTTCTGAAAGGGGCAGAAAATAGGGGAAGAATGTCTTCTTCACCTTTCTCTTCTTCTTCTCACTGCCCGTCGGTGTCCCGAAATGGCGCCGATCATCCACAAATCACACTTTTTACACTTGCTTCTGCACCTGCTGATTTGATCCGGATCGGAATCTTGGCTTTTTGGTAAAGCCGGGCTAAAGGTCGCCCGTCAGGCTCTGATCACTTTTCTTCACCTAATTAGACTAGAGATCAGACGTTACAGATGCCTGAATAAACAAATTAGCCGCCGCCCGCCCCCCCGCCCGAAAATTTGGGAAGCCCCGGAAGGGGATCTGATCACCCCCCCCCAATGTTTAAATTCTGATCAGTCCCATCCCATTCACACATTCAAATTGCTTCTGTTCTTTAATAACATTATTTTTATTTGCAATAAAAATGACATAAAATGTTCGTCACCCTTTGCCCTCTGGTCACCCCCCCCCGCCCCATTATGCGTATTTTTATGTGTACAGAGAGAGGGGGCGCGAGGGCACTCGTCGTGGTTGCCAGAACGAGAAGAGTCCCCCCCCCCCCCCCCCCCATTAATGGGCCGGAAACGGCGCTCATTTGTCGTCCATTTGTCAGCACTTTCCCTTAAAATGGGCCGACAGAGTTTAACTAACAGAATTAAACAAACACATTCATTTTATTAATTAGATAATTAGTTTGATTAATTGGACATTTCGTCACCCAAATTTGTTAGACCCTGTTCAGCTCCTGTAAATGCCCCGGACCTCAAGTTGTTCAGGCTGTTCAACATTTGAATCAGCAAAATGCGACCACAACAATAATTTGGCGACGCCTACGGCCATTTTTGGCCAATTTTCGCAAATTTGGGCTAATTTGTTGTCCTCTTTTATTTCAAACCAATTCAGGCAAAGTTTTATTTTATAGTTTTTACAATTTTTTCATAAAGGGCAGCACACAATTTGTGCCGCCTCCCTTTTTTTCCCACTTTTACCCTTTCAAAAAAAAAACAACCACTGCGAGTTCGCGTCACAAAAGTTCCGTTTAAATGGGACAAACTTTGACCCCCCCCCCCCCCGGCGAAGAAAACTGTTTAGCTGCTTGAATGCTCTCTTTTCCGTTTCATAATGTTTTTTTCCGTCGCTTTCAATTCCGTTAATTTGCTGCCCCGCGACTCTCTTTTTTGTTTGCCGCATTCCATCACTGTGCTTTTTTCTGTCTTTTTTTCTTTAACTTTTCACCCTTTTTTAGTTAAATTTTCCTTCTCTCTCTCTCTTTCCCTCTCTTCCTCTTTCTTTCCGTCTCTCCCTTCCTCTCGCTCTCTCTATGCTAGCATCTCTGACCCGCTTTAACTTTGCTTTTCTCTGTCGCCTTTGTTTATATTTCCCGCCCTTGGCCAAACACACGTGAGAGCACGCTTCTTCTTCTTCTTTTCCTTTCCTTTTCTTCCCTTTTTCCTTTTTGCCCACTTTCCGCTAGCCCTTGAGGGGATGTGCGCCCTTGGCCAACTTTTTTTTTTCGCTTTTTTCACTCCGTCCGCTTATTATTTGAGGCGAAATCGACGGACGGTCGGTCGGTCGATGGCCAGGCGAATTTTGGCTTTTGTTCCCCGTCGCTGAACCTTTTTTTAGAATGATCTTTCACTTATTAATCCATCAAATTTTGGCGTTTTTTGTTTTGCAATTTCAAAAGTTCTGCAAATTTTTGAAAACCCAAAAAATTGCGATGAAATGTCCCCGCTTTTTTGGGCATATAAATTGTTCCATAAATTCACAATTTTGCTTTGTTCACCCCCAAAGTTGATTTTTAAAATTCGAATAAAATGAATTGTCTTTGGAAATTCCTTTTGTTTATATTTATGTAAAATAAATAAGTTTTGTTGCCCAAAACAGTGCACCAAAATTGGCCATAATTTTCTCTTTCATACCGGCGCATTTTCTTCTTCTTCTCCCTCTCCTCACCGACAAAATCTGTGCCTTTTGACTGCCATTCCCAGCCCATAATTGGCACATTGTGCCACGGCATTTCGAAATTGAGAAGGGAAGTCCTGTGAAAGTCTCCGCTGGCCTGGGTCAGAGGAGATGATCTGAGATCGGATAGATAACAGACGGCTGCGCCGGGTTGGCATATCGAAATGGCATGGGACTGGATGTGCCAGGTTGAGAAAGGGGGAGGATGGGATGAGAGGACAAGCCGGATCGGAAGAGAATGGATGGGAAGAGCCTCCCCCCCCCCCCCCCTTTTCTTCCGTCCTTGATGAGGGAACGACTTCCTTCCTTCCCCTCCCCTCTTCACAACTTTGCAGCCCGCCATTTCTCCCCTCATTTGGATTGGATTGCCCTTGGGCGCAAACGAAGGCGGATCTTCCTCCTCCTCCTCCGCCTGCTGTACATCATACAGCACTGCTGAGGATGAAGCCCCTCCGGCGGGGAAGTCACCCCCCCCCCCCCCTATATCCCCTCGAGGGTCCGTCCGTTCCAACGCTTCCCTCCCTCCCCCCGCCCTTCCTGTTTCCTCACCATCCGCCGTCCATTTGATGTTGTTGTTGTTGGTGTTATTGTTATTGTTCCTCCGGCGGTCGGCTCTCTTTTTAGGCTTTTCAAATGCTTCTTCTTTCCCGTTGATCGCTGGTCCACAATTTGCTTCAAAACTTCAAATGTCCCCAAAATTTTCATTTGTCATAGTCGGACAATTGTAGGTATATGTTTTGTCTTTCTGCTGATTGCCTCTATTTCCTTTCCTTTGCTTTGCTTTCTTTCTGCCGATTTTATGGGATTTCCCCCCCCCCCCCTCCCCAAATTATAATTAGAAGTTTTTGCCCAATCCCAAAACCTTCAAAATCACAAGTTCATTCATATCGCTCCAACCTGCTGCTGCTGCCGCTGGTGATCGCTCATTCATTCCCAACTCTCCCAACAATAATAAATTCTTCCGATCACTCCGTCCGTCCGTCCGTCAATTCGTTTCCTCCCAAACTTTTTGAGAATGGCTTCTTCTTTATCCTTTATAAAGTAAGTAATGTCCATTCGAATCGAACATCATTTTAGGAGGAAAAATGTAACGGGATTTGCAGCAGCAGCAGCAGCGGCAGAAGAAGCAGCTGATAAAAAAAGGCCCATCATTTCTCGTCCGTCTTCCCCTCCACCGCTGCTGCTGATGGGCTGGAACATCATCAGAGCCCCAATAGGTTGATGATGTTGAGGAGGGGGAATGAAGCAAGAAGAAGCAAGCTTTTCCTCCTCTTCCTCCTCCTCAGTTCCTCCTTTTCATCCTCAGTTCCTCCTTTTCATCCTCAGTTCCTCCTCCTCCTTTCCTTTATTCCTCTTCTTCTCTTCTCCTCTTACTCCTCTTCTTACTCCTCCTCTTTCTCCTGTTCTTCCTCCTCCTCTTCCTTTCTTCTTCCTCTTCATTTATCATTCGCCTTCTGTTTCTCCTGCTCATTTCCATCTTTCCTCTTCCTCCCTTCCTCCATCCTTCATTTTCCTCCTCCTCCTCCTCTTTGCCTCCTGCTGCTGCTCCAATGCATCCTCTTCCCCTCACATCCTCTCTGTACTGGATGGACAACGCGAAAAAAAGCCTCTGCGACGGGAAATTGCAGTGTGGAAGCGGGGGCAATTAGACAACCCCCCCCCCCCAGGGTCCACTCACTTTCTTTGACGGCGAAAAAAACGTGAAATGAATGAAGGGGGGGGGGGGGGAGGGGGAGGGGAGTGATCCGGCTGAGGGAGGAAGGAAGAAGCCTCCCCCAAGGGGAGGGGAGGGAGAATGAGCGTAATGAATGGAGGGAAGAACGACATCCTGTCCATCTCCATCCTCCTCCTCATCCTCATCCTCCTCCACATCCCATTCTTTCTCCTAATTCACTTTTTCCGTTCAGGATGGGTGGGAAAGATGCGCTGCCCCTGAAGGGATTGGGGGAAGGCAGAGGCAATCTCTGCCTGCCCTCAGGGGACAGGGGGGGGGACTGCCAGCAACTCCCCCCAAAATCAGAGGGCGGGGGGGGGGGATGAGGGGAGGGGGAGGCTTCTTCCTGCGCAGCAAGCAGCCAGGAAGAAGAAGAAGACGAGTCAAATCCCATCCATGCTCTTCATCAATTGCAGCAGAAGTCCTTCTGCCCGTCCGTCCCCCCCCCCCCCCCCCCCCCCCCCCGTTTATCTTCCACAATCTCTGCGCTTCTTCAGCCCCCCCCCCCCAACTCTGTTCAACAACAAAAATCTGCCTGCCGGGGCTGTTTTTAATCCCCACCAATGTGTTCCTTTTCCATTTCTTGTCCCCCCTAATGCGCATAAGTGCTGCCAAACTGATGAGGGAGGGGGGGGGGGGTGGCTAATCTAATCTGTTAACAGTTTTTTGTTAACCCCCCACAATTTTTGCCTCCCACTCTCTTCTCTCTCTCTCCTCGCTCTCGAGAGAGAGAGGGAAAGGCTCGACAGAGGCCAATTTGTTTTGTGTGATATTTCCGATAGTTGCGGCGTCCGTCTCAATTCCGTGTCCTGCCCCCCCCCCCCCCCCCCTCCCCCCCCTCCCCCCCGGCGTTTCACTCTGTTCAATTGATCGATCATTTTTCATTTGCCTTCTCCACCAATTGCCCTTTCCGCTTTTTCTGTTTACGTCGACACAATTTGTACCAATTGCTTCAGCTCTTTTTACCAACAAATTTATACTTTTAACGACTAAACGCGGTGTCCTTTTGTGTTTATTTTTTCTATTTTTAGGCGTTGATTAATTGAACCAATGCTTTTGGATTTTCTGACCACCAAAAAGTTTAGAGATTAGAGACAAAACGGCGAGTTTTTGGGTTATAAAAGGAATTCGGTTATTCCCCTCCCCCCTCTGATCATTTCATAAAAGTGATCAGAATGATCAGTGATTAACTGATATCGCTACATCATTTTACCCATTTTCCCTTATCGATGTGTGAGCCCTTCTTGAGAACTTTGTTTATTAAATCGGTGATTTATGGAATTATTTATCTCATCGCCCCCCAAACTTCCGGCTTTTTAATTGTAAGCAAAACCAGCGATATGATGATTAGAAAAATTAATTAGTGTGGGTGGGTGGGGGGGGGGGGAGTGAACAAATATTTAATGGAATAGGCAAGAAATTACCAAACAAATTTGGCCAAATTTTGTTCACCCTTCCGGCGATGCCCTACCCAATGAATTAATTGGTGGACTTCCGCCGCTTCATTCATTCAGTCAATTTTTTTTTGTTTTTTTTTGATTTGTTTAAATAGAATATATCCACGTTAAAAGGTCCCCCCCCCCCCCGCGACAAATTTCCAATTTCTTCACATTTCCTCCCCCCCCCCCCCAAAAAAAATAGACAAAAATTATAAAGTGAGTGCCTTTTTACCCCAAAATGGGGGCAAATTGAGCGGCAAATGTTCTTATAGAAAAAAGTATCAGCGAAATTCCCCCCCCCCCCCCCCATTTTGTTTGGGCAAAGAAAGAATTATTAATTCTCAATCATTCCCATTGATAATCATCCCCCCCAATTTTGCCCCCGCTTTTCACCAACTCGCCGCTTTTCCTGCAGGCATTTTTACCTTTTTTTGTTGCTTCTTCCCTTCAAGGCATTTCCCCGCAGGGGACAACAACCGCCAAAGGGAACGCAAATTCGTCCATTTTGCCCTTCAGACTTTGGGTGGGACCCTTACGCGACCCCCCCCCCGGAGGGGAAATCCAAAATGTTTAGAACCGATAAATGCTGCGAATAATTGCGCTCAATTATTATAATTGACGACTCCTCAATGTGTCCTTATTTTCATATTGACTTCTCGACTCCGTCACTAAAAATCACTGCAAAAGTCGAGTTTTTCAATTGCAATTTTTTTTAATCCAAAAAGCACGTCAGTCCGCAAATGTTTAAACATTTTTTGCTTTCAACATAAAATGAAAATGAACCCCCCAAAAATATTTGCTGAATGATTTCAAAAACTGCTGAATAATTAGTAAATACATAGCAGGTGTGCGAAATCCACCAATTTTTTTTAAGCCAATCGCTTTATTCATTTTGCCAACAAAAAGTTTGGCACATTTTTTGCCGTGGCCGGCCGAACGCCACGGGTGGCGGGGCAGGCAACGGCACAATTCATCCGGGCCAATTCGTTCTTTGAACGTCCGCTGGTTGCCGCCTCCCACGGCCATTTTATTCATTCAAAAAGTGTTTATATTTCGGAACATTTTCGCCCCCATTTCCCGGCAAAATTTTGCGGTAAATTTGGAAATGAAATTGCAAAAAAAGCCAAAAAAAGAAACGCCAAATAATGGATGGGGCGGCGGGGGGAGGGGGGAGAAGCGGCGTCGGGCTCCGCCGTTGTTGCAGCTGCTTTCCCCCCTTCAAAATAAATAAATCGTCGTTTTTTAATTCCAAAATTCAAACTTACCCCCCCCCCCCCTCCACAAAGCATTTATTTGGAGAGAAAACCCCCGAGGGGAGGGGGGGAGGGCGGACGGCGGCAAAAAAAACTGTCACCACCAACCGACCGCCGCCGCCGCCACCGATCTGAACAAATTTCACTCATTCACTTTTGCCCGGCGGGGCTGAACAATCACAAACACCAGCAGAATGTTGGTGGTGGGGGGGGGGGATGCATTATTTCGGCGCATGAAATTTACTTAAAAATCAGTGCAAAAATGCTTTTATATGGTACCCGCCCCCCCCCCCCCCCCCGGGGGGTTTCTGTACATTTTGTCGTTTTAACTCTTTCACAAAACCGCACAATTCGCGGTGAATCTGCCAGACTATAAATGGCGGGGACAATTCTCTCGTGATCAAATTGGACAAAAATTCGGTAAAATTTACGGGTTTAAATTCAATTTAGGCAAGTGAGTGGGTTTCTTCTTGGGTAAACTTTTTTTGTAAATTGACAAATTAAATGTGACAAATGTACATTTTATTACTCAATTAAATTTAAAATTCTTTGAGCTTTTTTTTGAATAAAAAATCCATTTGATGAATTTTATGTTTAATTCATAAAAATTGCAAAAATCAAACGGCGCGCGGCAAAACACCGACTCCCCCAAAAACGACAATACACCGACAGCTGAGTGTCGGTGTATTGTCGTGTCAGCGTTTTGTCCAAACCAAAAAACAAACGAACAATTGGACATCAAATCGACCCCAACTTTTTTGGTGGACCTCCGCCTTTCTGTCAGTTTCAATTTCGTCTCGCGTCCATTTCCTTTCTTCTCCTCCTTTTTCCTTTCTTCTTCTCCTTTTTCCTTTCTTTTTCTCCTTTTTCCTTTCTTTTTCTCCTTTTTCCTTTCCTTGTTCTGCTTCATCTTCTTCTTCCCTTTCCTCCTTTCTTCCTCACCCCCAACGGCGGCGGGGAGGAGGCGGCGCCCGCGGCGAAATGTTTTGTGCAACTCCCCTAACCCCCCTTTAACCTCCCCCCCCCGTCCGTCCGTCTCTGTAAGTGTGTTGTGTTCATCTCCGCCACGACGTTTCCGTCGTCCATTTTATTCCGTCCCGTCCAAACATTTGCGCGGAAAGCACTAGGCCAAACAATGGACGGGGACGGATGAAAGTTGGTTGGCCATCCATTCCCCCCCCCCCCCCATTCATCTCATCCCCGTCCCGCCGGCCTCCACGTTGGTTGACCCATCGACGGGTCAGGACCATCAACAGAGGATGGATGTCATGTACACCTCCAACTTCGTCCTTTTCCATCCTTAGGATGGCGGCAATCTGATTTCGTCTAAAAATCTTCACCAAAATTGTTTGGATTTTTTCGACAGCTTTTTATTTAAAAATTAAAACACTTTACAAATAATTTAAAATACACATTCGCTGACCCCGCGCTCGACCTTTGCGAAGGTTCGTGACTCTGTTGTTGACCAGCAGCAGCAAGCAGCTCGTCCGTCCCTCCCGGATACGCCCCCCCCCCCCCCCATTTTTATATTTGTCCACAAAAAATGTGCGCGCATCGCCCCGCCAATAATGTCCCATTCCCATTACCCACGCCCATTCCCCCCGCATGTGTAAATTGGCGTTTTGTCCACACACAACGGACGTCACGACACAATTCCCGGCGGGCGGGGGGGACGGCGGGAGTGAAAGATGAGCAAAAGTTGGGGGGGGCGGGGGGGGCGATTAACGGTCAGTCGGACGGACGGACTTTCGCCCGACGCCGCCGCCAGCGATTTTGCATAACGGTTGAATGAAAAATGAATGTGTGCAGGCGGCGGCGGCGGCAGTCAGTCACACAATTCACACCCGCGCCAGCCGCAGTTGAGCCATTCCCCCCCCCCCCCCCCCCCCCCCAAGGACAAATCACTTTTTTTTTTGTTTTGAGTTTGGAGTTGTCAGCTTGAAAATTTTGGATTTAGGTTGGCATTTTGAAAATTTAATTAATGAGTTTTCGGCTTTTTTTTTGGTTAATTTAAAAAAATGAAGCATTGTCCTTTACGGACGGCTCCCATATCGGGCAAATGTCAGACAAAATGCCAAAATGAAAATGACAAAAGCATACAAAAAAATTATTAAATTCGTGCCATAAAATTACGTCTTGTCTGTCAAATGCCACACATTTTGTGCCCGCATATTTCGTGCACTCCATCACTAATTTCCAAAAATAAATGAACGATGTCTTTTTTGTTTTTTGCACGTCGTCCCACCGATGGCATAAAATGTCGCCCCCGGGGCAATTGCTTTCACTTCTTTCCCGCATTGCCCTTCCCCCAAACTCCGCCTACGCCTTTGCCATCGCGTCCACCAACCTTCGGCATTATGCCAAAGTTGGTGCCAATGTCAATATATGTAAAGATCTGTGCCATTATCCGATCAAATTCGGGAAGTGCTTTTAGACTGGACATTGGCATTATTAAGGGATCATCCTCCAAGGCGCCGACCCCCAGAACATTTTTTTTACCCCATTCATTGCATTTTCTTATTAATTACTCATTTTTTCCCTGTTTTTGGCAAATTCACTGTCCAACCTTTCATCTGGCTTAGGCTTCAAAGTAAATGCCAAAAGCGCCACTGAACCAAAAAAAAGAATGGCATCAATGCCATTCTTTTAAAATTGCGCGATGGGATATTTTAGTGAGAAAGATGAAAGATTAAGCAAACATTTTCTGCAAAAAACATCAAAAATGGGTTTTGTGTGCACCGTTTTTGCTCCCCTCCCCCCGCCCCCGCCCCCATTCTGTGGCCCCATGGCCTCGGGGGCTTTCAATTTTCAATGCTCAAATTCCACAACAAAATTGGGATGGAATCAATTCGCGAGTGCTCGCCGCCCGCCACTCGCCCACTCCAACCACTCAGCGGCAAAAGTGAGGCAAATGGCCGGAAGAAGGCCACGCTTTTGCCAGCCGAGCGGAAATGGACCCGTCGCGTACTGGTCGCCGGTGCCATCGCCATCGGCACCGGCACCGGCAGCGCACACAGGAAGTCCGCCCGCCGCACACATTTTCGGCACCGGTGGCCAGCCGCCACACTTTGGACCCCAAACCAAAATGTGTCCATTCCCCCTCTCTCCCCGAGAGCCCCAGAGGGGAGGGGGGGGGGGCATTTCTGCTGACAAAAGATTCCCATAAAATCCTTTAGTATTTTGCAACTTTTTGGTGCGCGATTCCGTCCAGTAGGCAATTGACAATAATGAAGTTTTGGGTGGCCACCTGCCGCCATGTTCAATAAAAAGAGGCTGTTTTGGATGTGAAGAGTGTGCTGGACTGCTCGGCTCGTAGGAATCCCCTCTGGCATAGGAATCCCCCCCCCCCCCGGGCCGTTGTCGTCACGCGCCTTAAGGAAGCTGGACGCCGCGAGGATAGCCGGCGGCGATTAGATGGGGTGGGGACAGTCGGTGTGTGGGAAGAGAGCTCCTCTCGAGGGCTTTTTGCTTCCGCTTCTTCTTGTTCGAGAGTGGCCGCTGCCGCCACCTTCGCCGCCGCCAGGGTTGGCATTTGCCAATTATTTTGGGCAACATTCTCTGTGCTCTGCCGTTCCGTGTGTGCCTTTGCTCGTGGCATTTTCTTCTATGCCTTCTCTCACTCTCTCTCTCGCTCTCTGACCCCTCATTAGCACAATGTAAAATATTTTTTGTTATTATTTTAGACAAAAAAGGGATGAAAAGTTACTCATCCATCATAAGCACATAGTGTCCTAATGAATGCTTCAAGTCTTAAAAATTTGATCCGCAAAAGCAAATTTGTATACAAAAGTCGTGTTTTGGCATTTCAACACACACATTGATTTGTTGCATTTAAAAATTTGAAGTTCCGACGGCAGCGGCGGACGGGCATTTCGCCGTTCCCATTCCCATCATTGCGTGTGCACAAATTGTGCCGGCGTTGATCTCCGATCAGATCAACATGCTGGTCATCAATCTGTCTTTGTCTTTACCTTGTGGATTAGCGTTGAATGATGCCCTTATCCGCCCCCCCCTTTTTGCCCCCCCCGTTGCGTGTCCACTCCCCCCCCCGTCGTTTATCGGCGGCGGATGCCTATCCCCCCCCCCCCCCCCCAATGCCAATCTGTCTATCGCCCATCAGCCGCCTCCCCCACTTCCCCTCCCCTCCCCCCTCTCATCAACCCATTCTTCCGCTGCCCAAAATTCAATTAGTGCTCTTCCTCCTCCTCTACTCAATCCTTCTTCACCCGCCCGCCGTACGTTCGGTCGGTCGTTCGGTCCGTCGTCCTTCTGTCCGTTCATCGTCCTTCCCCCCCCCCCCCCCCGCCCCCCCCCCCCACTCAATTTCGTTTTTCGTCATCACACCGGCGAAGGCGGCAACAGCAGCAGCAAGCAGACCGTTCTCCCCCCACCCGCCGTTCTATCGTCGTGTTACCCACCCCATCACTCTTAACAAACTCCCCCCCCCCCCCCCCGAACGTACCCCTCTCATCTGTCCGCCCCCCTCCCTCCCCCCCTCCCCCCCCATTTTACAATTCACCAAAAAGTCAATTAAGGAGGAGCGTTTTTTCTCTCACTTTTGTGGTTTTCTTTGCTCCCTTTTGAAGGCTATCTGTGCGCATGTTTGTTGTTGTTGTTTTCTGTTCTAACGTTCCACCTCAAAACTTTGATCATCGATCTATAGAGGGCACGTCATTTAGCGTTACAGCTTTTTTAGATTACTGTAAGCGTTACAGCTTCTTTAGATTACTGTAGACCACAGTTTGTGGCTTGTTACTTTGGCGGGAATTGGGCCCAGCTTTTATGAACGGCCAATTGTTGCCCCCGCCCCGTCATTTGTTGTGTTGCCCCCGAGGGGGGGGGGGGGGGGGCGCCTTCCTTTTTGTCATGCCTTTGTTCGCCCCCATTTTCCAGGATTAATGCCTTTGGCGTAGAGATCAAGGATCAGTACAATTCTGCCCGGTTTCTTGGGTTGGGTTGGTTGGGACTGGATTAATGGCTCCGGAGATCAATGATCGCTTCGGATGCCTTTGATTGCAACAAAAAGAGGGGAGGCGGGGAGGGGGGAGGGGAATGCTGCAGGCAGTCCCCCTGTTTCCCCCCAGGCGTTCAATTCGTTCGTCCGGCAGTTGTTCCGTTTTGCCGCCGACCCCCGCCAAATCATCTCCCCCCCCCCCCCCGTTCATCCCCCCCCCCCTATCTCAATATAAAAACAATGAATAAAAATATATATTTGCCGAGTCACAAGAAAATCTTCACGACGACTGCTTAATTGTTTCCTGGCCCAAATACGTGCCATTATTCGTGCCATGTACGTGCCCCCCACCCCCCACACATTTCCCTATCACAAAACGCTGTGTCCTTTTGTTGTCCTTCCATTCTTTATCCCCCCCCCCTCCGGGGCTTTATTTTCCCCCCGACCCTTACGTCGTTCTCTTTCGCATCCCTTTCCTCCTCATTTCCCGTCCTCCCCCCCCCCCCCCCCCCCGGCGCTGTCCTACCCCCCCCCCCCCCCTCTTTATTTGTAGTAGTGCCACGTATTCTTTCATCTTCCCATTCCATTCCCCTCCCCACCTCTCCCCTAGGGGGCTGGGCTGTTGCCAAGGCGAGGCCGCCCTTTCCCTTTCATGCATGCCGACGCTCTCTGACGGCAGGCACTTTCCCCGTGAGCATTTTACCCCGCGCTTCTCGTGAGTTGTTTTGTTGTGTGCCGTGCCGCGCAAACACAAAACTTTGCACAATGTCACCCGCCGGCACACAAGGGGGCGGGGCGGGCACGAAATGTTCGTTTTCCTCGAAATAGCAAATTAAATCCGTTACAAAAAGCCATTGGCATTTTTTCACAACCCATCGTTATGGTCGACAAACAAGCCGCGATTACTCATATTTTCGTGCGCGGCGCAGTTCAACTGTTGTTTTTGCGCCTTTTAAATTTGAATTTCATCAGTTTTGATGGCACTTTTTTGTGCCATAAAACTATGTGCCACATTTTCAATCCAAACATTTTCTGTTGTTTTCCAGATAAACGAGTTGCATTTCATTCAATCTGACATCCATTTTTTGTTCCGCAACCACAACGGTGCCGCCGGACATTTTACGGCAGTGCCTGGTTCCGCCGCCGCCTGCTGTTTCTGCTTGTGGCCAACAACATCAAGAAGTTCGGCCAGCAGTGCCAATGCAATCTCATCATCATCATCAACAGGCTCAGGCCCAATTTTGTTCCGAAACATCATCATCAACCATGGCGGCCTCCTCCTACGCTTCCTCCTCGTCCACCACCACCACCAACAACAACAACAACAACAGCGCCTCTCCGGCATCGTCGTTGTCTGCACGGTCAGTACTGCAGCACCACCAGCATCACGCGTTTGTCCCGTCGTTTCCACAACACATGACGAGCCACCATCATCAGCACAACAACTTTCATTTGCTGAATGCCCATCCCGGCCTTGTCGGCGCGTCGTCGTTGATGAACAACAACAACATTGACGGCAACAACAACGATGGCGTCGGCACTTTTGCTAACCCACGCGCCTTCTGCGCTCGGCCGGCACCGCACCAGCTGAGGCGGGCCTCCTCCGCGTCGATGGATGCTGGCGGCAAATGGAAAGGTGCAAACAGCAACGCAAGACCAGCCAGTCTACAACATCATGAACTGCTGTTGATGGGCGGCGGCACCGCTGCTGATCAGCACCGGTTGACACCGTTGGCACGGAAGTTTGAGCCGACTGGCCCGGCACTGATGGAAGAGGAGCAGCAACAACAACCGCACAAAGCGATCAAGCATAACGGCATCATTACCATGGAGCGCAAGGGCCATTATCGGAGAGGTGATGACGCCAATTCACGCGCAGCATCAACGGACGCCGGCAGTCAACAGGTGCGTTGGGTAAGAGGGGCAAATTTTGAGGGATGCCCCCGAGGGGATTATTTGTTTAAATCTGACAAAAATGATTCAGCTTTCATAATGGCATTTGCCCTAAAGGAACATTTTAAAAACAGTCGGAAAGAAATGTTCGGGTCAAGGGCTGGCTTATTAATTGTGCTTAATCCGTCGAAACTTTTTGGCGGAGATAATCCCTTCAAAATGCATTAAACACAAATTCGGACTAAATGGAATTGATGAAGCTGTACTTTTAGACTCTGTCGGATGTGTCTTCGGATGGCGGCGCTTCGCAGCGGCGCAACTCCTTGGCCATGGCGTCGTCAGCAGTCCATCATCATGACTTTTCCGGCACGTCAACATCGGCATCATCCAAACTTTCGGCACAACAGCAGCAACAACAAATGGTCAGCACCGGAGGGCATTCCCCGTACTCGTTGATGTTCTCGAACGCAAATTCGGCCGCCGTTCTGCAACCGTTGCCGCCGGCACATTCCGGTTCGGCTGCGGCCGCCGCCGCTGCTGCAGCAGCCGGCGCGGATTCCAACGTCACGCTTTGGCAATTTTTGCTGGAACTGTTAGCCAACAACGAGTACCCGCAGCTGATCCAATGGACGGACAATAAGGGCGAATTTAAGGTGTGAAAATTCGTGTGGATTATATACCGTATTTTTTCCCCTATTAGTTGCCTCGGGGCTTCTATTTTTCAATCCCCCCTCGAGGGTGGGGGGGGGCTACAATTAGAGAGGGGGCTTCAAATGGAGAGGGGGTTACTAATAGAGATGAATACGGTACTCGGCATTTTCGATGTTTTATTAGGTACTCTTTTTTGTTTTTTTGAAATTTGCCATTTCGGGAACTTTGGTGGGTCGGGAAGCCAAGGATTACTGAAAAATGTGCCTAATATGCCACTCTGATCGATTAACCTGTCGACAATAAATAAAATGTTCGTCCCCTCCCCAATCTTTGAAGCTTCTGGACGCGGAAGCCGTTGCCCGACTTTGGGGCATTCGAAAGGGCAAGCCGAACATGAACTATGACAAGCTGAGCCGAGCGTTGCGCTACTATTACGACAAAAACATCATCAAAAAAGTGATCGGGCAAAAGTTTGTGTATCGCTTTGTTGTTGAACGCGTGCCGTCGGCGGACGGAATGGGCGCTGGCGGCGGTGCATCGATGCCCGGCAATCCGGAACTGGTCATGCTGGCCATGAGCAGGGCCGGACTGAACATGCAGCAGGACGGCAGAAGTACGGCACCGGGTTTAAATTGCTTTTTTGGCATTTTAGTTCCATAAAGTCGGGGGGTGGGGCGGAGTGTACTTTGTTGGCATATTCCGGACACTGATCATTGCTGATCAGGATTGATTTTAACATTGCATTCTTTGCCTCCTTTTCAGCCGAGTCGTCGTCCCATCGATTGCTTAACTATGGTCATCACCATCAGCAGCAGCATCATCGCATCGCCACGCCCTCGTCCTGTTCATCTGCAGTTGTGGGCGACACGGCGGTGCCCTCAACGTCGATGCCAAACGCGGCACATCAACAACAGCAGACAACGCGCCACCACCACCTCCACCATCACAACCACCACCATCAACAGCAGCAACAGCAGCAGCAGCAGTCACTCCATGGAGGCAATGTTACGGCACTGACGCCATCTCCGGTGAACAGGTTGGTGGCAGGCACTAAAATTGAACTGGCCGCGGCATTCGCCTTTTTTTTGGGTTGAATTAGCAGGCAGAAATTGCAGAACTTGGATTGGGAGATGCACTTGTTGCACCCGGCGGTGTTTACCCCGTTTTGACCCTTTGTCCCTACCCCGGAGGGTCCTGGCACGACGCCGTGCCATTATATCACCAAATTCTGGGCCCCTGGTCCCCGACATTTTCCTCACAGCGAGGTCAGGACCGAGCCATTTGGACCCTCGGGGGTTAAAATTTGAATTTTTTTTGGGTTTTTCGATTAAAAAGTTTAAGCCGCCCCACCGGTTTGTATTTTATCTCACACATTTCCAGTTCGTACAGTCCCACCGGAAGTGTGGAGAGCAGTAGCGGGGTGAGCAGCGGAAGTGGCGTGAGCAGTCTGAACGGCACCAACCACCACACGATGGCGATGGCACCGCCACACCAGCAGCAGACCGTGAAGACGGAGCCGTGCAGCATGGTGTCGGATTCAATTGCCGTCCCATCAACGTCAGCATCAACGACGACGACGACGACCATCATGGCACCGTTAATTGTGGAAAAGTCGCGCGGGACGCGCAAGCGCAAAAGTCCCACGGAGAACAACAACAACCACAACAACAACAACCATGAACTGCTCCATCGGATTGATGAGATGCATGATCAGCTTGACGGGTCAACATCCGCCAAAATGGGCTGCAACTCATCAAATATGGGTATGCATGCCAGGGATGTAACCAATTCTAGGTTCCGGATTTTTGGACATTTTTGGGTCCGGATTTTTTGGCAAAAATCCGGAATTAAATCCTGAATTTTACAAAAATTGGCGGATTTCACATTTTGTGATTGGTCGGAACGTCGACGTGTTCAGGCCCATCATTGTCCCGCCGAGCGCGGCCCCAGCCGTTGGACCTGACCTCGTGCGTCAACCCGACGGTCAATCAGCTGACCGGCCAAATGAGCCAAATGGTTGCCTCCTCGCCGTTACTGCTTGCACTCCAACAACAGCAACAACAGCAGCAACAGCAACAGCAACAACAAAGTCCGTTCCTTTCCGCAGCAATCAGTGCCATCGGCAACACATTGAGCAATTTTGCCGCTTCGCCTGCCGCAATGGTCGCGTCGTCGCCGCTGGCACAGGCGGCCGCTTGGCAGTTGGCCAACAATCTGATCAACACGTTCAGCCCAAATGGTCAGTGAATGATCACAATTTTTAAACCATTTATTTCACTACATTTTGCCATTTTCAGTGAATTCACTGTCGAACAACATGGGCCACGTTAACAACACAAATAACAACAACAACAATAACAACCACAATATTGGCCATTTGATGCCGACGAATGTCGCCGGTCACCAGTCATCGGTGCCAAGCAGTACCAGCAACACCACCAACACAACCACAAGCGGCAGCAACAACAGCGCTATGGCGGCGCAGAACAGCATGTCGAACAGCTTGTACAGTCAACTGCAGAGCGCGTTGACGACTCCAATTATTGGTCATAGTCATCATCATCATCAGCAAGCAGTGCGGACACCGCAACTGTCCAACTCGGCAATGATCTCGGCAGTGATCAACCATTTGGCCAACAACAGCGCGCAGAACACGCCGTTCCATCAGCAACATCACCACAACCATCAGCAGCAGCCGCCGCCTCAACTGTTCCAATTCCCGCCGCCCTCCTCCAACACGCTTGCGCACACGTTGGCCATGATCTCGCCAGGTGATTTTATTCTGTCGACAAATTTTTTTCTCAATTTTTTTGTTTTCACATAAAGGGGGGGGGGGGTTTCTTGAAAATTTGGGCCTTTGGTTGGTTGAATTCGTAAAAATTTAATTTGTTTTTTTAGGCTTTCCCCACGGTGGCCAATCGCCGTTTCCATTTGCCAATCAGCTGGCAGCACTGACGCCCAAATTTCATGCAATTAGCCACGCATCGACGAACAACAGTCAGCGATCGCCAGACTCACTGAAAGTAATCAATCAATCGTCGATCGATAATTTTAAAATTAAAAATCATTTTTAAAAATTTTCAGACACCAATGGGCATCGGCGGGTTCACTTTCGAATTTGGCCAAGCGCTTGCGGCGGCCGCAGCAAACAAGAAGTAGATCGAAGATGATGATTTGATGGTCAATTAGATGACACGGCGGCGCTGCTTTTGTTCTATAAACATCTCCGATCCGATCCGATCCGATCACTCTTTCTCTGATCGCCATTATTTTTAAATATTCTTTTTTGCATGGCCAGCAGCAAAAAAACAACACGCTTTTTATTAATTTGTATTATCATCCGTATTTTTGTTGTCCGATGAGAATCATTTCGGGTTTTTTCTGATCACCCTTTCCCCGCCACCGTCCGATCAATCGATCGATTGATTGATTGATTATAAATTACATTGAATTTGTTCACGGCACGGCATTTGTTGTTATTGTCACACAGCTATTATATATCATTTGATAAGAGCGATTTGATTGTTTGTTTATGTGTTGTATCAATCACATCATTTTTTCCGTTCCACGGAGACACGCCGACGAGTCCCTCACACAATTTAATTTAATTTAATTTTATATTTATTTAATTAATTAATTTACTTTAATATCGTTATTAATATTATTGCGCATTTGTGTGCGCGGCACAAAACCATCTTCTACCAGCAGTCAAAGAAAGCCTTTAGCTCCCCTTTTATTGTAGCCTCCAGCAGTTAAAAGTGTACTGTTCAAACACACCGTAAACTCGCCATTTAAATATACTGTATAAACCATAAATTAATAATTATACATTTTCAACCCAACAAATTTTTTTGTTTGCTCGGACAGCGATAATAAAAAAAATGTTTGGTTTTTTGGTTTTGTCCGGCATCATTCATTTGTATTGTCATGTGTAAAATTTTAATTCAATTCCGTTCACTTCAAATTTTAAGAAAGTCTGTGATCAGTGGGCTGATCGGTTCAGACCTTCCGGTTCCCGATCAGCAGATCAGGCACATCGGTCGTTAGCTTACCCTGATCAGGGTTGCCATTTTATCCTTGAAACCGGGAATTTGTCGGTTTTCGGGCTCTGTGCCGGGTTTTTGAGTTTTTCGATCACACCCCAGAACCCGATCAACAATGAAATGCACTGATCAGTTGAGCGTCAACTCACTTGAATATGATCAAAGGAAGCGCAAATCATGGACAGCCCGAAACCAGAAAATGCCAATGGGCAAATACATCCAAAATTGTATAAAAAGTCGGAATTCCGTTCCATTTAATAATTAATTACCCAATTTGTTCTAATAAAATTAAGCTAAGTTTGAATAAAAATGGCATAAAAAGTTCATTCTGCTGATGTTAATGCTATTATTTGCTTGTACACCCACAAGCAAACAGAAGTCAGAATTTAACAAAATTCGCGCATTTTGAGCTCCTTGCCCAACCAATTCAGAAAGAACATTTGCCGTCATTATATTACCCTCCACCCGAAGTCGTCCCCTCGAGGGTTGTTTTGTTCGTTCTTCTTTTTTCTTCCCCAATTCATTCAATTCGTTTTCGAACTTTTTTAATTGCCATCCCCCAAAAAATGTTCAACAAAAGATTGGCGTCCTTCCGACCCGTCCGTCCGTCTTCACACATTCGCGCGCGCTTCCGTCGAAGAACAAATTGCGATTAGTGAATCGGTTCGGTTCGTCTCCAATTCAATTCAATTCAATTCAATTGTCAACCTGTTTTTTGCTTCCTTTTCCTCCGTCTTCCATCTTCCGCTTGCGGGCGGGCGGGTGCCGCCGTCGACCTCCCAAATTTGCGGAAGAGTGTGGAAGATGAGAAGATGAGCTGCTTGCTGTTGTGGTTGACCTCTTCAGCGGGTGGGGGGGGGGGCGGCGGATGCTACCGATCCCCCCCTCCCCCCTCTTCCACAACAAGCCCCCGATCAAACCTTCAAAATCGTCGGAATTTTTTGTTCCAAATCTGGGTTTACAATTTTTGCGCGGTTTTCGGAATGAAAATATTTTATGTTTAGCGACAATTCCGGAGTATCTGGGATATTTATACCACTTTTTATTGATATGTTGCTCCATTTTGTCCATTCCATTTTTGGGTGGGAAACAACCGGTCGGTCGGTCCTACGGTATGATCAACGGAAGTAACTACGGTATAATTAACGAAAGTAACTACGGTATGATCAACGGAAGTTGGGTGGCTGACCAAATCCAGAAAAGTCATTGTTCTTCAACGGGGAGACAGACGGGTTCCTCTTCCATCCAATTCCTTCTTATTCAAACAACCCCCGAGGGGGGAAAGTGAAGGAAACGCATAAAACTTTTTTTATCCGACGCCGGCGAAAGTTGTGTGCTTTTGCTGCCGCCGGTGACGCAAATGCGCGCAATTGGCCACCACCAAAAGGTCACAGGAAGTTGCTTTTGCTGCTTACAAATTAGGGTATATTAGCGGCAGTGAAAGTGTTTGTCGAACAACCAAATGGTTTTGCCCCCGAGGTGATTGAGATGGATGAGTCATCAGCGCGCGGAGTTTTTATTGCCCAAAGGTTTTTTAGCAATTAATCAGAGCCTTAGGCAAATTTGCCCGAAGCAACAAAAAAGGTGTGGCCATAAAAGAAGGTAATTTTTATGTGGGAAAGTTTACACTATGACTTATTTTGATGTCCATGACCAAATTATTTCATGATAGAGGCTTCTAGTTCCGATTTTTTTTAAATGACTGATCATCAGGTCGGTCCTAGATCCGGATTTGATCGAACTCGATCCAACGAGGTCCTGAGAAATGAGATAAGACCACCAGATCTGATCAAACAGACTGATCAGCAACTGATCAACAGATCAAATAAAATCTAGTCAGATTAATAGATTTGTTCAAAACGACCAATGAAATCAAATCACCAGATCTGATCAACCCAGACCGATCGACAGATCTGGGTACTGATCAAACCCAAACAGACTGATCAGTAGATAAATCTGATCAGACCACCTGATCTGATTAAACAAGCTGATCAATGATCGGACCGACCACCCACCAGCAGACAAATAAATGTGATCAGTCCACCAGATTTGATGAGATGAAATTAGACGGATCAGACAGACCAGCAGCAGCGCATTATCATCATTCTGAGCTATATTGGTGAAGCATAAAACAATATGTACATTGTTTGTGCTCCACTCACATTCCACAAAACCAAATACGGATTTTGTGTGGATGAATGAGGAAGAGGCGAAGAGTGCCATCAACAAATACTTCAGCAAGTTTTGTTGAAACATTGGAGAATAAAGCAACCAAATCGCGCATCATCTCAATCATTTTCCCCCATTCTTCCGAAGAACAACAAAACCAATCGCGCGTGCCCACTTTCTGACAAATCTTCACGCAAAAAAGTGAGCAGCCGCGCATCGTTAAAAATGAATGGTTAAAGGGCGAACAAATTCATTCATTTCCTTTCATTTCCCCCCCATCCGATGACACTTTTTGGGCACATGCCCCGGGGGGAGGGCAAAAGGCTGCCTGCAGAGTTTGTGTTGGGTTTGCGCACCCACACATTTTCTGTTTCTCCACAACCGCCCCCCCTCCCCGTCCATTGCGCGGGTTGACGTCATTCAACCTGCCCGAGGCCAACATCAATTTGTTTGGCCAATTGGCCAAACAAATTGACGGCAAAAACCCGAATATTTAGGGGCCAACTTTTGTTCACATTTGGCCAAAGCAGACGGAACAGCACGAACTCTCTGATCATTTTTGTACCAATTCAAAACGAAGCCCAACTAATTCAACACGACACACTGTCACACATGATGGCATTGTCAGCCAACCCAATTTTTGCTGGTAAAAAAAGGATTTAAAATATTATTAAAATATTAATTTAAAATTCCCCCCAGGGAGTTTAGCGCCGCTCGTCATCATCGCCGCCGCTTTGGCATTGGCTGCAGTGCCGCAGTGTTATGCCGTCGGTGGCATGGCCGAGATGAAAGCATTGACCGGCGATGCGCCCTATTTGGGCACCGGCAACCACGAGCAGGCACCCGAGTTTTTTGGTGAAGCATTGGCCCGTCAATACTACCAGAACCCGGCCTACCGGTACAACGACTGGTACGGTGGCGGCGGCGGAGGCGGCTCCCGGTAAGAAGCATTAGTGACATCATGATCATCTATATGTGACAAATGTGTGATCGATTATGCATGATCTGTGCCTGCCCATTGTCTTCTGATCACTGCTGATCAGGAACTTGATCAATCCGGCGTTGATTACGCTCATTCACTAGTACCGAGACCAGATCTATGATCTGACCAATGATCTGATCCTGATCGGAAACAAACGGATGATCTGAATCAACATTATTTGTGTGATCCGATCATTCACTAGTACCGAGACCCAGATCTATGATTTGACCAATGATCTGATTCTGATCGGAAACAAACGGATGATCAGAAATATGTTTCAACAATATTTGTGTGATCCGATCATTACGGGATTTAGCTGACCCGCAAAAAATAGTGCTAACTTTGGGGTACTTAAATTGTTTTCAGGAATAATAATCCAGCAAATGCATTTTATTGTTTTTAGATTTGCCCAAAATTACTACCGGAGCCCCTACCGATACTATGGGACGGGCGGCGGCGGCCCCCCAGGCGCAGGCGGAGGTGATTTCGGCTGTGGTGGATGCTGAGTTTAAGCGGCTTTTGCTGGCTTCTCTAACCCAAAAACAAAACGCATTTTTTATATAAATCATTTAAAATAAATAAACTCTTTTTTCATTTCAAAATGTTTTTTGCCGCCTCTCTTTTATTGCCCCTCATTTTATGTTTATGCATTTTTTGGCAAATATTCTGTTGCACTCTGTCACTCACTGCCTGTGAAAACTAAT
Organism: Globodera pallida; assembly: GCA_020449905.1. NCBI lineage: Eukaryota > Metazoa > Nematoda > Chromadorea > Rhabditida > Heteroderidae > Globodera > Globodera pallida. The sequence continues at coordinate 3,193,840 of JAIXHY010000004.1, read as the reverse complement.
CGCATAAAGCTTTATCTTATGGCCTTGTCAAATAAAATATGCGCAACATTTTAATGCATTAAAATATAATCGCTTTGTTTAATGGATGTAAAGAGTTTAGCAAAATTGCCGGAATCGGAAATTTTGGGCACCAAATGCCGGCTTTTTACAAGGCCGGCAAAATCTTGGGAAGTCGGAAGTCTCGGTTTGCGTCCTATAATTCCCGGGTTTGAATAATTTGTCCGGGTTTTTAAATCCCGAATTCGCTTAACTCAAATTTAGGAGGTGTTTGAGCACTCAAAATTGACTTAGATCAGGACTCAGAATAACCACTAACACGTCAATACTACCAAAGCTTGTACAAAAGTGTACAAACAAATTCTCGAACTCTCGACGAGAACATAAGCAATTTCTCTAATTGCCCATTTTTGAAAGTGCCAACATCGCATATAAATTTAATTTATTGTCAACCAATGCTTCTGTGCTTTACCTTTTGGGGCTTACAGCAAAAAAACAGACAGCGTTAAACACAAATATTTATTTAAGATTGGCTCGGCTTACGGCTCTCCGTCACCGCTGTACCGCTCCGCCAGCTCGCTGATCAGCACCAACTTGATGGGCGCAGGTGCACCCCTCTCGTCCGGAGGCTTCTACCGGGGACGGGGCAACAATTGGACCCAAAAATAACGGCTCGGCGAACGACAATTGAAAATAAATCACCAAATAAATCGACAACTTTAGTAGAAAAAACTAATTAGGGTTGATCACTGATCACAACTGTCGTTTGCATTTGGCAAATTTTTCCATTGATCGATCGATCACTTTTTGATGTTTTGATCGATTCGAATACCCCCAAAAGTTCGAGTTGAACTGTCGTTTTGCAATTGGCGCTAATGCTGCAAATTTGTAGTGAATTTGAAATAAATATGCATTCATCGGAGTTAATATATCGGCAAAAATGAGGAAGTTTTAAGAGGTTTTTTAAATCGTTATTTAATTAGAAGATCGTTTTCTCGAATAACAACAACCCAAAATTTGTACAAAACAAATGTACGCATTTAGTTATTTTTAATGCATTAATACACAAATCTTTAAACATAATAAAGCCAGTAAGTCACAGACAGACGCCGCCATCGTCATGACATTTGGCTACAAAATTGAATCCGACCTCAATTCCGGACGTTTTGTCGTTGCCATTATTGTGAGAGCGTCGGCACGGACATTGCCCCCCTCCCTAATGGCGCATTTTGGCTCATCGCCGCGCATCTTATGGTAGGGAACACATGGCTTTTTGTCAATGTCGTGTAATTTGAGGTTGTATTTATTTTGTGGCCATATTTAATGACGATCAAAACATCACATGCTCCCACCTTAGTGCCATGCCATAAAAAAGAACAAAATGCCGGGAGCGGGGGCGGGAGCGTGGGCGGGGAGCGGGGGCGGGAAATTAATTAGCATTTAGCATCGGTATAAGCCTAAAATTGGCCAGCCCCAACTTTTGTTTGTCTGGTTTGTTGATCGCTGTGCATTTTGACTGTTTTCAGTGGGACTGAACGTCAAAAATGTGCCGTGCCGTCTTTTCCGGAGCAGGTCTCAGAAGAGTTGGCAAGGTTAAGCACACCTCGGAAGAGTGCCATTTGCGCAAAAATCACCGGCAGGCATTAAACATTTTAATTTAATTAAAAATTAAATTTAATATAAAAATTTTAAATGTTTAATAATAATAATTTCAATAGCTTCTTCATAATGTTTATATTTTTTTTCAAAATTTTGAAAATGCTTTTACTCTCGTTAATCTCAGCAACGACTTTTTTTTCGGCATTTTGCAAACTTCCGGTGGCACTCCTTCCGGCCATTTCTTCTTTCGTCTTTGGGATTTGGATTAGCAACATTTTGCACTCGCTAAAGCATTCAGTGTTATGAAAAGCATTGAACAACTTTTGCTAAGTGCCATCAAAAAAGTGTGACGGAAAAGGTAAAGCAATGCTAATCATTTATGTAAAAGCGAATTCATCCAATAAATGTAAAAAAATGCCGTCGAGTCGGAGGATTTCTGCGAGACCATTCCATCACGCCAATGAAACTTTTTGACCAAATTTTGCCAAGCAAAATACGGAAAGTAAAGTCGGGGTATCGTGTAAGCACCGAGCTAACTTCAACTTCGGGATTCTCGATTCAAACTTTTGGGTATTCGTGTCGATAAAACTTCAATCAGTGATCGACCATTGGAAAGATTTGCTAAATGCAAACGATAGTTGTGATCAGCGAGATCAATCTTTTAGTTTTTTCTACTAAATTTGTCGAGAGTTTTGGGTCAAATTGTTGCCCCGTTCCCCGTCAGAATCCTCCGGACAAAAAGGGTGCGCTTGCCCCAATTGAAATATTTACATTAAGACGCATTTAGTTAAAATTTTATTGCTTAAATACATTAATATGTACAAATGTTCAAACATCAAAACTAGGGTTGGACAAAACCGAATAATCTGGAACCGGTATGGGAAAATTTTTGATAAAAATTATCCGGTCTTGAACGATGACAGCTAAATTATGCTGGATCCGAGACCGGTATCCGGGTGTTTTTAAGCTATCCGGTATCCGGGGGACCCGAATAATATCCGGTTTTGTCCAACCCTAATCAAAACAATAAATGCGATGTGTCTGGGATATTTGTAACAATCTTTGGCTGTACATAAATTAGAACACGGGGAAAAAGCAACAACAAATAAAACGCTGGGGGGGGGGGGGGAGGCGACGTTTGATGGTTTGTGTGCCGCCTTCAAAATTGGTGCCATTGCCCTTTTAAAGTCGGTGCCGTGCCCTTCCTCGAATGGACACGGCGGCTGGCCAACAGTTTGGTGCGTTCCTCCGCAGTGATGCGCACCCGTCGAACGCCCGGAATATGCCTGGCCGGGTTCACCGGACAGTTGAAGGCGGAGAAGAAGCAGTCATGCTTGGACCCCTCATCGTCCGGCTTGTCCGAGAACAGCGAAACAAATTTGTCGAAGAATGAACGCTCGGGCAGTTCGGCCGCCTTTTGTTGCTGTTGTGTCGCCTTGCGCAGCCTGAGCTCATCAAGTTGTCTAAAAAATTAAGAAAATAAATGATTTGTTTATACAAAAATCGGGGGAAAAACCCGGCATATTTTTGAATTTGTGCCAAAGATTCCCGACGTTTGACAAATATGGCATTTTTGAATGTTTGCCTTTGGCACATATTGCCCCTCCCGCTCACCTCAGCATTTGTTTGGCCTCCTTCGCCGTACCAACGTCCTCTGCTGATGATGTTAACTTGTTCATCTTCTGGTGCTGTTGCTGCTGCTGTCCGTAGATGTTGATGATGATGATGATGGTGGTGGTGATGTGGATGCTGTTGTTTAAGCTGTTCAGAAGAAATTGTAGGTGGCCTTAGGAGCACGAAGGCGCGGATGAATGACCACCGATTGAACACTTTGGCACAACAACAACAACAGCAGGAAGTAAATAAGAAGCAATGAAGAAGCCATTCCAGTGAGTGTTTAGGCTTTTGAAACTCCAATCTTAGAGTGGATTTTGGCGGTGTGCCGAAGGAATGTTTGAAAATCTGTAAAAGCCTCGGCTTTAAAAGGGATTTGACCCCCAACAGAGAAGGCGGATAATGGGCGGGGCGGCGGGGGGGGGGGGAGGGGGGCGTGGCCCAAATCCGTCAATTAGTGGCACCGAAGGACGGCGCCGGATTGCAATTTTTGATTGGTCTTGTCAGGGCGAGTAAACACATTTTAAACGGTATGTGTACTAATTAGCTCTATTAATTAGTAATTATTTATGTCTAATAAACGGATGAAAAGTTCACAAATGCTCATTAAACAAAAATGGAATTCTGGGTACAGATTAAGTTAACATAAATTACAGCGTCTGCCAAACAATTTCACTGTAATAAAAGTGCGCATATTATAAGTAATTAGGGCATCCTTTACACATTTTACCATTTTATATTCTCATTATTTGTCATAATTAGAAGTGCTGTCTGTCCTTGCGGAGGAAGCAATTTGTTTAATGTGTTAATGGTGCGGGCGCTGGCATTTGGCCAATGCGCGTTGAAATTACCGACAAAAAATACCGCTTTTTTCCCGGCACTGCCAATGATGGCACTAGCGGAAAAAATGTTATGGTTTTTTTGTTAGGAAATTAACAAAATCCGGCCGGCACCGGGCAATTCTTCCAAACCCCCCAGACGAGTTTATAAATAGCATTCAAAAGCACATAACTCTGAGACTGTATTTGTGAAGAGATATGGTCGGCACCAGGGATGGGGGACCCGACGACCTCACAAATTTTCGGAAATTGGAAATCCGAGGCCTAAAAAATTTCGGAAATCGGAATTCCGACCATCCCTGGTCGGCGGCACCCAGTGATGCTCCCGGGTTCCATTTTTTCTGACGGTTCCGCGCTTCTGAATTTTGATTTGTCGTGTAAATTGAGAGGCTATTCACTTCAAAAATTAATCATAAAGTCAATTCGTTACGCAATGGAACTGTTTTGGAACCGGTTCCGTAGCGCGTCCAAACTCTTCGCGGTTCCGATTTTTCCGATTCAAAAATGGTTTCGAATTTTTCGCGGTTACGCGGTTCCGGTTCCCTGAACCTGGACATCATTGTCCGGCACTTCTTGGATGGCACAGCCGATAAATTTTGAAAAATTCAAAAATAGTTTTTAAAAGGAGGAAGAAATTACCGGAACCATTGAATTTGTCGGCAGAGTGTGTAAAATGCCGTGGCAAACACATCACTCTGTTTAGAGAAAATCGCCCCACCGTTTGTTTTGATGGAAGATGTCAGTGATTATGTCTAATTGCTCATAATTAAATGGACTCATTAAGCCCCCCCCCCCCCCCCCCCCGGAAGCAAAACAAAGTAAAGAAAGTGTGTGAGGAGGGGGGGCGGGGGGGGGGGGGGTGGGGAGGGCCAAGCAAAAATTTGTAAATTTGCAAATGGACCAAAAGCTGCAAATTACAACAGTTTAATACGTAATGCGTGGGGGGAGGGGGGGGAGGCTGCCGTTTTGCCTAATGCCCCCGGCCATCAAATGCATCCGGGGGCGTCCATCTTTGCGAGGAGGCGGCAGCTTTTGCTCCTAAGCAGCGGAAGTCGGAGATGGCATAGTGCAAATGTGCCGCGGCACACTTTCTTTCCGGCAAATACGGTGGCACAAGACGTATGCCGGCGTGGAAGTGGCATAAAGCCGGTGCAAATTTACTGGCCAATTTTTTATAATTAGTTTTGCTGAATTATGCTTCTTCCAAGCCCCCAAGGCATAGAAATTTGGATAAACTTAAGGTTGAGCTGCCAAAAAATTTCAACAAAATTTGAAAACTGAACCTAAAATTTTTCAAAAAATATCATAAGCTCTGGGGTATTAGCGTACAATTTAAGCATAGCAGCTTCAGGCCCCGCCATTTTTAACATTAAACTTTTCCGCAATTCGATGGCAATTTATTGTCAAAAGCAATTCAATTCCATTCCAAATTATTGGTGCCATCCAAAATTGTTGGTCTTATAGCTAAGCTTCACGGGAAAGTCTTAAGCCATTTTCTATTGAAAATTTTAAATCAACAAAATGCCAAATCGTGAGCTCATTTGTTAAAATTTTCAACACTCACGCCAAAATTCTCATTTTCCAAGTGCATTCTTGGAAATATGTCGTACATTTTTAATTTTTAAGCATGAATGTGCGTTTCTATGTACTGTACTTGTCATCCAAGTACAAATCGTTATTTTTGAAAATGTAGCAAATAATTGGCATCAAGCACAACAAATAACTTTTTGCTTATATGACCAAATCAAAGAATCTTGGCATTATTTGAAAGCATTATGTCCGTAGGCTATAGTTGAAGGCACGAACAGATTTTTACACATATTAAGCTATAACTTTAAAACAAAAGACGATTCGGTCGGTTAAGGTTCTGATCGCTTTAACGCGTCCCATGATCACTAATGATGCTTTTGCATGTCCTTTTCTTACCCAAAATTTCTCGATACTCGAGACTGAGCCCGAGCCCGATACTTTACCTTTACCTCGAGCCCGAGACCTAAAAAAAACTCGAGAATTGAGTCGATACGCAAGACCGAATTAGTATTAGTGACGGATGGGCAGCATACGGTAGCATTAATAACATGTAACAACACAGTATGACTACCAGTTTGTCAATCATCGCTTAACCCACAAAATCCTTAAATCCACACTCATAGTCAGGGTTATAGAAGCTAAATGGAGGGCCTTAAAGTAAGGCTTAAACCATTTACATGGTATCACTCTTGAACGCATAAACTGTGATGGGACGCGCAAAACCAACCAGAACTTTGGTTAGCTTCCGCTTGATCAAAGGTTTAACAAACGGAAAGCTTTTGAATGGCATCAAAATTGTTTGATTTGCTTTCCTAATGACCAAGTTATGACTGATCACGCCAAAACGATCGGTGCCAAACTTATCGGACCCGCTTCGCCCACAAAAACATCGTGCCGCCCAAACACCAATAAAAAAAAAAACTTCCATCACATGGCGGCGGGCGCAAAGTGTTCTATGATTAAAACAACAAGCTTATAAGTAAAAATGATGTGGGGCAAAAGCATAAGCTCCTCTCTCCCACTGTGCTTAATGCTTTCTTTTTCACTTTTAATCCACTCACAACAAATTTGCCAATAAAAATTAATTAGATTGGTCGTTTTTTTTATATTAATTGACCAAGAAATTAATCAAAAATTCATAACAATTTTTCGCGGTGATGTTTAAGCCTTTAAATCCACCACTTAAGAGCAAAAATCATAATTTGTTATTTATTTTTTTGGAATTTTAAGCTTACATATTTGTTCAAATTCCAATCACTAATGGACAAAATCCCTAATAAGCCAAACCCGGTCAAAATTAGAGCAAGGACGATCGAGTTTCTCATCGAGAGTCTAGGTACTTTTCGATCGAGATTTTCGAGGACAAAATGTCCCCTTGCTCACGAATATAAATTCTGGATTAAACTATATTATTTAGAGTTCAGAATTTTGAATAAACCGGGCCCGGGTACCCGGATTTTTTTAGTCTCGAAAGAATCTCGTGTGATTTTACGAGATTCTCGATCAAAATCTCGTTCGGTCTTCAAGTCTTTGCTCTAGTCAAAATAACTAATAGCTTAAAAGTAGGGAGTTTGTCCATTAGTGATTTTGTCCGCTTTTTTAGTGATTTTGTCCGTTGTCCGTTTCTGGCGTATTAGGGATTTTGTTTATTCGTTATTTTTGTCCGCTTCTGGCTTATTAGGGAGTTTGTCCATTAGTGATTTTGTCCATTGTCCGTTTCTGGCTTATTAGGGAGTTTGTCCATTAGTGATTTTGTCCATTGTCCGTTTCTGGCTTATTAGGGATTTTGTCCATTAGTGATTTTGTCCATTGTCCGTTTCTGGCTTATTAGGGATTTTGTCCATTAGTTATCTTGTCCGTTGTCCGTTTATGGCTTATTAGGGATTTTGTCCATTAGTTATCTTGTCCGTTGTCCGTTTCTGGCTTATTAGGGAGTTTGTTCATTAGTTATTTTGTCCATTGTCCGTTTTTGGCTTATTAGGGATTTTGTCCATTAGTGATTTTGTCCATTGTCCGTTTCTGGCTTATTAGGGAGTTTGTCCATTAGTGATTTTGTCCATTGTCCGTTTCTGGCTTATTAGGGAGTTTGTTCATTAGTTATTTTGTCCTGCCACGTACGTATTCGGCGGTCGCGCAACCGCAGAAAAGACAATTTTTAAATTGTCTAACTAATTAAAATAATAATTAAATTCCATAAATTCCCAACTTCTCGTTAAAAGTGAAGTGAAAACAACATTGACTGACTTACTAATCACATATTTTCCGTTCATCGGATTAGGAATGTCTGTAATGACACAATTTGAGGCTCATTACGCATTTAAAAGTGCTAGACGAGAGACTAATTTAATAGTACACACAATAAGCGTTATGGAAGTGTTCAGATTATAAGCAATCCGGGCACTGCCCAAAATGTCGAAAACAAATATTGGGTTACTGATCAGAGCATAATCAGATCGTTGATTCTGATCAAGCAAATTGAAGTGCTTATATTTCTACTAATAAAGCTTTGTAATAAATTCTTTTTAAAATAAAATTAAATCTTTCAGTTCTTGTAATATATTCCGGTAGAATCAGAAAGATCAGCAAAAATAAAACGACTATGATCTCATCCTACCGGCAAAGATTCTCCAGGTCAGATTTATTTTCGAAAAAAATCAACCGAATCGTTCCATTTTTGAGTTGGGCTGACTGTACAAAAGGTTGATCGGATGGTGTTTGTTTGTGCATGCAAAGCGGAAATTGGATAGACAGGTCGGGGGGGGGCAACCACCACAAACACTATCGTCATGACATTAGTGACACCAATTAAAGCCGACCTCAAATTACATGACATTGAGACAGCATGTTACCATAAGATGCGGCGATGAACCCCGCGATGCCATTAGGGCAATGAGTGTGCCGTGCCGCGCGACCTCTCTCACATGGTGGCTGAAAGGATTTGGTACCACCCTTTTTTGAAGTGCGCCACAATGTTTGTGGCACTTGTGCATGGACAAAAGTTTTGTTGTCAAAGCATTTAATCCCACGAGGCGGGGGGGGGCAGTCGGGGAGCCGTCCACAAGTTTAGAAGAGCTGGAAAGTGGTGGAAAGGTCGCAGGCCCATTCCTAGAATTCGAGCGGGAGCCCGATTCCGAAGGGGCCCGGAATGCTTGTCGTAAATCCCTTTAGGGGATTTGGACGACGATGACGCGTTGAGTCACCAAAACGGGTTGGTTTGCCAATTTTGCTTAATGTGGGGGGCAAAGATTGAGGAAAATGAATCTTTTAAGTGCTGATGACGGACACTAAAAGTCATTCCTAAAACTAAAAGTCAAAGTTTGAATCAAAGCCGTTAGGCTTTTAGCAGATAAACAAAAAGGCATTTGGTCGGTTTAAGCAGTGCCAATTTTGGTGGCACGATGCTGGATGGGTTTTAAAAGAAAAAAATGAAAGATTTGTGGCATGCATAGAGAGAGGGGGTGGGGGGGGGCAAGTTCCTTTTTTCCAAATCCATTAGCCTTTTTTTCTCCCGCTTTTAACCTACAGTAAAACACACACCAATTCGTTCATTTTGAAAATTTAACTACCACCGGTATTTGTTTCCAAATTTCTTTTTTTTGTTGGAAAAACTAAACGATTTATTTTTTAAATGGTTCACCAGAAGGGGGAAGAAGTCAATCTTTTGAAGTGGGGTTCGGCCCCGTCTCCTTGGGGGTGTAAAAGTCGAGGGTCGGGGGTTTTGCGGGGGCGTGATGTCTGGGGGCGGGGGCGGGGGGGGGGAGTTGTCGGAGGTGATTACCGATATATCCAATTTGTTACTGCTGAAAAAGTAATGAGACCACCCTAAAGCAATTTTCACTGCCATTCTCAGGTCCTAATTAATTCCTCTTTTTACCGTATTCAATTAGGGCGGGGACATAAAGGGCTTAAGGGAGGGAGGGCGGGCGGGTGGGACGCCCCGGTAGCTCCGACAGTTAAAGCATTGGCTTGGGTATGAAGCGCTGATCACCGGGCCGAGGGTCGTGGATTCAATCTGCGCCGGGGGCTACCATTTTGCCTATCTCTCACTTTGTTTGAGAATTCTTTTTACAAAATTACTCATCAAGAACTTTCGAATAATACAAAATGCGAATGATTTTTACGTCCCCGTTTCTCCCCTTTTTTTGATTTGAAAAGTGCAAAAATAAGAAAATGCCCGAATCCACAATTAAAATTGCCCTCTTTTATCGGCGCTTAAAATGGCATTTTTGAACAAAAACTATAAAATTCGATCGCTTTCTCTCTTCAAAATGGCTGGCTGATCACTCACTTCTTAGGAGACTAATCGCTTCCAACTTCGAACGGTCTGATCACTTTTCTCTTCATAAAAAGTCCATTGATCAAGTCAGGGGTTGATCACACGTTTCTGTGTCGAAAACGTTTTGTCGTCCTTTTGCGGTGAGTGCCCTTCCGACGTCGCCAAAAGTGATCAGTCGTCGTTTGTGGCATGGCCGTCGTCAACGCATTGGCTGCCAACAACGGGCGAGTGACAAAAACTGTCCTGCGCACAAATTGGTGACAATTCACCGGCGTAAAGAAACACTCCGCGTTGTAACGGCGTCGACTTGGCGCTGTCGATGGGTGCAGCACCGCTTTATGCCGTACAACGACGACGACGGCGGAGTCGCCGACCGTTTCGAGCCTGAGTTGCTGCCTAAATTTATTTAAAACAAATAAATTTGTTTAAGTTCTTTAAACAAATGCTTACAGTTGGGCTGGTGCTTCAGTTGAAAGAGACGGCATTTCAGTTGAAAACGATGGCATTTTCGTTGAAAACGATGGCATTTCCGTTGAAAACGATCGCATTTCCGTTGAAAACGATCGCATTTCCGTTGACAAAGACGGCATTTCCGTGGAAAACGATGGCATTTGCTCAAACAATTTGCATGCAGAAAGTGTGCCAATGCCAATGCTGGCCATCAGCAGAAGAAGCAACAGATGGACGACAACAAACCGGCGGGCAAAAGCCAACATTAACTTTTCAGTATAACCAATGCAAAAATTTGTCCGAATTTAATTTGGTTTTATTGGAAATTTTATTGGAAAAATTCCCGTGGTTAGTGGATTCTTCTGTAAGTACTGGGCAAAACCACCGCCCTCATCGCCGCGCTATTAAGCAAATTGAGAATTTTTTGGAACTGGATTTGCCCCCTAATCTATGATCCCCACCCTCAGGCAATCGAATGCCATTTAATATTGGGAATTTTGTGTACTTCCGAACGCCGTGGAATTGGAATTTTCAGAAAATGCCACCTTTGTAAAATGGCACCAAATGATGTGACAACGCCCACCCGCCCCAAAGATATGGCGCCAATTCAGCAAAGTGCCACCAATTTGGAAACAAACAAACAAAACAAAATTTTTGATCAGTGAAATGGTCTTCTTTTTTCATGTGATTAATTGGGCTCTCAAAAATAGCATGTTTTTATTTCTAAAAATTTTAGAATTAAAGAGCGATTATCAAAAACATATTTCGAGGGTTTTCTGATTTTTAGGGAAACTGATAAAGATTAACGAATTTTGAAGGTTAGTACGCATAAATTGACTAAATTTTGTTTAGTTTTGGCACATATTATGGATTTTTGACTTTTTAGCACAAATTTTGGGGGGTTTTAAGCACATACTATATGTACAATATTTCGGCATTTTATGCTTATAAATCCGAGCCCCGGTGATCAATGATTCTGAACTTAGCGCGCCCGCAATTCACTTGCACTTGCTGACGAAATGCGTACAATCCCGGAGATTATTTTGAAAAAATTTAAATCGAGAAGCTTTCGCATTACGGCACTAGCAAATAAATAAAAGGTCACACAATGTCTAAGTTGAACATCATAAAAAATGTATAAATTAAATAAAAAAAAGATGGATTGAATTTATCATCAATTATCAATTTAATTACAACAAATTCCAATGAAATTTTGTTTCAAATATTTGAAAAGAATTACGGAAGACGGACAGACAAAGTTTTGTTCATGTCAAATTTGGAATGTTAGCTCTGCAACTTTTTGTCATGTCCAACTGCAGCCATTGTCACTGATGTGAAAAGTGCCGGAAGCATCGAGTGGAACGTGCACATTCTGTGCCCGGTGAATGGAACGGATTGGAATTTTTCAAAAACAAATTTGGGGACATAATTATTAACCAAATGCCGATTGATGGTCAAATGTGCAACGCGACGTTTGGCCACGGCACATCTCAGTCCCGGGCAATGAGGGCAAATCGCAGCGGACCGGGCCCGGACAGTTGATCGGATGTTTGGATCGATCGTAGAAGATCCTGAAAGGCATGGCAAAAATGCTTGTGATGTTTCAAGCCTGATCGGCCGGCTCATTGGATTATTCAGAAATCGGATTCAATCCAACAAAAGCAAAGTTTTGATCAACATTGATCATCCGGTGATGATCAAAAATTTATTGTTGCCTGTTGTAGCAGTCAGCAACCAGCGGGTAGTAGACCACCCTGGAGGGCAAACGCGCGAACAGGTCGGCAAGCTCGGGCGTGTAGGCCAAAAAATCGTGGAAGTTCCGCTCCAACTCAACAGCACGGGCCGGCTGAAGCATGTCCGCCATTTGGTACGTGAACAGTTCGAAAGTCTTCAACAATTAAATGTGTTTAGGTATATGAGCTTGGCAAATCATATTAAAATTATGAAACTCTTAGATTAAAGACCGGTTTGATTGCAAAAGTATGTACATCATCTATCGCAAACTTACTTACCCGTTGTGTCCGAGGGTATGCAGATGAGTGAAAGTCGATCTGAAAGGTCAAAAAGTGATCAGAAATGATCATGGCCAAATGTGATCAGAAAGCTTATCGCCAAAAAGCGATCAGAAATGATCATGGCCAAATGTGATCAGAAAGCTTATGGCCAAAAGTGATCAGAAATGATCAGTGGCCAAAATTGAGTAAATTGTCTTAGCCTATTGATCACCATGCTCCAATTGCGGAAATGCAGCATGAAGTTCAGCTCCGCTGGGACGGTGTACATTCGTCCCCGGTTGATGATGCCCGGCCAGTGCAACCAAACACTTTGCACATTGGCCGGCTTCACCACATATTTGGGATCTTCCCATTCGTTGGCCACCCTGATTTAATGAATATATTGACAAATCAACGATAATCTTTAAGCAATGTTCACCGGGCTTCATTGATCAGTGCTGCCAGAGAGAATTCGGCCGATTCACTGCCTAAAGGCATATGCCAATTTTAGGGTTAATCAATTCAAATTGGCATAATGTGCTAGTGTACTGCTTGAACAACAACAACTCTTATGTCGTACGTCTTGGGACACAACCAACAAATTGTGCTTACTTGTCACCAACTCGGTGTTGTACCGGTTGTAGGAGAAGCCGGCCGCATACGGCATTTTGGCACTGAGCCAGCGGAATTCCTCCAAAAATGTGTGGCCCAATTTGGGGATCAGCACGTCGTCCAGATCGGACACAATCAGAAACTCAGCGGCATCCAAAAAAAGATGATTTAAATGGGGGGGACAACATTTTTGTGGGTGCCCGCCACCAATCGATCGGCACAAACTTTGTAGAAAAGCAGACAGTCCGTGTGAGCAGCCGCCTGATTTCTGAAGCCAAAAAAATCATCTCTATTATGTCCTGATCACTGATCAGTCCACCCACCTCCATTCAAGCTCCGTGTTCGGATCGTAGCCGAGTGTGTCGATGCCGTCCGAGTCCTGCACATTCAGGCCCACCCACGTCTCGAGCCGTACAATGTTACTCTTTTCGTAAGCCTAAACAACACAGAGGCTTTGACTGCGCTTCAAGTATTATGCATTGGTGTGGATAGAATGCCAGGCATTGCTTACAAAATTTCACGAAATTTAATATTTTTAAAATCAAAAACAGGGTGAACGGACTGACCTTCATGAAGTCCAGAATTTCGACAAGCATGCTCTGTATGTAGTACACTTGGAGTGACACGCCCAACTGGCGATAAATTTCCAACTGAAAATGGCACAAAAAATGCCGAATTTGAATTGGACGACACAAAAAAACCGTCGGAATGATCAGCTGCCAGCGTTCGTTGTAGAAGAGTGGGCTGAAGCAGGCGACAACGGACAGTTTGGCGTTGGACACACGACGGAATGGGACGGTGACCGACTGGGAAATCATTTGGACATCGCGCAGTTGAAACTCAATCGGACGCTGCACGGTCGGGCAGGAGGCAAGGTAGACGGACCTGAAGCAGCAGCACAAATCCGTCATGCTCAAGCAGTTTTAGCCATTCATTCGTTAAAAAGCCAGAAAGTTTGGTTTTTCCGCTACTGATCAATTCATGCGATAGTGTCTGGTACTCGTGAACAGCTCGAGCTCAAGGAGTGTACCCATAACAAACCATCCGCAGATGAGTATTGGCGTGAACGCGTAGCGCACCCTGGCCAGCGCGGTCAGCGAGTGGGACCCGTTGAAGGAACGGCACAGCAACGGCCACGGAGGCCAAAACCTCCGCTGCGCATTGAACAGCACGACCATTGTGTTGGGCGGATTGCTGCATTTTTAGTTTTGTTTAGACCGAACAACAAAAAAGTGAAGGCATCGGCCAGGGTTTCGTACTGTTTGGGTACAACTTCCAGACTCATAAATTTGAATAGAAAAAATTAAAATTAATTTTCTGGGATTTATTTATTTTGAAATTCTGGATAAGCTTTAGCTCCCGGCTTTCCCGAATGTTAACCCGCGCAACACTGGCGCTTAGCAATGCTAAGAAAGAACGGCACACTTACCTTGCCGAGTGGGGGTAATAGTTGCTGGAAATGATGGCCATGTGCCTGAATTTGACATTTTGCGACTTAACTTTTAATCCAATTAGGCATTAATTTGCCCATTAATGAGTGCACAATATATAAATGCAAATTTAAATTTTACTAACTGAATGCTCCAGGGCAAATTGAACGTAAATGAGAGGAGGAAGAGCAGTGCCAAAAGGGCGCAGCGTCCAACCCGTGCCAACCAGCGTCCGTGCCCTTGGGCGTAAATTGTAGGAAATTTTTAAGCTTTTTGTTATTGATGATACCGCGACTGTTTGGCTTTGGACATAACCGCTGTGAAGGGCGTGGTGATCAAGCAGTGCTGGAACAGTTCTGGCGACAACCGAACAACATTATTTCTTCGCAATCGCCAGAGGAATCTGAAACAAAGTGTGTTTTTTTGTTGATGCTGTAAATGATCATCTCGAAACGATTTGTTAAAAATGTCCTGATCAGTCTTGATCCTGCCCTGTTCAGAGCACCAGAATGATCATCCAAACAATTGTTTAAAATGCCCTGATCATTCTGATCAGTCTTGATCCTACCCCGTTCAAAGCACCAGAACCAGCAGATCAGTCCAATTTTAAGGCTAATCATAGGGTTCAGCTCCAATCTACGGGACGGAAATTTCGAAGACCGGAGCCCAACCCTGACTGTTGGTATAACGGGCATGGGCAATTAATGTGTCGGGGGTTGGGGCGGCTTAACCCCGGTCTGTACAAGAGTCGATTCAGTTTGGTGGCATAAACCAAATTAAGGAGGTGGAATATGATGCCATGGTCCGAGAATATTTCAATTTCCCATTAGACAGCCACTTGTTTTTAAATTAAAATTAAAATTTCTTGTCAGGACATTTGGACTGACTAAGTGAACCGACAATCCGCCCGATCAGTCGTCAGTCCGTCCGTTCAGTTCAAAGAGAGGGGAAAAGGAAGAGTGAAATGAATGCAAATACGGTTAAAGTATAAATGAAGTTCAGTTTTGGCTGCTCAAAACGATGGTTCTTTAATCTCCGTTAACAATCTTTTGAGTATTGGAAATGTTTGGGGATGGGCGGACGATCCAATTGTAATTGATCAACAAATTATGTTTGCTCAAATTAGGCTAATTTGAGCGGATCAACAGTCGGCATTCATTGCATTTGTTTATTGTTAAATTAAAAAAAAGCCTAAGGCACATAATTAAAAGTCCCCTAAGGCACTGAAAGGTGCTCAGTAATTAGCGTAACTAATTAACGGACACTGACCGTTGATGATCACCGCGCCAGAAGAAGCTCCACAAACGAAGGAGGCGGACGGCGGTGAACAAAAAGACCCGCCGTGCGATCCAAACAAATGGCATCGCCCACCACCACTCAAAAGCTTAGCAGTGCGTTCATTGTTTCGTACTGATTTTGTTGTTCTCGTGGCGGGCGTTGAAGTGGCAAAATGCCGAAAAATGATGCCATATAGTAGACGGAGACAGAACAATTTTAGGGAAATGCAGGCTTCAACTTAATTCGGACAGAAAATGCCGACTTGATCAGATCAGGTCAGTCCGGCAGAATGCCAACGGTTTGTTGACCCACCCACCCATCCAGTACATCCCATAAATCAACTACCCGGAGAACAAATGGATGGAAAATGGATTATTTTATGGGCATGAGGAGGAGGCAAGTGCTTTTAGAGTGATTGGGCGGGTCAGTGTCAAAAAAAGTGCACATTCTGGATGATGATGATGTTCATCTCCATCACCCTTATTTACACTCCATCACCCTCATCTACAGCTCTGCATGGAATTGCTGTCATCCGGTTTTCAAAAATGGCGGGGTCAAAGGTTGCCACGATGCTGTGCATGTGCATGTTCAACTCCACCATCATCCCTCCCCATTAGCATCGTCCAGTTTTGAAGAGGGGAAGGTTAATGTGATTCGTACGGACAACGCCGGACATTTGCATGGCGTGGGATGGGATGGATCATCATCAGCCTCCTCTCTCTGTTTTGGTGGTGGAATGTGTCAGACGCGTGGGGGGCATGGCGGGTAAAATGTCGCTGATTCGTATCTCCGAAGACCGAACGTCGTCGACATGAGGGGGCAAAACGCACACCGAAAATGGAGCGGATTGGAGGGATTGGGGGGAGATTACACACTTTTCGCTTAATTAATTTTGCTGATCAAGAAGGACGATGACCAAATACAAATTAATTCATTCATTATGGTACGGATCCACCAATCCCAACAATTAGGTAAGCTTTTTTGAGGAGAAATCGATCACAAAGCCTTCGGCAAAATCATTTGTACCCCGGCGGGATGTAATCAGATGCCAAAAAAATGTTCGGAATATCCAATTGTAAAATTTTTTTTATTTAAATATTTTATAGCGAATAATAATTACAAATCTATTAAAATTCCGGATAGTTTCTAATTTTTTGCCAAAAAAAGTCCGGAATCCGTCACAAATGTCCGGAATTCGGTTACATGCCTGATTTTGTGCCTACCTATCTGCTCTAACTTAGAAGTGTTCTCGAAGGGATGACACAAATGTACAGTTTAATTCAAAAAATGAGAAATTGTTATAAATAAATTTAGAAAAACAATTAAATTTCTGCAATTTTATATGGCTGCGCATGCGCAAATTTTGTCATTCTTCCCAAAGTTGCTGCCGATGTGTCGGCGCCCAGCCAATGCCGGGGCGGCATCGACACTCTCGGGATGCGCGACTGGACGCTCGCTCTCCACAATCGCTGCCGTCGCCACACGTCGTACATTTGGCCGACGACGGCGTTGGCACTTCCGCTGGTGCCATCCCCAGCAGCACAATGCCAAAAGGACAATGACCGAACACAATGAGATCAACAACGAGACCAGCAGGTACAGCTTCCAACCCGTTGAGCGGCTCCAACTTGCCGACTGAGAAGAGAACAGAGACAGTGTTTGGAATGATCAAATTTATCTAAAATTAGCTTGATTCAACCTTTACGCAATTTTAACATTGCAAAATTCAGTGCGTTTGTTTGATTGTTTTGGCGTCTCAAAAGGATGGCGGCATTGCTGAACGGCACACCATCATCATTGGCAGCAGAAGTGCCATTGCCAACATTGGCAGCAGAAGTGCCATTGCCAACATTGGCAGCAGAAGTGCCATTGCCAACATTGGCAGCAGAAGTGCCATTGCCGACAAAGTCGTTTAAGTTGCTCAATAGAAAAAGCCAGCCGCCCAGCACTGAATTAGTAGGAGACGATGGCCGACCTAGAATGAAAATTGCAAAAAATGTTTATAATTATTTTTAATGATTTAAAATTTTCGATCACATCCATCTATAGTACTACAGTACATGCCATATGTATGAATTCACCTTCAATTCCGATTCCGCCGCTGTTTATTGTCATAAATGTTGTTGTTGTGGTTGTTGTTGTTAAGATGGGTGAAGCTGAACAACAACAGAACAAGCAAAAGAGTAAGCACAAAAGTGTGCAGAACGACGGTGGCGGCATTGGCACAAACAATGGCATTTTTGCCACACTACAAAGGTCGCGTCCGTTCGTCCTCAGTGGCTTTAACCAGAAACAATGGGACAGAAAAAGCA
The DNA here is from genome assembly GCA_020449905.1 of Globodera pallida. Classification (NCBI taxonomy): domain Eukaryota; kingdom Metazoa; phylum Nematoda; class Chromadorea; order Rhabditida; family Heteroderidae; genus Globodera; species Globodera pallida. The sequence continues at coordinate 3,175,909 of JAIXHY010000004.1, read as the reverse complement.
CAGAGTACCAATAATTATCGCTAAAACGTCGTAAATAAAATAGAATATTTTAGAAATAGGTAATTTAAATTGGTTTGCAAATATGGAGATTTTCGGAAATAGTAAGTGGCAAAAACCCTTATCGGTCACAGTGTCGCGGCGGCCAGTACCCTTCGGGGGGGTGGGGGTCTCTGGATTCTTTTTTAACTTGGTTTTATCCCCGCCGGTGCTGATGAGAATCTGTTGGTCCATTTAATGTCAATAATTTCACCAACAAAGCAAAAAGATGGTGTAAAAACAATCCGTCATTTTGCTGTTGTTGTTTTGATCGCAAATGCTTTAGGGGGGCGTTTTGGTGATGGAAATGGGAAAATTGGAATTGGGTGATAGAATAAAAAAAAATTTTTGTTTGGTTTGCTGGACTTTGTCTCTGTCCGGAGGCTCGCGGAGTGGCGGAGAGCTCAGCAGAATGAAGAGATCGGGGACAGCGACAAGGCCAACCAACTCCAACAGCGCCCGGGGGGGGGGGACCATCACCGGGGGGAGTGGGGGGGATCATCACCGATCGGCCCGGGGGGGGGGGGGGACTGGGGGGGGGAGTGCTTATTCATCGCTGGCATATCAAATGGAAGATCGTCACGACAAATTTGCTCTCTTTGTGCAGATTTTTTTAGGGGGGGGGGGAGAATTGTGGTTAATAAAAGGATCAATTTGTCGTTCGTTGTACACGACACATAATCTGTGTGTAATCTGTCGGGGTCGGCAAATGTTGCCTTTTGAGAATGGCATTTAATCTGTCCATCGGCACCCCATCAACACATTGCCTACGGCAAATTGACTTTTTTGATCGAAAATCAATGATTTTTTACCAACAGTTTACTTGAAAATTAGGACATTTGAATTTGGTCCAATGACTTAACATTTTATTTTTGATAAATTAAATTAACAAATTAAATGTTTAAAATTTATAATTCTCCGCAAACTCCAGCCTCAGAGAGATTCAGAAGTCGATTGGGACTTTCACAACCAATTCACATTATTGTTGCCAAAAGTGTGCACCAACCGCGCCGGACGGGGACGGCGGCCTCACGCTGCTCGGCCAAATACTTTTGTTCAATTGTCCCCGCAAGGCGCATGTTTACACACCTTACACCCGAGCCCCGAAGGCAATTTTGTGCTTTCAGCAGGCGCTGAGGGGATAAAGCCGCTTTACACCGCTGGAGGGCATTACCTCCCTACCACCACACCCTTTCGCATCCCCCGGGGGGATGGAACATGTCAAATTGGGAAAATCCGACGATGGACTGCTGGCGAAGACGGCGGGGCGGCTCCCCACCTCCCCCCCCCCCCCCCCCCACAACAATTTGTTCTTCCATCAGAAAATTTTGACTAATTTTCGATGCAGCGCTAAACAGCTTTTAGTACATCAACAGCTTAACTCCTCTCGTCCACTAATTTGTAAGTCGACAGAAAACAACAAAAACGGCGGAGCATCTCCAAAGCAAAAATGGAGATTTTTTGTTAATTGTCAAAGTTTGGTTTAAATCACAAAATTCCGAATTTAACATTTTGGGAGTCACTCTCGACCCCGAATCCCGACATTTATGCCCCCGAAGGTTCGGGTTGAACCCTAATTATAAGGCCGACCATTTTCCCGATTAATGATCGGATAAAGCAAATCTGTTCAATAAAATAATAATTTTTTTTTCCTTTCCCGACTTTCTTAGCCCAACTTTTCTCGCAACAATAAATTTTGATTAAAAAATTGTACGGAAATAAAAGGCAGCCTAATGGAAAAGTGGACAAAGTCCCAACGACAAAAGCTTCCCGGACAAAAGGTCCCGGCGTTGGACAAAATGTCTCCCAATTAAATATCAAAATAATATTGATCACAAAAACCAAAGTTAAAAAAAAGAAACTTCAAATAATTCTCAAAACCTTTAATAAAATTGATAATTTGCTGCTGAAAATATTTGACTTGTTTGTGTCATTTTACTTTGCAACCCCTCCGTCCCCGCCAATTTGAACGGAGTTGAAGCATTTGTCAAAATGCAAAAAATAATTAACGCATTGGCCCCCGAGGGGTCGTCGTCGGCTGGAGAAAGGACGCTTTCTTCTGGCCCGACCTTCGGGGGGACACCCTCCACTCATTGCACAGCCATTCCTCCCCCCCCCCCCCCGGCTTTGTGATGTCCCCAACATTCTTCCCCCCCCCCCAGCATTTACCGGCCCACTCAAGCAAAAGAATGAAGAAGAAAGCTCACCCCCCACCGTCGTCCCCCGAGGCGCAAAATCGTGCAATGTGAAGGAAATGGTGTTGAGGGGGGGGGGGGGGGGGGGGGGGGGGTGGCGGAAGGCAAATTTATGCGACAACCACCGGCGTGTGGTGCCCTTCTCGCCCCCTATTTTATACATTTCCTTTTCCATGCCATCACCACCCACCGCCGCCACCCACCACCTCCATCGGACATGGGCTTTTTTTGGTGCCGGATTTCCCCCCCCCCCCCCCCCCCCCCCCCACTTCTCCCCTCTTTTACGGGCATTTATTTGTCACCAAAATAAGCTGTTCGTTAGCAGATACAAATTTGCGCGTAAGCAACATTTCCGGCACTTTTGATGCGATGGCATTGGCCTTGATTTAAATTGATGCGGCATTTTTGCAGGCTTTTAAAGTCCAATTAAAGAAATTTTAAGCCCTAGAAATGTGTTTCGTTTGCCCCGGGACAGAATGCCGGCCGGGTCCATTGGTCCCGCCGAAACGTTCCCCCGATTCTTTGGATTTCAGTGCAAGTCTTTGAATTTGTTTAGTCTCGAAATTCAAGATCCATCTAACCTCAGCAGTCCTCCCCCAATTCTCGAATTCTCGACCTCTCCATTCCAATCCAAACTTTATCGCACTGTAAATCTCCCCCCTCGCCCCCTCTTTTTCCATGCAAAATCGTGTCGTCGTCGCCGTCGGTACTTGTCGCCTCGCCTCTTTTCCATCGCCCCCCATGCTCAACATATATTTATTTATTTATTTATATAAACTCAAAATATTCTTTTTAATGTTTTAATGTTAAAATATGTATAAAAGTATGTTAACATTTTTATTTTTTGGACAATTTGGGTTCATTGAAGTTTTGCAGATGCCACAATTTTGCAACAATTACGCGCAATGGGAATTATTATTTTTGAACTTAATTTGTATTAGGTATTTAGTCCATAAATAATTGCTTAAATCTTTCCGATGGTCCAACATTTTTGAAAGAATTAAAGTGCGAGGAGCCATAAACAATTTTATTGACCGTCATTAAGTCAAAGATCTTTCAAAGTGTAGGTTATGTTTAAGGCACTCTAAACTTTTCTAATAAAAAGAATCTGTTAATAAAATAATTTTGTAATTTTATATTATTTTCCGAATTTCGTGTCAACAAATTTTCTTGCAAAAAATTCTTCTCAATTTGAAAATGTTAGGGGAGCGGGCACTAACCTTCCACCACCGCCAAATTGGCATCAATTTCGCCCAAGCAAAGTGCAAAATTTGTCACACTCAATCGACCGATGCCGACACTCAATTAAAATTGTTTATTGGCTTTATAAACTCTTCACCTTTTTCCTTTTAAAAAGTGTCCAAAAGTTCAAACCCGGGGGGGGGGGCTTAATTTAGTTTTGGGTCTAAGAAATTTGATGTGCTGGCTGCTGATCTGGATGATGTTGGCGATGGCGTGACCTTGTCCAATGCTCTCAAATTGCGGGGTGTCATATTTCCCAGCAGTCATTGATTGTCGTGGTGCCCGCTAAACATAAAATTGAGTTGGCTGCCAACGCTGGGGGCGTAATTGATGGTAATGAGATGAGCTTTGATGATGCTGTCTGTATGCCGATGATTGATTGATTGATCACTGGTGTCCGTGCCAGTGATCAGATGGGAAAATGTTTTTTGCACAAAAAGCCTAACAGCCCAAGTCGCGCACGATCAATCCCGGCCCCCCGCCCAATCTCGGCACTAGATAATCTTCAGGCTTCTCCTCTCTTTTCATTTGAGACACCCGAGTTGGCATTTCCATTCTTTCTCTTCACAAACAATTCATTCATTCATTCTTTGGTTGTCCACCCCCCCCCCCTCCCCCCGTCCATAATAATGGGGGGGGGGGGATTATTCTCCCCCCCCCCCCGGCGCCCTTTCCCCCCACCCCAACAGGCACACAAATTCATATGACCAAAATGCTTCCTAAAATGCACAAATAAGCCCCCCGGGGGGGGGGGGAGGCATGGTCACTCAATCCACACAACCAAATTTCTCACAAATAAATATTTATTTCCCGCAAAAAATGCCGATTTTTTAATAACATTCGTCCCCGATTTTTCTTTGCATTAAAATCAAACTCAAAACAACAATAGCGCCTGCAGCGCTGCTTGGTTGGTTGGTCCCTCTCGGCGCATTGGCACAGCAAAAGATTGTTTTTTTCCAAAGCAAAAAATGCCAAAAGTGGCAAACCAACCGATTAATCACTTCCGTCATCTCAACTCTTGAATAACCAACTAATTCCTTCTGCCCACGCCCTCCGGCACAATGCGTCGGCACAGTGAAAGGGCACTTCCTCTCAGAGGTACGAAGAGATTATGGCACTTTTTTTAAATTTTGTCCTTGCAGGCATAAAGAATGTTTTTTGTGCTGGTCAAGAAAAACATTAAATTATGCCAAAAATATTACTTTTTTATTGATTCAACCCCCCAAGGGTTTCTGTCTGTTCAGGAAGCGGAATGTGCCAGTCGTTCAGCTCAGTGCCGCGCACATACATTCGGACAGCCGACGAGTTGGAGCCGTTGTCGTCCGGTGCTCGGCTGGCCAGCTTCCCGACGCTGGCCTCGCGCGGCCAATCGCCCATCAGCCAACTGCAGCCAGTGGCACGTCGCCGACGGGCATCGGATGACGACGCTGCGGCGGCCAACACCGCCTCCGCAACTGGCCATGTTGCCGCCAAAAGCATTGCCAGCCGGCTTGCCAAAGTCGTTGAGACCATCCAAATTTCCACCCAGTGAGCAAAGTACTTTTTGGGGACGTTGGAAGGTGCGCGAAACTGGAATTCGAATTCTGGCAAAAAAACAAAATCTCGCTTTTTCTAGGATTTTTAGGTCTCAGCATCGGGCTCGAGAGTGCCGGGACTAAGTCTCGGGTAGAGTAAAAACGCGGAAATTTGGTCTCGAACAGCCCTATCATACCGTAATCTCCTTCCTCCCTCCCGTGATTCGATTATACAGTATGCCCATATTTGAAAAAGTGAAAATTCTCCAGAGAACTTGGACGAGCTGGACCCGCTGCAACAAGTGACGAAAGAGCCTGGCACCGGTCTTCTCGGCAAATGTGTTCTGTGCCTTCTGCTCAACGCCGTGTTCGTGCTCGCCTTGTTCCTCGCATTTCTTATTGGCCATTTTGCGTCCGAAGCGCATTTGCCCCGCAGCAATAAGGTAAAGCGCGGCAAAATGCAAAGTGTTGAAACACCGGGGCATCAATGCTTACAAAAAATGCTAATACCAAATACTAACAAAGAAAAAATGAATGCTTAAATCGCTGCTATTCGCAAGACTAACAATCATTCGACGTCGTCCTCGTCGTCGGGTGCTGTCGGCCCAACGCCATTGACCCGACTACGGGCACATGCCGCCGCCACCACTAACAGCACGACAACAAGCAGCATCATTAATAATGCTGATGGCGGCACGTTGTTTATTGCCGGCGGCACATCGTCGGACCAACGGGAGCAAGAATTTCGAAAAGTTGGAAAAGTTTTGGCATTTTTGCTTCTTTTTTTGTTCCAAAATGCTATTACCGAGACTCTTTGGTTCATGGAACATTCAATTGAATGCTTTACCTAGACCAAAACATTTAATTATGAACGTATTTAAGAATTGGTTTACGCTAATTTGTTCTAATCAGAGCTTGGAGAGGAGTCGGCAACGAGTGCCGTCGTTGAACGAAGTGTACCCACCGCATTTGGACAGCGAGCCGGACCCAATGGACGACGGGGAAGTGTTCGTTTTGCCACCGTTGAATGCCGCATCTACAACCGCTGCACATTTGTTCGGCAATGGGCCGGTGATGCACCGATTGGCGAGCATTTCGAGTCCGAATGTGCCGTTAATACCGTTGCCCAAAACGGTGTTGCCCAGGCATTACAATGTCGAGGTGCTCGGGACGTATTTTTCAAACCCAAACTCAGCAAGTAATTCGTAATTTTGTTAAGCTTGACCTCACCGAATTCTACGGTGTGGCGGAGCCGTCACAAGTGCGCTGCAACTTGTCCATACTGCTCGAAGCGTTTGGGAACGCAACGGCGGCGGACGACGAGCTGGTGTTCCATGCGGGTGCCAACATCTTCATTCAGCGTGTACAGCTGCATCGACAAACTGCACAAGGCGGCAGCAGAAGGGATGCCGTGCCGATTTGGTCGGTGAAGCGGCACACGGAAAGGGAAATCATCCGGCTGTTGCTGGGTGAACGGCTGAAAGCTGGATGGTGAGATTTGGGGGGAGGGGGACGACAAAATTAATATCCCCCGGGGTGAGCCTCCGTAAAACTGGTCTCCGAGATATTTTAGTGCTCAAACTTCATGACCCGGTTCAACTCCCAAATTACGATATTTTTCTATAAGTTGCCCCGGGGCTTCTATTTTTTGATCCCCTCCCGAGGAGGAGGGGGGATTACAATTAGAGAGGAGGTTTTAAAAGAAGAAGGGGCTACTAATAGAGAAAATACGGTAGATCAGGATCATCATCATAACGTCAACATTTTACGCAAAAAGCGCATTTTGTACAATTTTGTTAAGGTATTGGCTGGAGATGGAGTTCAGGAGCCGGATTTGCCAGTCTGAGTTTGAAGGTGCCCATTGTTTTCCCTCTCCAACGGTGCATCATCATCATCATCATGAACAACAACAGCATCAAGCTGGTGCAAGCAGTAGCAGTAGACCAATGCCAACGACGACCGCCGCTTTCGGCGGATTCTCAACAAAATTTGAGCCAAATTTTGCGCGCACCTTTTTGCCCGGATGGGACGAGCCGTGCTTTCGGAGCACGTTCAACGTAACAATACGGCATTTCACGGATGCCAAAGTGTTAACCAACACTGCTCCCATTGTGTCCACATCGCCGACATCAAGCAGTAAATAAGCAAATTTGGGATTGAGGGTGCTGTCTGTTCACGTGGGAATCCGTACCAAGCACAGGCAATGTGTGCAGCACCCGGTTTGCCACCACTCCGCCAATGCCGCTGTATTTGTTGGCATTTTGCCACCGGGCCGTTCACTGCAGTTGAGGTGCGCACTGCCCGCGGCAACATTCCGTTGACGGTGTGGGACCGCACCGCAGGACATGCTGGCCGCCCATTTTGTGGCCAATTTTTCGCCGACAATGTTCGAACGGCTTCAAGAGGATTTTGGGGTGGGCTTTTAGTGGAAAAAGAATTAAAATTAATTTAAATCAATGCTTAAAATAACAATTTTAGGTTAAATATCCCTTGTCCAAAATGGACATTTTTTTGGCCCCAAAACTTCCGGTTGGCGGAATGGAAAACTGGGGACTGATCGTTCTGCACACCGACGCTGTTCGGTTCAGCACCAACGACGGACCGTTGCCGTTGAGCGTCGACGCGTCCAGCAGCAGCTCATCATCAAAGGAGGACAAAGTGCGGGAGGAGAAGCAACAAAGTTTGCAGCTCGTTGATCGCCGATCGGAGCAGTACAGGGCCGAGAAGGCGATTACGCACGAATTGGTCCATCAATGGTTGGTTATTTTTTGTTGTTTGACGGGGTCTAATAACTGGGGATGTTTGAGACATGAAATTTACCGATACTCAAGACCCGAGACTTGTCCCGACTCGAGACCCTAAAAAACCCGAGACTTTTATCGGCTCGAGACGCGAGACCGAGACTCTCGAACATCCCTACTAATAACCTTTATATAGCCTAGATTTGTTTGGTGTTCAGGTTCGGAAATTTGGTCGGCATTTGGGAATGGGAAGAGCTGTGGATTGCCGAAGGCTTTGCCACCTATTTTGTGTTTGACTTTCTCAACGCCGCCAACCATCCCCATCTGACGGGTGAGTTTTCGAAGACTTGCAAAAATTGGTTAAATTGGTGAAAATGTGCCGTTTTGGTCCTGCCAATTTCGGCATTTTGGTCCCAGTCCGTTTCGGTCCCAGTGTCATTTTGTTGATTTAATTTAATTTATTATTATTAGAGCACGAATACTTTCTTCGACTGATTGAGCTGATCCATCGCCAGTCGTCCGATGGACGATCTGCGTTGGTACGACCGCTTCGGAGTGCCGGCCAACTGTATCGTGTCTTTGACGGCATCCATTTGTACACCAAAGGTGTGATGATGAAACTGTATCAACAAAATATATAAAAATCCCAATAACAAATTTGTTGAAATAATTAGTTAAGCTAACAAACCATTTTTACACAAATTAGCATTTTTCCAATTTTTTCACAGTTTTTGGCGTTTACAAAACCGGGCTTTTAACCTCTGATCCCGGTCAAAACACAATGCCAACGATTTAAATAATGGAGAACAAACATTTTTAAAGGGGCGGTGATGGTCAAGATGCTGAAAGACCTGGTCGGGCCGGCCGAATTCCGGGCGGGCATCACACGTTTCTTGCGCGAGAACTCCTATCAGTCTGTTGACCGTCGCGCAATTTGGGCCGCCTTCCCAACACTTGTTGACCATGGCGTGGATCCGCTCCGTTTAATGGACGCCATGGAGCCGTGGCTGTTGAACAGAGGCTTTCCAGAAGTGGAGGTGCTTCGGAGCTATGAAGACCAATCTGTTCGTCTACAGCAGCGTGCGGCGGACCAAAACCGGCACATTGTGTTCCTGGACGATGAAGCAATGCAACAGATGCGCATGTCCATGGATGCTGATGGACGGAGGATGAAGCGTGTTCGAATGGCCGGGAGAAAGCGTACAGAAGCAGAAGTTGACGGTGAGAAGGGGGCGGAGTCGGCCGAGAAAGACATTGAAGGCATTTTGGGGGGATGGATGTCGACGACGGATGAACTGCTTGACGGGAACGCTTTACCCGGATCCAAAAAATGGAACTGATGGCACAACACCAACGACGAGGACGACAACGGACTACTCAGCAACACAACCACCATCACCTTCAGCAGGTTTGAACAAGGACGAGTCGGCAACAATGCCAAATGTTGGCATGAAAGCTTTCGGAAGACGGCCTGCTGGACGTAGAGGACGCGGACCCGAAGAACGACGAAAGCATCAGCACAGGAAGAAGCTGAAAAATGCTCATCGATCAAAAAGCTTTTATCAGCAGCAGCGCCGAAAGGGCGCAACCGTTGGAAATGATAGAAAAAGTGATCAACAACAGGCGGCGAAGAGAAGGGAAAGCAGCAGCAGCAGCAACCCAATGCCGGTGTTCTCGTCGTGGACTCCAAGACGGAGCAGCACGGCTGTTGTAGTTGAACATCATCATCATCATTTCGCCAGTTCTGCTGACGAACGTGTTCAATTTTTGCAACAACAACAACAACAACAACACCTATCACCGTCGACGCCGTCAATTGGCATTTCCGAGACAAACGAAAAGTTGTCGCGACTTTCTCGTGGAGGACACCACAGCAGCAGCAGCAGCACTCAGCAAAAGCGGCGTGATGACGACGACGCACTGCTCGGCCCGCTATGGCCAGTGCCGTTCTCCTACGCCTTCGGCTCGGCACATTCCGTAAGGGGCCAAACGGTTCGCCAATTTTGGCTGTTGAATGAGACACTCCGGTTTGTGGACGTCGGACTGGAACGGTCACAATACATGTTGGCAAACCCGCATTGGTAGGGTTAATTCAGAGTTTTTTTCTAATGAATTTAAATCATAAAAAGAGGCCAATTTCAGGGTGTACGCCTTCAGAGTCAATTATGACGTGCAGAATTGGCGCATGTTAATTGCTCAGGTATTTTATAGGGACACAAAAATGGGGGGGGGGGGGGGGGAGGGAACTTTGATAATTTAAATTTAATTATTTTTATTTTCAAATGGAAGCAAACTTTGATAATTAAATTTAATTATTTATATTTTCAAAAAAGGAGCACAAACTTTGATAATTAAATTTAATTATTTATATTTTCAAAAAAGGAGCACAAACTTTGATAATTAAATTTAATTATTTATATTTTCAAAAAAGTGGCAAAACTTTGATAATTAAATTTAATTATTTTTATTTTCCAAAAAGGGGCACGAACTTTGATAATTAAATTTAATTATTTATATTTTCAAAAAAGTGGCAAAACTTTGATAATAAATTTAATTATTTTTATTTTCAAAAAAGGGGCACAAACTTTGATAATTAAATTTAATTATTTTTATTTAAAAAAGGAGGACAAACTTTGATCATTTAATTTAGTTTTCAAAAAGGGGGGGGGCAAACTTCGCCAATTTAAATTTATTTATTTTATTTTCAAAACATTTAGTTGCACAAAAACCATCAAGAACTGCCGACAATGTCGCGCATGCAACTGATCGTGGATGGCGAAACATTTTTGCGACAATCGGCAAATCCTCAACTTTTTGTTCATCTTTTAAGGCAATTTTTATTGGGAATTTTGGTGCCATTCTTAAAAACCAGTTCAGTTATTTGGCAAATGAGGACGACCTTGGCGTGCTGCTGGTCGGCCTGGACGCCCTGCACGCGTTGTTGGAGCTGTTCAGTGCCAGCGACGTGTTCGGGCCAATGCTTTTGCACTTTGTGCCCGTCATCCGACAGTTTGATCGCCAATTGAGCTTAACCGCTGCGCCGGGCACTGATCCGGAGTTGGCCGCCCTGTGGCTGCTCAGCCCACTCCGGTTGGCCAAACTGTACCAATTGCGATGTGCCGCCAACTTGGGCACCTGCGCAGAAACAAAACAAGTACCAATAACATTAATTTTATTTTGTGTGTCAAATGCAAAAAATAGTACCAGGTTCGATTTGGACTGATCGGGAGATTTTAATCGGGATACAGATCCGCTTGTTTTTTGAGTTGTTCGGGATTTCTAATCGAATACTGGTCGATATTTTTTTAAACGGTCCGACCGATCATTTTTGAATTGTTCGGGATTTTAAACAGTTACCGATCATTTGTTTGGGATTGATCGGGATTTTAAACGGCTAGTGACCGATCTTTAAATTTTTCGAGATTGATTGGGATCGGAACCGCCTAATCAGTTTGTCCAGATTCCAATAATCAGAAATATAATAAAATCACTATTTTATCTTCTGATCAGCAGCAATTTGCTAACTCCAACAAGTTTTGGGATTTGTTTCTGTGCTTAAATAGGTGCGCAGATGGCTTGCCCATCCGACTGCGTTGGCGGCAGACAATCATCAGCAAGTGTCCGCCCTGTGTCAACATTTGTTTGCCCATGCCGGCCCCGCTGAAGTGTCCTTGCTCTCCGGCCTTCTCAAGCAGTCTGACCACCAGCAGCAGCAGCAGGCTGGTGGCGGTGGTGGTGGTTCCGCATTCGCTGCATTAATCCATCAGTTGTCGTCCGCGTGTGTGCAGGACGAAGCGCTGGTCCGGCAAGCGGTGGCCGACATTCTGAGGACACGAAATGCCATCGTTTACTCATCTGCACTAAATGTCAGTTGCCAGTAGTGCTGCACGAGAGTCTCGGTCTCGACAAAAGTCTAGAGTTTTTTGGGTCTCGGGCTCGAGTCTCGGAATTCTCGTGCAGCACCAGTTTAAGCTGCAGCTACACATGATCAGATCTGATCTGTCGAGTTCCGAAAAATTCAAATTCCAGTTTTGTGCCAAAATCTGATAATTTATGATTATGCAAATTCTGTGTTATTCTGCGCCTTACTCAAATTTATACAGAACGCGTACACGGTGAACTACAATCGCAAGTTCCGCGAGCTGTTCTGGACCGGGTTGACCCAACAGCTGAACATCCACGAACGGCAAGTGCTGTTTGCAGTGAACACCGGCAAATCGAATCGAATGGCACGCATTTTGCTGCACTCGGTGAGTGCCGCCAATCATCCAAAAAAATTTTACCCAGGATTACTTACAGTCGAGATTGGGTCAGCGCCTCAATTTAGTTTTCTAAAATTTTCTGTACAATGAATTTTGTCTGTATTCTCAAAATGTGTGTTGAGGTGCGTTCATTGGGCGAGCTGAACCTGGTCAAACGGGTTGTGCTCCACCAATGGCCTGAGGCGTTGAGAGTGGAAATGGTAAGCATTGCTTATACCTACTTCTCTCTAATTATATAAAAAGTTTGCTCTATTAACAATTTTAGGATTATTTACGTCGAAAATTGTCTTGGACAGAACGGGAAGCATGTGAACAGATCCGTAAACATCTCGTCCTGGACGCAACAACAAGGGGCGCCGGAGGGCAGAAGCCCAACCGGAGACGGTGATCACTGCCGATCAGAGGTTGAATGGTGATCAGTCAAATAAAAATAGGAAGAAATATTCTCATTCCATTGTATTGATCATTGTGTATGGCATTTTTCTGTACAAATTGACAAGAATCAAATATTTTTTAAAGCGATGAAAATTTCGGCGGCTTTGGACGATTCCGTTTGGAACATTTTTTGAAAGGTTTATTAACTTTTTGAAAAAATTAAAAAAACAAATTCCATTTTATCTGTCAGCGATCAAAGAAGAACATTGAGACAGATCTGACTATCGCATTGTTGTTCATTTCGTTCATCAGATTGATTTTGATAAAGGCTTTCGGGGGGGGGGAAGGTGTTGACTTTGGGGCTGTACTTTTCCGTTTTGCTTTTTTGTTAAGATTGTTGTCTCAGACGGGGAGTGCAAATACACCAAACAACATGCAAACTCCGGAAAATCATAGAAAAGATGAATCCGCAAAGTTATTTTTGTAGTTTATACATGAGTGAATATCTACAGCGACATGGGGGACAAATATGTACAATCAAATATCGGAGGGTTACATATGTACAATCAGATATGGGCGACATATATGTACAGTTGCACGACCTGGGCGACAGCAGGCATGTAGACGCTCTCATCGTTGTTGTTCATTGCTGTTGTTATCGCTGAATAAACTGGTATAAAAGCAAAAAATTAAAAAAAAAACATGGTTCGGGCGTTAGAAAATCTGGATTTCTGGACAGAACGGACAAAATTTAATATTTTTTTTATTCCGAAATCAAACCTTGTTCGAGTAGAACGTGTTGATGATCAATGACATCAACTGAGCGATCTCAGCTTGAAAAAAAAACAACAAAATCCAATCGATTTTCATTGCCTAGAGTCGAAAAAAGTCATGAATAAAACAATTTGGAAGCCCGACTCAACAAAATCGATGTTTAACTTTATTTTCGCTATAAGATAGGTTACCTAACAGTGATATTAAAAAGTATAAAAGAGCAGAAATCTGCCCATTACCAATTCAAATCTTCAACCAAGCGACAACGACAACATGAGCGATCGCTCCGTCTACATGCCTGATCAGGCCCCAGCCATGCACCAGCGGCCCGAGCAGCAGCAAGCACCGCCGCCGCCACCGCAAGCACCTGCAGCTCTGGAAGTGCCCGCCGATTCAACAAAGTCGCTCATCTTGGTGTGTTTTTTTTAATTTTCCATTTTAACAAAACAATTTTACAAATCTTCAGAGCCCCAAAGAATCTCTGGCCAAGCGCAGCAAATGAGCAGCAGGGAAGCGACAACGCGGACAACTCAGGCGCACAGCGACAGACGAGCAGCGAGGACAGTTTAAATGCGATGCCAAGTCCTCCCCCTTCATATTGTACATATACGTCCCCCATCTCCTTTTGTGCATCTGTGTTGTCCATGTTTTGTGTACATATTTGTCCGCTGCGTCGCAATCATGTAAATATTTTACCCATGTATAAACTCATAAAATCAAACCAAGATTCTTTAAAATTTTCTCTATGGCGTTCCCGAACCGAAACGCTTTCCCGCCCACCAGAGTCTGAAACGGAATTCGGAACAAAAAAGCAAAGCGGAAAACTCCTCAACCTCCTCCCCCCTCCCCTGTGAGTTTTATCAGGATCAGTCAGATTAACGAAATAGACGACAAATCGATTTGAACATATCCGAGCGGCAATTATGATAAGATTCCCAAGATTCATTCAAATTGCTTCGTTGGCAACCCTTAACCCCTGTCTGTGACAGAATGAACGAAAAAGCATAACGGAAAAAAACAGTCCTAAAATCAACACCTTCGCCCCCCCCCCCTCCCTCGAAAGTTTTATCAGAATCAATCAGAGATGAACGAAATGGACAACAAGATGATAAGATCTGTCTCAATGTTATTCTTTGACGCCATGTAACCCATTGTAGACGAGTCGCGCAACGCTTTTGCATAGTTTTAAAATTTCGGTGGCTTTGGACGATTCAGTTTAGAACATTTTTTGAAAAGTTTATTAACTTTTTGGTATGAAACTGAACGTTAATATAAAATATAAAAATCAAACAAAAAACAAATTTCATTTTGTCTATCTGTCAGCGATACAATCGTCCTGTTGACCTTCGGTGAACACGAAATAATAAAAAATCAGGAACAGCGTAAAGCTGAGCGGGTAGAACACACGACAGCTTCAAAAAATGGGGACGCAATTGGCACCAAAAATTTGTTGAAAATTTCAAAAATTCCTCTTAGCCTCCCCTTCCCCCCTCCGCCACATTATTATGTTTTTTAGAATACTTTACAGAGGTCCCGGCCATGCCAGCGCATCGCTAGAAACATTTTTCGAGATTTGGGCCCTCAGGGGCGAAGCAAATTTCAAAAAAAGAGCCCCCCTAAAAAGTTTTTAGAGTCGGTCAACAGCCACACCCTAAAGCCCACAAGTTCTGGCAAAACATTAAAGCCTTCTTGGTCTCCTCCATCCACTACTCACCAATTGTCCAAATAGCGTCCCAATTTGTGGTATCGTGCTGCTCTGTCCGCCATGGCGTCCCGGGCCTCCTGGCTCAGCTCGGCTTTGCCAATGCGCTTTTTGGTTGCCCACTTGCGCAGCTGGTTGGCCCGCTTCTCGAGCCCGATGACGACCAGCGTTTGCAGCAACGTGAAGAACACGAAGCCGGTGATGTAGCCGAACCACAGGTCGATGGCCTTCAGGTAGGAGACACTCGGCAAGTGTTCACGGGCACCGGCTGATTCGGTGGACAGCGTCAACAGCACCTTTTTTGGGGGGGAGGAACTTTGCTTGCCGTTCAAATCCCATTTTCAAGAACAAAGTCTCGATATCGAACCGATCGAAACTCGAGGTTTATTCGGACTCTAAGTTTGATTACTCGACTCAAACTTTTTTTAAACTCGAGCCATCCCTGATGCGTACGTACCGTTATGGCCACACCGATGCGACCTTCCATGAACTCTTCGGGGAGCCAAACTCCGACCTATCAAAAAAAGGAATAAAAAGTGTATAAAAATTCAAATTGAACCCATGAGAACATCAGGGCCAAGGAGGTCGGGATGTATGTTTGTGCAATGTGGAAGCCAACGTCACGCTTCAGTCTGAACACGGCACTTAGGCACGCGAACGCGCCACTCTTTCTGGACCGATTGCACTGAATGAATGCAAACAGTTACAGTTAATTAGCATACCGTATCCCGGCTGCGACTGCCGGGTACCGTACTACATTTAAATCAAAGCAAACGGATCTTATTATTTGGCATTTAATAAGGCATCGAAACGTTTAGCTATTTGTCATTTAAATTTTTAAAATTGATCATTTCTTGTCCTATTTTTCAATTGAATTGCCCAATGATTGACGGACGCACTTTGGCTGGTTCGTACTGATCAATGTACAATTCAGGAAGTCGAACATCCGGGTTCTTGTCGATAGCGTCCAGTCGATTCGTGAACCATTCAAATCGCACCGTCTCAGCAGCATAAGCAACTTGAAGAGAGAGGTCATACTGTATATTCAAATGGCATACTATCAAAAGGTCCCACAGATCCAACCTCACGCACATGATTTGATCTGCAGCTCGCAGGTCTGCTTGTCGTGCGGATACTTGCACAGCACGAGGTTGCAGGCCGGCTTCATCTTGATGCGTGTCTCGTACAGAATCAGCCCGTCACTGTGCCAATGTTCAACAAAATAGGCTCGTTCATGACCAACCGACCTGTAGATGCGCATCAGAAAGTTCAGGAAGGTGACCTCATGAAATTCGGCCTCCTTCGCGTCGAAGAATGGGTCCGGACGCCAGATTTTCTCCAGAATCTCCTCCTCCTTGACCAGCACGGGCTTGCCAAAGTTGTTGACCAATCGAGGGTCTCGCCAGCTCATGATCAAATAGATGTCCATGTCGTAGTCCTTCAAACAGTCCATGTATAAGCATGAGAGGCGCATTTCAACGGCGTCAAAATGCCAAAAATGAATTTTTTGCATGTTCTGCAGCGGTCAAACAATGTTTGATTTTCAAAATTATGTCGTTTTTGATCATA
Source organism: Globodera pallida (assembly GCA_020449905.1). Lineage (NCBI taxonomy): Eukaryota > Metazoa > Nematoda > Chromadorea > Rhabditida > Heteroderidae > Globodera > Globodera pallida. The sequence continues at coordinate 3,159,499 of JAIXHY010000004.1, read as the reverse complement.
CAAATGCGTGCCCATTTCATAAATTTGCAAAAATGCTAACCATTGTGGTGGTTTGAAAGTTGGACATGCTCTGCAAAAGGCATATTATTACAATTGTACATCTTCAACGAATGTGCTGCTCGAGGTTTCTGGACATTTTTTGGGAGCCGGCATGCCGGTTTCCGGACATTTTTTGGGAGCCGGCATGCGACACTTTTTTGGGAGCCGAAATTCCGGATCCCGGACTTTTTTGTTAGCATCCGGTTACATGCCTGGTACATTATTGTACCTCGATGTAGATGCCAAATCTGACGACAACAGCGCTGCCTTGGAAGACAATTGGTGGAGAAAATGGATCATACTGATTCTTGCTGAGCACCTCAACCAATTAAAAATTGTGTCTGGTGGGTGCTTCAAATATTATTTTTGGCATAAAATGTTTTGCCAATCAAAATACCGGCAAAATGTAACTTCCACCGAGCGCCCTAAGGGGAAAAATTGAATTTAAATTAACAAAAAACAAAACGCCAAACCGGTTAATGTCCTGAGTGCGTGTCAAAATTTGGTCAACCTCTGTGTCGTTGCGCAATTTCTCCGCCAACTCTGTCAAATTCACGCCAGCTGCCACCAATGCACTGATATTGACACCAATCGGGCCTTCAATCTCAATCCCTTGGAAAAAAGCTTATTTGTTAGCATTTCCAAAAGTTCTCGAATGAAAAGTCCCACTTCCTAAGCCTAAGCCTCCCCCCCCCCACCCTCCCTAGTCAAGTCTAGGAAAATTGGGCGCCGGAAAATTGGGCGCCAAATTTTACCTTCAAATTCGCTGGCATTGAAACTTTCAATTGCGCTTGGCACATATTCAGAACATATGCCTGGAAGGTGCAGGCCAACCTGCGGGTTTAAAATTTTCAAAAAAATTTTCCTAAAAAAATGCATTGCTGCAACGCGACTAACCCGCTGATAACGCTGAAAATATCTTGGCGGAACGCGCAAATTTAACGCTTTGGTGGCGGCATGCGATGCGAACAAAAGCAATGGGCTAAAATTTTTAAAAAAATTTGAATGATTTTTTTGGCAGAATTTTCCAAAAAAAAAATCAACAGCAACTTTGTTTCATCAGAGCTGTCAACCCGGATCGGTTTCCCGTCAAAATCGGCCGATTGTTCTGTGGAGGAGGCGGACAACGAGCGGTTCAGTGCCGACAACTGCTCCTCCTCCAACTCCTCCAACTCGTCCTCGTCCGATGCCACTTCGCCTTCCTCGGCAAATATTTCGGACGTCTTCGCCCGCGTCGGCTTCTTCATCGGCCCATCGTCGCCGTCGTCCCTTCTGAGCCGCCGTTTTAAAGATGAAGCCGCAGTTTCGGCATTTTCAGCATCAGTGCGCGACGACGACGACGAGCCATTCCGGCTGGCTTCAATTGCATCGATAAGCACACTTTCCAAATTGTTCAACTGATCCATGTTGGGGTGAAGCTCCTTCTAAACGGGGCAGGCAGCTTCAGTTGTGGAGCAGGGGTTTGAGATTATACAGGAAAACGACTTGATCAGTGATCTGATCTGATCAATTCAGGAAAACACTGACCAGTGATCTGATCTGATCGATTCAGGAAAACAACCTCTGATCGATCCAAAACAACCTGATCAGTGATCTGATCTGAGTTCCGCTGACCTTAAATGGAGCGCAAATTTGTGTTTCATTGTTCATTCCGATTGCTTTCGCTTCTTCGGGCGTTTTGTAAAAGAAGTCGCGCGCATGTCCCACGCAAATTTCCGAGTACAGAATGCCAATCGCCTAAAAACAAAAGCATTTGAATTTTCCGCTGTATATCCGCGGATATCCTGATATGGAATTTTGGAAGGTCACGATACGGACGGATAACGGATATGAGATTTTGAGGACGGACGGATACGGATACGAAAATTCGTATCCGTGCACACCCCTGCTTAAAAGTGCCACAGGGCTTTGTTGCCTGTGGCAATATGAAAAATGGCGGGTGCCCAAAACCGCAAACCGGCTTTTTTGGCTTCATTTGCACAAACATCATATTTGTCGTCTTCAAGCAGTTCAGCTGTGGGAAGCAGCTTTTTGATCAGGTCGCTGTCCTCAATGATTTCAAATTCAACCAATGTCAGCGGCGCTTTCTGCCCATTGTCTTCCAGCAGTTCTTCCGTTCCATTTGCCATCTTATAATTCTTTTTGGTTTTTATCAAACTTTTTAGCAAAAATGGTAAAATAAATAATTAAAATTAAATATTTTTTATTTGAAATTTTCACTTTGATCAGTTGAAATTGGTCCAACTGTGTGCCATTGCCCGAACTTTTGGCTGCCAAAAATTGTTGCCAAACTTTGCATTTTGCCAATTCGCTGACATTTAGTCCCAAATCGTCCGCTTTAAATGCGGCATCAATCCACAAAATGTGTCTGTCTTCCGTATCTGTTTTTTAAGTTATTAAATCACTGATCGATCATTTGGAGGCTAACCGGTCAATAAAAGAGACGTGTTCAACAACATTTCTTCATCATCAAATGTGTATTCGGACGTATTGAAGGAGTGATCAAGAAGCTTCAAGATTTCTTCTAAATGATCACAATTGTTTATTGCCCATTATTATTTTTCAATTTAATTCTAAAAATGTTTATTAAAACTAATTTAACCTTCTTCCTTTTGTTCATTGAACTGTTTATGCTTCTTCAAATCATCGCTTTCATTAAATGAATTGTCATCGTTTGAAAGTTTGTTTTGATCAACATCACTTAAATTTTAAAATGAATATTATAAATAACTCAAATTCACGTGTTACCTAATTTTGCTTGATCCTGATCCGGCTTCAACTTCCCTTTGATCATTATCATCACCAGCTTTGTCTTTGTCTTTGTCAACTTGTTGGACCAGATAGCCCATGCCCGGTCTTGCCTCAAAGCCCCAGGTGCGTAAGCCGGGCCGTCGTTTGGCCACAGAATCTACGCTCAATGCAAGGAGTATGGCAACCAAAATTGGCACATATTCAAATGTTTGCCACCAACGGACCGGCATTTTTGAATTGTTACGGCGCAAACAAAATGCTAAAATGCGTTCAAATTCCCGGGCTAAAATTGGCTACAACGACGACGGCGACCAACTCAGAGGGTGGCCCGAAAACAATTTGCTGCACAAATCAAATCAATTAGCGCCCATCTAAAATCGAAGAACCAATGCAGCGGAAAGGGCAAATTGTCCAAAAAGTTCAGAAAATAAACTTTCAATGTCAGTAACAAATTGCTGTCCCAACTTTCCAGAATAATTCTGATTTTTTCAAAATAATCAACAAAATTTGGTAGAAATTTAAACTAAATTAAGCTCCACCAATTTTGGAATACCGTATCAAATACAAAAGAAAGGTAACAATTTGCTGTCCCAACTTTCCAGAATAATTCTGATTTTTTCAAAATAATCAACAAAATTTGGTAGAAATTTAAACTAAATTAAGCTCCACCAATTTTGGAATACCGTATTAATTACAAAAGAAAGGTAACAATTTGCTGTCCCAACTTTCCAGAATAATTCTGATTTTTCAAAATAATCAATAAAATTTGGTAGAAATTTAAACTAAATTAAGCTCCACCAATTTTTGAATACCGTATTAAATACAAAAGAAAGGTAACAATTTGCTGTCCCAACTTTCCAGAATAATTCTGATTTTTCAAAATAATCAACAAAATTTGGTAGAAATTTAAACTAAATTAAGCTCCACCAATTTTGGAATACCGTATCAAATACAAAATAAAGGTAACAATTTGTTGTCCCAACTTTCCAGAATAATTCTGATTTTTCAAAATAATCAATAAAATTTGGTAGAAATTTAAATTAAATTAAGCTCCACCAATTTTTGAATACCGTATTAAATACAAAAGAAAGGTAACAATTTGCTGTCCCAACTTTCCAGAATAATTCTGATTTTTTCAAAATAATCAACAAAATTTGGTAGAAATTTAAACTAAATTAAGCTCCACCAATTTTGGAATACCGTATCAAATACAAAAGAAAGGTAACAATTTGCTGTCCCAACTTTCCAGAATAATTCTGATTTTTTCAAAATAATCAACAAAATTTGGTAGAAATTTAAACTAAATTAAGCTCCACCAATTTTGGAATACCGTATTAAATACAAAAGAAAGGTAACAATTTGCTGTCCCAACTTTCCAGAATAATTCTGATTTTTTCAAAATAATCAACAAAATTTGGTAGAAATTTAAACTAAATTAAGCTCCACCAATTTTGGAATACCGTATTAATTACAAAAGAAAGGTAACAATTTGCTGTCCCAACTTTCCAGAATAATTCTGATTTTTCAAAATAATCAATAAAATTTGGTAGAAATTTAAACTAAATTAAGCTCCACCAATTTTTGAATACCGTATTAAATACAAAAGAAAGGTAACAATTTGCTGTCCCAACTTTCCAGAATAATTTTGATTTTTTGCAAAATAATCAACAAAATTTGGTAGAAATTTAAACTAAATTAAGCTCCACCATTGGAATACCGTATCAAATACAAAAGAAAGGTAACAATTTGCTGTCCCAACTTTCCAGAATAATTCTGATTTTTCAAAATAATCAATAAAATTTGGTAGAAATTTAAACTAAATTAAGCTCCACCAATTTTTGAATACCGTATTAAATACAAAAGAAAGGTAACAATTTGCTGTCCCAACTTTCCAGAATAATTCTGATTTTTCAAAATAATCAATAAAATTTGGTAGAAATTTAAACTAAATTAAGCTCCACCAATTTTTGAATACCGTATTAAATACAAAAGAAAGGTAACAATTTGCTGTCCCAACTTTCCAGAATAATTCTGATTTTTCAAAATAATCAATAAAATTTGGTAGAAATTTAAACTAAATTAAGCTCCACCAATTTTTGAATACCGTATTAAATACAAAAGAAAGGTAACAATTTGCTGTCCCAACTTTCCAGAATAATTCTGATTTTTTCAAAATAATCAACAAAATTTGGTAGAAATTTAAACTAAATTAAGCTCCACCAATTTTGGAATACCGTATCAAATACAAAAGAAAGGTAACAATTTGCTGTCCCAACTTTCCAGAATAATTCTGATTTTTCAAAATAATCAATAAAATTTGGTAGAAATTTAAACTAAATTAAGCTCCACCAATTTTTGAATACCGTATTAAATACAAAAGAAAGGTAACAATTTGCCGTCCCAACTTTCCAGAATAATTCTGATTTTTCAAAATAATCAACAAAATTTGGTAGAAATTTAAACTAAATTAAGCTCCACCAATTTTGGAATACCGTATTAATTACAAAAGAAAGGTAACAAATTGCTGTCCCAACTTTCCAGAATAATTCTGATTTTTTCAAAATAATCAACAAAATTTGGTAGAAATTTAAACTAAATTAAGCTCCACCAATTTTGGAATACCGTATCAAATACAAAAGAAAGGTAACAATTTGCTGTCCCAACTTTCCAGAATAATTCTGATTTTTCAAAATAATCAATAAAATTTGGTAGAAATTTAAACTAAATTAAGCTCCACCAATTTTTGAATACCGTATTAAATACAAAAGAAAGGTAACAATTTGCTGTCCCAACTTTCCAGAATAATTCTGATTTTTTCAAAATAATCAACAAAATTTGGTAGAAATTTAAACTAAATTAAGCTCCAGCATGGCCTGGGCCTGATCAGGCATGTAGACCGACTTATCGTTGTTGGGCATTGCTGTTCGGGTATTAATTGGTATTTGTCATCCCAAATACTCACAAATTATCGGATTGGCACCGCCGTCACGCTTTCGTTGTTCCTGATACGGCTTGTTGTTGTGCTGTCCACGCTGTTTGGCCTCCTCATCCGCTTGCATTCCATAAGCAATGTCCGCCATTCGAATGCATCGATCAAAATATCGATTTTGTCACACTTATCAGTTTGCGTGAGAATGGCACTATTGTGTAGTCCGTCTCACAGTCGCCCTCAATGCTCGTCTAAATGCCAATTTGGGAATTTTTTTAGGTGCCTAATATGAGATTTTTAGGACTTAAAAATTAAATGTGGTGGATGCCATCCCGAGAGTAGGTGAAGCGGACGGGCTGTTCGAGCTGTACATGGCCGAAGTGCATTACCGATTCGAACACACGGACGGGCAGCAGCTGTCCAGGATTCCACACACCCGCCATTGTACATATGTAATCATCCCCCTAATGATTGTACATATGTGTCCGGTACCCCGCAATTCGGCGCGCACGATTCGGCGTGGCACGATTTCATTAGGGAATATATTCTTATTTATTTTCGAAAGCCGGTCTATAATTGAATAGAAATCAATTTGGCATATTTCGTTTAGAGATCAGATTTGATCTTATGTTTCCGCAACAAAAATCCGATTGATTGACCAAAATTGTTTCCAACTCGGAGAAATGCATACAATGGAATTGATCAACTCCCTCAGGCAGTTTATGTGCATTTTTCAAAAATAATATGAACAGTGTTTTGATCCAAACTCAAACCCTTTCCGATCACTCGTTGGCTGTCTGACGTCTGATCAGCTGCTGACGGAAGAAGCGCACTTTCTCTGATCCCAACTTTCTCTCCCAAATGCGCTCCACCTCTTTTCGCGCACCGCCCAGCAACTGATCGCATCCCTCAATGTAGTCCAGGAACAGCAGGAACGGCTCCGGCTTGTTGGAGTACACGGAGTCCGTGAACACCCTGAAAAGGTGCGTGTGGGGTTTTGATCATTGATTGTTGACCTATGGACACTGATCAGTGAAGCTTGTGATGACGTCACCTGAAATTTTCGCGTGACAAAACTGCTCGGCGCAACTCGGGACACCAGTTCAGCAGCAGCCTCTCCAACTTCTGGAAACGTTTCAACTGCTCTTCCCTTGGCATTTCGTCATTCTTCAAAATTTTTGAATATTTAAATAGGAATATATAACACAACAACACCTCAAGCGTTTGCTGCACTTTGTGGTAGAAGTTGTCCCAGCTGAGCCGTACCATCCCTTTAGGGGAACTTTGAATCAATTTATTACAAATTAATTTTGGCATTTCTGTGCCACACCATTGAGGTTGATTCGGCACAACATCTTGCACAGAAAGCGGACCATTTCGGGATGTTGCACACTGAAGCAAACGCTCTTCCAGGACAAGAATCCTTGAATTGGCAAAATGGCAATGGAACGTTTCATTTTAATTAATTAAGAAACAAGATCGGATTGATCACCAGCTGATCCATTTAAAAAAAATCGATATAAAAAATTATTTTGGTTGTTAATAGTAGAGCTCGAACAGGACCGGGCCCTGCTTCTGCTGACCAGGATTTTTTCGGGCCCAGTCGTTATGGTTATGGTGATTGTAGAACGACCAAGACTACCAGGATTTGAGAACCCCCCTGATTTTTTGACTTGGGTCCGGGGTCTGATTGATTTGAGAAAGTCCGGGCCCGGTTTTTCAAAAAAATTCGGAGCTTAAGTTAATAAGCTGCCGACTTTAAGCGGTATTTTCGAATATTACTTTTGAAAGTTTTAAATAAAACTTACCAATTGTTTCGATTTGTCCCTCAGTCAAATCACGCCTAAAAACAGACAATAATGAATGGCATTTAAACAAATTAATAATTATTTAAATACCGTATCCCCCCTCTAATAGAAACCCCCCCCCCCCATCCCTCTGAAAAAAATGATTAAAGACAAAAAAAAAAATCCAATTTGAATGAAGAAAAATGGCAAAAGTGCCGACCACAATCGGTGGACAAGCTCAAGAAAGCCGTGCGTGATCGCGAATCGGAACACCAACATCAGCTGCTGGTCGACGATTAGCCGATCGGGCCGATAAAGGCGCTCCATCTCTCGGCGATCGTCCAACACGCGAAGCCACAAATGGTACACCGGATGTGAATCAAGCTTGTTGCTACAATTTGTAAAATTATCCAAATTGATTTTGTTGCCACAAAAGATTGCCTAAATGCTCTTCGTCTGTTCTTGTCAAACAGCCGGTCGTCCTCGAGCAGTTCGTCCATTGCATAGCAACATGCCCACTGGAACTTCATTTGGGCCCAGTTTCGACAGTGCACATCAATGATCCGTGTTGCCGTGGCCAAATCGTCAATTTTCAGACTGAAAAGCGAATGAAAAACTAAAAAAAATATTCCGTGCCGGGTTTGCTTATCTAAATTAATTAATCAGCTTCGGATCTGATCACTCTACTTAATTAATACTAACGGCACTTACAATCTGATCAATTCTTCCAATTAACTGATCGTTTAGAGAGTCACAATTTCAGTTTTAACTGATCAATCAGTTCACGGTTCCTAATCTTGATCAGAGTGAGCTAGAGACATTTATCGAATTGTTCAATCCCGAGAGTGTGCCACATTTTGCCCGCCCGTCGTACTTTGTCGGCCTCCACACCAGACAATCGTAGAAAATGCGCAAATATTCGGCGGGTTTGCACACCCGAAGTGCCGTCTTCTGTTGTGGACGATAGCAGCAATTGTTGAGGGAGTGGGCCGAGTCCAAACTTTGGGCCTTGGCTTTGAACGCCGCCTTCCGAACTGCTTGGTTTTCTTCCTCAGGAAAAATTTGTGCATGCTTTTCGGCTGAAAAATTATTTCATTATTTTTCAACCTTAAAAATATATTTTCTAATTTAAATATTTATTCATTTATAAATTCAAACCCCAAATTTAGTGGTATCAAATCTCTTACTACGGTTAGTAAATTGGTTGAATTTGAAGAAAGTTACAGAGGTCCAGTTTGAATTCAGAGTTTGGACCAGGAGGCCATGACATTTACAGAAAAATGTATAATGATTTAAGCAACAAAAAGAAGAAATTAGTGTATTAATGCCATTTAAAATTTAAATTAAATTATTGCCCCCAAATTTTACTCCAACGGCTGAGCTCCGTGCAAACATCCTCCAACATGTCAAGCACACGAAATTGCAGCGATTCGTTCATGAACTTCCAGCCGATCACTGCACGACGGCAGTCCACCCGAAATTCCTCCAAGCGGCGCCATCGGAGTTTGGCACGCACAAAGGACAGCGCAATGGCACGCAATGAGCTGGTGGCAAGGGACGGCACATTGTCCACATCGTATGAATTGTGTGAGGATGCGCGGCACGGTTTTTTGCTTGGAGTCGGTGGCTTTTTGCTCGGCGACATTTTTGGTGGGAAAATAAATGCCGAAAATTGGTTTTCCAATTAATTTGTTCAAAATATTTTATTATGAAGTAATCTAATATTAAATGGAAATAAAGTTGGAAGCATTGAGGCAGCTAAAAGCTCACAAAAATTTCAAAAAAAGGAAATTTGCGCCTTAAAATTTTTGGAAATTGTAATCGGAGCTACACAAGCCTAAAAATTGTGGATTCGATACTCTGAAGTCAGTAATCCGAGAAGTTTTAGGCACATTTAAAAAAAAGCCATTAACGAAAACTGCCAAAAAAATGAGAACATTTTTTTAAAATGAAATAATCTCTCTGCTGGGGGGAGAAGCATAAAAATACTAATTTTGGCCTGGGTTCGTCGTCCAAAACCCAATTTAATCTATGGCAACGAAATCGGAAGATGAATTGATCGCTTTGGGATGATGCTATTTGGACTCTCCCGGGGGGGACGGATGCTTTTGGGCAGTTTGATCATTGGCAATTTTTTTTTTATTGTTGGGCAAGGCGGGTGGCTCTGATCACCACTCTCTTTTCGGGGAGTGATCGGAATTCATTTTTGCTCTGACATGAGCAACAACTGCTGCCGCTCTCATTCAACACAAACTTTTCACAATCGCATCTCGTGATCCGTCCGTCCACATTCATCCAGCGCCCCTCCCCAAAAATCCCTTCAAATGCACATCACATCATCCATTCCCCCCCCCCCCTCATTTTCCTACTCCGTCGATCACTTAGCCGATCGATCTGAGCTTTTTGAAGGCTTTTTTGCTCCCCTCCTCTCCCCCCCCCCTGACGGGGCTTTGCCCTTTGTCCCCAGTCCCCCCCCCCCTCCAAAGCCCCTCCCGTCCAAAAGCAAATAAACAGCCCCACCCACTCGCCCCCCCCCCCCTTCCCATTCAAAAAGCCGCTTTTCCTCCATCAAAATCGCTGACGTCATCCACCGCTTTGCCAGCCGCGCGTTCAACAAGCCGAACAGTTAATAAACAGACGGACGGCTGGGGTATTCGGCGAAAACGCGGCCACCGTCGCCCGGCAGCGGCGCTTCTCAGTTACATTAGCCGCCAAACAGAAAAATTCTTTTTTGACAAAAAATTGACTTATAATTTAAGCACAATAACTAACAATTTGTACACATACAGTATTATGCACAAGTTTATGCCATCATACTACGTACAAAAATAAAGGCATAGTTCCGGAAAATCGGAAAATGATTTTGCGTGCTGAAGTGCCGTCCGTCGTCGTCGGTCCGTCGGAGAAAGACTTTTTTTTGTTCTTCTTACTAAATGGCCACCCGTTCGGCATTTGTATTGCTTTTTGTTGTCATCGTCGCCGTCAGCGTCGGCTTCACTGATGCTGCTACTACTGCTATTTTGGGGCTGGGCATGGCCGTCTCCAAATTGTTGTCAATTGGGTCCAGTGCGGACGCAATTGGAGTCGGCTTTTGGAAGCAGTAGTCGGGCGCCTCGCGTGCCATTGTGATGAAACGGCGTGACGACGCGCCGAACACGGGCAGAAGCTCACAGGCCTGGGACGGCACGGCCTGCAACAAAAAAACAAACAATGAATGGAATGTGTGATTTGATCCCCCAAAGTTTTGGCAATTTAAAAATTATATAAATTCTTTAAAATCAAAATGCCATTAATGACTTCCGTTCGCGCAGCAAATACCTTCAGCGAAATGACGGCATCAGTGCCATAGCCGTCCATGGAAGTCAGCGAAAGGTCGCCGAGAAAGTAGCGCGCGTAAAGGCGCGAAATCGGCAGGCCGTACCCGTAACCAGCCTAATGGGTGAAAACAAAGTGATCAGAAATTTTAATGGGGACCTAAAATTGCGGAATTTGCCTAGCGTTCACATTTGGCAAAAATCAAATTTTGGATTAATAAACATTGGTACTTTATAAAGTTTAAACAATATATTTGTTGATAGCCCAACGTGATCGGATCACAAAGCGTGCTTTCCGGTTTTTGATGCGATCGGAATTTTGAGGAATCTCGGAAGCCGGCTTTATTGCCGATCGATTCTGATCACATTGGGCACTGATCCAAATGATAATGCAAAACTCACAAATGGTGTAGTGAACTCGTCGCGTGACGGTCTGGGCGCAGTTGAGTACAAGTAGTTGAACAGATTGCTCAATTTGGCACTGGACACTCCGCCGCCCCGATCACTGATCTGTGAAGCAAATGAAATGTGCTCTAATCAAAAACGGTGTGTCTTATTACTTTGATCGAAAGATTTTCCGCTCCCAGCACAATGCACGCGCGAACTTCCGCCAGATCATCAGACGAATCGGCATCCGTGCCCTTGACTCGGTGGTGATGCTCAACGGTGGCACGCATCGAATTCTGGCACCAAAGAACAAATGTAAGCAAGCTTAGATGCCAAAATAAATTTCCAACTACTCGAGAGTCTCGATTGGTCGATCAGTCTCGAGTTTCGAACAACCAAACTTTAAACAGAGAGTTAATTCAACAACAACACCTTCAACAGTTCGAACACAATGTAGTACAAATGCAGAGGCACCAGCGGAACGCGTATCTGCTCGTTCGGCATGCGCGCGTTGAAGCAGTGCACGTCGAGCAGCGGTGACACGCAAAAGTGCTGCTCGGACAGGAAGCGCGCATTCTCGTACGCGTCCAGCAGAATGTCGCGCACGTTGCACTGCGGATCAATGTAGCCAACATGGCCGGCCGGATCAACAGGTTGCAGCCGCAGCGGCTGCAGTGCTGCTGCGTGACTGGTTGCCGCTGATGCTGCTGCCGTCGCTGTCGCATGTGGCGGCAAAAATTGCCACTGGAAAAGGACGGGCATTTGCACCAATAAGCAAATAATATTTTAATTTATTAAATTGCATTTGTTTTAAAATTAAAGAATTTAAATGTTCTCACAATGTTGATTCTGCAACATTCGTATGGAGATCCGATTCAAGTAGAAACGGTCCAAAAAGTACTGAAACAAAACGTCAATTAAATCGTTATGCCAAAATGTGTTCAAAAAACGTTTCAGTGGTTTCTGATCAGTGATCACTATTAAAATGGAGGCTTTTGGGTAAAAGCCTTTAATCACCTGAATATTTCGCTCACATGTAATGTCCACACCGCGGCTTTCCTTCAGTTCAATCAGCGCCTCGGCCATCGTCTCCACGACGGTGTTGTGCCGATTCAAAATTGTTCGCAGTTGGTTGTTAAACTTCTCCAGCACCGTGTCACTGGGCTCGAGCCCTTCGAAACTGGAGCAGTTCAGAGAAGCCTTGGGAGAAGCGGGGCATTGATTTTTGAACGTTAAATCCTGGCTTTGATCATTTCATGGGGAATTTCGATCAGACCATTTGAACTGTTAAGTTTTTAATCACAGTTTGATGAGGATTTGCGATCAGACCGATTGAACCGTAAGGTTTGATCACAGTTTGATCAGGGATTTTCGATCAGAGACTCTTGATCATATTTTGATTGGGGTTTAATTGCGAACAAAATTGAATAAAAATTAAACCAAAATAAACGTAGGCACTCACTTTGCTTATACCACGAGCCAATATGGCGTGCACTCGGCGTATGCAACAGTTTGGTGGGCAACAGGTCGAACTCTTGCATAATGTTCGCCATCCGAACGAGCAGTTCCGTCTTCAGAAAGTGGTAGGAGGTGAAGGCACTGCCCCTTCGGCCAAAGTCCAAATATTGTTGCATCGTCAACGAAGCGGGCCGGAATTGACTGTAAACATTGGCACAAATAATTAATCAGATTTTCGGGATCCCGACATTTTAATCCCGCCCAAAGCCCCCCGACGACAAGCTAAGCATATTTCCGAACCCAAGCCCCGGCATTTTCGCCCCCCAGCACCAATAATTAATGATTTTCGGGATCCCGACATTTCAATCCCGCCCAAAGCCCCCGACGACAAGCTGTGCTTATTCCCGAATCCATGCCCCGGCATTTCCCCCCCCCCCCCGACAAATCCCCGGCATTCCTCCAGCTGTTCCCCCAAGGTTAAAACTCTCTGTTTTTGATGGCATGCCCCCCCCCCAATTCACCTGTAGTAGGCCAGTGGCCGCTCAATGGGCCCTCCGGCAAACTTTGCCACGGTGGAGCCAAAACGTTGGATGCTGAATCTCATTATTGATTGCTTTATGTTGTTTGTTTGTGCGTTTGGTGGTGGGTTTTTGGTGTAAAGCTGTGGAGGAACAGACAATAATTGCCGATCAGATCGGAGGATCGCAAATGCTTCTGGCAGAATCGGTGTCTGAAAAACGGAACAAAAATGGGAGAAGAAGAACATTTGGACTCGGAATGATCTTATCACGTAAGAAAACGTCGCGTTAAAGGCCGCCGGGACGGGGGAGGGAAAGGGCTGAAAGCCAAGAAATGATAAAATGGAAAAAATTGCCTCGGGGAGGGAGGGGGAGGGGGGGGGGGCGCTGGCGGCTATAAATTTTTGTTGTTGGTGGTAGTGGAGCTGGAGAGATGAAACGGGAAATGGAGAGGGAGAGAGAGAGGAGTGAGTGGTTGTGAAAAGACTAGTCACAGAGAATGCCGGAGAGTGAGAGAGTGCGAAGGATGTGAGAGAGTGTAAGAGAATCAGAGTGTGTACTTTGTCCCCCGAAGCGTATTCGAATGGATGCCGCCGAAGCTGCCCTCTGCTGGCGGGGAATTCCCACCCAACACCAATGACCGGCCGACACCAAAACCATTCATTCAATACATTATTCACTCCCAGAAATAGCATTTGACGGAATTGGGGGAGGGGGGGGGAGGGGGGGGGAGGGGGGGGGAGGGGGGGGGAGGGGGGGGGAGGGGGGGGAGGGGGGGGGGGGGGTGGGTAAAGTGAATGTGGTGGGCGAATTTTGGGTGGGCGGAATACGTAAATATACCCCTCCCTCCGAGGGGCGAAAATATATAGGCACTAAATTGGTCTTTGGTCCTCCAAAATTTAGGGAAAAAAAATAGCTTTACATATCTCAGGGTAAAGTACTGCTTGCTGTCCTTGCAAGTTTCTCCCAAAACTGGGTTAGATATTTCAGTTATTTTATTTGCTTGTGCCCGTACTTTTCGATTCCACAAAATCGGATGCCGAAACTTTTTGAGACTTTTACCCCTTAGGGGATGTTTGTTTGGAGTTAAATTCAGTGTGACTTTTCTTACACATATGTACATAATGTGTAAGAAGATAACATGCATTTGTAATCACAGGAAAAGAAAAATTGGGCAAAAACGGACTTGAAAAAAGGAGAAAAAAAACTCGAGAAGAAAGAGCATGACCACCGGTTGTCACTTGTTCAGTGCAAATAGAATTGTTCAATGGGACACATTAATTTGGACAAAGAAAATGATCAAATTAATACAATAAATATTAAAATATTTTTATTTAATAAATTGAATTCTTTTTGACGATTTTTCGATTTTCACCGTTAAACAGCCGACAAATCCGCCGATAAACATTAAAGCGATCACTGAAACATTTCGAATTTGACGAAGAGCACACAAAATAAACGAACGAATAAACGAACATTTTGTGTACTTTGGACTCATAAATCAGCAGAACGAAAATCGGTGAAATTTTCCCCCCGGTGATTTTTGGTTCACTATTCGATTGTTTTTGTTACTTTAATGCAGTTTTTTTGTTTACATTTATGCAATGTTTTATGTGTTGTACAATGTGCACAGTTTTTGGTTATGATTTTTATGCTCCTTTTTGCCGGGTAGGGCTGTTCGAGACTTGAGATTTATCGAGAATCAAGACTCGAGGACCGAGAAATGACACCGAGATCGAGCCGAGTTCGAGACCCAAAAAACGGAGAATTCTTGACTCGAGACCGAGGCTCTCGAACAGCCCTAATGGCTACCGAACCGGACTCAGACCGGTCTGAATACAGACCGGGCCAATAACTTGCTTCACCCTTATTTAAAAACCATTCGGAAGCTCAAGGAGAGTTGAAGCTATAATTAAGCTAAAGCTTTCCGGCTTGACAAAATCAAAAATGAAATGACCAGAAAAGCCCATTAACGCA